>JADLZL010001694.1:0-600000 GCA_015844335.1 Chrysopogon serrulatus | reverse complement strand
ATTTTTATAGACTCTGTTACAAGAAAAAAATACACTCAAACCTTTTATGGTTCTTAGGAAGAAGACTGTACAGCCTCTCGTAGGCTCCCTGCCATATATATTTTAGAAGAGTTTAGTATTGTTTTGGACATGGAAACGTGTCCGTAAAATACCTCTCACGAGTGATTTGCATATGAGATAATAGATTTATGACATGAAAAAAGATTATAACGTATGTTTTTTTAAAAAAATATAAATCTAATCATGCCATTTTTCGCATATTTAATCTCAACCTGTAAAAATAATTTGTAATAAAAATTTGTATACAGTGGACTTTCTTTGTGATTGGAGGAACAACTAGGCAGCAGTTTGGTGACTTCGTGCACGTGTGGCCAATGGCAAATACAAATGTACTAGTACGTATTCAAAGCGTATTATATATACTCCTCTGTTCTATGGGCTTTGTCGTTAAAAAACCGTATCCCCCTCACCAACACAGTTTTTCTAGTGATAAATTTCATAGGACGGACAGAGTATTTGGTACAGTTTATTTGAGCTTTTGCTCCAAGTTGGAAGAAACTTGCTTCCTCCGTCCTAGAGAGAGCGTCGTTCTAACATTTAAATTTTGTTCACAAAGAGTGTTACCATAGGCAGATATATACGTTTCACCCAGATAGTTTATACCCTAACTCATTGAATAATATACATTATAAGCCAATTTTTTGTAGGGTATTTGGCCATTTTTTTGCAAGGAGTATTTGGCCATTTGATAATTGCATTGTTCGTCCCCTATCTTTTTCTAGAATGATTGTTTTTCTTATGCGGAGAGAATACTTCTCCTTAAAAGTATATAAAAAAATCTATTTTGAGAAAATGATTACAAAAACCATTTGATTTTCAAATAAAGCGAACCTTTTGAAACTTGCTTCTCAATTTTTTCAACTTCTTTAATGATGTGCAAAACCCAGCAGAATCTCAAACAAATTGGACCTTATTACCTTACGCTAGTAGTACGCGTACAGATTTTTTTTAGCAATGTGGACGTGTACAAATTTTGAGCTAGCAAATTTTTTAGCAATGTGGACGTGTACAATGTACATGAACAAATCATAGGCTAGTAGTACGCGTGACGCGTCTACTGAGCATGTGAGTTGCAAACCACCGGTTCGGCGGTTCGCCATCACTTAACGCGTGCACATCATCCGGTGTAAACAATAGTCCCATATACTCCCATGACCAATTTAAACAATTGATCTGGGATAGTATATAATCCTAATCCCTTGGACACCTAAGCTGAGGGCAATGGATTAAAAAACAGAGCAGCTTGCATGATGGATATGGGACCTCCTCTGATCCGTTCCATGGAATAAGAAATTGGGACATGACAAAAGTTGGCAATGCTGTCTTTTCTTTTGCCATCCAAAGTGGCAGCTGTCCTGCCTTTTCCCTCGAGGCAGA
Organism: Chrysopogon serrulatus; assembly: GCA_015844335.1. Lineage (NCBI taxonomy): Eukaryota > Viridiplantae > Streptophyta > Magnoliopsida > Poales > Poaceae > Chrysopogon > Chrysopogon serrulatus. Next base: position 598,563 of record JADLZL010001694.1, on the reverse strand, counting down.
AAAAGGAGATCAAAAGAAGTGACGAGGAGGATAATATTTGAACACAATTAAAGGAATTGTCCAAGATTTATATAGACATAACAAAACACGACTTTGTACTACATGCCCAGCATGTAGCTAGCCTAGCCATTGTTGATATATTTCTTTAGTTTTACAAGATGAATACTAAAGATGACAATTGACAAGAGTCAAACATATTTTTATCTCATGATTTACTTTTCGTGTCATCAACCTACCACAGAGTTGTGTTTTTATGTTTGAAAATGAGAGAGACAAAAGCAATGAGGAGGGGGAAGAAAAAGATCTGGATTAGAGAAATGTGTGGTCATGGTCTCAATGATGTGACTTCCCGTGGCCCAAAGGGAAGCACCCAACTGTCAGTCGGTCACAATTTGGGCCACAGCAAAAATCGCTATCGTACCATCCGATTACCCAAAGATCATTCCTGCTGCTGCTGCTAATCAGATGCCACCACATACTATATGATGGGCTCCATAAGCAAGAACAAGAACTGAGCCATCCGGTCCCAAAAGCGGAAAAAGGCAAGCAAAGGAGGAGGAGACCTTCCGTTTTAGGAAGGTGAGGAGAAGAGGGGAACTGAGGAGGGATCCTAGCTCGGGAGGACGGGGGATCAGCGGCGAAGGTAGGAGATGGAGGAGCGGGAGAAGCTCGTGTGCCTGGCCAAGCTCGCTGAGCAGGCGGAGCGATACGACGGTTAGGGATCTCATTCTTGCGCCTGCCTCTGCTTAATAATGCCTGTATGCTCTGTAGTCTCTAGTGTTTGTTGTTCTTGGTGCCCTGCATTTTGGGGAAATCCGTGGTCTGTTTATTGGCGGAACGGAATTAGGTGTCTTTGGGCTTCGATTCGGTGCGGCGTTTGCTTCGGTCTCTGCCTACTTGCTTGAGCTCATGAACAGCAACCTGCTGGCCGCCGCAGCAACTGGTTTGTTTTAGGATGGGATTTTTTCTTTCTGTGCCGGAGAATAAAAAAAAAAATCCTCAGAATCTGCAGCAGTTCGGTCACTGCGTCCCCTCTGCGTAGCGATTCCTGGCTAATTACAGTTTTTTCGGTTGATTTTGGGGACTGTTTGGATTGTTTGCAGCAAAGCTGGGGGCAGGCGTATTCTGCTCTGATAAAAATAAAGATATGATTTTTATGGCGATTTGGGGCCAGCCAGTCTTGCGATTGATGAGTATTTCTGAAACGGTTCTGTTACTTCTAGTTATGTCGATTTGTGCCTGCTGAAAGGGACCATCGAAATTATGTGTCCAATGGTTTGTGGGGGCCAATTCTATGAATGCCCTTGAGTTGCTTTTCTACTGCTTTTCATGTTGCTATGAGAAAAGGAATGATCTTGGTATCATGGGTGATGCAATGATAAGAGAAAAGAAGTCTCTATCGGTTCTATTTATAGGCTTGGTACCCATGATCTCTGTTAGACTCTACAGGTGTGGTGGAATAAGTGAAGCTGTGGAACCCAACATCTTTATGTTCACGTTCAGATTTTAGTTTAGTGTGAAAAGAAGTTTAGCAATATAGTATAAAGTCATATCCTTTCTGCTGTCTAGAGTGGTTTCATCTAGTGGCCTAGTGCCCACTATGCTGGAATGGCATAATTCTAGACTCCTTCGAATTGTTATGCCCAACTTCTGGAACCCAATTTTTTTTTAGCAATTTGGCCACAACGGTGTCTGCATTTCTTTATACTGCGAATTGTTTCATTATGTTGTCTAGGATTCTTCAACCTAGGGCTTGTCAGTCAATATATTGACCTCAGCACGCATAGGTACATTTTGGCATAAAAACATATGACTACTTCCGTAAAGGTCCCTGTTGCGTTATTCTTGGAGGTGTACTATGAGGTTCTTGTAACCGTCTAAGCCTTAATACTCCCACTGAAAAGTGCAGACACCGCTATGGGCCTGCAGTTTTCCATTCTTCTTCCTCTTGGTCTTCTGTTAATAGGAACCTCCTGCGTCCTAAGGATCAGTTTAGCTGTCATCTTCCTCTTTCTTTGGCAAATCTAAGAACATGTAAATGGAAACATGACATATAGTTCACTGAAGTAATTCTTCAGTTTTTAACTCAATTCATGATTATTACGTCAGATATGGTGGAATTCATGAAGAATCTTGCTAGGATGGATGTGGATATGAGTGCTGAAGAAAGGCATTTGTTCTCGGTTGGTTTCAAGAACACCATCGGGGCAAAGAGGGCATCATGGAGAATCATTTGTTCACATGAGCAAAAGATCACAACTGATCATCAGACTGCTGGGATGATAGATGCCTATAAGAAGAAAATAGAAGATGAACTAAGGAAGGTTTGCAATGAAGTATTGTCAGTCATCGCTATTCACTGCCTTCCCTTGGCCAATACGAGTGAAAATGTCGTATTCTTTTATAAGATGTATGTACAGGTTCCTTGATTCAGCAATCTGTTCCTCATTTGTCTTTCGCTTTTTTGATGATGCCCTATTTTCTAATGATTATGTTCAGAGTTTATTTTCTATCGATATCTCATTAACTTTCCAGGTAAATTGATATTGCTTTTGCCAAGGCAGTACAATTTTGAGCTCAAAATCTCTTTTGAAGAGTTCATTTCCTCCAAAAGTTTTTCTGGTAAATCATTTGCAAAGCTTTTATGATTGATCATCATTATGATAGAAGGAGCTCCAGAAAATGGTGTATATTTGTCCTAGAATTCGTTTGAATTCCTATTTTTGTTTTAAAAAGTGGCATTGTATATGAAAATAAAATAAAATATATATGCCAAAGCAAAGGAGATGAAGAATGATATTCACAATCACAATATTCATTATATGTGTTTTTGGAATCTGTGCACTTTTTTAGAGAAGCATAAAGGTACTTATAATGGTACTAGATTTAGATGATTTACTATATATTTTTCGATAAAGAAAACAATAAGCTGCATCTTTCCTAATTGAATTACTACAGAGTACTGTATCTAGCTGAAGCTACTTCAGTTTATGAGTACATGTAAAGCTTTCTTTTAATAGCGTGTTATCAGGTAAGATGTTCACAAAGGAAGAAAAAGAAATAAATTTAAATAGTTGATCAATCTCCTGGTCTCCAAAAAGTTGAGCAAGTCAACGGCTTTATTTTAATGATATGACATTTTGTTACATTGGCCTTCATTTTTAGTTTCTTCATCACGATTCACTATATATGAGGGTAGTCTGTTTTTCAATCTTATAAAATGGTTTCCATTATATGGTAAGTATAATGAAAATTTTTAAATGCCTTTATTTCTAAGAAACAGTTAACATGATTATCTTGTTATTTCATTATCCTGTCCATGACTGTTTTGGGTACATCAACATTAGACAATTGAATGGTATTTCAGTAGTTCTGAAGTGCTTGATCAGTCTGTTGTGTATCTGACGCTGTAGGATGATACTAGGAATTTTACATGGTCTATGTGTTACCCTGGTAATCAATTGACATTAGGTCTGATTCCCTATCATTTCACTGATAATGTCTCCTCTGTAGCACATGCATGTTGACATCGTACTCCTGTCCTACAATATTTTTCTTACCTGCTTAAGATTTGACTCCTGACTGTTGCAGGAAAGGTGACTACTACCGTTACTTGGCTGAATTTAGCACTGAACTGAAAAGAAAGCTGCCTCTGATCAGTCACTTATGGCCTATCAGGTGCTAAATCTTCCAAATATTTTACATGGGTTCAAATGAACTTTTCGGTAAAGCCTATCCCTTCCTGTTAAAATAACAAACATTTGCTGCAGCATGCCATGGTTGTCGGCTCCAGTGAGCTCTCACCTGCCCACCAGATCCGGCTTGGCCTTGCTCTCAATTTGTCGGTCTTCTTTTATGAGATAATGAACTCTCGTGAGAGGTCACTCATCTTCAATGGCTTGTTTCTCCCTTTTCATTGATGTTTCAAATTCATAGATATTCATATCCACTCATGTTTCATGTTTTGAAACATGGGCTTACTTGTCAAGAGGTGACTATTTTCAAATAAATCATTCACCTGCTGCAGATGCTTCATTACTAAGTTAAATTATTTTGTTTTCCCAAAAGGCATTGTGACATTTAGCCATTTGCGTAGTTAAACCTCACGGACGCGATATCTAGTTAAAATGTGTGTTACAGTCTGAAACCACTGGATGCTAGTTGGGCATATGATAGATTCATTGGTTCTGCCCTGCATTTGGCCACATGATAGATGTGGTGTCATCCTAGTATGCTGCTTGGCAGGCCACTAGTTTTTAACAGCATCAAGTTCAGTCTCTGAGTTTCATGGTAACCTCTCTTTTTTCAGAGCTTGCCAAGTGGCAAAACAAGCATTTGATGAGGCTCTTGCTGAGATAAATTCTGGTGAAGGGGTTTACAAGGATAGCTCACTTATGATGCAGCTTCTTAAGGACAACTTAGCATTGTGGACATCAGAACTAACTGGAGGTAATCTACCTTCTACTAAAAATACTTTCTTACCATTAGCTAATGGTCACATAAATCTTTCCATTGGAGACAAAAAAAAAATGAAGTTGTAACTTCTGAAGTATGATTTGTTCTGTAGAAAGAGCAAGTAGTAGAAATTTGTATGTATGTCCATTTTTATTTCACCTAGATTATTTTGTAGTATAACTTATAAGCTGTCAAATGCCTGGTATAATACAGCCAGTGGGTACTTGGATCCACCATATGAAGGAACAATGACTTAACTTCAAGTAAAAATATATGCATGCGTTTTGCAAACCACACTTAGTCACTACAAAAGATTTGATGAGGAGTCGCTAGGCATAAACGATTTTTAGTAATCAGCCTATAATGACATAACTTGATGTCAAGTTTAACCGTGCCTTGATTGTTCGCGATATAGTGCCCTGCATTACTGGCAATACTTTACTTTCCTTTGGCAATCCTTTGAGCCAAAGACTGACTTCATATTCAGTTGTATGATAAAATTTACAGAATATTACTTATCCTAAATACCGATTCAATTTCAATGGCTGAATACTCACAATGTACCTTCAAAATGTATTCATCCTCATATGGGACTTATAGTTTAGGAATTAGAGATTTATAGTTTAGGAATTAGAGATTAGGGATTAGGACTTACAACTAGTTTTAATACTAATAAACTCTTGACATGATTACAACACAAAGTTTCAGCCAACATGTGTTTCTTTGTTTTGACAGGTGAAGCATCCAAGGATAATGATGTCGACATGGAGGTAAGGTGCCAGTAACTATAATTTGAATTTTGTTTCGTTAGTAAAACTCATTGTGCTTAAGACTCCGCAATGTATATGAAAGGATGAAATGGTCTAATGCACGAAATACTACTACTTGTTTTTGTTTTATCTTATCTAAATGGTTTCCAATATAAAAGGTGGATCTTATATCACGGCCTCAGTTTGCATGAACAAAGTGAAGTGAAATATAAAGTTTGTTCCCATTAGACACTAAATTTTGAAAGAAGACTGTTCGGTTGATGTACTTCAAACTATTGGCATCTACCATTTTATACCATCCTGGGTTGATAATTTTGATTAGCAAGCTACAGTAGTTGCTGGCACATTTGCAGCTTGTATGATCTTACAATACTGATGCTGACATTTTCTAAGACTGCGGTCGACAATGCACTGATACATCTTTAATATTTGTCTAGGGTTGATTGATATGTGCTCAAGGAACGCAGAACGGATGCAAAATATCCAAGCTGCGATGCTAGCGAACCCGGGTCCTCAAGTTTTTCTGCATCAGAATTCAGAAGAGCCGGCCTTGTGTATTTTTCTAAAGTTTCTGTTCGTCTCTTTTTGGACATCGTTTGGTCCTGGAGACAGTCTTCCTACTAAGTGTTTCAGAGGTCTGACTGGTGACCATCTAGCAAGCTTTGGTCATATTTTGTGAGCTTGTGCTGGTGACCACCCGGCTCTGATGTTGCGTCGCTTTTTTCGATGCTCCAAAGGCATCGACTTTGTACAACGATAACAAACTGTCTCTCTCTTATCGTCTCTCTCTTATCAATGCATTAAAGACTGTCTCTGTCGTTATTAATCTAGCTATGCTGTTCAGGTGATGCTTTATTGGCAATTATGCAATTACAGTGACGAGAGTGAGTTTTGAGCGAAATACACTGGAAAACCATCTAAGCTCTGCGGTTTTACTGATGAACATGTGGGGGTGTGTAGCACGGAGGTGCAGATTTTTCTGTCTGGTTGCCAGGTCAGGACCCTGGTGGGCTTTAGGAGACCGGTCAATGTTAAAGATAAGTGGGCTGGGCCATCTTTAGCCCATGGAAGTTAGCATCCACCCAGGCCACTGTGCAGTGGGTCGCATCCAGGCTCGCCGCCGCCGCCACCAAGTCGGTCTTCGGCAAGCCGGTGACAATCCTGGCCTCCTGGGCTTATATTTGAATATATACTTTTTCCACTCCAATCCACATGTTTTAAAATGTTTTGAAGTGGATTTGGGTAAAATTTAAACTGTTGTCCACCTCTGTTTACTTTAATACACACTCCCTCTATACTCATAAAACATATCGTTTTTGGACAAGATTTAGGTCAAACATTAGAAATATATCATAAATAACTTTTAAATTGCTAAATTTGGAAATATGAAAACTATATGAATAAATTTGTTTTTAAAAAATATTTTTATAAAATATACATATATAACTTTTTGATAAATATTTTTATATAAATAAGTAGTCAAAGTTATATTTTGAGATCGTATCGCTGTTCAAATGATATATTTTATGAGTATGAAGGAGTATGGATTAAGATAGATACTAGTATATTCAAACAAGCCCATTGGCTTCCTCGACCTCGATGTTGGCTCTGGAAGATGCAACAAGTGTCTGTTTGCAGCATGACAGGTTATGACAACCGGACAAGATGGAACCGCATCAAACATGACGGTGATGCTTTTGTTTCTTGTCTACTTTTGAACAACGGGTCCTTGTCTCGTGAGAGGTGAGAAAGAAAAGTCTGACGTCAGTCATGGGGGGCTATGGTCATTTTCATCGAGGTCACCGTCTTTCTGCCGCTCCAGATCGAGAGATCAGACTGCAATGGCCTATTAGGGTTGGGTGATTTCTCATGATCGCCGTCAGTGCCTGTCACGAGATTTTCGTGGCCTAGCTAGAACCAAATTTAAAATAGAGGACCATCAATATAAATATTAAATTAAATGTCAATTAATATATGTACTATATTAATAAAAAAAGTATTAGGTTTATGAAAAAATACTTAAAAAATAATGTGCAAAGCTATAAAGCAGAAGACAAACTAAATTAAAAATTACATTATTATCCAGAACTCAATTAGCAACTTATTTTCATAATCTACCATTTTTTTAGGGAAACAGGAGGAGTTGCCCTCTACTGGACTTTTATTAAAACGCACAAAAGAGTTACAAAACAGTTACATAAAGCTACACACCTGGCTCAAGAAACATAAAAGTTACAAAGAAATAAGAAAAAAACTAAACAAAGTTGTGCAGCCATGATCTTTAGCTCGTAGCTTAACTAGAGCTAATTCCTTTCTGAAAGATGCTTTGCAAGTGGCCACTGAAAGCTGGATACCACTGAAAATTAAGTCATTTCTGGCAGCCTCTAAAAAAAAAAAAAAAAAAAAAAAGATTTCCCAACGCATAGAGATAATGATTTCATAATCTACCATTTTATAGCTAAGCCACCCTAATGCCTCTCATCAAACTTGCAATGGTGTCTTATTCCGTATTCATCACCATGGATCATGTTACGCTTTTAGGCTTGTGAGATGATAAACTCTTGTAGGCATCAATATGGTGGAGTGTGCGTGACACCCATTTTTTTTTATCAACGTGTTTCATTATCAGAAAAGACCCCTAAGCAAACAGTTGGTACCAAAGATGCACATATCCATATATGTGCTTGCTTGGAGCGACCGAAATACATGAAAAAATAAAGCTAAAAATATTCATAATTATAGATACATATAGACCATATATATGGGTCACCTGTTAATTGTGAATATATATCTAGGTCAAAACCTAGCCGTCCTAAAGATTGATTTCTAGAGGTAGTCCGAAATCCATCCGCCTCTACAAATTGTTTTACAAAATTTGCAAATTGAGCTAAAAAATTGGCAAATTCTTTTTACCCTGCAGAAGCCTACAAGGCAATCTCCACTTTCGTATCCACTAATGCATTTGGTTTAGGTTATTTTCCCACCGAAGGATGTTTGAAAAATCCAAAAGAAATCAAACTTGAAAATATTAAAACTTAGAACATTTTTAGCCCTAAAATGACATTAAATTATAAATTTGTTAACTACAAAGTTGCAAATCTTTTGAGATCTAGAACATGATATAGTTTTCGTTCATCCTTCTTTTGAAAAAAAATGCATTGCACCTATTTTTAGAGGAGGACCAAATTGCTAATTGCCTCTATAGATGCTTTCAGTCACCCTTAGAAATGACTCTATTCCTAGAGGCGATTCCGTGTCTAGAAATGGCTCTTTTCGAGGTGGTTGTACTTTCTCAGAAATCATTTTAGAACAATCTCTGAATTAAAAGCGACAACGTATGACTCTAAAAAATTGTTTCTGTACTGTAGTAGTGTTTACTTTTCTTTTATTAATTTAATACTCCTATTACTAAGAGGACTGGTACAATAATAACGTGGGGAGTATGCAATAAAAAAAGGATTGGTTAGCGGGCACCAGCGTTCAACTATTAATACCTCGCGGATGGGATGGTGAGGCATTCACCACCTTCTTAATTCCCCAGGATCTAGTAGTAGACAAGGTGAGAGAGGGAGTTAGCTAGACCGATAAGCTTGTTGACACCCACATCTAGTAGTAGTACAACGTGATGAGGCAGTGGATGTCGTCGACTGCTGCACACCCACATCACGTCGATTTTTTCCGGCTGGTGGCTGAGCCAACAAGGCCTCTGAGCTTCAGGTTCAGGGACCTAAATGGTCCAAGTCCACGTCCAGGTATGTGATCGATTAACTAGTACTATTATTCACGTCTGACGGGATGGAGACCGCCAGACCGGCACGGGGCGGAGCAGGGCTTGGGCGGGTGTGGGTGCAGGAAAGGACTTGCACGGGCTCGAGAAGGGTGTACACTATAGATGGACAAACGGTCGGCCTGGTCCTGGCACTATCGGCATACCCCTTTAAGCACTATATATGTCTTATCCGTGCCATGCCAAGTTAGGCTGTGTCTGGGATAATGAGGAGGGAGTCGCTTTTATATATATCTGGGATTTCTATCAAAAGCTATATCTAACGGTTAGAAATGTTGTAAGTCAATCTACCAACGACTGAAAATAATCATTGCCGCCATCGTGCCGTCCCATTAGCCATGCCGTTTTGTGCCGACGCTAGCACTACTACATATATGGTGTCGTGCCGAGCTAGAGTCGTGCTTTTTCAGGCCATTTGCATGCCGGACTATTGGTTTGGATATTTTGATGCACCATTCATTAGTTTCTCTTGTAAGAGGACATTGTTCTTACTCCATGGTACATGAGAAAAGCTGCAATAACTGCTACCATGCGTCAAGCTTTCTTTAGTTGTATCATGGGTTGTTTAATTATTGCAGTTTGAGTTGTACGTTGAGTCCATGATTATTCTTAAGGCATACTAATTGGGTGTCATTCTTGTGTCTTTTTTCACGTTATATTTTGTTTTTTGCTGTGTGTTACCTTGCTGAGCACACCGTTTGAGTGGGAGTGGTGGGATAGTATGTCATATCGAAATAATTCTTCCTTTATTTAAAAAAAAAATCACATTTTCAATCATGCCTTATTATTAGGTTGCCTCATGAAGCACATCAAGGTTGAAGCACTGAAAGCAGTTGATCGTGATGTACTTGTCCCTGAGACACGACGCAAGGTGAACATATATATTACTGCCACTTCCTGAAATACAAGACCGGTCTATTCATCAAAAGGAGATTTTTACGACCATTCCGACAATTAATCTAATATATAAGGATATATGGCATAAATTTGGCGGTACCTTTTATTTTTTTCCATGTGGTTTGTTGCGACTATAATTTTGTAACTATATTTCAGCATAAAAGTTGTAGAACTTTTTAACCCATAATGATCCAACTTGTGGAGAGAACTCAAAGACTTAAAGTGCCTCTTATGATTTGGAGTCAGGGCAGTTTAATTGTTTCTCAACGTACCTATATGCAACAACATTGGAATCACATTATTTGTTTGGATATATATATTTGAATGTGTAATTGAACTCTCAACATGTATGCGGAATCTTCCTAAAGGATGAAGAAATGGACATGCCGAAATGATTGATGTCATCCGAGCTGCCCTTCAATCAATAGGTGACGGTGAGATCCAAAGCATTTCACCATATGACACAGCATGGGTTAACTATAAGAAGAGTACTTGAATGGAGATGACACACCTCAGTTCCCCTCGTGCATTGATTGGATTGCTCGGAATCAGCTGCCAGATCCTACATGTTGTCTAGATTTCTAGAACAATTCAGAGATATTAGTATTTTGAAGACTTGGATGGATGAACTACAGTTCCAAAAAGGCTTTATATATCATTTGAATGCATGGGGTTCTATAAAGTAGTATGAACTCTATGCACATTTAATAACTTGGTCATCCAAATCCGGTCTGTTTTAGAACAACAAATCCATGTTCAATGGGGAATTTCATTCCTATCTGACAAATCCAAAAATCTATTATCCTTTTGGTTAAATAGTATTTTTTTTTTTAATGGTATCATTTGAAAATAGAACCAAATACAGAGAAGGACAGTTGGAATATCAAAGATTTTTGCATCATATAAAACAAATTTTTGTGTGTGATGATTACATAATAATAACTTGTTTATCTTAATGAATGTTGAAATGCACTTGCTGCACCTTACAATTTGAAACAAGAAGGAATGCTAGGTTTGACTGATATCATAGTCTTGGGGTTAATAAGCTTATCACTTCCAAGTGCTCCCACTAGTAATGCACTAATGCAGACCAACCCTAACCAAGAGTTCTCAAAACAATTGTCAGCAAGTTTAATAAGCAATCTTGAAGATTCTTTAAATGATGACATGAAAACATCTTTTTTACCTGCATGCTGTTATTTTTTTGACCTGTTGTGGGTCTGTCATTCATCTCTGAAAATATGTGGAAACATAATCAACATATGACTACATCATTTAGGTTCGTATTGTACTTCCTAGTCACAAATAAGTGATCTTCCCTGATTGTGATAGATCAAGCCCATCTGTGAACCAAAAGAAACAAGATAGATTTACCCTATAGATGACCCCATGTTGGTAGATTTATATGCCAAAATAGAATAATTTGCATATGAATGTATGATGTCATCGAAGCATTTAATTACCATCGAGACACATAGTAGATCAGTGGCGCAATTATATGAAATTCTGGTGCCCATTGAAATAATAAATAGCTATTTTATGACTAATCATGGAATAATGACAAACCTAGCTATGTTTTTATACCCGGCAGCATATACTTACGGATGGGGCAGTAGATACTATTCATCAGGAGTACATTCTTCTTAACATATAACAGGAACTGGACTGAGGAAGGCTTGGCTTTTACGAAGGGCTGCCTAGTGAAGGACATTGATGACACCGCCATGGGTTTCCGCCTTCTACGACAATATGGCTACCATGTTTCTCCTTGTGAGTGTTACTCCTGTTTCTGCGATCTAATAAGTAGGAGTTTAGTAGAAGTAATGGTTGCTACCATACCGCCCATAATGTTGACTCCAAGTACGAGAATATAAGCAGAATACTAGTTGCATGGGGTACAAGGATGGCCTGCAAAGTCCTTATGGTGAATAATATATGAACCGCGTGTTTGAAATTTTGAATCTAAATATGCATGAAGGTGTCTTCAAGCGGTTTGAGAATGATGACGGCCAGTTTGTGTGCTATGCAAGGCAGTCGAACCAATCAATAACCGCGATGTACAACCTATTCCGTGCTGCTAACCAGACCTCATTCCCTGACGATGATCACATCCTCCGGCGGGCCAAGAGCTATAGCCGTGGGTTCCTTCGGGATAGGAGAGCCTCGGACCAGCTAAATGATAAGTGGATCATCTCTGAGGGTCTGCCTAGTGAGGTAAGTTAGAAAGTTCAGTCCATTGGCACTAATCAACACATGACTATAACTATGTATACTATACACACTTAATTGCTCCAATCCCTTCTTGCCACCAGGTCGTCTATGGTCTGGATTTCCCATGGGAAGCTAGCTTGCCACGCATTGAAACAAGAATGTATCTTGAGCAATACGGTGGAAGCGCTGATGTGGGGATTGGGAAGGTGCTCTATAGGTATACTCTTTTTTTTGTTGGATGGCAAAAGCTTTGCCACAAAATTTAGGGGTACATAACTGGCACAAACAGCATACCAGGACTAAAATAAAGAAATGTCAAAGAAAATAAAGAAAATGCAGCCACCAATTGAATATAGTTCCTAAGGTTGTCACACAAAACTACAAAAGTATGTTGCTGTTGCTCCAACATAAAGGCTGCCAAGAATCCACCACTGACTTCATGGCTTGTAATGGTGTCATGCAGATGGCAACTCAAGCCACTATGTCCCCCTAAACATTTAGTGGCACTACCTTGGTTTTCTTGCCCTTTTCTGTTGATTTCTTGTTGTCCCATTTCAGCCACTGTTATGGTGGCATCCATTGTCTTAGACTTTGTGGGTGTACTATCAAAGTCTTGTGGAAAGAAGACAAATTGGTCAGTAGACTGTTGTACCACGTGCAGACATTGTGTGTATCGGTTTAGGGTTAAGCAATGTTCAAGTCCCTTGTGTCATGGCACCATGGCAAAAATGTTTTCTCTACCACTTCGTAGCCTCAGTAATATTGTATATGTTACTTAAAAAATGCACCAAGGTGTATTTTCTTGTAGCTTCATCCCTAATGTGTGTCTATATAGTCGTCAAAAACTCCCCAGTTGTCCCCTGCAGAACGAACCTCTTCAACAACGGTATGTACCTCAAGGTGGCAAAAGCCGATTTCAGCAACTTTCAGAGACTATGCCGACTGGAGTGGCACAGCCTGAAAAGGTATAGTAGGGACCTCCTCCTCTCCTTGTTGAGCACTTGATGATTCACACAATCGAAATTAAAGGTGCAAAATTACTGTTGCTATGAGATTTGATCTGAGGTAAGTAGTGATTACACCCAGGTGGTGTGACAAGAACAATCTCGAGATGTACGGTGTGACACAGCAGAGTGCGCTGAGAGCCTATTTCCTGGCCGCGGCCAGCATCTTCGAACCAAGCCGAGCAGCAGAGCGCCTGGCATGGGCGCGCTCGGTGGTTCTCTCTGAGGCAATCTCCAGGTGCTTGCTGATGAGCAGCAACACTCACGACGACAGGGCAATGATGGCCGAATGGCCCGTCATAGAACTCATCAACAACGATGATGACAACCCGGCAAGGTCGGCACTCTCTTGCGATGGCATTCTCTGCAGGCTCCTAGCTCAATCCATTGCGTTTCTAAAATCCGTTCACCGTGATACCGGCTTATCGCCGCTGGTGCAACTTTGTGTGGATGCAGTGGAGGAGGGAAGAAAAATTCACACGGTACTAGCAGCCTCGCCTATGCTCTTCGTGAGCTTATTGGCATCCATGCATCTGAAAACGCTTCTGTCGCCGACTGCCTTCGTGGAGCTGTAAGAAAATTGATCACTCATTCAACTATATATACTCTCTTCAAACACAACATCATAGAGTGGACTAATCTGTTTTGATGATCACAGTGGAAGCAGTGGTTCATGGCATGGACTAAAACGGAGAGGGAAGGACCACGCGCAGCGAATACAGCACTGTTATTAGTTCGCACAGTCGAGATTTGTTCAGGAAGGCACCACTCCACTGAACAGGACTTGAAGTTTCTACCTGAGTACTCGAAGCTCGAGCAGATCACCAGATCCATCTGTTGCAGACTGGCTACTGAAGCTCCTGCTCTGGTACGCAGGGCATGCATCGTTGCAAAAGTATTTACATACATGCATATCTTTCATCATATAAATTAAATGTCTGCAACCCTTACTCCAAATCATGGTAGATATGTCCATATCTTTCATCAATCTCTGCACTAGTAATAATTAATTAATTATCAACCATGTTTGATAATTATTGCATTGGATTATCGAATTAAACGTTGGATGATCTACCAGATTGGACAAAACATGGACAAGATTGACGAGCTGGAAAGGAAAGTTGGATTGGAGATGCAAGAACTGGCTCAACGTGTTTTCCAGAGCTGCAGCTCCACCAACAGAGTGACAAGGCAGACGTTTCTCCATGTGACGAAGAGTTACTACTATGTCGCACTCTGCTCACCTGAAACAATTGAACATCACATCTCCAAGGTCATATTTGAGGATGTTGTTTAGCAATAATATCCAAGCCCTAATTCTTCTGTATGCCCTTGTGCATGAAGACACCACATGATGTTGTCCTTTTTTATTTTCATATTAGTGGATATATGCTTAAGGATAGGGATGGTGCTCCAAATGGATACCCGTGGTTTTTCTCTAGTTCATTTTAAAGAGCTAATTTTATAATTTTTTCTCTAATTTTTCACTAGAGTTCATTAAATTGAACTAGAGAGCCGTGGGTATCCATTTGGCACCGTCCCCATCCTTATATATGCTTTTGCGGCACGCACGTGACTATGGTTATGAAATGTATGACTAAACACGATGGTACCCTAATTAAGGTATGGTTATGATATTGGACAACAAATTATAATGTATAATCGCCAAAAAAAATTATAACGTAAATTAGTGCTGGTGGATACCAGCCATATAATAAGGCATGGATCATGGCAGAGGATGAAAAATCAAGTCAATATGGGCAGGGTAACTTCTCAGTAGTTAATAGTGGGTATTATATTTCACAGAAATTTCTGAGAGCTTATGTGGCAGAACCGTCTAAATTAATACGCTCATAAGAGTACTTGTCTCCCATTAGACTCTAAGTACTCAAGGGAGCGCACTAGTTTAGTCGATTTCGTCGAGCACACCCAACGGGAGAACTCGAAAATCCACCGTTTTTATTAGGATCATAAATAAGGGAATAAAGCTTACAATAATCTTACATTTCATACATCACATGCTTAAATTAAATCAGAGTATTATATGACAGCAAAAAGAATCACTATAGGGTAGCAAAATAAAAGTTGATTCATTTTAAGTTTACAAGTTGCATCTGGTAACACCTAATCATTATTGCAGCGAAAATAGATATTTATTTATTTACAAGTGATAGTAACACTATAGAACTTTTCTTTATAAAATCATTTGATGTAGATTGAAAATAAGACTACTATCGTAGCGTAATTGGAATTCCTCGCTGAGCCCATTAGGAGGTATCCACACTCAAGAGTTAGCAGCTAGCATCCATCTGTTACCTGCAATAGGGGGAATAAAACCCTGAGTACTCAATTATACTCAGCAAAACTTACCCGACAGGAGGAAATAAGATGACTCCAAGGAATATGCAAGGCTATTTGGCTTGCTGGTTTTTAATTGCGGGAAAGCATAACTAATAGTGCGTCCTTATATTCAAATTTTAGCAGTCAAGATTAATTCATTAGCTAACCATTCTAGGTGAGCACCTGAACTACTTTCAAGAAAGTGGTAAGCAATCAGAGTTCTTTTTATCCATCTCCAAATTCCAGTTCTTATTACGATGCCAGAATAAAGCCCTCGTCGTTACCGTTCTCAGAACGGCGATTCACGAATCAATGCGCCCAGTTGGGTACCCCGAGACATACTCCTCGCCTGCATCCTAGACACAGACGAGAATAACTTGCTTTCTCCTGCCTGAGGCTCCAGGTCCCCGTCCTAACTGGGATTCCAAGCCTCCGACATTCCTGGCCCGGCCGTAATGCAGTGCAAGGACATCCAACCCAAAAAGAAAATATATGTATGCACCACCCTATACAGTCGGTCCGGATGGAGCCGAAACCCAAGACAAGAGAGAGCAAGCCTTCCGAGCTCCCATAAACAAGTATGTGTTCGGGATAAGAAGATCTGTGACTTGACCTTCAACCCTTAGCAATGATAGGTCCTTAATCGACACAGGCGGGACAACGCAACCAGAGCCTCGCTCTGTTGCCCAACAAGCCAAGTCCATCCAATCCATCATACCGTCCCGCCCGGTTTCCATTTATTTTCCATATATAATCCATGTGATAGTATGATAATAATAATAATATATAAACCTAACTTTCGCGAGTGACAGGAAATCACTCGACTTTTACCGAACTCCTATAGCATGGCAATCTACATGATCCTGTCATACTAGTAAGACTCATAGGGTAAGGATATATATGCAAGTGGGTTTCATTCGACTCCTCAAACTTAATGTAATATATATATTATAAAGTTCAGAATAGTAGGGGTTATGCACCAAGGCTTGCCTAGGTAAAACATAACCAAAGTTAGTACTCCATCTGCGTAGCAACTCCACCATGGTACCATCATCCATGACAAACACCGAGTTAACCTCCGGTTGCATCGATCCATTATCGTTCCTAGTATGACATGCAACGATGCAACGGATGAATGCAACGGGAAATACACGTGATGCATTTAAGTGAAGGCAACAACAACTCTTAAAAAGACCGCACATACTCTTAAGCTAACAAGCTAGCTCTAATGACTAACATAATTAGCTAGGCATCAAGCTCATAAAACATCATCTCGTGCCGACACCTAGTTATAACCTTTTAACATATATTCTAGCTAGGGTATTTTAGTTACCTCATCAAGCTAACCACTTTGGGCTACGGAAATTACGGAGAGCACATAATAATATACAATGAAGCTACCACATGAGTTTTAGAGCTAGAGTTATTACCAAATTGCCATGATAAATCATTTTCTAAATGGATTTATTAAAGAAAAGCATATTAGGACAATTAATACAAACTAGAAACATAACAGAACTACCTAAACAACTTACACCAATGGATAGATCACGATTTTAGGAATCTAACAAAATTGGTTTCACTAATTTTGGATTTTTCTTCTATTTTATATGATTTTCCAAAGTTCAGCTCAGACACTTAAAAAGAAAAACAATTTCTAATTGCCCAAGAAACGGAAAAGGGCAAACGGCCCAGCACGGCCCAGCTTGGGCTCGGCCCGCGCTTGAAGGCGGCTGATGTGGGGAGGACCCCCGCGCACTGGCACTTTGGCAAAAGAGACCCTGGACTTTCAACTAATCGCACAGTACTATTGGCACTATTTCCATAGAGAGGAAATTCTCACCTAGAACTCTGGAATTTCTCTTCTTTACCACAGGGAGGTCCCCGGGCAGAGGCGCGGCGGCATGGTGTGCTGGACGGACGTGGTGGCTCTGCCGGCCGGCGGTGACCTCGTCGGCGGCCACCCGCTCGTCGGTCACCTAATACACGAGTGCCGCGCACCCTCGGGATCGCGTCATCGCGGCCGTAGAGACAGCGCATCATGGCCGGCCGCGGTGAAGGACATAGCCGCCGGTCCGCGGTGATGGCGCAACGTTCCGGCCAAGGAGGAGCATGGTAAGCGAAACGGAAAAGCGCAGGAGCTCCGGCACCTTTCCGTGAACCTTGCTGCGGGGTTGGTTGAGTCGGTGGCGGGCGGAGATGACTGCCACGCTGGCGAAGCAGTGAGCTCGGCGGTGCCCAGCAGGCGAGCACGGCCGCGACGCCCAAGCACAGCGGCAGGGGTTTCAGGTGAGGTGGCGCAGGTGGAGGGGAGGCTGAGGCGAAGCTGTTGGTGCTATTCAATTGGGCTCTAGAGCTTTGAGAAGGTGATGGCTTTGGACGAGGCGCTCTCGGCCTTAAATGGACCGACGGCGAGGAAGACCCCAAATTGGAGCTTGGCACGGCACCATTCATGGCTAGGTGGGGTTGGGCGGCTAGAAGACTTGATGTGGAGCCGTGGTCGCGATGAATCGACTCGGGGCGACTCACCTAAGCGAATTCAATGAAGTGGCCCGGCGAACACGTCCTTCAGTGCGGTCGGCATGGATAGAGACCGCGCGTCGCGCTGCACGGGCGCAACAACGCAGGTAGCAGCGCGGCGCACGGGTCAAGGCGGGCGTGGCGCTTGAGCGAAGCCAGGCTCGGCAAGGACGGAGACTGCACGCGCGTGGCACGACGCGATGCGACAAGAACGGCAGGGCGACAAGGGCGGCGCTGCGAGGCGAGGAGTACTGCGGTGACCGGCCAGGTGTGCGAGGCGGGCAGAGGTGGCCCGCGGCGTGGCATGCGGGCGAGGCCGTGGCCTGCGGCTTGGTCCCCAGCTCGACGCCGCGTAACGTGGCCAGACGCCGCAGCACAGGGCGGCACGCGTGGTGACCGCGCCCACAAATGGCCCGGCGGGGGAACCACGTCGTGCACGATTTTTAAAGCGTGGGTAAAACTAACCTGGTTCGATCCAGGCTCAACCATCTAGATCACGGCCAAGAGGGTACATCAGGCTACTAAAAGAGCTAAAAACCTGGATCACTACTTAACTGGATTTTGCAGAAAACTAGTGTCAACATGGCAGTGCCAACCAGTTTCCAGACTTGGAAAAAGACTGTCTCAAGCTGAAACCCTAAACCAGATTGCATTTCTGAGCTATTTGAAAGGCCACTTCACAAAATTATTTTCCAGTGAAACAAGTTGCATTACCATCTACAAAGTTTGTACTTCAAACTTTATTTAAAGGTTGCATACATGTTCTATATTACTTTTGCTTAATAAAAATTTATCTTGAACCTTAAGTGATATAAAAGAGCAATGGAAGCTGTAACACCCCAGGTGTTGGCTCACTAAATCACCTGCATAAACTGGTCATAAGCATCATCATCATCTCATATATGCATATGTATGACAAGTCTTTATACAATTCCTATGTGTATGCTTCTAAAAAGTGCATTTGATGCTTGTTTTGCTTGTTTGATTCAATATCATGTCGTGTAATGTTGTCAAATGTGCTCTACAGTAGTCTAGCTATGCTTAGGACACAAATTGGAACAATGTTCATGCAGATCATTTTGCTAAATGATGCCCCTAAATGATAGTTGACCAAATTCCCCTCCTAAACCTCTTTTCTTTGACTGTTCCAAATCTGCAAGTTAGATGCTTTACATGGCTGGGAGTCCTAAATAAAAGTTGTAGATAATTTTATATAGAACAAACTTTATTTAAGGCTCATGTCATGAAAATGTGTGCAAGGTGCTCAAAAACCCACATCTCTGCCTGAAACAGTGCTGATTCAGCCTCTGAAAAATTTGCTAAGTCTGAAACCGAGTTCAGTTTATTTTAGGGTGCTTCTCAACCTTGTATTTTGCAAATCAAGCCAAACCAGTGCAAACTCTTTAAAGCAAAGTTGTAGAGCACCTATCAATCTACAACTTCTATTACTGAAGTTTCCACTGAATCGAATTCGTTTTTGAATTACAATGGCCTGAACATGGCGGTTTCAGTCGTTTTTCGATTGAATTTGAATTCAGTTCAGCCCTGGGCAGTGGCCGACCCACAGCAGAGTTCCGACGCCGCGTGTCGTCGTGCGCGGCGCCCGCCGCTGCCACCTCGCACGCTCGTGCAGAGAGGAGAAGAGGTGACTGCGCTGCGCTGCTCATTCCCCCTCCATTCTTCACTTTCGCAGCGCTGCTCTCTCCCTCTCTTCCTTCTCCCGGCCGGAGCGCAGCAGCAGCGTCGACGCCGCCTCCTCTCTGAAATTCCCGGCCACCCCAGCGTCTCCGTCCAATTCCTACTGCACCGTGGCTCCGTCATGGCTCCCTCTCGGCCCCGACCTAGCTCCATCGACCTTCACCGCTAGGTGAGAGCCCACGGCCAGAGCGCCGCCATGCCGCCATTGTCGCCGCCGAGCTCGGACTCGGCGCGGCCGTGCTGGTCCGGGGAGCTCCTCCATCTCGTCTCTCACGTGTTTGCGCTTCTCTGCTGACCAAGGAAGCCAGGGGGTGCAGCCGTCGGGTCCGTTCGTGCAGCCGTCGTGCGGAGCAACGCGACCGGACGCCGCCCGTGTCCACGCCCGCGCCCGCCGTCGCCGCCGCGACCGACCATCGTCCGGTGCACGGTGAGCCTTCAACAACTGTCCTAGGGTTTCGCCTAGAGCCGTAGGAGATTGCGCGCTGGGCTTGTTTCGTGCCGGGCGCGGTCTTCTCCGGTGAGCACGCCGTCGGCGCCGCCGCCGCCGAGCCGCCATTTCCACCGCCGCCTTGTCTAGAGGCCGAGAACCCCACCTCCACCTACCTCGTTGGGTGCGCTGTGTGAAGAGAGGAGTCCGCCGGTGCTACCCTCGCCGACGGTAGCATCGCCGACGGCGAGCTCCGGCGTCTTGACTTGGTCAAGCCGCCGTCATCTCGGCTGACGGGTGGGGCCGCTGGTCGCCGGGGCCCGTTGGTCAGCGCCTCGGGGTGCATAGACCCGGTGCACCCCAGTCTTTTACGGTTTTGCCATTTCGATTTTATTTTTATTTCTTTTTCTAGATTTTGTGCTAATCTTGTTTAATTCATATCTGGGGCTAGGGAAGTCCAAATGAGGTGATTCCAATTTTGTTGGACTCCTCTATGTGTCTAGTTTTTATTAAAAATATGAAATATGGCATGTTCTGCAGTAAATTTTGCTTGGTGCATTTATCTTGTTCTAGGTCTTGGAAATTGGTTAATTGCATAACTAATTAATGGATGATGCTAAAAATGTGAAACCAGTGGGGTTAGCTTTGTTTTGACCTGCTCTGTCTAGGAAAAATATTGGTTGGCATGTACCCCTGTTTTGCATGGCAGTTTGCTAAATAAGTGGATTTTATGCCTTATTGGGTGATATATTTACCATGTTTTCTATATGCATGTTTGTGAGGTGAAATTTGGAACATGGTATATTGGTGCTATGATGATGCTAAGAAAAATTGTAAATCTGTTGTTTGATACTTTTCAAATGGATTTGTGGATTATCCATCTTTAAGCTTGTGTGACTTGTTCTTTTGGTACAAGTAGATGTACTTAGAATTTTAAGATGAAATTTGAACTGGGGTCTATGTGAGCCATGCGTAGTCCACTGTAATTTTTATAGATTTTTCTAGGTAGTTTTACTATGTGCTCTTTTGTGCCCTTAAATAACGAAATAAATTAAAAAGGGTGTTTTAATTGATGTTCTAGAGTTGTTTTGTAGGTTTTCTGTTAATCATTAGTCATGTTTTAACTGTTGGTCAGGTTGAGTGAGCTTGAATTGCAAGTTTGAACATGAGTAAATAATTAATTCTTCAATTTAAGCCTTTCTGGACAGCTGGTGGTACTTGTGGCTTTGCATAGCTTAGATGGTGTTTTCTGGCTTTATGGTCAATAGCAAAGTGATAGATAATTTCATTGTCTAGTTGCTATTAAAATTTGAGAGCATTTGGTGGAGTAGTTTAGAAGTTATGGTGTTACCTTGTGAGGTTCTAGAAAAGGGGTCTTCTCTGGAATTTCTGGACAGATCTGGGAAATCTGTTTGTTTGACCTTTTTGAATTGTGAATATGTTTGTGATGTCTAAATAAGAGTTGTAGACAATTTCATGAGCTTTCCAAAATGTCCTCATACATGTCAGTTGGATTTATAGAACTCTAGTTACAGTTGTTTCTTTCAGCTGCTGTTTGTAGGTCTGAAATGTTGAATTTGCTTTACGAAGTGATTGCTTGTCCTTGTATGTGAAGTGTTATCTTGTAGATATTTTGCTAATTAATACAAATGATTAGGTGCAGGTTGTATGTCCTTAACTGATGATGAAAAGTTATACCTTGACTTGCTTGGTGAGTGTTCAATCTTGTTTGGAGAGGAGATATGCACCTACTCTGTAAATTAAAGTGATTTGAATAGAGTCATCACCCTAGGTGGAGGGTTTATTATTGTTGCTGATATTCATTCTCTTGCATGATCATCATTTGCATTCATTATTCTTATTTATGCATTGCATTCAATAGGTTCGCCGAAGGGGGTAACGCTCTTGGAGTTCGGGGACCTGCAGCAGGAGGAGGACCAGCAGTCCCAGGAGGAGCAGCAGGGGCAGCACACCGGAGAGGTGCCCGAAGGAGAGTTGCTTGAGTGCCCAAGTCACGAGCCTGCGACCTTTGTGAAAGGCAAGCCCCGGAGCATATTAAGTTTCCCACGTTTTATAAAATGCACTTGAGTACTTTATGCTGTTTATTGCATTAAGTTAGGAGTTGATTGAAGATATTGTTGCATTTATCCTATCCTTGTCCAGTATATATATTATATCCTGAATCCTATGTTTTAGGTTAGGAGCGATGCAAATGCTTAGCCATGCTTAGACCGGTAGAAGTCGGGTGATATCCTGTCATCCGCGAGTTATAGGTGGTTATTCTTTGGTCACTGTCGGCTTTATGTGTTATCATGGGAATGAACCATGTGTTAATTAAAAAGAAGACCGGGCAGGGGCAGTGGACCCTGTCCGAGTCGATTAAGGACTGGAGTCGTTGTTTCACTCTTGGTCATGTTGAACGCAGCCTAACACATAGTTAGCCCGGCCCTGTGTGCCAAGTGGCCGCGAAGCTCGGTAGCTCAACTCAAGACGGGAACGCGGGCGGCGGTTGGGCAATTCGCGGGATAGCGGCATACTAGACCGAGGGCAAGCATGTCTAACTGTCCTGGCGGCGTCCTTGGGTTAGCATGACTTGAACATCCTGGCTATCCGACTTTCCGGTTTTGCCAACGTGATAACCGGGCCCGAGCCTGAGTTGTACCAAGAGTAACCTAAGGCGACTCTGATCCAGTCCGCCTGGGTGTGTGTTGGGAATACCCCCGAGCTCGTTGAAATCGATTCGAATCGCCGTCTCTCCCGGATAGTGAGAACTTGACCTTGCCTGGCATCGTAGATCTCACTAAAATAATTATGGTTCAAGTTTGATGTTGATGTTGTTGAAAGCTGTACTAAATTGGATATGGTTATTAATGCTTGTTATAAATAAGTGTTTGCTTAGTACAGGGTACACTTAGATGGAAGGTAAAAATAAATTAAGCTGCTGCTAGTATGTTTAACTAGTGCATCTAAATGTCACTTATGCTCTTTATGCGAAAGGTTGTCAAGCCAGCTCCACTTATATTTCAGCCTTGCATAATCCTTGGTGTCATTTATTTCTGGTTTATGACGGGTAAGTCTAGCTGAGTACATCCTCGTACTCAGGGTTTATTCCCTCTTGTTGCAGATGATATTCTTTATATAGGCTTCTGCAAGGTATATCTTCACCCCGCTGGGGATGAGGACTAGATCATGGGCAAAGATCGTTTCCTTTGTCTTATCATATGCTTTTGTGGGATGACTATGGATCTGGCATGTATCTGAACTAAGTGTGGTGTATTCAAATGGTTTCAAAACTATGTTGCTTTCACTACTGCAAACTGGTATTGTAATAATTAAGTACTTCTATGTTATGTCACTTGCGAACTTTTGTGAACTCTGATGTAATGAATGGTGAATTATGTTAAGTTGCGTTCGATCTTGGTTTGTATGTTGTTGGTTTGAAATCCTTCGAGATTTCCGGACTACCGGGATTATATGGGCTCAAGTGTGAAATTAGTCACTGTTTTATACTTGTGCTCTTATAATTTGGTCGGTTCTGTTACAGAAACAAGGTTGCGGTTAACAATTTTATTAGCATTTCTAGGTTGCAAACAATTAACTTCGCACTTCAACACATGCATTAACATAAAATGATGATGCTTATGAGATGATTTGGCAATGGGTTAAGTACGTAACACCGGGGGTGTTACAGCTTACATCGTATAACTTACAAAGACACCCTTGAAAGAAAAGAGAATTACAATCAAGTCCTTGTAAGGAACTCTCGGTCCTTCTTGTCACCGACAGCTGGAGGAGACGCCCTGAAGCCGGCCACCTTCCCGACGAAGCATCTTCAAAGTTTTGTAATGGCACTAAAAGTAGCACATGGGGAAACCAACATGTTGTATAGTCATTGAACGTATAGACCGAGCAAGATGGCCAATGGCCATCGTCTCTTCGCCAGTGCAGAAGGGGGTCTGATGCCACGAACAACACCAACCCCAGCACGCCTTTGTAGAGGACACCTAGAAGGGGATGCAAACCACCAGAGTAGGTGGGATCTAAAAACCAACATGATCTCTCAAGTTGGTAAACAAACCTCCCAAGAGCTCCACCAGTACCCGCCACCGGCATGCCATTAGTGACAAAGTCCGCACTGCCGTTGTGGACGTGAGCACCGATGGCACAACAAAAAACATAGAAGGTGGCACATAGGATGCAAGATTTGAGGAAATCATTGCCAGCTTCCAGACTCTCACAAATGACGCCATTGGCATGCTTCACACACACAACAAACACCATGAAGACCACATCACCGCCAATGAAATGACGACAGAGGAGCTCCGGAGGGAAAAAAAAAGAACTCACCCGCAACCAAACTGGAGACAAGAAATAGCAAATCCCCGCGAAACTGGTATGGAGAGATTTATTCTAGGTTAAAAGCTATCCTAAAGCCTATATACACTTCACGGTCAAGATCCTCGATCCCTTCAACCACCCGAGGCCAAGAAGACGCCTGGAGGTGAGGGAATCGAGATGCTCATCGATGGGAAGAACTGAAATCGGCGACGCTCTCCTTTCGCCCGATATCTATTGCAGCAAAGAGATAAAGACGGAAAGTGGGTATGGTAATATTTTTTTTCAGAAAAGTGGGTACGGTATTTAATCAGTAGTTTCGTGCTCGGGTCGTCTAGCTCTCCATGGCAATCCAGGTGAGTGAGCATGCTTGCGGCCCTGCGTGTGCCATGGAAGCAAGTTTGTTGTGTGTTGGGCCGGGCGGTGGCACTCATCAGCCTGTGGTTGTGATTGGTGAAGCGTTCGAGTAGACCAACCCCCGTCCTAGTGCTGGGCTGCACGCCTCTGCCCCAAATGCGTGCATGTTGGGCCGGGTCCGACGCCCAAGCACGCTCGGTGGCCTGTCGTTCCTTCCTCGTAGTTCAACGCTTAAGGCCCACAGGCGATCCATGAAAGGCCCAGCTATCGTCGTCGTTTATGCTTCAGCACCCCCCTCACTTTTGTTGGTTATACGTCAGGCCTCAAAAACTGGAAATGGAAATAAGCTACAAATACTTTAGTTAACTACACACCTGTTAGGATTCAAAATCAAGACCGCTGACATTGATATCATATGAGATGTGCATATGCACAGACCAATTTAACCCACTTAGCTATAGGGGAAGGTGACCAATTCACATATACTACTACAACAAGAGGGAGTATCCAAGGTGAACTGCCAGTAGCTCGAGATGGCCCATGAGAGCATGCATCTTTCTCGGGATAATTGGTTAGTTAGGTTTAATAGCTAGTTTAAGTAAACTCTGTCTATCTCTAGTCTTGTACAACTGCACCCTAGTTCACACACTTGGATTCCTGTCTATCATTGTCCATGTGAGCTTGCATCTGAATTTGTGCCCATAAAAGTCTCTTTTACGTTAATTTGCATATGGTGACGAATAAATCATTGTCCACTAGACAGTTATAGATAGCAGCGTCAATGCCTTGCTAGATGATCTCCGGTTGTCATTACATTTGTAATGCGAATGCATTGGGAATCAAGTATACAATTGTGCTCCCTCCGTGTCGTATTTAGAAGTCGTTTTGTTTACGGAGACGTGCTTCCTAATGCAATTGTCTCTGTAAATTGATGATTCACAGAGGCGGGCAACTTAAGACGCCAGACTCTAAATGATTTTCAGAGGTTGGCCTTTGCCTGGAGGCCATCTAATCATTTATGGAGGTGGCATCTATAAATGTCCAACTCTATTAGTCAGAGATGTTGTCTCTTAAAATCATTTTTTGGTACCATGCACAATTGACTAGTCTCCCATTTCTGTACTATAAGAGCAACTCCAGCAGGCTCCTTACTCAAGTCCCTATAGCTAAATATGGGGGCTTAGGCTAAAAAGCGTGCTCTAGCAGGGCCCCTATTAGGAACCTAAAATTTTGTTGAGCACCAAAATTCTCCTCTCAGACCCGATTCGTATTGGCCCAACATCCCGTCCCCCATCCTGTGTTGCGCACTCTCTCTCTCTTCCCCTGCGCTGCACGCTCCCTCTCTCTTTTCCCCTGCGTCGAGGGAGCTCCAGAAGCGCCCTCCCCTCCGACGAGCGTGGCCGCCCATTCGTGCAAGCCTGCTACGCTGCGCGGCCACACCTCTGTCATGTATGCATGTACGCCGCACGGGCTTGCTCCCTACCGTGCCGGAGCGCTTGTTGCTCCTCCGTCGTGTTAAGCTTGCCCCGCCACCCGGGCGCCGCACCGTCGCACTGGCTTGCTCTGCCGTGCAAGCCGTTGCATCACCAGGGCGCTGCTCAGTCGCGGGCTACTCTGCCTCCACCGCGCTCATCTCCCCGTGCGTCGTCGACCTGTGTGTGGATGAGGGGAAGATAGATTTGAGCCAACGACAAGTGGGTCCCTCATGTCAGTGACTGCCAATATAGATTTGGGGGCTTTCATTTGGATGGTGCTGTTTGGAGGGGAAGCAAAATTTTGAGCACCGAAAAGTAGGAGAGAACCCAAATCAAAAGTAGGGGGCCCTGATTTGTGTGCCCTTCCTGAAGTTGCCCTAAGATTACAAAAGGTTCCAAATTTTGTTACAATACAAGGTATTCTGAGTTACCTAATCACCGTTGCTCCACACTTTTTGTTAACAGCACACTCTT
Source organism: Chrysopogon serrulatus (assembly GCA_015844335.1). NCBI lineage: Eukaryota > Viridiplantae > Streptophyta > Magnoliopsida > Poales > Poaceae > Chrysopogon > Chrysopogon serrulatus. The sequence goes on along the minus strand of JADLZL010001694.1, from coordinate 571,813 downwards.
GTCCTTACAAACTACTCCCCCATTTGCTAATTAAAAAATTAATAACATAACTTGTCTAACCTAATTAGCGAGAGGCAAGGACGTCATTTGTTATGCTCCTTAATTTGTCTAAAAATCTTTTGGATCCCCTGGTATCCTTTGTATTGCACGATGAAGGGAGTACTTGACTTTTAAGTTAAACCCACCATTTGCATATCTTAAGTTAGTGAAGTCAACAGATCAAATTAGTTTGTTAGGACCTCATCAGACCTGGCAATTCCCGCTGGTCAAGCTAATCTTGTTTAAAGATTTGCAAACTTGAGGTTTTTCTCTGTAATTGATCTCCCCTTCATAATGTCATCTACAACTGCTTAGATGTTGTACCATTCGAATCCTTAGCAGCTTCCACCACACACAAAAACAAAAGGGAAAAACACAGAGGAGAGCTGAATAATACATAGTTCCTCTATTCCAAGTTATATATAAGATATTTTGTCTTTTTATATATTGTTTTTACTTTATATTTAGACAAACTGTATATCAGTGCATAGGAAAACTTCATCTTGAAAAGATAAAATGTCTTATAATTTAGACTGAAGGGAGAAACTTTTTCTATATATATCTAAATATAATGTATATATGAATGTATATAGTAAAGGATAATAATTAATGTATAAACAATTTATGATTTGGAACCAAGGAAATATTACCGTCGGCCGCTTGCACGACAGGGAGCGGGGATCACTGCATGCATGCTGGTCAAATTGGAAAACTAATAGCCGACAAGGCAGTGCCATGTGCCCCGATGGATGAGCATGTGATCCACTGCCCAGTGCACGTTTCCATGCGGCTTTCGCGGCAGTACCAGCCGGCCGCCGTTCCTCGTGGAGCATTCGGGGGAGGGCTTATGTGATTGGTCAAGTCCACGCCCACTAAACAATTTACTAGTATGTCGGAAGTCGGAACGCAGCTTTGCATTGGGCATGCGATCCGGCCAGTTGCCCATTATCATTTTGTTTGGACGTGAATCTATAACTACTATAAGTCTAAACTCTACTAAGCTAATTCTCTTGATTGTGATTGGTTGAGCTTTTAAAAGTGATGTCATCTTACATCATCAAGGGAGTTATCCCTACTAAAGCTAATTTATCTCCCATTAGCTATTTCTTTTAAAATAGAAAAAAGTCTTAGCACCTAAATCAAGTATCGTAATTAAAATCCAATTGCACCATGGTGTTCAGCGCAATAAACTCTTCAAAACAAGACCCCACATGGATATATTTTTGATAACTTTTTTTTAAAAAATAAACTGTTTCTAAGCAAACCCATTTGTAAGAAAAACCTAGCAAAACTGCATCACATAGATTACATGTGATCCTCCGAAACATGCATAATTTTATGAAGAAAAAAACTCCTATAATTTTGAGAGAGGGATGACCCTCGGGTATAGTAGGGGTGGGGGTTCGAGTAGATAAGATTTAGGTGATGTCCAGTTAAACAATCTATACTATGTATGTCAATAGATACAACTTCCACAATTAACTTACTATATCTATATATATGTATCTATTAATTCATAGTTACGATCATTATAAATTTCTTATATTTCTACTTCATACCAAGCAAAGCAACGCGCCAAGGCATCCTACTTTAATAAAAAAGTTAAGCTCAGTCTCCGATCCAGCGCTAGATGTGCGTCCAAAACAGTATATACTCATCCATTTTAAATTTTAAATTGTTTTAGTTATTCTAGATACATAATTTTTCTATGCATTTAAATATAGTGTATATGTTTTCTTCGTATTTTAAAGATAAGCAAACATTATATATCTAAAAGACAAAATACTCCTTTTATTCCAAATTTATAAGATGTTTCAGCTTTTTCTAGACACATATCTCGAAAGGCCATAATATCTCATAATTTGGAATGAAAGGATTGACTTGTAATTTAGGACAAATGAAGTACAAATTATTAATGCCCACGATGAACACGCGAGTATATTTTGCAAGGCAACTGAAAATGGCCAGCCAACCATTGCGAATTTCAACTCTGTATGTCATTCGCATGCTTTTCTGACTGTCCATATAGTGTTGCATTATCATATTTAGGACTCGAAACGGTTTTGAATCAAATAAATACTTTTTTGGTACAAAATTGTAGATTGTATCAAGAACTATAGCTTTAGCGTCGACATGTCAAATACAAGTTCATCTGAAAATTTTAAAATTTTAATTTCAAAATCTATGAACTTAAAACGATATTTTGCACTAATACACAGAAGCTCTATAGTGGCGGTTGGTAACATATTTCTACTGGCGTTTCTTAGAATCGTCAATGAGAGAGGCCAGTGAAGATGCAGACAAATATTTGCTCGCCCTCTCTCAGGGCCAGGCGTTCAACTTGATGGTTAACTAGTTGATGAAGAAGCTAGAGAAGCGTTGGTGCTCACTTGGAGGCATTTTCAAAAAACAGCTTGTTGCCTGAAACGCCATATGTAGAAAGTACTTGATTCAAGCAACATTTACTTTATGTCCCAGATTTTGCTTACAAATAAGTCCATAGGGTGGGCATAGAAGCATCATGTATAAAGCCAAATTCTCCACACCCTATCTATGGCCATGTTGCTAAAAAGTTAGTTTTATTCTTTGTTGCACATAATCGTTAGTCCATATTCAGATCATGTTACTTTATTGTGAGCTCTAGCAGTTACTACCCATATGCAAGCAACCCATAGGTGACAAGGTACAAGATAGAAAAGCACATGTATATTTGTGGCGTGCCCTTTTCCTCTTTCAACTTACTATCACCCTTTGCTCTCATAGAACTTTGTCCCCTCTCTTTCTTCGTCATTATTATGCCATGGCAACAAATTTATTTTTTTGAAATAAACCAAGCTAGATAGCTTTAGATTATATTAAAAAGAAGATAAACCTAGATTGGATACAATAACTAGATGACCACAACAACAGACAAAGCTGGAAAGAAAATCTCTAACAAGCACGACTAATTGGAGTGGGACCTCTCAACACATGCTGCAGGATACTACAACAAGCTCAGCAGCTATACACCACTTGTTTGACACTCCACAAGCTCATCCTATTATCAGCTAGGCACCACACTGCACCACCAGAAACCAGTTGACAAAGCCATCAAAATAACAGGATCGTTGTCATTAGTTCGTAACCGCGACAGTAATTGGGTTGTTCAGCGTACGTCGATGTGTGTACCTCCGATGTCTTAAGCACTCAAAACACAAGGGGTTTATCTTGGTTTGGGCTTGTAAGCCCTACATCCAACAATGGTGTTCTTCATGTTTGAAATGCTCAATCGAGAGTTCTTAGAATGGAGAAATCAAGGGTGTGAGATTTAGGGGGAAGCACTATATTGATCTAGGGCTTTGATCGGGTTCGGTCTCCCTTCTTCATCGAGTTGGGATCCGATTGGTTGTATTGAGGCTGTGTCTATGACTAAGTTCCTGATCGATCCCTTCCACAGCAGCCTACACCTTCCCTCTTATACCAAGGAGACACAAATAGAATGGCTTTTCCTAGGGTTTCTCACCCTATGCTTCGGTCTTTTTCTTCAAGGCACACTGGTTCTCCTTTTTCTTGTATGTAGCAAGGGGCCAACAAACTCACAATCACCCTCTAGCACCACTGTAGTAGCCTAGGGCCGACTGTCAGGTGATATGTTTACTACTACTGTGGTTTCCCAAGGTGCCGACTGTCAGGTGATATGTTTACTACTACTGTGGTTTCCCAAGGTGTGCCTCAATAGTAGGGAAGTGAACATACATGGCAAACAACTTTCGTCATTGAGGAAGCAATATTCATCTTAAAATTAGTTTATAATGAATTTATGATAAAAATCTGTTCATCAAAAAGTGAGTGTCATATTAGTACTTACGAACCCAAGCTACTCGTCATAGGTGTGTGTTGACGGTGGATAACGTCAATATTTATTAGAACTTTAGACATGAAAGGATACATGAATACACACTAGTCTAGGGTTTTAACTGACAATTTCCATGAGTTTTGCATATTCTATATTTTCTAGGGATTATTTCAGAAAAGCATAAAAGGGGATTAGAGTGCACAATTATCACGAAACTTATCCGCGTTGGCAAACATCGTCATCAGGCTTAGGAAGGATCTAGAAGACACCCGAAGAAGCGGGACCCACAGGGGAGACCAGGTAGGGCCGGCCGGCCCCGCCCTGGCGCCGGTTAGCGCCCCCTAGTCAACTGGCCGCCGCCTTCTGGAGTCTTCCTCCCACGCTTCCTTGGCACCAAAGTAAAGCATCCCTACGTCGATCTAAGGTCGGTTTGATCCGACGGTGCACATAACATGAAGACGTGGATCGATGATGTGGCGGTTCCTTGCCCCCTACTCTACCTCAGCCTATATAATGACGCTCCAAGGCCCCTCCAAGAGGCATTCTACACCCGGTGCTTCATATTCTCTACATAAATTAGGGTTAGGGTCCCTCTAGTTGATCTAGTTCTAGTTCATCTAGTTCTAGTTCATCTAGATGTAGCAATTAGGAGAGACTAGTTCTTCTAGATCTAGTCTTGTTTAGAGATTAGAGAGATAGAATAGAGGAGTAGAGATTCTAGAGGAGTTCCGGCCTGTCGGTGCTTCTTCATGGCTGTATTCTTCTAGATTCAGCTCTCTCGTCCGGAGCTACGTTCTAAGGTACTTTTGTAATCAACACTCCGATTCAAGTAAACAGTTGTTCTTACTTGTTCTTCAGTTTACAACTCATATTGAGTGCTTTGATCTTGGTAATTACTTGATTGAAGTAGTATTTCGTAGTATAGGCGTGGTGCCTAGGCTAGGTTTACTTGTGAATGTCCTCTGATTGGCCTGATAGTGGTAGCTCGTGAAGGTGACTTTATAGCTTCGTTGAATCCTCTGTAGTCCACTTCCCGTTGATAGGATCGATAGGCTCAAAGGTTCTTGGTAAGAGAGAACTTTGATTTCTGCTCTTATTCAGGTTACTTGCCCAGTTAGAACAGTATTATATAAGTTTACCGGTAGTTGGAACTAGATGTCAATAGCTATTTCCTCTTTCTTGATATTATCTATCCTAATTGTTGGGTTAAGTCTATAGACTTTGTCATCATCACAACTGTTCCCTGTGGATACGATAATTAAAACCTCCGGGTAAAATGTGTCGTCGGTATGATATCTGTGCGCTTGCGGATAATCTTACTTAAATCTTATTTAATGGAGTGCAGTTAACTTCTACCAACAAGCATTTTTGGCGCTGTTGCCAGAGAACGGTTTGCTGATTTTAACTTAGTTTAGCTTAAACTTGTATCATACTTTTATCTTTTCCTATTTTATCCCATTCTTTTCATTATTTTTGTGTTCATCCTTATGGATGCTTTCTATTCCATTCCTATCTATCTTTATGGCATGCGCAAAAGCTTTGGGCCACCAAAATCTATAGAACCTATCATAACACCTGGCTATGAGCTGTGTCCATGTTTAATTAATATGATTCGGGATAAACCCTTCTCAGGGGAAAGTAACGAAAACCCCTACTTACACCTACGAGAATTCGAGCAGACCTGTGCATACTTGCGCATTGCTGGCATGTCCGATAAGACTATTAGATGGAAGCTTTTTCCGTTCTCCTTGACTGGAAGAGCTAAACATTGGTATAATCGAATCGTAGGGAGTATGCGAGGTGATTGGGAAACATTGTGCTCTGAATTTTGTTTATTTTTCTTTCCCATCCATAGAGTAGTTAACCTTCGGAAAGAGGTTCTAACTTTTAGGCAACTAGAACAAGAATCTCTTAGTACATCATGGGATCGTTTTAATGAACTTGTTACATCTGGCCCTGACCTTGGTTTTCCAGACCCCATGCTTATTTAACATTTTTATCTGGGTCTTACCAAGAGTTATCGGGAATCCCTTGATTTATCCTCTAGAGGAGCATTTTCTTATTTGCCCATAAGTGAAGCAAGAGCTATGCTCGAAAAGGTTGCTCTAGCTAATTCTGAGCTCCCCAAGGAAGAGAAGGACTCATCACCCGAGCTAGACACGGAAGTCTTGGTAGCTAAAACACAATTATTTTATTCCCAAGATTTAGCTATCAATTCTAAACCTTTGAAATTCCACTTTGATGATTTAGACTTCCAATTAGCTAAGATGCTTATAAATCAATGCACATCAAATCTTCTCAAAAGAGCATCTTGGGAAAAGCATTATCAACTTCTTTTCCCTCATAAAAGACACTGGGGAGAGTTCAAGGATGGCATGTTGAGTGATGCCATAGAAGGAGAGCGAAGCCACTTAGGAATAAATTCTATCTTCTCCCCTTCTATGCCCACAGTAAATGCCTCTGAACCCATCCCTAAACCCATCCTTGACCCCAATGAACCTTCTTATGCTCTTTCTATTAAACTTAATAATGACCCTAGAAATCCATCAAGACATCCCAAGAATAAAAATCATAAAGATAATAGGAATAACCAAGAAGAGCAACGACAATGGCAGGAATATGTAGAACATACTAGAAATACATATGATATTGTAAAAGAATGGATGGAAGAGGACGAAGCCTAAGTACTAGCATCTAAACTTGGTCTAAATTCAAATGGTGAACTTGAATCAATTTCTTAATAAACATAACTCACCCAAGTTTAGAGGAGGCTTTAGACGAGACCAACCTTGGAGACATCAATTTATAGGAAGTTCTAGAAAATAAAACATCCAATAAATGTCATAGGCATAAAATAATAGAGACAAACTTATTGCCTATAGACATCCATGAAGAAACACCCCTAGAGTTTGAAAAGGGAGATCACATCGATAAGCATGGGAATTATCTTATTAACACTTCATCGAATCCATGCTCATATGAGAAATCTCTGGGATCAATTAGTCTCTCTAACACTACCACATATGAGGTCTTCAACCCTCTCATTCTATCTGTTCATAAAATCATTAAAAGGGTGGCTGTAGATGCATATATTTATCATAAATATTGTGGATCTCGTTGTAATCTCGATATAGGTGCACAAAGGCTAGTGTTCTAGAGGAAACCGCCGCATGAACTCAACGTACAATAATTAGAAAGTTTCCCAAGAATAACCTTGTGTCCTAAAATAACCACTCTTGAAAAATAACATAGTTATAATGCCCTTGTGAATTCATGAAAATATTCCTTCGGATATTTTTTGTCACTAACCATTTTAGGTTTGAAGTGAGAAAATGACTAATGGCAGCGCCAGGTATGACCAACCTATCATAATGCAACATTAATCTATCCAAACTTAACTTTGCTTTGTAAAATTCCAGCTTGGGGGAATGGCCTTATTTAGAAAATCCTATGTTGCTAATATTGGTTGTATCTAATTTTTAATCTATATTCAATTATTTGCCTTTTCATCTCTAAATGAATAAATCTCTATATAAATGCTTTCATATTACCTTTGTCTGCTATAGTAAGATTTGGTTTGGAAGTAGTGCACATACTTTCAAAGGCCTTTTAAATTAAACGTGGTGCTTAGGTTAAATAGCCTTTCTTAACTAAATTAGACATGAAGTTTAGCTTGGTTATTGAACTAGAAATTGTTGTAGTAGACATTGGATATTTTGGGCTAACCCCTGCAGAAAACTTTTAAAATTAATTTGGGTGAGTCATGAGATAAATTCGAATTAGAGATGAGACAGGGCACATCTGCTGAACTTTAATAACTTTGTAGAAGAAGACACAGCTCATTCATCATGAATGAAAGAACTGTGAGTATTAATGATTCATTCACTTTATCTTCTACTATAAGTTACTTTGCCTCAAGCCATGTCTATATAAAACATGATCTATGCTAAAACAATATCAATACTTTCTTTTCATTAGCATAGATAGAATAAAATAAAATATCAGACAAGCAACCTGTGTGCAAAAGTTGTATACTCCTTCGGGTATGTATTGTCCACTAATCTGTTGCAGGCATAATAATGATTGGAGTGAAAAGGGTCAAAAGATCAAAGAAGCAAAAGATGGCAAAAGAATGAGTGCAACAGAGGAGACAAGATGTCCATGAACAACTCAAGATGTAAGAGAAAGGACCACCAGTCATTTACCATTCATCACTTAGTGCCGTCACGCTCTAATAATGAAGGTAATATCCTAAGGTAAGTGGTCACTACTCTCCTCTTGATCTTGGTGTACACATAAATGCAGACACAAACATGTTAGAGTTATAATTTAAATTGATTAACCTAATTAACTTAACATGCTTTGTTCTTTAACATTGTTCGTGGCACCGTTTTCTTAATCCCAGTCTTAACCAAATGAGTCAAAACATTATATTCAATCTTGGAAAGATGATAGTCATACTCATGTGAAAATTTATAAAGAGATAGACAATCCTTCCATTGGTTAAGCAATTTCATTCTTTTCTGCCATGTGAACTTAAATGTAACATTAAATACTTAATCTTCTGATCTTACCACTCATGACATAAGTAAACAAATTATGCAACACCAACTTTGTCTTGTTCAATGTGCCTAAGAAAGGATAAAAGAGGGATTCGAGTGCATAATTATCACGAAACTTATCTGCATCGGCAAATACCATCATCAGGCTCAGGAAGGATCTAGAAGACACTCGAAGCAGTGGGACCCACAGGGGAGACCAGGTGGGGCCGGCCAGCCCCACCTTGGCGCCGGTCGGCGCCCCTCAAGTCAACTGGCCGCCGCCTTCTGGAGTCTTCCTCCCACGCTTCCTTGGCACCAAAGTAAAGCATCCCTACGTCGATCTAAGGTCGGTTTGATCCGATGGTGCACATAACATGAAGACGCGGATCGATGATGTGGCGGTTCCTTGCCCCCTACTCCACCTCGGTCTATATAATGACGCCCCAAGGCCCCTCCGAGAGGCATTCTACACCCGGCGCTTCATATTCTCTACATAAATTAGGGTTAGGGTCCCTCTAGTTGATCTAGTTCTAGTTCATCTAGTTCTAGTTCATCTAGATGTAGCAATTAGGAGAGTAGCAATTAGGAGAGACTAGTTCTTCTAGATCTAGTCTTGTTTAGAGATTAGAGAGATAGAGTAGAGGAGTAGAGATTCTAGAGGAGTTCTGGCCTGTCGGTGCTTCTTCGTGGCTATATTCTTCTGGATTCATCTCTCTCGCCCAGAGCTGCGTTCTGAGGTACTTTTGTAATCAACACTCCTATTCAAGTAAACAGTTGTTCTTATTTATTCTTCAGTTTACAACTCATATTGAGTGCTTTGATCTTGGTAATTACTTGATTGAAGTAGTATTTCGTAGTGTAGGCATGGTGCCTAAGCTAGGTTTACTTGTGAATGTCCCCTGATTGGCCGGATAGTGGTAGCTCGCAAAGGTGACTTTATAGCTTCGTTGAATCTTCTGTAGTCCACCTCCCGTTGATAGGATCGATAGGCTCAAAGGTTCTTAGTAGAAGAGAACTCTGATTTCTGCTCTTATTCAGGTTACTTGCCCAGTTAGAACGGTATTATACAAGTTTACCGGTAGTTAGAACTAGATGTCAATAGCTATTTCCTCTTTCTTGATATTATCTATCCTAATTGTTGGGTTAAGTCTATAGACTTTGTCATCATCACAACTGTTCCCTATGGATACGATAATTAAAACCTTCGGGTAAAATGTGACGTCGGTATGATATCTGTGCGCTTGCAGAAAATCTTACTTAAATCTTATTTAATAGAGTGTAGTTCATTTCTACCAACAGTGTGGTTCGATCAGTGATGAAAAGTGATCATCATGGAACTATTTTGGCATGCGTGGCAAGAGGCAACCACGCATGTGGATGCTTCCATTGTGATGTTTCCATGTGTAGATGCTATGATCGGTTACATTGGAGACATTGTGGGTCACATGTCACTTCCTTATTGGACCACGTGGCCTATCATATTCTTGAATGTTGTAGGCTCTTACAAAACCATGTGTCGTGTTTGTGTTGATCCACTTATCAGTTTTTTACTGGCACATGTGTGATAGGATCTAAATGACTAGTGGGGACAAATGGCCTATAAAATAAAGCTATGGAATGCAACGAAAAGTGATTGAGCTTTATACCGAACCACGTGGTTCAACACATGACAAAGCTATGGAGTACAAGGATCTAAAGGCTATGCTACACATGCAAACAATCAAGGTCAACATAAGAAAGCTATGGAATACAAGGAAAAGTGATAGAGCTTTATACCAAACCAGGAAAGAGACAATTGAGAACCAATTGGCCCGCAACATACATCCATGTCGTGGAGAGTCCACATTAGGTGGCTCACATGCTGATAGGTATCGCACGCCTAGCCCTACACTTGAGCCGTAAGGACTACACTAGAGAGCATTACCCAAGTCACAATTCCACTAGAGTTGCCTTTTGCGAATCTTCCGCGGGGAATAGGCATAAGAACCCCTCACAATCTTTGATTAGAGCCGGCAACAAGCACCAATGTCACTCAACAATCACCACAAGCTCTGGGTCATCTAGGTGTCAGTGATGAGATCCTAACATAGGGGTGTTAAGCCTCGGGATATAAGGGTCTCGACCAATCCATCCATGATCATTCAGGGGCTCAAGGGCTACACCCCTTAGGTGCACTTGCACGCACCTTCCGGCCAAGGACCGAACTGAGCCTGACCATGCCCTCCGCGTCTGCTCAGGGCTCAGAGCTTGCCTGAGTCTTGGGCTCCCGATCAATATATATAGGAGTCTGAGTCCTATCCTTGGCCATATCAACCGTCAGCGCTAGCCAAGGCCCGGGGATTAAAATAGTGGAATCGAGAGGTGGTTTTGGTAGTTGTGTGGTGCTATCCTTGGGTTGATGGCTATGTATCAAGTCTAGTTGAGCGGTCAAGGACCCGATCTCTTGTGTCTCTAGTGGGTGTGCTCTCTTCAAACCCCCTCTATAGGAGCCCATGCCTTCCCTTATATATTGAGGAGGGCATGGTGTACATGTCAATATCGGTTCTAGTCTATGGCTTCTATGTCGGGCATTCACCGTCTTGGTCTTGGCGTTGTCTGGTGCTTCTTTGTCTAGTAGGAGGCTCAATAATGTCGCAACCACTCCCTGACACTCTATTGTAGCCTGGCGCTTGACCGTCAGGGGCTGCTTGCTGTTATGATGCCCCCCGTGTGAGGCTTCTCAAGGCTTCTTCTGTGCGCAAGGAGCCTCCCTTGTCCATAGGAGCTGATGGCAGGCCTGGAGCCCTCTTTCCTTGGAGCTTGGGGAGTTCCATTGTCTTGATGCTTCATACCCATTTCGTGGCCCTACCGATAGTGCCTCACATCTATTGAATAGCTAGACAGTGCAGCATTTCTATGTCGATCGGGCTCTGGTCGCTTGATGGATTCCTAAGCCGGCTTCTGGTCATGGTTCAGGACGTCAGGTTCCACCCGAGAGAGGGTTAAGATGGTTACTGGGGTGGAGGTTAGGGTCAAGATGCCATACTTCGTGCTCTTCCTAACTACGCTAGAGGGTAGGCCCGAGCGTATCTGATGGGTAATAGCCTCCGAGCCCCCTGAGTGACCCATAGGATTGGTTGGGGATTCTATCGATCTGCTATCTCTTTCCCAGGGAGTGACAAACCCCCATGTTAGACTCGCATCAGAAACTACAAATGATTTTTCTAAAATTTTAACAATGTCAATGATGGTTTTAGCTCTAGAGGGAGAAAATGATATTTTTTTCAGAAGAAAATTGCAACTTGTTTGAAATTGCAAAGGCAGCTGTAAAAAATCATCTAGGCAATTTGACGAGCATGGATGTGGCTGTTCCTTCAGCTAATAGTGAATCATTTAACGAAATCTCAAAGCTGAGAACTATTTTATTCGAAACTGATGATGCCACTCAGTTCTCAGATTACCATTTTGGAAATTTTTTCTACGGATAACTGTATTTTGGCTAGTAGTGTTATGAAACCTCATATGAGCAAGCTGGGTCCCAATGTTATATTTACACAAAGGGTAATGACAAGGTCACATACATTGGAAAAGAATCTCCTAAATATACCACAAAGTCAAGGACGGATTTGTTTCATCAAAGGAAGGATGATAAGCCCATGACTCACCAAAATATTCATGCAGAGAAGTCTAGTATTATTTTAAATATAGCAGCTAGTAATTCTTTGAAATCCTCTAGTTTTAAATTTGGAGATGTTATTATCAATGAAAACAGTACCACAAATATGGAGAAAACCACAGATATCGATGAAAAACCTATCATGGTTCCAATGCTCATGATTGTCATATGATGTTGACGGTGTTCCTTCCTATTTCTATTAGAGATATAAAGCCCACATACGTAAGGATGGTCATTACCTGGATGTGCTGCTTCTTCAACAAAATTGGGTGGAAGGAGATCGGCGAAGATGAATTAAGTGACTTACATTTCATGGCGGACACTATGGGCCGAACTGAGCAGTGCTTCCCTCCATTGTTTTTAGATATAATGCCACACCTCATCATTCACATGGTAGACAAAGTTAAGTGGCGCAGGCCTATGTATGAGATGTGGTTATACGAACGATTCCTTTCTATTCTAAATCACTACACAATCATGCTCACCCTGAGGGATCTATGATAGAGAGATATTGTGCTAAAAAATTCATCGAGGCTTGTAACGATTACTTGCGTCTTAAGGATTGACGTGTAGTTGGCCTGCACATAACTCATCATAATGGTACATTCGCAGGAAAAGGCAGCAAGGGTAGGAAAACATTCATCGGCAAGGAATATACTCACAAGTAGAGAAGTACACTCTAGTTTGTTGCAATATTTGATGATGATGGAGCCATTTATTGAGAACACATTGCTCTCATAAGAGCAGAAAATTTAGGATGCTCGGAGCTATGGATCGTGCGAGAGCAGAAGTGTCAATTTAGCAAGTGGCTTCAGAAACAAGACATACCGGAAAACCGGGAAATAGGAGCGGAAAACCCTAATTACGTAGGTTGGCTTTTGGGCGATATACTCCCTCCATGTTGGTAAAGGAAGCCATTTTGGATAAGATTTCGGTCAAACATTGGGAACATAAATCATGAATAACTTTTAAGTTGTTGAGTTTGGAAATATGAAAATCATATGAATAGATTTGTCTTGAAATATACTTTCATAAAAGTATAAATATATTACTTTATGATGAGTATTTTTATAAAAATATGAAGTCAAACTTATATTTTGGAGACCGTGTCGCTGTCCAAAACGACTTCTTTTACCAACATGGAGGGAGTATTATCCTAGGCCCCGTCTTGGGATGTATATGATGTAAATGAATACATATTCTACACCAAAGCAAAGGACAAAAAGTTGGTGTCTCAAAACGCAGGGTTCGTATTGAAAATGTTTGAAGCATTAATTTGGGGAAGTCGGTGAGGCATTGATGTCAAGAGTTAATGAATTAACTCCGTTGTGACTAAGAAAATATATGCCAAAACCAATCATCTATACTTATTATGGTCATGTAAATGACACTGCCATAGCATAGTTTTTTTTTTTTGAAATAATTTCCTTGCCATTCTATTTCATCGTGTTTTTGAAATAATTTCCTTGCCATTCTATTTCATCGTGTACCTTTCGGACATACAACTTGATGACAAGATTTTCTCAACATAATATATGGGACAAGGCCTCATCATACTGTTGTCCAGTATCGAATTTTGTTTAATATGATGAAAAAACAACAGTACAGGTTTCATGTTTGCGTGAACGTAATATTATGGGCTAAGAAGGCCTTATAGTATTTTATATATATCCAGTATCCACTATGCATGGAATATGGGAATATGTGCCCCTCGGATTAGGCCTGATACTGACCTTGCACACCAAACCTGATCGAGGTTTCGGTTGTTATAAAATGGGTCTCAACTAGCTCCTCCTTAGTTGAACTAAAAACAACAAGCTAGCATATCTGCACGTCCTGCACTAGAAAAGCAATGGCGGTTCCTGCTGGCTGTGAGTTGCGAGTCCGAGTAGTGAGGCGTTGCCTTGTGAAGGCGGCGTCGTCCGAGTCCGAATCCGAGTCCAAGCACCTCAAAAACCATCATCAGCCGCCTCTGGCTGATGATAATGTAACGACGACGATAATCACCGTCTCAAATCTTGACCTCATCCCAAACACCTATCAAGCCTCCGTAATGTGCATCTACCCCAAGCCTCCAACAAGCGCCGGTGACTTCGACGCCGTGGTGGCCGCCTTCGAGGCTGGTTTGCCATCATTGCTGCGCCACTTCTTCCCACTGACTGGGCGAATCGTAGCAAACCCCTGCTCGGGTCTCCCGGAGGTTCACTGCCGCAACCAAGGCGCGGAGCTCGTGGTGGCACACGCTGATGTGCCACTGCGGAGCGTGGACTTCAGCCACGCGGAGAAATCCTTGAAGAGGATCCTCATACCGTACGCCGAGGACATCCCTCTGTCGGTGCAGCTGGTGTCTTTCGCCTGCGGCGGCTTCGCGGTGACGTGGGCCAACAACAACCTGGTGCTGGATGGCAACAGCGCGACGAGGCTGGTGAGGACGTGGTCCGAGCTCGCGCGGACCGGGACGATCGCCGCGGTCGGACGCCCGAGCTATGACCGCTCGGTGTTCCGCGCTCGCCACCCGCCGTCGTACAGCGCCGCCGTGGACGAGATGTTCGTCCCGTACGACGACCGCCATCTGGTGAACGTCCTGACGGCCAAGGACAGCTTCGTGGAGAGGGTCTACTACGTGGAGGCCGAGGACATCGCGAGGCTGCAGGAGATGGCGACGAGCACGGGGCCGGGGGCAAGCAGCAGCGGGCGTCGCGGGTCCAGGCGGTGTCCGCGTACCTGTGGAAGCGCCTGGCCGCCGTGGTGGGCGCTTCGAAGCGCGTGTCGTCGTCGTCCGCCGCCGCCAGCTGCTGCATGGGGTTCAGGGTGGATGGACGGTGCGGCGGGTCACCTCGCCGGTGCTCCGTGAAGCCATGAAGAACTACGTGGGCAACGTCACGCCCTACGTCCTCGCGGAGGCGGCCGTGGAGGAGATCCAGCGCAAGTCGCTCGCCGACGTCGCGGCCATGGTGCGGGAGGCCATCGCGTCCGTGGACTACGACGAGCGCATCCAGGAGCTCGTGGACTGGGTGGAGGAGCACAAGGAGACGACCCTGGCGCTGGCGGGCTGCTGCGGGGTCGTGGAGAAGGCGATTGTGGGGCTGGGCAGCCCGACCATCAACCAGACGGTGTGGGCGTCGTTCCCGCTCGACACGGACTTCGGATTCGGGCACGCCGCTCTGGCCATGCCAACCTGGGAGAGCGAGGGGCTGTGCACGGGCAACCTGGTGGTCACCACGCATCCGGGAGGCAACGGGTCATGGCTTGTCAGTGCATACCTGTGGCCAAGCCTCATCAGGGCGCTCGAGTCCGACGAAGACCTGCGTATCTTCAAGCCTCTCACGGCAGAGCGTCTCGGTGTCTAGCTAGTTGCTATCGATCTACGATCTGCTGCTGCTGGTGGCTAATAATTAATATAAATTAAATAAATCGAATAAATAAGGTGCTGCTCTGGCCTCTCGTTGGGTTGGTCGATCGTTGCACACTGCACGCGCGAGGACTGTCTGTGTTGGCTACATATTATTGGCTGTCTGTGTCCATGGTCGTCAATGTATGTTTTCATTAATAAATTTCCTGCCTTTTATTTTACTAGCAAATGGCAAACGTGTCTGTACGTTGCAACGGGAGAAAAAGTGCTACATAATTATTTATATGTTATACTTTTTTATAAAATTTGAGAGCTATAATTTATTTGATGATGACATCCAAAATATAAGCAAATGTTGGCAATAACATGACAATGTATAATTAAGCTTGAATCGTTAAAATAAGGTTTTGATAGGGTTTTTCTCGCATTGCTAAACACCAATATATTTGCTCGTGGCTATAATTAAGTTTAGTTCTTATAATATCCATACGTGGTACACTTAAATATGAATTTTCACGAGTTCTTTTGAAGACACCTTAAAATCTGCAACCCAAGGACTAATATGTGTGATCTTTGTGACAGATGTCCGCTGTCGATTTTCCACATCGATCGTTTCATTGTCGGCAATGACACTGGTGCATATGTGCAAGAGGCACATTTTTTATAGATAACAAACTATTCAATATCTAATTCCACGATATATGGGGAGACTCTAAAAGTTTGCAATATAGGAACTATCCACCTCAATTTGCATTCTCAAGGTAGTGTAAGACACTCTTTCTCTCTTTAAAATTAATCAAAATTTGACACTGTGGGGATCACACCCACAGTCTTTTCGGTCAAAAAAAATTTGCATCCTTAAGGAAAGGTATGTATATACTTTAGCGAATAAACTTCACAATCTAAATAAACCAAAAAAAAAAAAAAAACCCATGCTGCTTTTAGTTCCCAGTAGTCCTGAATTTGGTATTGATTATGAACCATTAAGGTCTATATATATATAGCATGCCCGAAATGATTGATGCCATCCGAGCTGCCCTTCGATCAATGGGCCGGCGAGATCCGCATGTCACCATATGACACACTATGGGTTGCACTTGTGAAGAGCTTGAATGGAGATGACACACCGCATCCCCTCGTGCATTGATTGGATTGCTTGGGATGATTTCTTCCTTGTGCAAGACCGGATTATCAACACACTTGCCTGCATCACCGCACTGAAATCAACGTCCATGATGACGCATGCAAGAAAGGTACTCTCTGCACACTGATAATACAGGGTGCATCCATTTCGACACTTTTTTTTAGATAAAGGATAAAATATCCGGCTTCACCTATCAAAGATGGAATCAGACCAATTATTACAAACTCCACCACGGGCATAAAGTTCGGCTGTAGTAAAACTTACAACCACACACTGGAATAACGAAAACGATAATAAGTTTATGACTAAGCAAAACCAACATGTCTTTGCGATAACCATCCATTTGTGCCGAAGAACTCCAATGCCAATGTCTCTAGGTGTTGTGCCACAGAGAACATTTGATCTTTAAGATCATCATTCTGCTGCAAGTTTGCCCATTGGCATAGCCAGTGCATTCCGCGGAACAGTACCTACAAAAGAGATTTTGGTCTGCATTTATCAAAAACCATCTCATTTCTTGTTATCCAGATTGCCCAATACAGTGCAGCGGCTGCTGTTAATAACAATGTATTATATTTTTTGCTTCCCAATTTTGACCAATCATAGAACAAATTATCTCTATCCCTTGGAGGTAAAATCCCAAAAAGTATATGTATAGAACACCACAAAAATTTGACATAAAAACAATCAAAGAAAAGGTAATGAATTGTCTCTGTAAAATGACAAAGACAACAACACTTGTCCCCATTCCAGTTTCTCCTAGCTAGGTTATCCTTAGTGAGAATCACACCTCTTTTCAAATACCACATAAAAACCTTTATTTTCATGGGGAGCTTAGTTTGCCAAATATCTTGTGATACTTTCACACCATTGTTAATTAATGCAGCGTACATAGACTTGACTGTAAAAGTCCCAGAGGCCTTTAAGCCCCATACAAACACATCTCTTTCCTACAGTAAGTTAACCTGTTGTAAAGAAGCAATAATTCGGTGCCGGTTTGTTAAGTTCGCACCCACCAAATTTCTTCTAAAAGAAATATTTAGTAAAGGGGGAACTCATGACCTTAGCTACAGTGTCTTGTTTTCTTCGTACAATATTAAACAACGCAGAAAATCTATCCTTGAGAGGTTTGTTGCCCAGCCAAGTATCAACCCAAAATATGATTTGAGACCCATCTTTCACATTAAAATAACCCAACTCCATAAAGGTATCTTTAACATTCATTAGATTTTTCAGAAATATGAATCTATTGTTTTTTTTGCATAAATTCCTAAGGTCTTATCTTTAATATACTTATTTCTTAAGAGTTCTTGCCACATCCTATCTTCATTCAATAATTTAAATAACCATTTGCTAAGCAAACATTTATTTTGAATATCTAAATTCTGAATTCCTAGACCTCTCTGGTCTTTAGGTTGGCACATCACTTTCCATTTGACTAGCCTGTATTTTCTTTTGTGCTGGTCATTTTGCCAGTAAAAACATGACCTAAAACAATCAATTTTTTCCAACACCTCTTTGGGTAGTTCAAAAAAAGACATTAGAAACATCGGTAAGCTAGAAAGCACCGAGTTTATAAGAACTAGTCGTCCGCCAAACATAAGTAACTTGTCTTTCCAACAACTAAATCTTTTCTCAATTCTTTCTTCAATACTCTTCCAGTCTTTACTGTAGAGTTTCCTAACGTGCATAGGTAAGCCTAGGTAGCGGAAGAGGTATTTGCCGATGGCACAAGCAAACAGTTGCGAATAAAACTCTTCATGATCTTTAGCTTGTCTAAAACAAAAGATTTCACTTTTGTGAAAATTTATTTTTAAGCCAGATAGTTGCTCAATTGTAGTCAGCACTAATTTCATGTTAACTGCTTTTTTAACATCATGGCTCATGAAAATCACTGTGTCATCCGCATACTGGAGTATGGATAAGCCATCTTGAATTAGATGGGAAATAACCCCTTCTATCTACCCCGCTTCCTTTGCTCGGGCAATTAGTATGGCCAACATATCTGTCATTATATTAAATAGAATAGGCGACATGGGTCACCTCGCCTTAGGCCTTTTTTAGTCTGAAAGTAAGACCCTAATTGATCATTAACCTTGATGTTAACATTGCCTCCTTGTGTAAAATGTTGTATCCATTGACACCACTTTTGTGAAAATCCTTTCATTCTTAAAGTTTGCTGTAAGAAGCTCCAATTTACTTTATCATAGACTTTTTCGAAGTCTATTTTAAATATGACACCATCTCGTTTCTTTGTGTGTAGTTCATGCAGCGTTTCGTGTAGTATAACTGCACCCTCCATAATATTTCTACCGTAAAAAAGCCGTGCGAGTCGGTCTTATAATTTTCTATGCTATAGTAGATAATCTATTAGTTGCCACTTTGGTGAAGATTTTGAAAGAGACATTCAACAAAAACAGATCTGCCTGTATTGTTGAACTACTCTCGCATCCATCTTTTTAGGCAACAAGATTATATTACCAAAATTAAGGCAATTGAGTGGTAAGGTTTCCTGATGAAAATCGGAGAAAAGGGCCATCAAGTTGTCTTTGATTAAACTCCAGAAGACTTGATAGAACTCCGGCGGGAAACCATCAGGCCTAAGCGCCTTATTATGCTCCATTTGAAAAATTGCCGCTCGAACTTCTTGAGAAAAAGGCTCGGTCAAGTACTCATTTTCCAGATCGGAACACCTAATTTAGAAATTGATTAACAATGTGGTTAAATCATTATCTAAAACAACAATAAGGTTAAATGCCACTAAAATGTTTAATGCTATCTTTTGGAAAACACCATTTCAATAAGGATCCCACAATATCAAAGTTTTTGCATCATATAAAACATTTTGTGTGTGATGAATTGCATCATATAACGTATTCTGAATGAATGTCGAAATGTTTGGGCATCTTATAATTTGAAACAAAGGAACTAATGGTATGACATCGTAGTCAGGTTAATGAGCTTATCACTTTCAAGTGTATACACTAGTAAAAAATAATAACCAACTAACCAAAGACAATTCAAATCAATTATCCTAATAATAAGCAATATTGGATTCTTTATAGTGAACCTCGATGGCATGAATTTGACCTGTTGTAGGTCTGTCATTCATCTCTGAAAATATGTGGGTAATCAAGGATGATGATAATTGGACGCTATGTGGCTTTCGAGATTGTCTTCCCTAGTTGCTGGAGAAGGCCAAGAACCTAGGCGTCAACATACCACTTGATGACCCCACGTTGAAAGCATTATATGCCGAAAGAGAACTCGAGTTCACTAAGTATATATTATCTTTGTTCTTTTTAGGCCTTGTTCAGATCGAAAGTTTCTTCAACCGGAACTCCTGTAGCAGTTTCGTTTGTATTTGATAAATATTGTCCAATCGTGGCCCAACTAGGCTCAAAAGATTCGTCTCGTAATTTACAACTAAACTGTGTAATTAGTTTTTTTACTTATATTTAATGCTCCATGTATGCGGATATAAATTGATGTGATGGAGAGAGAGTGGAAAAACTTACAACTTGCGCACGAACTAAACAAGGCCTAGTGTCATTTACACATGGACTTGTATTTAGATATGCTATAGATTGTTCCTACGTATACTATATGCCTCCATTAAAGCCATACTCATTAAATGCTTCTGTTAGAAACCTCTTGGAATTATGGAAACTCGTTAACTCACCGGCAACTCCAACAGTTGGCAGCTTAAAGAAGTCAATATAATTAAGTGTATTCTTTAAAAGTATAAGCTGAGGGGCATGAAAGCAGTTTTCTCCCCTATTATTTTTCAAGGAATAAATTGTTAACTATAACAAAGTTGTATATTAGTACATCCTGATATGCCTTACGGAAAACTAATGGACAATACAAATTCCATACACAAGGAGGCTATATATATGGCTATCTAAATGTTGACTAGCACATCATGACGCTCCCAACCATCCTACGTACTACGTTGTCTAGAATCTAGAATTTTTCAAATAGATATTTTTAGAGTTTTGCTATTTATCTGTCAACAGATTTTTATGTTTTTCATCTGTCAGATTTTTGTCCGTTGATTTTGTTTTGGAGATTCGTGCTGCTGTTTGGGCTGTTGACAGGTTCGCCACGCTACGGGTCTCCACACTAACGGGTTTGCAAAATAGAACCTTAACCCGGCACCCAACCTTATCTTCATCCCACGGCGATTTCTCCCCAATCCTCTCGCTTCCACGCGCGGTGGCGCACTTGCGCAGCGCCACTACGGCCTCGCCGCGCCGATTCTCCCACGCAGGGTCGTGCTGCACCGCTACTCCTGCCCCGCGCCGCGCCGCGCCGCGATCCGCTTTTCTCCTGCGCGGTGTTTGGCCAGAGGACTGATGCATGCTGCGGTGAGCCAGTGTGGTGTTTGTGCTGCCGCGGGCTGTCGTGGTGGGCTCTGGCGAGCTGTTGTTTGGGAGCTTTCCTCCTACGGCATGCTGTGGTGAGCAGACCCACCAAGCGCTCCTCCTCTCTGTCCTGTGTGTGCCGTTTTCTTTTTCCCCCCTCTGCTGTTTGATGACCTCTGCTCTGTCCTATTCCTTTGCAGAAGTTGTGTTCGTTGCCTTGGTTTGGCTATTGGTGCAGGGAGTAGCCATGCAGTACTGTAAATGGGATTCCAACACTTGTTATTAGCTGAAGGAAGTATCCTGCGAGGCTGCGTTTACAGATAATGGAACACCATGCTGTCTGTCAGTTTTATAATTATTTTTCCCAGCAAGCGTTAGTGGAGTACATGGTTGTAAATCTATACTGGTATTGAGTAGCTAGCAATTAGCAGTACAGAGCACAGGACATTCGCTTTGTTAACTGTAAGATTGTTTGCAAAAATTGCTTAGTTCACTTGTTAGTGTTGATATCAAGTTTTTTTTAGCTTATTTCAATTCATGTAAAAGTGCTACCTATTTTTAGAAAGTTGTTTTCAAAGAACTGCTACCAGTATAGATTACCAGAGGGGGTGGAATTACTTTGTTTTTATGTTTCCACTCCTTGTTTTTTTCTTCTCAGAATATTTAAGCTATTGAACTCTGAGATATTTCTAGACACTATAGATGTTGTCTGTTCCGTAGTATTGAGCTCAGTCTCCCAGCCAGGTCCTTTTTGTGAGTTGTTGCAATGCTTTATCTACCAAAAAGGTTAGGTGCAGTGGATATATCACTTTTTTAACCTGTATGTGCATTTGACAGAACATGACTGTAACTCTATATTTTTCTTTTATAATCTGCACTGTATCTTCAGTATAACTATGTGTTCCTAAAAAGTTGAACCTTGCCTCCAGAATAACTTCACTGATCACAAACTTCATCATCTTGATCAGTGAATATAACTAACTGTTTTCTCGATACTAGCTGCATTAGAGGAAACAATTCTAGATTCATTAATAAGCTATATTTTTGTGTGGTTAGATACAAGACTTTTGTGTGACAAGCTCTTATGTCTCTGCCCTTATATACTCTGAATTATAGCTTTCTGTACAAGCACTACACCCGATAGGGCATTCTCTGTTTTTGACGAACTTTGGTAATGGCAATATGTTCTTCTAAGTTTTTTTTGTCTTTTTGTCAAAGTATGGTTTAATAACTCTCTAAGGCTGCAATTTCTGCTGTTGTAGTGACAGCCTATGTTGTCCCTGTGTGTGCAAATTCAACTAGAATGCCTTTTGCCACTAAATTAGATTTTATTCATTTCTTTTAGAGAATATTTATTTACTTTAGGTTTTTGTTTTTCTTTTCCCATTTTTGGTTTTAGTTATTTTGTTGGACTGTAGTGTAAATATGTATTTACAGATGGGTAGGCCATATCCTTTTTTCCCTTCATTGTAGCTTGATTCAATTGTATTTGACCTTTTTTTTCAGGGTGCTGTTCGTGATCTGCCCATCAAAGTAGAAGGCTGACAAGGTTGGGGTATGTAACACTGTTTTCCCCCCCTAGAATGTTGGGTACAATGTAGTCAGTACTAAGCAATAACTGATCCCTCCGTAAGCTTCTTCTTTGAGGTTAGAAATTATAACACCATTTTTGGAATGCTATGTGATAAGTTGAAAATCTGGCATTTTCTGCATTCGAAGTTGTCTTCAAACTAATTTAGTGCTTACATAATTTTAATTAGTTCTTGCCTTGCTGCTTAGAGTTTTTTAGGGGTATGGTAGCTCTGCCTAGCTGCATTGAGATTTTTTGTGCAGGCTCTGGTTGGTAGTTCTACCTTTTGCTGCTATGGTCACTTTACATATCTGTTATTTTTAACTGAATCTGAGGATGTACAGAAACAAAGATTTGGTGTTAGTTTTGTTTTGTATGTATTTAATAGTTGTGCCGTGCAGCTTTTCAAAAGGGAATTAGGAGAGATTAGGCTATTTTTTTTCTTTTGCCCAGATTTGTTGACCAAGTGTGTGTTTAGTGTGTGTACATGTGTGTGTGTGCGCGCATGTGGGTCTGTGTGCCTGCGCGCGAGTGCGTGCGTGTATGTTTCTTGTGTGTGTGTGTTTAGTTTGTCTATGTATGTTCAAGTGTCTGTCTGCTTGAGATTTTTTTAAAGTTCTTTGTGTGTGTTTGTCTTTTTGGGTTTCTCTCTCTTTTCTTAGTTTTTGTGTGTGTATGTGTTTGTTTATCTGTTTTGGGTTTAGAGTTTAGAGCTATGTGTGTTAAGTTTTGTGTGTCACTTTTTTTTGTGTGAGTTTGTTTTTTTTGTCCTTTTGGGTATCTGTGTTTACTACTGTTTTTGCGGTTGCAGCCTCTTGTGTGTGTTTGTGAGTGTTTGTGTCTAGTTGTTGTGTGAGTGTGTCTTTGTGTGTCTCTCTCGGCATGTCTCTAGGTGTGTGTCTTTGTTTGACTAATTTATGTTTGGTAAAATGCAGATGTTCGATATCTTCTAGCTTCTCAAGGAGTTACCAAGTATCTGAAGCCTGTTGTTGCTAATGCAGAAGGTGCTATAATGTGATCTTGGCTCATGATCTTTTAAGTTTATTTAGGTACTATTGAGTAGGATGGGGCTAAATGGCTGTCATGACTGAATGTTTATGATATCATGTAAAAAATTCTAGCTATTTTCAGAAAGTTGTTTCAGAGAACCGCTACATGTATAGATTATGAATGACCTATTTTCATGTTTCCGCTCCCTGTTTTTTCTGTTGAGAACATTTAAGCTACTGAACTTTGAGATATTCCAGATACTAGCGTGTTGTCTATTCCCTAGTATTGAACTTAGTTTCCCAGCCACGTTTTGTGAGCTATTGCTTGTTGTCTATTACCTGTTGCCTATGATCTTATCTATGCTTCCTGTTTTCTTTGTTGATCTTCCTGTTTTGTTTATTAATTATTTTAAGACAATCATGTTTCTTTAGACAATTGCTAAGAATTTGGCTGAGCTTACAACCACAAAGGTTGTCTCCACCATCATCGGCGGTGGTGATTCTGTTGCTGCTGTTGAGAAGGCTGGGATGGCTAACAAGATGAGCCACATTTTTTCGACAGGTGGTGGTGCAAGCTTAGATCTCTTGGAAGGCAAGACTCTACCAGGTATGAAGCCTAAAATACTCGGTTCTGTCCAGGATGCATCACTGGAGCCAGGTTCGCCAGGAATGAAATCGGAATTCGTTTCCTGGCAGCAGCAGGTTGGGTGGGTGCCTTTGCACCTGTTGGAATCCAGCAATGTTGTCTACATCCTGGATTGCTGCTTCAGTAGGTGACGTCAAACACTAGTCAGTTCATGCTATTAGGAGCTCCAGTACAAGCCATTTGGTGCACTAAAGGCTATGATGGGTTTCTCCAATGGCATCTCTGGTGATTGACCTCAATGAGGCATGTGAGCCGGTACAAAAGTGGGATAAACCCCATCTTAGTTGTTGCAATAGCTCTCAAGTTTGTCAGTTATCTCAACTGGTTTCTTTTATTTCAGGGTTCAATCAGAGAGGTTATTCGAAGCAAGGTGATGCTGCTGCCGGCCCAAGCCATGTGAGTATGCCTATGTTCTGGAGATGTCCTGAACCCAGCAGGGCAGTTTGGAGAAGAGGAAATCTCATGGCAGGATCAGGCTTCTTTTCTTGTAGCTGACGTAGTGTTTTCTTTTCAAGTCTGTAAGTTTGTTAATGGATGTTGGATGTTGAGTTTGGAAATAACCCGTTTATGGGATGTATCTGATTTAAATGTGTTGACAGATGTTCATTTGTTGTATCTGTCAAATTTTTTTTGTGTGAGTTGTCATCTTTTGGTTGGCTAAAAATTTGACAGATTTTAACAGCAAAAATCTGTCGACAGTTGTATAGTCAGTCCCTTTTAGAGTTATTTGAAGACTGGATGGATGAATTACAATTGCAAAAAAGGGCTCTATATATCTTTGAATGCACGGGGTTCTATACATGTAGTATGAATCATTTAGACCTCTTAAGGAACGTGGAAATATCACATATATAGTTCAAATTCTTAAAAGCAACATCAACTCTAGAAATCCGTGTTCATGATGTGGAATTTCATTCCTATGACGACACCCATGAAAGTCTATTATCTTTTTTTTTTTTTTTTTTTTTTTTTGCAAATCATTGTAATTTGACTTGTGCCATCTACAACAAATTAATTTATCACTATGCTGATTACATAATAATTTCCTTGTGTATGCGTAGGATTCCTGGAGATGCACTTTTGCTGTGCCAACAACTTTCCTTCTAAGCATAGAAGGAATGCCAGGCTTGGACTGGAAAAGGCTATGCAAGCTCCAGTGTCCAGAACTCCAGATGGCTCCTTCATGTCTTCACCCGCTCCCACCGCTTATGCACTAATGCAGACTGGGGACCCTAAGTGCTTTGAGTTCCTTGATAGACTGGTCAGCATGTTTAACGGAAGCGGTATGATTGAAGAGTAATAAAAATGATGTCATGAAACTACTTCCTCTGTTTTTTGCTGGCATGCCATTAATTTTTAAGTTTGCAATGAAGTGTTTTTGAGTTATGACAATTTGAGGAATTTACTAAGAAAGATAACAACATATCACTACGTTGTGATTGTGCTAAATCAAGACCTTGTTTACACTATAGGATTAATATATTAGTAGATTTTTCATGGAAAAATAGTTTTACAATATATAATTTCATTTATAAATAATAGTTTTACAGATATTGTTGGTCAAATTAAAGTCAACAAAGGTTTACATCAAACAATCCTAGCTAAAACAATACTCTTGTTTGAGCCCAGAGAAGCATTTTCCAAGATGATCCAAATCTAATGTGCCTCATTTGTGCTTCCATTTCAGTACCTTTTGTTTACCTTATTGAGATGTTCGAGCGTTTATGGGTTATGGACCGATTGGAGAGGTTGGGCATATCACGTTATTTCAAGAGTGAAATTAAGGACTGCTTAGACTATGTTTACAGGTAAACTTCCATACATTTTATATTCAGGGTATCTAATTGTCACGATACTGATCCCCGGATGTCATCATAGAGGATATACATATTAAATACAACACTTTTATTGTATAGTGTGCCATAAGAGCATGTACAACCCACAGACAGCCAGCTGTCTGTATGATGATGTTATACCTTATATAGACGACTAAATAGACAGCGTATACAATGGTTGTCTGTTTAGCTGTCTGTTAATTTTAATGCTTGCATGCAGTCATGATCAAATGTAAATATGATTCATGTAACCACTGTGTTGCTTGTTGCTAAAAATACTGCAAACTCCACTCTTCAGAAAAGAAATTGCAAACACACTAGTTATTTCCTCTCCACTGTAATCGGTAGAAACTGAAAACAAAACTGAAAAGCTGCATCTCCACTGTAGCCGCAAGTACTTCTTGTTTGCATTCTTTGCACTTCACATGCGCTGCACATGCTTACTCTACGCATCCTTGCCCGCATGGCTCTCGGCAATGGGGCAGAGGTCGCCCGTGCGAAGCTTGCCGCGCGGAGCTCGCCGGTGCAGCACGCGTGCGGAGAGGCGGAGGTTGCTCGCGTGAAGCTCGCGCTCGCGCGGATCTCGCCATGTCGGGGCGACGGGGCGGACTGGCCCACGCGCAGCCGTCTCTCGGCGGCCGAGTGGACTCGCCGGCGCTCGCATCGGCACGGGCACTAGCTGGTAGAAGCCTGGAACGAGATGGAAATAGCAGTTTGGCGCACAGGATCGAGGCTTTTACTCCAGGCAGTAGTTTTTCTCTCGGAGCACGAGCCGGGGCCGTCCTCTCGTGAGACGACGACCTCCCCGTCTCTTGCTTCCACCAGGGGCCTTTCTGCAAAATTCATGACATACAGACGGCATGAACGGCCACGTTGTACGTGCCCTAAAATAGCTATGCCATCTACTATCAACAAAAAGTATCCATTTATTATAATTTTCATATGGGTGTATGATGTCATGTTTTACTATTGAAGCATTTAATTACCATCGGCGTATAGTAGATCAGTGGCGTAGTTATATGAAATTCTGGTTATATAGCTATTTTATAACTTGTCATGGAATAATGACAAACCTAGCTAATTTTTTATACGCAGCACCATATATTTTTGGATGGGGTAGTAGATGCTACTACACATCATCAGAAGCACATTCTTCTTAACATAACAGGAACTGGACCAAGGAAGGCCTGGCTTTTACCAAGGGCTGCCTATAGTGAAGGACATTGATGACACGGCCATGGGTTTCCGCCTTCTATGGCTATATGGCTACCATGTTTCTCCTTGTGAGTGTTACTCCTGTTTTTGTGCTATAAATAGGAGTATTAGTGGTAGTGGTTGCTACCATGGGCCGCCCATACTGTCTCCAAGTATGAGAACATAAACAGAATACAAGTTGCATGGGGTACAAGGATGGACTGCAAAATCCTTACGGTGAATAAAATATGGACCACATGTTTGAAATTTGAATCTAAATATGCATGAAGGTGTCTTCAAGTGGGTTGAAAAGGGCGACAGCCAGTTCGTGTGCTGTGCAAGGCACCTGAACCAGTCCATAACCGCGATGTACAACGTTCCGTGCTGCTGTCTAGACCTCGTTCCCTGACGATGGTCACATCGATCCTCCGGCATGCCAAGAGATATAGTAGGGGGTTCCTTCAGGAGAGGTGAGCCTCTGACCAGCTAAATGACAAGTGGATCATCTCTGAGGGTCTGCTTGCCGAGGTAAGTTAGAATGAAAGTCAGTCCATTGACACGTCAGTCCACTGACACTAGTCAACAGTCAACACATGACTATAACTATCTATACTATACACACTTAATTGATCCAAACCCCTTCTTGCCAGGTTGGCTACGGTCTGGATTTCCCTTGGCAAGCTAGCTTGCCAGACGTTGAAACGAGGATGTATCTTGAGCAATATGGTGGAAGCGCTGATGCGGGGATTAGGAAAGTCCTCTATAGGTATACTCTTTTTTTCTCTCGAAAGGATGGCAAAATCTTTGTCACAAAATTTATTAGAAGAAAAAACAAAGGCAAGTGCCTTGTAGTTTTAGAGTGAAAACTGGGCCAAAAAATACCACAAAACAACTTTGTAACAATGACTAAAACACCCTATAAACTCCATATCCACTCCACCCAAACTCCATATCCACTCCACCCTTAGGTTACAGAAGGCCAACTTGTTGTAAACAGAAAGCAACACCACTCGAACTTTAGATCCTAAGGTTGTCACACAAAACTACAAAAGTAGCTCCAACATCTAAAAGGCTGCCAAGAAGCCACCACTGAATTATGGCTTGTAATGGTGTCATGCAGATGGCAACTCAAGCCACTATGTCACACCCTAAACCTTTACTGGCACTACCTTGGTTTTCTTGCCCTTTCTCTTGATTTTCCTTGTTGGCCCATTTCAACCACTGCTATGGTGGCATCCATCTTTGAATTTGTGGGTGTAATTAATACTATCAATTGTTGTGCAAAGAATACAAATTGGTCTTCCCACGCGCCGATATTGGGTGTGTCGGTTTAGGGTTAAGCAATGTTCAAGTACCCTTGTGTCATGGCACTATGGTAAAAATTAATGTTCTTTGTTACCAGTTGGTAGCCTCAGTAATATTGTATATATGTTACTGACAATACACGAGGGTGGATTTTTTTTGTAGCTTGGTCCCTAATTTGTGTCTACTCCTAGTCGTCACAAACTCCCCAACTGTCCCCTACAGAACGAACCTCTTCAACAACGACATGTACCTCAAGGTGGCGAAAGCCGATTTCAGCAACTTTCAGAGACTATGCCGACTGGAGTGGCAAAGCCTGAAAAGGTATAGTAGGGACCGCCTCCTCTCTCCTTGTTTTTAGATAAAGGATAGTTTATATCCGGCTTCATCTACCATAGGTAGAATCAGACCAATAATTACAAAATTCGACTCCATCATCCACACACAATGACAGACTTAAGTAAAACAAAATGGTAGGTAGACACTTGACTAAAAAGAACTGATAACTTTATTTGATAACCATCCATTGGAACTAAAGAATTGCAAAACTGACGACTCCAAAAGCTGTCCAGCAGACAATAGCTGATCCTTCAGTATATCATGCCGCTGCAGTCCTGCCCATTGCCGGAGCCAGTAGGTTCCCCTAAATAGTACATGCAAAAATGTTTTTTGTCTATATTTGTCAAAAACTACCTTATTTCTTGTTAACCAAATTGTCCAGCATAACGCCGATGCTGCTATTAATAATAATGCATTATGGATACTATCCCCCGTCTTAGACCAATTGACAAATAAATCATCTATGTTCTGGGGAGGTGAAATCCCAAACAATAAGTGTACAGCACGCTACAAGAATTTGGCATAATAGCATTCAAAAAAGGGATGATGAATATTCTCTGGCAAATGACAGAAACTACATCGTGCATCACTAATCTAGTTACGCCTAACTATATTATCTTTGGTTAAGATAATACCTCTTTTTAAGTACCACAAAAATATCTTTATTCTTGTAGGTATTTTTATCTACCAAATATCTTATAACACCCTTACTCCATTATTAATTAACGCAGCATACATTGATCTAACTTGAACTAGGGTTAGTGAGCTGAGGATGGACTGTTTGTGCTACATAATAAAGGAGTATGGTCAAAGATCTCTCTGCTCAGAGTTTGAACAGTTGTGGCTAGGTACTTGGACTCAAAATCCGTACACACAAGAATTCTGTCTAGTTTCTCGAAGGTTTGATTTGGAAGGTGATTAGCCCAAGTGAACTTCCTTCCTGCCATTTCCAGCTCTCTCAGATTTAATGTGTCAATCACAGCATTAAAAAGAAAAGGCCATCTATCACTGTAGTTATCATTATTTTTCTACTCAGGGCTACGAATAATATTAAAGTCACCACCTAAGATAATAGGTACGGTTTCTTTCGAACATACTCGCACTAGTTCAGATAAGAAATCAGATTTGAGATCCCCTTGAGCTGGACCATAAACTGAGATTAAATTAAATTTGAAGTCATCCTCTTTGTGCCGTAACAAAAACCGAATAAAAAAATCACCTTCTTCTATCTAACCTATGTCAAAGGTTATGAGGTTTATCCTTAGAATCATGCCACCAGAGCAGCCTCTTGGAGCCATATAGTGCCAAAGAAAATCTCTACCAGCACTTGATGTTTCAAAATCGAAATTAAAGGTGCAAAATTACCGTTGTTATGAGATTTGATCTAAGGTAAGTAGTGATTACACCTAGGTGGTGTGACAAGAACAATCTCGAGATGTTTGGCGTGACACAGCAGAGTGCGCTGAGAGCCTACTTCCTGGCTGCGGCCAGTATCTTCGAGCCGAGCCGAGCAGCCGAGTGCCTGGCATGGGCGCGCGCAGCGGTGCTCGCCGAGGCCATCTCCAGGTGCTTGCTGACGAGCAGCAACACTCACGACGATAAGATGACGACAGTCCAATGGCTCTTCATGGAATTCATCAACACCGACAATGACAACCAGCAAGGTTGGCCTTCTCTTGGCATGGCATTCTCTGCAGGCTCCTAGCTCAATTCATTGCGTTTCTAAAATTGGTTCACTGTGCTACCGGCTTACCGCCGGTGTGCAACTTTGTGTGGGTGTAGTGGACTCGGGAAGAAGAATTCACCAGTTACTAGCAGCCTCGCCTATGCTCTTCGTGAGCTCATTGGTATCCATGCGTCCAACAACGCTTCTGTCGCCGACAGTCTTTGTGGAGCTGTAAGAAAATTGACCACTCATTCAACCATATCACTCTTCAAACACAACATCATAGAGTGGATTAATCTGTTTTGCTAATCACAGTGGAAGGAGTGGTTCATGGCATGGACTAAAACGGAGATGGAATAAGGACCACGCGCAGCGGATACAGTACTGTTGCTAGTTCGCACGGTCGAGATTTGTTCAGGAAGGCACCTCTCCACCGAACAGGATATGAAGCTTCTACCTGATTATTCAAAGCTTGAGCAGCTCACCAGATCCATCTGCTGCAGACTGGCCACTGAAACTCCTGCTCTGGTACGGGCATGCATATCTTTCATCATATAAATTAAATGTCTGCAACCCTTGTTCCATTTCATGGTAGATATGTCCATATCTTTCATCAATCTCTGCACTAGTAATAATTATCAACCATGTTTGATAACTCTTGCATTGGCTTACCGAATTAAACGTTGGACGATGATCTACCAGACTGGACAAAACATGGACAAGATTGATGAGCTGGAAAGGAAAGTTGGATTGGAGATGCAAGAACTGGCTCAATGTGTTTTCCAGAGCTGCAGCTCCATCGACAGAGTGACAAGGCAGACGTTTCTCCATGTGACCAAGAGTTACTACTACGTCGCACTCTGCTCACCTGAAACAATTGAGCAGCACATCTCCAAAGTCATATTTGAGGACGTTGTTTAGCAGTAGTAATATGTAAAGCAACAATTCTTCTGTATGACCTAAGGCGTCGCGTCACACGGTCGTTGTCCTTTTTATTTTCACATTATTAGTGGATATATCAAATATATATGCTTGTGCGCAATGCACGTGACTATGGTTATGATATGTATGACTATTATGATATACCGCTTCAAGATTGCTTGTAAGGTCAATGTATCAGACATCAAATTACAATGTAAACTAGCTAGTGCTGATGATGGACACACCAGCCATATATAAGGCAAGGAATTCTACGGAGACTGAGGCTTTGCTTGCACACCTCCCTCCCTCGGGTCGTCTAGCTCTCCATGGCAATCCAATCCAGGTGAAACATGCTTGCGGCCCTGCGTGTGTGCGCCATGGAAGCAAGTTTGTTGTTGTTGGGCACCACCATGCTTGTGGCACCCAGGCTGATGGTGGTGGTGATTGGTGAAGCGTTCGAGTAGACCACCAAACCCGTCCTAGTGCTGGGCTGCACGCCTCTGCCCAAATGCGTGCATGTCGGGCCGGGCCCAACGTCCAAGTACGCTCGGTGGCCCGTCGTTCGTTCCCCTTAGTTGAGCGCTTCAGGCCCACAGGAGATCCATGAAAGACCCAGCAGCTCTGCGTTGCCTTGCCCCCGGCATCTGGCAGGACACACGGACACGGTCCTCGTCCCCGGCGGCGCTTGGGTAATGGGTGCTGCTGGCCGTCAGTCTCCTATCCTTCCCAGTTCAGCTCCCACCACCGCTTTGCTGCCGGACCCGGCTCACGTGGTGGTCGCCATGCCGTCGCTTCTGCCTGCGTTCCTTTAGGCCAGCACTGCAGACCATGCACTGGATCGCATAGAGATCTATCGACCTGGAGCAATAAGAGAACTAGTAGGATGTCCCACACGTTGCTGCGGGTATGAAGTAGAAATGTAAGGGGTTTATAATAGCTAAAACTATAAATTAGTAGATACATATATATGGATGTAGTAGATCAATTGCGGAGGTTGTATCCATTGACATACATGGTATAGATTATTTGAACTGGCCATCACCTAAATCTCATCTACCCAATCCCTCACCCCTACCATACTTGAGGGTCATCCCCTCCCAAAATTCTAGGAGTTTTCCTTCATAAAATTATGCATGTTTTGAAGGACTATATGTAATCCATGTGATATGTAGTTTTGCTAGGTTTTTACTTACAAACAGGTTTTTGCTTAGAAATAGTTTAAATTATTAAAATATATCCATGTGAGATCTTGTTTTGAAGAATTTATTGCGAGAAATATCATGGTGCAATTGGATTTTATTTACGATACTTGGTTTAGGTGCTACGACTTTTTTTATTTTAAAAGAAAAGCTAGTGAGAGATAAATGAGTCTTAGTGGAGGTAACTCCTTTTGATGATGTCAGCTGACATCACTTTTAAAGACTCGACCAATCAGAAGCTAGAGAATTACTTAACGGGGGTTAAAATTATAGGAGTTATAGATCTCTGTGCCTAAAATAATTCCAGAAGAATCGTCCACCGGCAGACCCAAGCAAGTGCTGGGGCGTTTCGGAAAAAAAAAAAAGGTCGATCTCCAAACACAATTGCCACTTAAACAGAGCTCTAATTAGAGCTACATATATGGCTTGCTTATGCTACTTTAACATGTAATTCAACTTCGTTATTTTCAGGTCCACAACCGAACTAGGAAATTCGAATTCGAATTCGAATTCTCAGGGTGGTAGCACAATGGTCGGAGCTGCAGAATCATTCTACCTCACTTATTAGCTGTTGGGTAATTCTCTCTTATGGCTTGGGATAGATGAGTTGGGGCAGTGAAAGAGAAACATATTTTTATATACTTGTTTACAGCTTATTTGTAGCAGTCTGTAATGCAAACGGAGAGCCAGGCATCGCTGTGCCAGTGTGCCTGCCCCCTAACGCCACGGATTGGTTCGTGGAGGAGATTACAGATGAGCATTCGGGTCGCCTGGCCCAGCCTAGCATGGGCCCTGGCTAGGCACAGCAGGCTGCCGGTCCATGCCATCCCAATCCATCGTGCTTGGTCTATCGGGCTACTTTTTAGTGCCGTGCGGCTTAGAAAGCACGGCCTTTTTTTTAGGAGGCCTGGCCGGCCCGAGGCTCACTATGATAGTGGGAGAAAGGGGATGCCGCCAGTATATATAGCAGCAGGCAGCTCTGCGGGCCGCTGGTGGCGTGGAGGAGGCAAAGGTGGCCAAGCGGTTGCTAGAGTACCTGGACTCTGTGTGTCCTTTTTTCTCGAATACGCACGAGTGTGCGTATCTTTGTATTAGAAGGAGCAGAGTTTATATGTACAAGAGGGCCAACCCGTGGCAGCGAACAAAATGCGAGAGATTACATTGTGATGGAACTCCTGAACTACCCGGCGCTTGCACTAGGCCTAAGCCTGTGCCAACGCTTGCAGCCCTGCCGCGCCAGCTTCGATCCAACGATCAGCCTCTGCCTTCACCGTCTGGAGGATGCCGCTGATGCTGTTGGCCGAGTCCCGGAAGCATCTAGCGTTGCGTTCCTTCCACACCTCCCAGGATATGAGCGCGAACAGAGAATCAATCCCGGCGCGCTGGTTGAGATGGAACAGAGATCGCACCCGGCGCCACCAGGCGGCGGTGGTCTGCTCCGGAGGCGGGCATTGCTTGCCGAGCGTCGTGAGTACGTGATGCCAGATCTCACGGGTTACCGGACAGAGGCATAGGATGTGGTCGATGGTTTCCCTACCTTGCTCGCAAAGATAGCACTCCTCACGGGCCTCCAGTCCATGGCGCAGCCGTCTGTCGCCTGTCCAATGCCGCCGCCTGAAAGCCAGCCAGAGGAAGATTTTGATCTTGAGCGGTGCCCAGGTCTTCCAGATGAGCCTGTGTCCGAGGAACGGCGTGGCTCCGGTGTGAAGCATGGAGTACGCGGACTTGACCGTGAATTTCCCGTCCGGCGTCCATCGCCAGACTGTTCTGTCCGGTTCTGCCGAGAGCTGGAAGTTTCGGATTGTGTGCCAAAGGTAGATGTACTCGTTGATAGCGTCGACTGACATCCCTCCTGAGATGCTCCTCGTCCAGGCTCGGTCGGAGAGTCCGACGCGGACGCTTTGCCGGGAGCGGATCCGGCACGGTACCAACTGGTGGAGGCAGGGGGCGATGTCCCCGACGGCCTCGCCATTGATCCATCGGTCCTCCCAAAAGAGGGCGCTTCTTCCGTCGCCCACTACGATGAAGGTAGAAGCTTGGAAGAACGCATGGACCTCTGGAGTGGACTTGATCGGCATCTGGCTCCAGGCCCTTTCGTTGTCTATCTTCTGAAGCCAGAGCCACTTGGATTGCAGAGCCATCCCTGTGAGCTTGAGGTCGGAAATGCCCAGACCGCCTAGTCTGGTGGGTCTGCAGCAAGTCGTCCACGCCACCATACACTTCCCTCGGATCGAGGCATCTGTTCCAGCCCAGAAAAATTTTCGACACAGGTTGTCGATCTGTTTTCGTGCCCAGGGTGGAAGGTTCTCGGCGATCATTGCGTAGATGGGCACCGCGCGCAGCACTGACTTGATCCATACCAAGCGTCCGCTCCTAGCCATCAGGGCGCCATGGCAGGGAGGCATCTTCCTTGCCACCGTCTCCACCACAGCTTGGTAATGCACTTTGGGGATGGGTCTGGTGCTTAGCGGGAGGCCAAGGTACTTCAGCGGGAATGGTTGGACTTGACAGCCGAGGATGGAGACGATCTCCTGGAGGTTGTCGTCCGCCCCAAAGATGGGCGTGATCGAGCACTTCGCTAGGTTGGTTCGCAGTCCGGAGGCTATGCCGAAGATGTTCAGGATTTCTCTGACTGCTGTAGCTTCCTGGACCGATGGGCGGATGAAAAGGATCACGTCGTCGGCATATAGGCTGCACCTGAACTTAATCTCTGGTAATTCCAGCTGTCGCAGAACCCCATCGCTGGTGGCTTTATTGAGAAGGCGGTGTAGCACGTCCATGGCGATGATGTATAGAAGCGGGGAGAGCGAGTCACCTTGCCTGACTCCTCTGAGGTGCTGTATTGCCGCTCCGTGGACTCCGTTGAGAATGATTTTGGAAGTGGCGGAGCCCAGTAGTGATTCAATCCAGGAGCGCCAACGATCCCCAAACCCGTGCGCTCGCAGGACCTCGAGGAGGAATGGCCAAGACAGTGTATCAAATGCCTTGGAGATGTCGAGTTTGAGGAGCAGCATTGGCACCTTCTTCTTCCCCCGATCAGGACCGACCGCCTGCTGCACGTATTTGTAGTTGTCATGGATCGATCTCTTCCTTATGAAGGCATTCTGGTTCTTGTCCACAATCTCATCCATGCGTGGTGCTAGTCGCATGGCCATCAGTTTTGAGATGAGTTTAGCGAAGCTATGGATCATGGTGATCGGGCGAAAGTCACCGGGAGCGGAGGCGCCGACCTTTTTCGGTAGCAAGGTGATCAAGGCGCTGTTCAGCTTGGCCATGCTCCGGCAGTTGCCGTTTGAGAATGCCTGAACCGCCGCCAAGACATCATTCTGGATTAGATGCCAAGTCGCCTTGTAGAATGCTCCCGTAAAACCGTCTGGTCCTGGCGCGCGATCCGCCGGCAGCTCTTGGATGGCCGCTCGCACTTCCTCAGCCGAGAAATCCGCCTGCTGCTCGGAGAGGTCGAGAGGTTGGATGCCTAGCGCGGAGAAGTCGATGGTCGTGCTTCCGGACGCCGCTGTACCGAACACGGCCGAGAAGTGTTCGTGCAACGCAACGCACGCTCCATGGCATCATGCTTTGCGCCCACGGTGTGACCCGCCACGCTCGGGGAGGCGATGAAGTTTCACCATCTTCGACCCCCCTCGGGCGATTAGGGTGGAAGTAGGCGGTGTTTGCGTCGCCCTCCTCGAGCTGCCGCACGCGTGACCGCTGCCTCGCCATGGTGCGCTCCAGTGAAGCGAGGCCCAGGCAGCGCATCTTCATCCTCCGTCTGAGGCCGGACTCCGCCTCTGAAAGTCCTCTGGTCTCCTGCGCGGTGTCCAGGCGAGAGATGAGCTCGCGGGCCATCAGCAGCTGTGATTTGACATCTCCGATTTTTGTCGCCGACCAACGCTGGAGCTCACGCACTAGGCTCCGCATAAGGTCGTTGAGACGGGCAATGGGGTCAGAGGACGACATCAGAGACTGCCAACCCCCAAGGACAGCCTCTTCGAAGTCATCGAACTTTGGCCAGAATGGCTCAAAGTGGAATCTGGCCTTAGATATCAGTCCCAGGTTGGTTTGTAGTAGCAGAGGGGAATGATCGGAAGAGTCAGACCCCAGGCCGCGCAGGTGTGAGTTGGGGAACCTCTCGTCCCAGTCGATCGTCACCAGGAACCTGTCGAGTCGCACAAGGGTTGGGTTGTCATGCTCATTGCTCCAAGTGAAGGTCCGCCCGTGGAGGTGCAGGTCCTGGAGTTCAAGCGCAGCAACCGTGCGCCTGAAGCGCCTCAAATTTACCCTGTCAATTCTGTCATTGTTCTTGTCGGCTTCGGAAAGGATGAGGTTGAAGTCGCCTGTGATCGCCCAAGGACCCTGGCAGGCGTCGCGGACTGCTCCCAGTTCTTCTAGGAAGAGGACCTTTTGTCCGTCATCCTGAGGCCCATATACCACGGTCAACCACCATGGATCGCCCGCGGCCGGGTTGACCATCATCGTCACCGAGTAGCAGCCAATCAAAACGTCAGAGAGGGAGATGTCTGGCTGGCGACCCGTGATGAGGATCCCGCCACGAGTCTCAGACGCCGGCAAGTATGCAAAGTCTCCAAAATTTATACCAAGCATGGAGGATACAAGAAATTGGGAGATTACAGCGAGTTTGGTTTCCTGCGGACATACGATGGATGGGCGAACGTCGGCCACCGAGGTGCGGACACAGTCTCTACGTGCCCTGGCGTTCAAGCCACGCACATTCCACGAGAGGATGGTTGTGTTATCCATGAAACCAGTACGATGGAAAGATCGCAGGCGGGCGTTTATGCCGCCGCGTCCACAAGCTGCCTCGACGCCCGACGCGTCCGCGGCCGCGCGGCCGGGAACATGTCGTCGAAGGCAGCCACGTCGCCGTCGGACAGGTTGGCTGAGAAGAGGTCGTCAAAGGACTTCTTCGCTGCCGAGGACGGCGGGGCCATGGGCGGTGCGAATCCCATCTTCTTCATTAGCAGGATCTCCCCGCGCTTCGAGGCCGGAATGTGACCCAGCTGCTGGGCCGCGATGCGACGGCTTCGGAGCGGCCGGGTGGGCATGTTCTGCACGGTCTTCTGCCTTGGTGGAGAAGCGATTAGAGGCGCCGGTCTGGAGACCAGGACCTCGCCAGCGAACTTGGACAGGCGTCTGACGGCCTCCGCAGTTGACGGCGTCGTGGCGTCCGGGATGGGAGCATCATCGGTCGTCAAGTTCGGTGAAGACATCACCGCCATTCCGTCGTCCGAGTGGGCCGTATCCTGGCCCGTCCCCGCGACCGCCATGGGCCTCTCGACCATATTGGCCTCCGAGGCATTAGTCACATGATCCTCATCCATTTGCTGGGCTGGGGCGGCCGCACCAGCCGTTGGGCCCAGAACGGCCGGAGTGCCAGGGGTCGAATTTTCGCTCACCGCACAGATTGGGGTGGGCCCTCGTATTCCACGGTCGTGTTGTGGCCAGCGACGCCTGCAGAGGCGTGCGGCTTGGTGGGCCCAGGTGGCAGGGTATCTTCCATGCCGGTCGGGTGAGTGGGCCCAGCAGAGGATGCCCCTGGTCCTTCCTGCAGCGGGCGTTGCGGTTGATTGGCGATCACGGGTAGGACCGGATCCTTCTCCAGGACGGGATGTCCGCTGAGGAGCCCTGCCTCAAGGACTGTGGGGTCTGAGGTCGGCAGTCCTCCAGCAAGAGCCACCCCGGCGGGATGTCCGCTGAGCAGCCCTGCCTCAAGGACTGTGGGGTCCGAGGCCGGCTGTCCTCCAGCGAAGTTTGAATTGAAGGGAGTCTGGCAAAGTGCAGCCTGACAGGCGTCTGCACCTGCGAGACGCACCTCTTGTAGCCCGCTTTGGGAGCTGGTATTGGTTTCCACGATGGCCCCGCATTCTCCTTCGTCGCGACGCGGCACCGGCTGGACGACCGTGCCGACGTCAGCGGCCCTAGTGTTGGTGGCGTCGACGCCGCCGCCCGCCGCGAGAGCTCGCCGTCGACGACGTCGCGAGTGCATCGGAATCCATGGATCCGCGGAGCGGAGCTTCGATGGAAGTGGTGGCGATCTGGGTTGCCGTCGTGGCCACTGTCCCCGTCGTCAGATTCCGGCGGCGAAGGCGGCGGGCAGGGGTTCGGCGGGTCGAAGTCGTGGACGCTGCGTAGGTGCACCAGAACTTGGTAGCACAGAGCATCCTTGTGGCGCAGGTATGGCGGCAAAGACCCGAATCGGACCTCGCCCTCGGCGATGAACAGCCTGACCACCTTGGGAATCGCCCGCGGGTCACGAGTCCAGGCGGTGACCTTGAACGAAGAAAGGTCGGTGGAGGATGCCGTGCTTCCGTCGATGGAGTGAATCCAGCAGCTGGGCGCCAGGAGCTTGGCCGCTGTATCTTCCGCCCAGGCGTGCGGCGGGATCCCCTCGAGCTCGAGTGCCACTCTATACCGCATGGTCTCTGTCACAGCATGCGCTAGCCGCGTCCATGGGAGCAGGACCAGCGCGGTGCCGGCGATGGGGATCGGCGGACCCGCGAGCAGGCGGTCACGCGTCTCCTGGGAGTGACACCTGATGAGGAAGTGCTCGGGGAAGAATGGGGTGACAGTGAAGGATCCCTCGTCCACACCGCGATGGCCCGGATCGTGCGGTAGGCGTCGGCGACAGGGAAGCTCCGGCCGCCATCTGCGATCACCGTAGTGAGAGCAAGGCGCAAGGAAGCCTCAGCGTCGTCCATGGCCGGGCTGCGCTGGATGATGCAGACGCTCTCCAGCAGCCGATCGTCGGGGTGGCCGGGCGGCAGCGGGTCCCGATCGTCCGCACATGGCCCTGCAGCCTCGCAGCCGCTGCTGGTCGGCGTGGAGCCGCCCGCCTGGGAGCCCGCCAGTGTGGCAGACGGCGTGGAAGCCGCCGCGCGGGGAGCCCGTAGGTGTGGCGTCGCCGCGGCATTGCCGCACGGCGTGGCTGTCGCCGGCTGACCATGGCCGGCGCCACAGTCACCCCCGTTAGCCGGGCTCCGCGGCCGCTTGCAGTCCCGAGCGTAATGCTGGCCGTGGCAGCGCAGACACCTCAACGGCCGCCGGCAGGTGGCAATCTTGTGCGAGTAGGACAGGCAGTTGAGGCATCTATCCCTCATCGCATCGGGGATACGTCGTCGCCGAGACGGCCGCTGCGGCGGCGGAGCAGCAATCTGCCGGCCACCCCTCCCCTCCGCGGCATGGCCATCCGGACTCCTGGAGAGTACCTCCCGCCACCCATCTGCGTCGGGGGGCGAGATACGACGGCGGCCGCGCTGTGGAATCCGGGTGCCGAGGCGCTCGTGGGTGGGAACCCGGCCGTGGCCGCCGAGGCGCTGGTGAGCCGGCAGCCGTCCCGCCCCGCCTGTTTGCCGGAAACCGCGCCCGGAATCACTGCTGTGGCCACCGAGGCGCTGGTGAACCGCAACCGTCCCGCCCCTGCCTGCTCGCCGGAGACCGCGCCCCTGAGTTACTGCCTGGCCGTTGGCTGGGGTTGGCATCGGTGCTTGTGTTCTTCTTTGCGCGCCTCCGACGCCGCCGGCGTCGCGCCCGACGAGGGAAGGTCGCGGCGTCCTCCGAGTCCCGGCTCGCCGGCGCCTCCGCTGGCGGGTCTCGACGGCGCAAGCGGACGGCTGGGCAAAGGTCCCCACAGCCGGGTCAACCGCTCGCGCCGGAGAGCCCCTCGCGACGGCGTCGTCGGCGTAGGCGGAGCCCCACACTGGGCCGAGTCGACGTCGGAGTCCTCGTAGTCGGATTCCTCCGACCACCGCAGCGCCTTTGAGCGCCAGGCGAGCCGGAGGGGTAGAACGGGGCGGCGCTCGGGGGAGAGGGGGGGGGCCCTTACCTATGGCCCACTGCTGCGGGCCGGCGGCGCCGGGGTGGCTTCCGCCGGGCTGGAGTGGTGGGTGAGGGAGGGCCGGGAGGGAGAGCGTTGCGGCTCCATTTTCCCCCCCACCTTCTTCAAACTGTTTGTTGAGGTTATTGATCTTTGCTCACTCTGTGTGTCCTTGACGGGCTATATTTTTGTTATCCATGTTAAGCCTCAGTCAGCTGTTACTTTGCTTCAGTAGGGTCGTCGATCGTCCACCATTTTAAGCTCGTTCTCATCCATGGAGGCTGTCGAGGTGACAGCCAGCTAGCTAGGGGCCTTTTGTCAGTTGTCACCACTGGCGGAGCCACCACCCAGCCACCCCGGGCGGCCGGCCGGGCTCGGTGCCGGACTTTCAAAGAAAATTTTCATCGTATCAAAGGAAAATTGTACAATTTTATCAATAATTTTACCTGCACATTAAGAATTGAAGCTTCTGGCTCCACCAATGGTTGTCACCTAATTAAGCAGCCTCCACATCTTATACTGTCGTCATATTAGTTCTCATCGTACTGCTCCTGTACCAAGGGTCGAAGGCTCCATTCAACTGCACCGGCGGCCATAGGTCCTCTGCTCGCCTGGTGCTTGCCTGATTCGACCTTGGGGACTGGTTGGTGCCACCTCA
Source organism: Chrysopogon serrulatus (assembly GCA_015844335.1). Lineage (NCBI taxonomy): Eukaryota > Viridiplantae > Streptophyta > Magnoliopsida > Poales > Poaceae > Chrysopogon > Chrysopogon serrulatus. Next base: position 530,730 of record JADLZL010001694.1, on the reverse strand, counting down.
GGTTGCAGGTGGGGCGGGTCGTTAATGCTGCCCACCAACCTGCGCCGCAAAATCATTGTTCATGGCCAACGTGACCCAGGTGCAAGATGTTTGTGGCCTAAACGTTGTTCAGCTGCTAAGCCCACTGGACATTATTGCAGCCCGCAAGGAACCCGCAAGACCCTTAGAATACCACAGCCACCACGTGAGCTGCACACCGTGGAAGGTGAGCAAGAAGCCGTCGACGCAGCCCCGCTCGCGGCGGGAGGTGGATGCTCACCGAGGAAGACTCCGGCCAGCGTTACGCCCGGAGGCAGTCCCACCGCAAGGAGAGAACGCCGGTGTAGGAGAAGAGAACGCCAGTGTAGGTGCGGTCGGCCGATTTGAGCGGCAGCAGGTTTAGAATCTTCAAGCGCGGCACATCGGGAAGGTCTGAGATGCGGTCCTCCACCTACAAGGCTGTGACTCCTCATTTGCCCCTCTCGCCCGGTGCCGCTTCTCGCCGTGCCCTGTAATTCCCGCTACCCCGCAGGCAACCGGTGGATGAAGATCAAGTATATGAGAGGATGGCAGGGGGCAGCATGACTACCACGCAGATCCTGGTGCTTGCTTCTGCGCGATGCTGACAGGTCGGCGGTGCAGCTTCCTTCATCCAGTGACTGATTCCAACTTCCCCGAAGATGACGACGGCGGTGGCTGGTAAGGTTTTTTCCGCTCGGGAGGTATACCACGGGCAACCAAACTGGATGTGGTTATGCACCTTGCGGGTCTTTGCGGGACTAACGCTTGTGGCCGCATAGCCCGCAAAACTTTTGCTGCCCTCATAAATTATTTTGTGGACAGCCACAAACCCGCAGGCATTTGCTTGTGACGAGCTTTGTGGGTTTGCGGTTGGCCACAACCCGCCCCGCCTGCATCCTGAGTGCCACCTTTTGTCCAAAGCCTTGTTGAGTCCTTGTTCTACCAAGGCCGTCCCGACATAAACCGAGGCCCTGTGCCAAACACTGAAATGGGGCTTAGCAGGTTTTCAATAACTCTTTAATTTAAATCCTTTATTTTTTGGCCCAGTTTGGTACAGTTTGTTTTTTTACAAATTATAAACAAAACCCAGTGAAAGCATGCTAGCTAGTCTGACGACCTAGCTTCGGCAGTTTAGTACAACTGAGTGCTAAAAACATACACTAGCTAGTTCATATTCTGTCCCCATCACGGCAAGAATGATGAACAGAGGAGTAGAGGAGCCAAGGAGGTCTGATGCCAATCATGTGTGAAAATATATATCCCCATCATGGCAGGCCAAGGCCCTAGCGAGATGCCAATCGAAAACAAAGATGAATAACACTGAAAAATAACATTTCAGCTTTCAAAACTTGGGAGATCAATACTTTGTGTGTCAGGCTGCCAACGAAACAAGAACAGAGGCAGGGAATCACGACACTACAAGGCTGCCATGTTGGAGGCTGGGGCCCCTGAAAAATTGGGCCCTGTTCCGTCGAACAGGTCGCACGCCCTCAGGGACGGCCCTGGTTCTACATTGACACAAGAAGTCCAGTTGCATTCAAATGGATACACGATTAGTTCCTATATCACAACATAACTGTAAACATCCTTTATTGGAACGTGAGAGGCCTCAATGATGTGGTGAGACAAGACACAATGAGAGTCTGTTAATTGGTTAGAGACACGATTTCTACCATCGTGTGTTTGCAGGAGACCAAGTTGCAAAATATGGATCAAGGCGTTGTGAGAAGTGTGAGATGGGTGCCAAATTTGTTTTCTATTATCTAATTTTCTAAACATTTACAGCTTTCCTGATTTTCATACCACTTTATTATGATATACAGTGCCACAGGGCCATTGTATCCAATGAAATATGTTTTAATCTTACAGATTTCTAATTTATTTGCAGTCAACATCTAAAATAATAAAATGCAAAGGAAAAGTTAGGCTACTCAAAGCTTTCAAGTTCTTGTGTTGGCAGGTATGAACTGGCTTCTACGTATCTCTAAAGTTCTCGGAAATGAAAGGACTTGACAGTACTTTGCTCTGCAAATGTTGAAGTTTTCTTATTTTAGTTCTTGGATACATGATGAAATGGACCCTTTAGTACAAGTTTGATAATTATCATTGTCTTGCATAGTAAAAAACTGGAATAAGGCGTTACTTAGTTATTTCTAGAAATCATTTTCACTTGAGCATTTACTTTACTTGATATGATATAACAGTGAGGTTTTGTATGGATGTCAAATATTTAGAGAATATTTGTACATGTTCTATATAACTTTGATGGTTTGCACCAATTATCATATATATAAGATATTTCTAACTGATGGTCTCATTGATTTAAATTAAAACTGATTTTTTGATATATCCTATTTTTCTTATTGGCTTATGCTTTTCTGATTTTTTTAATTTTATATATCTTATTTCTCTTGTTGCCTTATGTTTTGTTATGATGGTTGTCGCAAATTTCTCCGTCGGGTTATTACGATATGGCTAGAAATCTGAACTGATGTGACTGAATTTTCCTGCTAATGTCCTCAAATTTTTCAGTCGACGTCAAACCAACAAGGAAATGGCTGTACTGACTGGAAAGTCTGAAACCGACAAACAAATTCTATTTTCTGTTGATTTGGTTCTGTCGATATTTTCCGGTTGGTAAACCGATAGAAAATTTATTTTATAATATCCTGTATTTGGTAGTCCAACGTTGGTTCCGCACCAACAGGAAAATTCAGGTGTCCAGTAGTGTATTTTGCCAATATTATTGCCAATGCTTTCAATACCTGCTTCTAATACTTTTTTTATCTGGTGGTGCAACTTTCTATTTGGAAGTTAACAGTCACTTGACGTAAGTGTGGCAACTTTACGTAAGTGGCAACGTGGGGGAGAAAAAGAGTAAAAAAAAAAAAGCGAGTATAAGAATCACAATGAACCTTTCAATGACGCATACGAGTCGGCCATCTTTTTTAGGGGCACACAAGCAATTCTCTCAAACAAGAACACATGGATCAGATAACAACTGACTTGATTATAGTTATGAAATTAAAACAACTATCCAACATACAAGACACGAAACACAAACTGCTTCAAACACCATTCGAACACTTGGAGTATCTATTCCAACATACAAGAATTGAAACACGTACTGCTGCTAATACGATTTGTCCCCCATTCATCTACACCCCTATATGTATGTTTATTTGGCTGGCTCCGACGACTGCCGCATCCTCCTTGGCTTTTAAATTTTTCAGAGCCACCACGAGACCCTCCAAGCACGCCCTGTCATCCTTCTTCTCTGTTCGCATCAGGTAACCGGCAACCTCTGCCGGAGACATGTTAACCTGGTCCAGTAGCTGCTGTATCTCACCGAACATCTCGAACATCTGGTGCTCTGTGATGTACAGGTAGTTGCTGGCCAGCACCTTGAATGCCTCGTAGCGACAGTAGGACATCTCGATGTGCTTGTCCATCCTTCCTGGCCGGATCAGCGCTGGGTCTAGCTTGTCCTTGTTGTTGGTGGTAAAGATGATGATGCGCTCGCCACCGCACGCGGACCATAGCCCGTCAATGAAGTTGAGCACCCCGGAAAGGGTTAGCTTGGTGTCATCTTCTTCTTCCTTCTTCTCGGCCTTGGTTAGCATCTCGGCCATGCTGTCACCGTCGTCGTCGCCGGATTTCTTGTGGGCTTTCTTGTCCTGGCGCTTGCCGGTGAGGTCTACAGAGCAGTCAATGTCCTCGATGACGATGATGGACTTTCCCTTGGTCTCGATGAAGAGCTTCCGCAGCTCGGTGTTGTTCTTGACCGCCGTGAGCTCCAGGTCGTAGACATCATAGTCGAGGAAGTTGGCCATGGCAGCGATCATCGTCGACTTGCCGGTGCCTGGGGGTCCGAACAGCAGGTATCCACGCTTCCATGCCTTGCCGACCCTGGTGTAGTAGTCCTTTCCCCCAATGAAGGCTCTAAGGTCGTCCTCGATGCTCGCCTTCTCAGTTGGGTCCATGGCGAGCGTCTCAAACGTCGCCGGGTGCTGGAATTCCACGTGGCTCCAGTAGGTCTTCCTCTCTTCGTAGGGGCTCCAGCGGCTGCTTGGGTTGTTGGTGAAGAGGCGGCGCTGGCGGTTCTTGGCCATGAAATCACGGCCCTTCTCGATAACGTGGGGCAGGTAGGACTCGACCACGAACTTATGGAATCTTTTATGGAAGGAAACTCGGTAGAAGCGCAGCTTCTCATTACCAACACGGTAGGTGATGATGGTAGCCTTTGGGACCTCTGTGACGGCGTACCACCAGAGCGTGGCGCCGCCGTAGGTGTCCACGATCTCCTGCTCGTCGTCGACGGAGACCTGGGGCTTCTGCTTGTCGCTGCCGAGCTCGGCCCTTAGCTTGCGCGCCCCATGGGCACACATTTCTGAGAGGTAGGCCTCAATGGTGACGAAGAAGTCACTGCGTTGGAAACTCTCGGGGCTATACTCATGGATGGTGATTTGGATGTATGGGTTGAAGTAGGTTGCAATCTTGTTGATCAACAGTTTGATCTTCACATGGTTGATTGCCACGGTGACGACGGTGAGTAAGACCGCCAGGGCTGATCCAAGCCCGGCCCACAAGTCCGACCCCGCCATGGCTTAACTGGCCATGGTTAGGAAGCAAGCTCTTGGTTGATGAGACCAAACTAAGCTAACTGGCTCGGCGGCGCTTGGCACTCCAGTAGTCCAGTACTACAATTACACTACTCAGGCTGACTCCAACAAGAGTACCCAAACCCAAAAATGCGTTCGGCACAGTACCTTTGCCAACCGAAAACAGCCTCCAACGGGTGACCCATTCACCGGACGCATTTTGGGCACGAGCTCAAGCGCGACGCAGAAATGCCTCCTTCTCTCTCCTTGACCCATTCTCTGCGCCGCTGGCTCCGGTGGGGAAGGCCACGGCTCGACGGAGGCGGCGCTCGGCGTTGACGTGGCAGAGTAGGAGGTGCAGCGCGTGCAACAGCCTCTGGTCGCGACGGCGGTCCTCCAGCGTGTGCCCCGGCGGCGTCGCGGACCTGGTGGTGGTGGTGGCCGCGAACGCCGCCATCGTCGAGGGAGGAGGAGGAGGAGGGGCGGGGCGGCACGATGTCGCCCTGGTGGCAGCGGGCGAGGAGCAGCCGGTCCGCCTCGGGGACCCAGCCGCGGGCCGCGCCATGGAAGCCGCGGGCCTGATGGAGGAAGGGGACCCAGCCGCGGACCGGGAGGAGGCGCACAGGACCTCGGAGGCGCCCTCGGCCGCGGCGGTCGTCCTCCCGTCCGTCCGGGCGAGGCAGGCCCGACGACGACGGCGAGGCGGGGAGGGAGGCGGCAGATCTGCCGCCCGACGACGACGGCTTGGCGGGGAACTCAGTGGGGAGGGGGCGGGAGGAGCTCGGCGGGAAGGGATGCGGGCGGAGCACGGCGCTGGCCGGGGAGCAGGCAGGCGGAGCTCGGGCGGGCAGGGCGGGACAAGGCGGCCGGCGAAGCCGCCTTCAGCCTCCGCCCGCTGGGGCGCCGTGGCGCGGAGGGAGGGAGGCGGCGCCGTGTTCAGGCGCACGGCGGACTCGCCGTGCGCGGTGAGGGAAGGGAGGCGGCTCCGAGCGCGCCGAGCCGGGCGCGGCTGTGGCGCGGAGCCGGGCCGCTGGGTGTGCCGTGGCCGTCGCGGGGAGGGAGGGAGGGAGGGAGGGCAGCGCATGGCGGGAAGGGAGGCGGCGCATGGCGGGAAGGGAGGGAGGCGGACGGATGGGGCTGATTTGCGGTCGCTGTTGGAGATGGTGATATTTTGGGTTCGCTCGTTTACACTGTGCGTGACCCAATCCTTCGAATGGGTCTCGCGAATGCATCACCGCTGTTGGAGTCAGTCTCAATGGGGTATATATAGACAATGGGAAAGAAAATCCCACATAGGAGACCGGGTCTCTAGCTAGCAAGCTCGCGAGTATGAGTATGCTGGACCCGCTTCCCTCCGAACCATGACAAGTGGTGAAAAAAATAGGGACGATTTTTAAAAAATGCTATAGATAAAGTGCTGTGGGGATGATCTCCCCACAGTTTTTTTACCTTAAAAAAATAACTGTAAGCCGTTCATTTACTTTAATCGGATGGTTATAGTCACAGATTAGTTCTAAGGTAATAGGTAGAATCTAATTTATTTAATTTTTTATTTTGAAAACTAGGATAAATTAGGAGAGTTGTAGATACACAAAATCTTTTTCATTAGATCGATGCATGTATGATTTGGTGGATACGTTATTTTTTAACATGGTATATTTAGACTACCATGTAATTTTACATGAGACTTCATACATTTGAATTTGCATATGTCAAAGTGTCCTGTACTTGATCCGCATGTGACGTGATGTGACATGATATGTTCATTATATGACTTGTTTAATTATTTCTATTAGTTAGCATGACGTGTTTCTCATTAGACTTCTGTACTATTTAACGACTGTATATAGTCGTTCATATATATTTAAAATTATTGTACGTATGTACAGATTTAAATATAATTGTAAAAGGTCTCGAAACATACTGTCTTCGTATATATAGAAAATAGAAGTCGTTTTATTTGGGTCATACGTTGGGAACATAAATTATGAATAACTTTTAAGTTATTGAGTTTAGAAATGTAAAAACTATATGAATAGATTTGTCTTAAAAAAACTTTCATAAAAAATAAATATATTACTTTGTGATGAGTATTTTTACAAAAATATGAAGTCAAAGTTATACTTTGGAGACTGTGTTATTGTCCAAAACTTCTATTTTCTATATGGAGGAAGTATTGGTATGTGTAAAATAATTGTGCGGTGCTGCGGACCAGGACATCGCGCGAGGCCGCATGTTTCTTGTTTTCACCATTATCAAAACTAACCAAAGAAAGGAAGGGCTAGCTGTAGGCTCAGAAAAGGAAGGCGGCACCGGCAGCTTCTGTCTCCATGATTTGGGGATTTGGCAATATTTTTTCTCTTATAGATTCATTAATTATTTGAGTAATTAATTAAAAAATTCTAAATTTTTTTAAAAAAATCAAAGGTCTAGATTTATTTGAGATATTACCTTATAATGAGGAATTGCCTAAAAAATAGACCAATTTAAGACAAAGGTTTGCCTTGACCATACACCGAACCTGCTTCTGGACTTATTTCTATTACATTTATATTCTGAAAATATGATGTCCAGGCGCTATATATCTGCATCGTCAGGCGCTATCCCCCTCACAATTTGATCAATCTATTTGCACTACCTCGACAGAAAACCTTTTATTCTCAAAGTCTGTCGTAAAAAAGACCATTTTAGATTGACCTATGCTTTGTTAAAGTCTAGCATTTAGATTATTCCGTCTAACTTTTTTCCAATGTATGGTTTCGTGTAGAATGAACACCCCTTTCAAAATATTGGTACCTTCATAAAAGGTGATTGTGATGATTGAATCACCTTTTTACCCACCCCTCAGGCACATTAACTCCTCTACACTGGTCACCATTATGTATCCTATGCAAAAATTTTAAAAAATGAAGCCGCCATGGGAGACCACACTCGGACTATCTTAGTCTTTCTATACTTCATCTACGACCCCATTGTGATGTGTACTAGTGACCCGCATCTTTGATAATGCAACCTGATGGTACACATTTTTTAATACTCGTCGTCCATTACAAAATTTAGGTCATACATATATCTACGTTTGTCCTAAATTGGAACTAACATCCTAGCTCTAACAAAATTCAGATAAAAGTATTAACATCGTCTTAAACCCCTCAAACTTCGATCGAAATGATTGAAAACTGCATTAAAATATACATAATATACAGTACCAAATGAAGGTACACTATCAAACTTGTTCCTTATTAAGGATGGGGATGGTGTTCCAAATGAATACCCGCGGTTCTTCTCTAGTTCAACTTAATGAACTATAGTGAAAAAATGGAAGAAGAATTACAGAATTAGCTCTTTAAGATGAACTAGAGAAGAACCGTGGGTATCCATTTAGAGCACCATCTCCATCCTTATTTCTTATATTGGATGACTTAATTAAGCAAAATAGATTGATGTCGTAGATTTAGTGTGTTAATCTATGGCTTTGGAACCAAAGGGAGAACTAATCTCCTCTACCTAAATAGGAGGAACCCACTACCCGGAATTGATCTCAGAGAGCCACGTCATCTTGGTGGGCCATAGTTCTCCGATCCATCGCCCACAGCTCCTCCCAGCCATGCGCCGACGCCCACCCTTCGGCTTCCCCTCAGTTTGCGATGCTGTAGTTTGCTTCTGTCTTCTCTCCTCCCCATCGTCCCTCCACTTTCTTTATTACCCACATTCTCACAATCCCTGCACTACGGCATGCATCCAATCTAATCGCATTATGCGCAAGAAACTGCTGCATTCGGCATCTATAAATCCAATTAACCAATCAGTCTTGGGTGTGGACGAGGTGATGGACAGAGAGAGCCAGATGGGTAGTACCGAAGCGGCTCTGGTGCAGCACACGGGGGTGCCAGTCTCCAGCGGCACCATCACGGCGCCGCGGAACCCCATGGTCAAGTTGACGTGGGACTCGGACTCTACAGCGACCGCAGTGGCGGCGGCGGCGGCGACAACAACACGGTCGGCACTCGGCAGTCTCCACCCGCATGCGGCACCATAGCCAGGGAGCCGTATACCATGGCGGCTGGTGCGTACCCAATGCAGGCAAGGATAGTTGTGACGAACATGTTCCTCCACAATGGTTGTTGCGGCCTACTCATGCGTCATCTCAGGCAAGTAACCCTTTCTATTTTTAAGGGCCTCCGACCAGTTCATGATTTGGCGATTGCGCTATAGCTCCAAAGGTGTTCGATGATTTGCGAACAAGGTCATTTATTCAGAGTTGGTGCTTCGTTGGTCAGTATCTGACCATTTGTACAGCAGTATCTGATCATTTGTACAACCTAGCAATTGAGCTGATTATAAAATTAAATTGATACTGATACTTTGAGTACATAATTTCCATGTGGTGATAAATAATTTCCACACGCAGGACATTGTCAACACTGAACGGTCTTCTCATAGGCTACCACGGTCCACGGTTCATAGTACATAAAATTAGAAATATTGCTATAGTTATTACAATAAGATGTGTCATTAGTATTTGTCACACGTACGCCACGCATGACACTAATTGGGCCTAAAAGCCCAGGAAAGGAGAAGGGCGGCGACGTGGGCCGCAACCACCTCAAACCCTAGGGGGGGGGGTGCCGCCCCTCTCCCACAGGACCCGCGTCTGCGTGCAGTTATCTTAATTAAATATTTATTAGAGATATTTCTAGGAATTAGGTAAATTTGTAAAAAAGGAAGGATCTGGTCGATAAGGTTCCTTGCCTATTAGAGTCCACTCGGGACTAAATATAGAGAGATTGTAATTGGATCAGTTAAGAAAGTAATTGGGCAAGTCCCATTATTCCTATTCTCTCCGCTCTCGCTCTCTCCTCTCCCTTTGCCGCCGCCCTGCCCCAACGCGCCGCTGCCGAGCCATTGCCGCCAGCTGCAGCCGCCGCCCCCCCTCCCTCCTCCTCCTCCCCAAATCCACTAGCCCAATCCATCCTCCCCGCTGCTTGTGTTACAACTGGTATTAGAGATCCAGATCTGTTTCACCATGGACGCCGAAACGATCAAGAAGCTCTTTACCGACCTCGAGGGATCCATCCTCGGCAAATTCGACTACGTCAACGAGCAACTAGGCGATCTGAGTATGCGTCTCTCGACGATCGAGATCGGGCAATCCGTGAAGGCATCGAAGGACAGCCTCGAGCAGACAAGGCAGAAGATGGCGCTACATCCAAGAACAGTTAAATCAATCCAACACATTTACTATGTCTGATTTGGCTGTTGAGTTAGAAAATAAACTGCTGTTCGACATCAATATCAAACCAAAGGAGGAATCAGTGGTCAATCCCAGGGCCAATACCTTCCAAGGTCTAGAAATCCACCCACACAAATTATCCTTTACAACATATGATGGAAAAGATGATCCGCTACCATAGCTCAATCAATGCGAGTAATTTTTCAAGGGACAGCGCACCCCAGAGGAGCAAAAAACGTGGTATGCCTCTTATCATCTAACTGGTGCAGCACGATAGTGGTACATGAGGCTCTCACAGGATCATGATGATATGAATTGGACATATTTTGCTAAGTGTGTTAATAAAAGGTTTGGACCATCAACTCGTCGCAATCCACTAGGCGAATTGGTAGCTCTAAAAAAAATAGGCTCCGTCAATGAATATACAGAGCATTTTCTCAAGTTGGTGGTTCGTGTGGGACATCTGGATGAATTACAGCAAGTTAACATATTCACCGCTGGTTTACTCGAACCACTAAAAACAGATGTCGAGTTACTGAATCCGCAGGCTCACTCCTATGAGCGCAGATTAGCAGTTATGGCTGAAGCAAATAAATCCACAGCAACAAAACAGAGTCGACCTCCACCCCCGCGATCGACATCTACAACAACGCCAGCAACGACAATAACTAAACCAACAACACCAGCCCTAGCAACGGATCCCCGCAACCGCAACGACCTTTTAAACGGCCGACAGCTGATGAGATGGCGACCAAACGCCAAGCTGGTCTCTGCTTCAACTACGACGAACCATTCTTCTGCGGTCACAAATGTAAGATGTTATGTTATTTGAAATTACTATAGTCAATAACTTTATGGCAGAGGATACTCATGACAGTATAATGATAATGATTAGCAAACCACATTTTGGAGTACATGGAGCCTCACCGATGTATCTGGAGGCGGTAATTAATGGAACCAGACTAATTGCTCTGGTAGATTCAGGTGCTACACATAACATAATTGATATCAACGTAGCTCGCGCCATAGGACTTAACGAGTAGCGTATTGACACAACTATATTGGTCGGTAGTAGGAGCGAGGTAGCATGCAGACGTGCATCCTTTAATGTCCTCCTAAGGATTGCCAGTGATATTTTTGACATTAATGCCTTCCTAATGGATATTGGTAATGATATTGATATTATCTTAGGTGCACCATGGCTAGCGGGACTTGGCAGAATCACTTGGAACTTCACTATATAAAGGACGGACGCTCACACACTCTGACAGCTCCACGCTAACATCGAACAATACCATCAGTAAGGGCACTCTTAGCTCCCCCACCCATGATTCGTCTAACCAATGATGCGACTATACTAGAAAACCCAATGAACAGGTCTTTCAGAGCTAGACAACCCAACGCCTTGGATTTTATCAATAAGAGTACAGCACCAATCTTCACAAGCATTAAACATGCCATCAAATAGCAGTACGCACTGCGAAAGATGTATTCAATTATACAGGAAGGACAACAGCCAGGGGTCTAGACAGTAGAGGAAGGTTTGATCTTCTATAATAAACGTCTTTATCTTCTAGCGGCTTCACCATTATTGTAGGATCTGCTCCAGGAACTTAAAAAAGGGGGACAACAACAAATTAAACTACTAGCTTTGGGAGCCCATCAAGTGTTCAAGGAAGGAGCCTCCATAATACCATCACACATCCTGTTGGGGAGAACATGGAAATTATTATATATGTCTAGTACAAAATGCCTCAGTTTCTTTCATTGACAACGTCAATCATATCATTGCTCAGGTAAACAACGTTGACATCAGACTTTTACCTGATTCAAATCGCCAATCTTTATCACCAGGAGTCTTAGATCTCGGTATGTTTGGGAATATGATCAACCTCCTCAAAATACCTCAACAACACTCAATCTCAACAGTTTAGAGGATCATACCAGCACTAATGGATATGACAATAAATAAGGTAAATACAGAATTTGAGCAACCTCCACAGACAATGATTCAGTTCAGCATACACTCACTGATCCACCCAGCTCTTCTCCCATCAATGCCTGCGTCTGCATACTTCATATTTTGGTACATTGGTTCACTACAATACTGCTTTGAGTTAAAAAAGGAGCCTGATGACGATAGCAAAACTAGGAGCTATTGCATCCACGGGTTAGTGACTTGTTTTCTAGAAGAGATCAATGATGGAGCACCACTACCAGGCGGGACAAACACCGGCTTGGACTTCGCCGAGAGGACGATCGAGCGGAGAAGGGGGAGTTCTTTCACACGTACGCCACGCATGACACCTAAAACAAGGACTAATTGGGCCCAAAAGCCCAGGAAAGGGAGAAGGGCGGTGATGTGGGCCGCAACCACCCCAAACCCTAGGGGTGGGGGGGCGCCAAGACGCCGCCACCGCCCCGGGGGCACCGCGGGGCGCCGCCCCTCCCAGCGGGACCAGCGTCCGCGTGCAGTTATCTTAATTAAATATTTATTAGAGATACTAGTCCGTCAACCCGTGCTTTCGACGGGTTAGAATCTTATGACATAAGAATTATTTCTATTTTATATTTCTAACCGATAAAAAACACATGTTATATGAACATCATTTTGGTTCAAACATATTAGTCATAAAACATGGTTGTTCATTTTCTAATTGTCTATCATAGAGGTAGATAATTAGACGTAAATTTAGGTTCACTTTACATAGGTGGCTTGATTAAACTTTATGTTGTTTTACACAACCGCAAAGATAGGTAATATGTCGAATGGATGTTACATAATAGCATTTGTTGGTAAATTGAAAGTAAACATAGGGGTTACATTCTATTATCCTTCATAATAGTAGGGGCGGTTATAACTTATAAAAAGTATTGATACATTATTTAATCACCTTTTATAATAGCCGATGTCTATATTCTAGTTACAAATTTTGAGAGTTGTTCTAAACTGTGGTTCACAATAGCAAAGTCAGCTAATTTAGAGAAAATTTAGGGGATAATTTTGAAATATCTTTCATAATTACAAACATTTGTGATCCAATGCAAATTTAGGGGGTTACTTTGGAATCATCTTCCATTAATGAAAACAACAGAATGGACGTCATATAAGATGGATTCCTTGTTCCAAGGCTTTCATTTAATAGCTAGATGTTTCTAATTGATGTGAGAATTTCTATTATTTATATATTTTTTCTAGCATCTCTGATGAGAACTAACGTGAGGGCTAGCCTCCAATTAGTAATAGTAAGTACAGATGGATATGGATATGGATGGATGGATGATAAAAGCTAGTTATTTTAGAGAAAATTTCAAAGGTTATTTTGAACTATCTTTCATAAAATTCTCATGTAGATTTAAGGTGGATTATCTATCATAATAGTAGGTAAATAATTAGATGTAAAATTAGGTTCACTTTAGATAGGTGGCTAGTTTAAATTTAAATACATGGGTTAAACTTTCTATTGTTTTACACAATAGCAAAGATGTGTAATATATCATATGGATATTACATAACAACATATGTTGATAATTTGAGCGTACACTTAGAGGTTATGTTGTATTATGTTTCTTAATGGTAGAGGTGCCTAACATATAAAAAAATATTAGTAGGCTATTTTAAATTATCCTTTGTAGTAGCTCAGGTCTATATTCTACTTATAAATTTAGAGGGTTATTTTAAATTGTTGTTCATAGTAGCAAACATAGTTAATTTAGAGAAAAGTTTAGTGGTTATTTTGAATTATATTTCTTAATTACAAACATTTATAGTTTAGATGTAAATTTAGGAGTTACTTTGAATAATCTTGCCATCTTGAAACAAATGAATTCCTTGTTCCGAGTCTTTCGTGTTTTTTATTAATGTGAGAATTTATTAGTTTCTTTTTTTTCTAGTGCTTCTAGTGAGAACCAACATGGAGGTATGCGTCCAATTAGTAATAGTAAGTACAAATGGATATGCATAGATGGATGATCAAAGCTAGTTAATGAAGAGAATATTTTAGGGCGGAGGGTATTTTGAATTCTCTTATATAAAATTCAAATGCAAATTTAAGGTAGATTATCTATCATAAAAGTAGGTGATAATTTGATGTAAATTTATTTTCACTTTAGATAGATGGATAATTTAAATATAGTCATAGGTTAAACTTTACATTGTTTTATACAATAGCAATCTTGGGTAACATATTGCATGGATCTTACATAACAATATGTTGGTAATTTAAATGTAAACTAAAGGGTTACATTGTATTATCTTTCGTAATAGTATAGGTGACTAATTACAAATATTAATAGGCTATTTTAAATTCTCATTTATAATGGTCGAGGTTTATAGTTTAGTTATGAATTTAGAAGGTTATTTTAATTATCATTCATAATTACAAATATGGTTAGTCTAAAGAAATTTAGGATTTTATTTTTGAATTATCTTTATAATAATAAATATTTGTAATTTAGATGCAAATTTAGGAGTTACTTTAAACCATCTTTTCACCGATGGATTTCTTGTTCCGAGTCTTTTGTTTAACGATTAGGTAAATCTGATTAATATGAGAATTTCTAGTATTTAGTAAGTATGGATGGATATGGATTCTTTTTTTAAAATATTACTATAAATAATATTACATTAATAGATTATTAAGCTTGTACTGGATTTTTTATTAAAAACTATTAACCAATAGTGAACGTCATGAACAGCAAACCTCATTATTAAGCTTCTAGGGGATTTTTTATTTAAAAAATATTATAACCAATAGTGAACGTCATGGACAACCAATCTGATTCTATTTATGACTAACTAACGTGAATAGTAGTTCGTATAACTATGCTGTTTTTTAGTAACCAACTGCCTCTGTACGGCCGCTTTTTCAGCCGATTTTCAAAAAAAAAGATTTAGGCTATTTATTTATCTATAATAGTGACGTATAGAAATATAGGGGGTTATTCTGAATTGTGTTTCGTAATGGCAGAGGTGGGTAATTTAGATACAAATTTAGAGGTTACTTTATGCACTTTTATAATGGCAGAGGTGGGTAATTTTTCTATAAATTACTGTACATCTAACGGCTATTATGTGAGATAATGATTAGAATTTACCAAATCAATGGCCAGATGTTTCTGATTATTGTGAGAATTTCTAGAATTTATCTTTTTTTTCTAGCGCATCTGGTGAGAGTTAACGTGGCGCCTCCATTGGGGCCTCTAATTAGTAATAGTAAGATTTTCAGGAATTTCATAAATTTGTAAAAAAAAAGGATCCGGTCGATAAGGTTCCTTGCCTTTTAGAGTCCATTCGGGACTATAAATATAGGAAGATTGTAATTGGATCAGTTAAGAAAGTAATTAGGCAAGTCCTATTATTCCTATTCTCTCCGCTCTCGCTCTCTTCTCTCCCTTGCGCCGCCCCCCTCCTTCCTCCTCCTCCCCCAAATCCACTAGCCCAATCCACCCTTCCCGCTGCATGTGTTACAGTATTTCTATTATGATTTTCCAGTGTGATACTTTTTGGATGGATTCTATTTAATTCCATGCTATAGAAAATAATTATTATATTCATTGTACAAGAACTATCCACAAATCCTCCTACAAAATCCCCGCATCAACGTGCAGGGGTATCATGTAGTAATTAATAATAAGGCTACCTGCTACGGATTGCTACCTGCTACGGATTGAGATTAACCTATATCCCGTTGCCTTTTCACCTTTTGCAGATTGCCGGAGTGGGTGGGAGGGCATTCATGCACAAACATAGTTGATTTTTAATTTTTTTCATGCATCAGTGATGACAAACTATGTCCATTTAGTGCCCACCTCACACACTCCACTCAAAGAATCGACCTTCCGACAAATAGCACAAAAAGGTAGTAGTTAACTTGTAATCGATGCGGTCTTAACCATAGGTCATTAACAAATGGGTAAGATGCAACACCATGATGTAATATTACATGCAGTTACATTGCTATCTTGCACACAAATCTATCTATATTATAAAGGAACGAACGAATTAGAAACTAATTGTCACCATACAAGTTACCTAGCCACCATATATGGTCTCATCCCTTAGATTCCATACCTAAGGCTTAAAATTAATTGACTAGAGAAGGATGACGATGACTCCTTCGCGTTTTTTATTCATGTAGCCGCCATCATCGAGCTACCGTAAAGTGTTCACTTGCCAAAAACTAGACATCCTACTGAATGACGTGGTGTTGAGACATGTCTCCCTCATGCATCCCACTTGCCGTTGGCCACTTCTGTACCATTTATTTCTCAAAGTCATGCCGTCCTGTGAATTGTCAGGATGCAAGCGGGGCGGCTGCGGACAGCCCGCACCACGCCGCCTTGGCTGTCGCCAGTCTTTTTTTGCCGGGCTGTGCGGACGCCTGCCACACAAATGATCGCAACCGGCCGCATCCTCCTGGCAGGTTTAGCGCCAGAGCCTTGCAAAGCCCACTTCTGCCCACTATATCACGCCCTCACATGCAGCAGACTAAACGAGCTGCACAACATGACTGAATGAGCTGCACACATCATATAACCCTCCATCTCATCATGCGGTTAGAATTACAAATACAAGCTGTGTGTTGCATCACCATCTTTGTTTATTTTCAACTAGTTTCTGTTGTCCCTTAGATTCCCTGCACAGGTGAGTGATCAACTCACCTTCATCCACACACTCACACGGCTGGAGGTTGAAGAAGGGATGAGAACAAAGAGCACACTCACAGCACAAGCACAAGCACCTGCACTGTACTCTGATTGGCAAACTGAACTGGCTGATTCGTTGTCTTTGCTTGGTTTAATATACATGCTACTAGAGTACCTCTACAATGTATAATAGCACACCTACTACATGTACTCTAGATACATGGCTGATTTCAGCTGCCAACAGAGAACAAACTAGTGCATGGCTGATGTATGCCACTACTCCTAGTGGACTATTGCAACATATAAATTGTACAGCTACTCCCGTGCATTCAAGCGTTCCATGGCATGGTGGAGATTTTTCTCTCAACCGTCGGTCCACGTGGATTGGTTCATGAATGATATCGAAGCAATTGGCACTATGTCCATTCGCACTCTGTAATTAAAGCACGTATTCTTGAGTATTGTTTCTCCATGCATGATCACTGGTATCTTGTCTTGGTTACAACAATTGAGAAAACCAAAACGTTGGCAATTACCTGTTGTATAGTATAGTACGTACATCAGCACGCTTCATCGTGTGTATCCATTCCATGCATGCATTTGACTGAATATTGAGCACTAGCTGCGTAGTTCACTTTCTGTATGTGAGTTGTTTGGAGTAGTGTCTCTGTTTCTTCCTGCACAAACACAGGCACGCTCTGTTCCCCGAGGAAGGAAGAGAAGGGGGAAGGCTGACAGGTGGGCCTGGCTGTGGGGACGTGTGTCAGCACTCAGCAGGGAGTGGCCACTGGCATGTCCACGCGTGCCGACATGTCAGTCAAAGTGGAACAAGAGTGTGGGGTCTGCATGTCAGCGAGCGAGGAAAAGGAAGCGGGTGCGCAGTACCAGGCCGCTGGCGGGCCTAAATGCACCCGTTGGTGACTTTGATCTTTTCCTTTTTTGCAGTATTCTGTTTCCATTCCAACGGATCAAAAAGCACTCATCCGGTAGGCCTGGTGGTGGTGATTGGTGGGGCGACCGACACGTCCTAGTACTGGGCTGCATGCCTGTGCCCAAATGCGCGCATGTTGGACCGGGCCCAAGGCCCAAGTACGCTCGGTGGCCCGTCGTTCGTTCCTCGTAGTTCAACGCTTAAGGCCCACAGGCGATCGATCCATGAAACACCCAGCAGCTATCGTCGTGTTGTGAGGACCGAGCGTAGCTCGGTTGGCTAGCCCGCCAGGTGAGCGAGTGGCCGGACGTGAGTTCGACTCGCGTGCCTCATGGGGTTTTTCCCCATTTAGTCTCTGGATTGTTTCCGGTTTAGACTAGGGTTCACACACGCGTGCGCGTTAAAGTGGTACTATGCATTTCCCGTGCACCGGAGGCTTTGTACCTCCCAATCTCTGTCTAGTGTGTGTAGAAGGACGCGCACGCGTGTGTGTGCGTGTGGTCTGAGTGTGTGTGGTGTGAGTTCGTGGCGTCCTTGTTGTTACCCTCTCAAAAAAAAAAGCTATCGTCGTGTTGTGCCGTCTACGTTGGCTTGGCCGGCGGCATGTGGCAGGACGCGGCCGGTCTCGTTCGACGCCGCACCACCGTGTTCCCCGGCGGCGCTTGGGTGCTGGAGATCGACAAGCCGGGCCCGGGATCAGACGGATTGACCTCGAGGAGTCAGCCGGTTCTCCTTCTCCATGCACCGGACGGGCCACGGAAGAATCTGCCGGAGGAGTGGCCGGAGTTGCAGCTGGTACTCCTTCGGCAAGAACGGATCAGTGGCAAGTGTGTGAGCTCGTGGGATGTCCAAGCTCGCAGTCAGTAATGGCCGGCGCAGCCTGACACGGAATCCTGGACGAAACGGGATCAATCAATCCACGAGTCCACGACACAGAGGATGCATGTTTGGTCCATGCTGAATATACTACAGCGGCGGGCCACTGGGATGCTGTGGGGCGCCCACCAGGCTTCGCCTTCGGCTATGGTGGTGGAGACCTCGCGCACCGGCGGCTCCGCCCGCTGCCCTGCTGCGCCCAGCGCCCGCTGCACCCCCCTTGAGGCGGCGAAGCTTGGTCCGGGTCGCTGCGGCGGGGAAGCCCCCGCCCACAACTCCGGCGTACCAGGGTCATCCCGCGGCGGCGGTCTTTGTGTGCGCTTGTCCTCTACCACCCACGCTGTGTGGCGGCAGGTGGTGGGTCGTGGCCGGGACCGGCGGCCTCCCGGCGGCAGTTCCGGCCAACCCCGTCTCCGGGGTGGGCGGCAGGGCGGCCGTTTGGCCCCTCTCCGGCCTCCCCGCGCTTCACCGGGGCCTGCGCTTCCAGACGGGTCTTGGCCCCCCACCCCCTTCGGGTGGCGGGTCGGGCCTTGACCGTTCTGGCGGCGCCCTCCCGTCAGCACTTGATGAGTGCTCTAATGGTGACCAGCGAATCTGGAGGTGACATCGCGCCCGGCTTCCGCTCGCCCCACCACGACCATCCTGTTGATCGGCACCGGCGGCGCACTACACGAGGACATCAAGCTACGCAATGGTGGCAGCGGCATCCCAGGACAGCTTTGGTGAAAACCATGTCCTCAGGCCTGTGGGTTAGGACCGGCGACGGTGGCGTGATCGTCATCACCTTCTTGAAGGCGTCGTCTCCGCTGCTCCTCGGGCGCCACTGCCGGAGCCAATTCGGGAACGAAAGATCCCATGGGAGCGTGGTCTAACGGAGTTGGCGCCCGAGGGCGTCATTTCCTTCCTGAAGGCTCCGTTGGCACACCCAGGCGCTCCTACGACGTCTAGTCGTGCCCCTGCCTGGCCTGTTGGGCCCCTGCATTGTCACTGTGGTGGTGGCCTTTCCTTTCTTTTCTTTTGCTGTTGGGTCTTACCGGAGGTGGCAGAGCTTGTTGTCTATCTTGTTTCCACCCCGGTTTCATTGTATTGCATTGCATTCTTCTTCTTAATGACAAAGATGCGCAAGTCTTTTGCGTATTCGAGAAAAAATATACTACAAACTCCAGTTCATGCATCGTTAATTAATTTGGTCCATGCTGAATATACATACATACAGTACATAATGATCAATCTTAATTACTTAGGCATGTAGGCAACACAAGTCCTGAGTCAGTCAAGAACATTGTCTTGTACACTACAAACCAGTGAAACACTGAATCAACGACAATGCAAAGCTGAAACAGGAATGGAATGTATATGGCTACCATCTGCAGGTTCTGATGGACTTATTTTTAGGAGGTATATACGTAGTACATAAAAACACAGCTCAACAGATCGATGTCATAATAATAACCACAGGAACAGAGCAAACGGAGCAAAATGTTGTCTTCGCAACAACCGTATGGCGCACTCCTCTGCTTTGAAACGTGGTAGCTGCACACCAACGAATGACATGCAGTCGAACCAGCAACTTTGCTTCACTAGATGGATGCTCTCCGAAACATGGATGATGCTTCACCTCACCCTGTGCTGCAGAGTTTAAATGGATGCATCACTATATCAGGTCTCAACATTCGCATAGATTTACCTCAGTAAACTGTAACTGTTACAGGTGAATGAATAGTAAATGTCCTAGCTTGCTTACCCAAAGTAACTAACCACGACATGAGGGAGACTAAGAATTTGCTTTAGATGCCTTATTAACAAACCAAAGGGCTACTTAGGTGCCTTCATTCCTTTCTAGAGTTTTAGCCAACAGCCCCACTTTCAACTTGTAGATGCTTTAATCATCAGATTTGGTTCCTAAATATTAGAGCCAGGATGCAGCACTGTCACACATATATTTCTGCAAAGGGGAGAATATGGGATTTTATATTACTGAAAACTAATTGGACACTTTGTAAGGGAGGCTCCACTTTACACCTCAGGAGATGCTTTGTGGAAAAATTAAATTTGAGAAATTCTCACAAAATCGTAAAGATCTACCCACCAATTACATAGACTGTAATCGCAGTTAGGTTTATTCTAT
The DNA here is from genome assembly GCA_015844335.1 of Chrysopogon serrulatus. Taxonomy (NCBI): domain Eukaryota; kingdom Viridiplantae; phylum Streptophyta; class Magnoliopsida; order Poales; family Poaceae; genus Chrysopogon; species Chrysopogon serrulatus. The sequence continues at coordinate 510,313 of JADLZL010001694.1, read as the reverse complement.
TTTCTAAATACCAACCACACATCACCGCCATAATGAAAAAAAACATAAGCAACCCCTAAATCTGAATCTAAATTTTCCACCTATGCGACATTACCTCATAGTAAGGCTTCATTGCCGGTTCACAACCCTCTATCACTGCCAAAAAGTGAACCCGCAGAAGAAAAGCGGTAGTGATGTGGCTTTCCTATCACTGTCGGTTCAAAAAACGACAGTGATAACAAACTTTACTGCCGGTTCTATCACCAGCCGTAGTGTTGATTTGAGCAAAATTGACAATACAACAAACGAGATTGCAACAGTAAGAAAAGTTTTAATTAGCATTGGGGTTGAAGTTTATCAACAAACTTCTAATACTTATTACCTCGCTTAAAATTGCTAGCTTGTGAAAGTACATGCTTTGATAAACTAGTTAAAGAAGCTTCACGTTACTGTATCATATCATATCATATATATCATATATCACTAGCAGATGCCCGTGCGTTGCAACGGGACATTCAAAATTTTGAACGCAGAAAATAGTGGGTCGAGGGCCTGAAAATTTTCTTTGGAATAAGAGTATGAAAATTATAGTGGGTCAAAATCAACTCATCTTTAATAGCACAATATTCTGAACCAAATTCAAATAAATAATCATTAATTTTAGGGCGTGTTTGGATTCTCCTAGTAAAAGTTTTGACTTATCCCATCGAATCCTGTCATACATGCACGGAGTACTAAATATAGACAAAAAATAAATATTTACATAGATTGTGACTATTTTGTGAGACAGATTTTTTAAGATTAATTAGTCCATATCCCTCCGACATTTCGATATGAAACAGGTAAAACTTTTTCCACCCCGTCCAAACAATCCCTTAGTAACATTGTCAGAACAGGTGTCACAATAACCACAATTAGAATATCAAAAAAAGACATCATAATAATCATAGAGAAGCATCCTTACAAATCTGCAATATGAGGCATCTTATCTTATTTCATAGATAACTGATTTTGCAACCAGCTACTTGGAGCCCTGTTGAAAAATAGGACCTGTCATTCTTCTACTTGCAGTAAATAGTTTAGACAGATACTTTTAGCTCTCTTTTGTTAGACCTATTGTATAGTCAAATGTCTATTTATAATTTCTTATAGGAACCTAACATGCCAACAAGAATTAGCTTCTATCTGATCACTGGAACCTAACATGCCACGCTCCTGGTTGCCTCGCGTGGGCCTGGACACCGATACCGCCGCTCTTGCTGTGCGCGCCGCCAGAGGAGGAGTCGGACGACGGGGCCGACTTGGCCAGCGGCGTCCGGGCACCGGACGAATCCTGGGCCCTCGCCCTGCTGTTCTAGAAACTATGCGCGGTCCGTTCATCTCGATCTTATCTGCTCGCCTCGCATGGTCTCTTCTTCTCCTCCTACGCTCTTTACCCGTTCCGCATCTAGATCCAACCGGAGTCCACGATGGGGGAAACAGTTGGCGTGGACGAGAAAAGCGTCTTGTGTCCTCTTCCAGGCGTCCTCTCCTCCTCTCCACCTCGTCTCCCCTGCGCGACCGCGACCGAGATGTAGCCGAGCTCGATGAGAGAGGTACCCCCGAGATGTTTTCATGGGTGAGGACAACATCGGCGGGAATCGGTTCAGGCACATCGACCACCGGACGTTTCCTCCGATCCATCGTCACTGCCTATCGTGGCCTGGCTCCCGCGTTCTCTAGGGGCCGGCGATGGCAGCAGCAGCAGTGACGATGGGATCCCCGAGCGGCGAACACGGGTACAACGACGATGGCGTGGAGGAGTTGGTCGGATGCACAGAGTTGGGCAGGGGCGGCGCGAGCGCCGGCTAGTAGCATGGCAGCTCAGGCTGGCTGGTGAAGTGGTGATGGCAGGCGGTGGAGGCGGGTAAGTGAGCCAGCGGCGGAGGCGAGCTCCCGGCGTACCCGCGTTGGGCGTTGGGGCGCGGAACGCACATGATCGGTGAGTCAACGTTGGTGCGACCCGGTGTAGGCCTGCGGGTAGAAGGGGAGTCGAGCAGAACTGCAGCAGGGCGGGGCGAAGGAGCGAGTGCTGTGAACAATTCCTGTTTCATCTTGTTATTGGTAGAGATATCTATAACTCCTATAATCCTAAACCCAACTAGCTTATTTCTCAGCCTCCTGATTGGTTGAGAGCTCCGAGATGATGTCATCGTTATGTTCTGGCGCTGAGGAGGGTCACAGGCGGCGCAAAGCGCGATGGGCGACGCTCCATCTGCCCGAGGCTTCCTCTTCCCCTCGTGCAGCCGCATCGCCGACTCCCCCGCTCCCACTTCCCCTCTAGCCGACTTTCCTGCTCCCTCACCCTCACGCGCCGCACACCCTGCCCCTGCCCCCGTGCGCCTCTCTAACCCTCCCTCGCCGCCCCACACCGCTGCCGCATCGTTGCCGAACCCTAGAGGCGGGAGAAGGCCGACCATCACGGCGTCTCGCCTGCGTTCGCGTCGCCATCCCCATCGGGATCGCCTGCGCCGTTCGGGGCGAGATGCTCCGACCGGCGGTTCCCGCACATCGACCGACCGCGTCCGCGAGCTCCACCACCGGGAGGGCTCGTCATCGGCCGAGCAGGAGGCCGCCGCTGGGGACTTCTCGCGCGCCTCCTAGCGACACACTCCGGCAGCTTCGAGTTCAGGGTCATCTCCACGGTACGTGTGCTTTGCTGCTTGGGGATCGTAGGGGGTCTGTATGTGATGTTGTCATGTTGAACGCATCAGACGCCATTGTCAATTTGATTTTAACCACGCATTGCTTCCCCATCTAATTTTTCGGTCCATCAGATTGATTCGGCAGGCTGCCACTACTGGCCTTCCCACAAAGGTTTTAGTTTGTACTCTACCTATTCCAGCCAATGACGCCTATTTAATCGCTCTGCTGGTGCCATTGCCGCAGCCTGCAGTGCCTCTTTTTACCGCTTCTGTTCAGTAGTTTTGTGTTACCTACTCTATGTTGCCCGACTGTTCCATGTTTACCATGTCCATTCCATTGTTTATAATGTAATTAGTTGGCTTCTTAATCAGGTTTGTTACATCCAAGTGCCCTGGTGGTTGTACAAGCCCGTACAAAGCATAAAGGCTATATGTTAGAAGGTTCAGAAGCATTGCTTCACCAATTCGTTGTCCCGTCATGCTCAACAAGCAATGAAGGTACACTGAGTTTTATGATCCCATTGTTTACAAAAATGAGGAGCTTTGCATGAGTGATTTGACTTCTGCCTTTTCATTTTTCTATCATATGCAAATTCTAGCATACATAAGTTAGCAGAAATTTTGTCAATTCAGTTAATGATTAAATCTATCTTTTTTACTGCACTATTTGATCCAGATTGTGTGCCAATTTGGATACTACTCTGTGACAGGAACCATTTTGGAATGTCTAGCTAATGCCATGGCAGTTCATCAAATCAAATACTTTAGAGTTATCATGATTGCTGTGCTATTAAATACCTCTGCGTTGCCCAAACATTACCCTTCTCTAACAGGTCATAAATTTATCCATGTTGTGTCTTCACCAATTTAGTTTGTGTATTCTGTGCTGAATCAGTTCATTTCATGCTGGAACCTCTTAGTTAGAAACAACAAAAAAGGGGTTAGCTTGCCTCTTTAACTCTGATATTTTTTTTCCCAATGTTTATCGAAATCTTGGTGTTTGTCTATGTACTGTCTCAGAACTAATGCCTGTTTTTTTTTTGCAAACAAGATAATGTGTTCCACGCCAAAAAAAAATCAATGCAGATTAAACTCTTCGTTCCTGCTTTTTGTTACTTGATACTTTAGTGCTATTTTCATGATCATCGTAGGTTACCTACAAATTGGAACATAATTTTTTTAACGGAAAATAGGTAGGCAATAAAGATACTAAAAGTTAAAATAACTCTAGCGTGTTACCTCAAGAGGCTGACCATATATATGCATATATAAATGTCTTAAACATCTTCATGTCTGTGCTAATATTTCCATTTTGCTTCACAGGGAACTGAACTTCATATTCTGTTTTACTTCAAAACTGTAATTTCCTACGGTATAATGCTTTCTTACTTTGCTTTGGCTCTAAACATTCAATTTGTAGACCCTTATGGTTTTTTATGTGGTTGTGCTGCAATTCAATGCCTATGCAGGTCTAATGCAGTGCCATTAGGTTAGCTGAGATCATGCCGTTCGGATAGCGACTGCTGAGAGTTGTCGGTGTGTAAGTTCCATGCCCCTTCAATTGTCATTCGCATATAAAAACTGATAATTTCTCCACCATCTCTGTATACAACAATCCTCAAAGTTATATTCTTCTGATATGTTTCCAGAAAACTGAACCACAAGCTGCATCAATGGGAATAAGCACTCCTCCAACTGAGAACACTACACAAGATAAATCAGAGCATCCAGACAGGTAAATAATTCTCTCCTGTACAAAAAAATCTAATAGATGCTCTCAAGTAATCTCAGTTTTGTGCAATAGTAAGTTTGGAGAGCTAGAGTTTTAACATATCCCTTAAAATTTTTGCTCCATCTGGTCCTACAACTATGCTCTTGGTTTTCCAGCTCCATTACAAGAAGGCAAATTCTAATCCTGTGATCACGTCAGCCTCAGTTATTAGTAAATTTGTATTATAACCTGTTTCATGGTTAGCTGCTATTTCTCTTCCACATTGTACTTTTATCAACAAATGTAAATCACAACTGTAATTGAATATAATTTGCACCTAGCCACTTTCTAGCTCCAGTGCCTTGCTCAGCTGGACTTTGCTGCTTTGTTTGTACAGTTTTCTTTCCTTTGCATATATAAATTTTTATAGTGGGGGCTTCCCCTGCTGTTTCCCCATATCCAAACAATTAAGCTGCATGACCCACAATGCCCAATCATCTATGGTGACTTGGTGAGGTTAATATGCCTGCTACCAAATTGGATACCTTATGGCTGTTCCAATTATTGTTCGTATCTTCTTATGTTTTAGTTACAATATGCTATAATGATTTAGGAAAGTGTATTCTACTGCTATTTAGGAAATGTACAATTTCTACAGTTGTATTAGACTATTTTTCTTTGGCTGTGTTTATCAACTGTCTGTCTTCAATCACGACTTAAAAGTTGACCTACCAATCCATTCTGGGTTTCTGTGTTAAAGGGCAAAATTTCAAAACTAAGGTAATCATGGCACTTTGTTGCCGGTAGCAGACCAGAGCACAAAATACTTGCTAAAATAGGTTTGCTCTTTAATCACTCTATACTATAAGCTTCCACAAGGGACACTGTCTTCTGAATGGATGACCTCTAAAACTGTTCTTTTATATTGCACAAGGGGCATGTGTTTCGTGAGATAATTAGTTGGTCTCCTTTTCACTTTGTAATATGGTGACATAACATGCTGAAGGATTTTTTTTTCATAAATTTTAACTCTATGCAACTATGCAAATTCGATAGAATTGGATTGGATTCTATTTTGGAAGGCAAAACTGACACACACACCAGTTCACCCTTTTGTTGTAGCAATAGAATAAGTTTGAATTATTGTGCAATATTTGTGGAGAATCTATGATATGGCTTTTCCAAGCAAGCAAATTTTTAATTATTATTAAAATTCCCTAATGAATTTTCATAATTATTCAACAATTGGTCAGCAACTCAAAGGCAAAGAGAAAGCTCGATTTGGATCAAGTGGAAGCAAATGCTGCAGAAGCCAAAAAGAAGAAGATACAGTTAATATCAGTATTTTTTTAAAATATTTCAACATCCATATATTCACCAACAGTTAACTTCAAGATCTAATATTTTTATATTCCTCAAAATTGCAGGTAATCTTACATATTGGACATCAACAAGACAATTAAAGCCATCCCATGATCTACTGAACTTTCTCCAATAAATAACTTACTTTGTTTTCTTTAATTATCGATGGTTAACATCCATTCATAGTGTTCCAAAATTATATTCCAATTTGAGTTAACTCCAGACTTGCCACTTCAGTGATTTCAGAAACAAGTCCAATATTAGAGTCCATTATCTTGCATTCTTACTTCATTCCCGCAGCAACGCGCGGGGAATCCACCTAGTATCATATAATATAAGAGTTATAGTTCTTCTTCCGCCTTAAGAACAGTGTTTAGATAAACAGTCATATAGTGCGCTGCTCTCCCCGTCCGTCCATCTGGCTGCCACCGCTTCATCCCGGCCCGCCGTATCGCCGTCTCCAGAAATTTCTCGAACCACCCAGCCTTATCCTCTCGCCGGTACGGAGCCAGCTCCCAGTCCCTAATACCCATCGCCTCCTCTGCTCCCTCCAGTGCCGCCCATTGTCCTCCTCCGTCGTTGACCTCTGCCGCGGCCGCGCCCATGCCCTGCTGCGCTGCATCGGAGACAGCGTCCCTCTTCATCTCCCCCGGCGGTGGTCAGCTCCGCGACCAGCTCGGAGACGCACGCGCGCACACACAGCAGTACCGGTGGCGGCGCGGCTCCCTGGTTGTGGCCGACGGCCACCTCGCGCATGGACAGTACGGCCAAGGCCGAGTTCGTCGTTGTCTTAATAAGGTACAAGTAAATGGCCTTATTTCTTTGCCTTGGTGTTAGGGATGCAGTAAGATTTGGGGATTTTAATTTCTAGGATTTGGATTTGGGGAAGAACAGGGCTTCCTCCGGTTCTTCGTCTTCTCCTGTGCTCGATTTGTCTTCACTTTTTATTGGTTTACATTTATATCTTTCGAAACAATTTCAAGCGCAACTCAATCTGCTCACTGTCAGTTGGATCACAAACTGTGTGCCTTCGAGGGCTGTGCGGTGGGCGGAGGCACAGGAACAAGCATGCAGCAAGCGAACTGCGCCAGCACAGCTACTGGCCAGGGCTGATGGCCACACGCGCTGGTGCGTTATCTTCTATCCACTTTCAGCTTTGCTTTTTTTTTCCCCTCTTTACGTTGGTTCCATTTGGGTGATTTAACATTTCTGTGCAGATTTCTTTATGCTGACAATTTCATATGTTGCAGTTGGCCGATTGCCTCTTGCAGACATACGTATATTATTGGAGAGCACAGGCTCCATTGCAGCCACTTTACTTTCAATTACTTCATGTGTTCTGCACTTATGCACAAACAGGCTCCATCGAGGCATATTCAGGTGACTTCAATCTCCCTGTGATTTTAACCATTAACAAGTACATCATGTACAAACATTGTAGGTAAGCATACTCATCAGGGGCATGATCTTCAAAGAAGAATTCAATAGCTTGATGATTGTGTAACCAGTACTTTCCTTATCATGCTTTGTTTTTGCAGCTCAGACCTCTTTCTTTTCTTCCGATTAAATGTACAGCTACAACATTATCGTTTTATATAGCTGCATTGTCAGTTTTGCTGTATGCCATAATGGGTACTCATCGATTCTCCAATTTGGGTGCGACGATTCATATCAATTTTATATAGCAGCACCGTCAGGTTTAGTGTTTGCTATCATGACTATCCATGCATTCTCCAGTTTGGCTGCTGCGAAGATTCATACTGCAGCCAACACCCAGCAGTTCAGTGCACTTGGGAATTCTTGTGTTTTTCTTTTCCAATTAGCCATTCACAACCAGACTTGAGATGAAAAGATGCAAAAACCGATTCAGCTATTCTTAGGCTTTTTGTTGCCTCATAGTGCCTGTTTCAGTTGATATGCTTAGATTAGGTTCTTATATATTAATTTCCAATGCTTAATTTCAGTAACAACTGAAGGAATGACGCAAGATGCTGATGAGATTTCATATGAAGCTGAATAAAAGGAAGACTACATGTCGTATAAAATTTGTTTGATACTTTAAGATCGACAGGGGGGGGGGGGGTGGGTTGGGGGAGGACTCTAATATTGATTGAACCTACCTTTAAGCCTCCAGTGCATACCTCAGTTAATGTCATATTCCTGACCTTCGTATATATGTATCTGTTTATCTATGTGCTATTGTTAATTAAGATTTTATTTTCTATTATTACGTATTCTTTATATAGTGTAATTTTTATTTGCAAATGTTGATGATACATTACGATAGGGCCTTGTTCAGTTCGAAACTTTCTTCAACCGGAACTCCTATAGTACTTTCGTTTGTATTTGGCAAATATTATCCAATCGTGGCCCAACTAGGCTCAAAAGATTCGTCTCGTGATTTACAACAAAAGTATAATTAGTTATTTTTTCACTAACATTTAATGCTCCATGCATGTGGGTATAAATTGATGTGATGGAGAGAGAGTGGAAAAACTTGCAACTTGTACACGAACTAAACAAGGCCTAGGTTATGTAACCAAACACAATAGTTACTATCACCATTGTCCTTCTCCCTGTCTCCCAGACACTCTCACTACTGTCTGCTCCACAAATATTTCTTATTTTTGCCTTATACCAACAGTTTGTGCCGTCAATGATTTACCATTTAATAATTTCAATGTTTGTAGAGTCGAATCGCAGCGGATGACTGAATTAAATGCGGAATTGAAACTATCGGTCTAACCAAGACTTCATCCCTCTATCAAGATCAAGCACCTTACAAAGTAATCCTAAGTTGAGCCGCTAAGGTGCTAAGCTAGGTAGTGCTCGCCTATCCAATACTAGTTTGCAAAGTCACACAAACCTAAGCAACTAGTACTCAATCAAACCGGCGAGCACCTACACATACTAGTGAGTAAAGCGCATAAAGTCTAAGCTCACTAGTAGTTCTCACTAGCACGGCTACACAAGCCTAACTAGTGAGCTCAATTGCTTAGCTACACAAACTAAGCAATGTGACTGGCAAGGCTACACAAGCCAACTAGCCATGCAATCGCTATTTCTAAGCTACATAAGCTAAGAAGGTAACTAGCAAGCTACACAAGCAAACTAGCTACACACGAGCAACCACTACTCACTAGCACAAGTAATGAACAAGAAAGTACAAACTAGTGAATGGAGACTTTGCAAACCGATGAGAAGAGTAGACAAGTTGACACATCGATTTTTTACCGAGGTTCACTTGGATGCCACCAAGCTAGTCCTCGTTGAGACAAGCTCCAAGGTTGTCGCTGATCCTCTTGCTAGCGGTGACCCTCAAGTCATGCTCTTCCACCGGAGTGCTCACTACGAGCTCTAGCACTTGACCGCGTCGAACCACTTGCCGCTCTTCTTTTACTAGAGTTGCTCTTCGCGATCTCCCGCGGGGTGAGCACAATCCCCCTCACAATGTCACCCAATGTGACTAGCAATCAGAGCACCACTCAATCTCCGAGCGTGCTACAACGATGCCCACAAGCCTCCAAGCCATCTAGGAGGTGGCAACCTCCAAGAGTAATAAGCACCATCGGCTTGCAACTTGATCACCTAGTGCCACACCTTATAATCTCTCAATGTAACGTACTAGAATCACTCACTCACAATCGATGTAATCACTACAAGCATATGCGAGTTAGAGGCTCTACTAACGCCACCAAGTAAGGACACAAAGTCCCCAAGAAGCTCAGCAACCAGCCAAAGCCGGCCACCACTTCTATTTATAGAGCTAGGGAAGAAATAGCCGTTGCCAACTTCCCTCAACCCGCATGAGGGCATCGAACGCTCCGATGCAGAAGCATCGGACGCACGCCCCAGCATCCGACACGCACTGCGACGCCACGTGTCACTCTCTCTTTAAATTAGGCGTTGCCACCAATGGTCAGCTTGCTCACGCGCCAGGCACGCACTCATCGAACGCGCAGATGCTGGCCATCGGACGCAGCTCCTCCGCACCGGACGCTATGCAGAGAGCACCGAAACTGTGCACCTACACATCGGACGCGTTCGGCGCATAGGCATTGGGCGCTCCTTAGCAGTTGCTCCTGCTGCTGCACTTCGTCGCCAGTACTGTTGCTCGCCACTTTGCATCGGACGCTCCGACGCAAAAGCGTCGGACACGTAGATGCAAACTTCTCAGTGCATCCACACAGCCAACACACCATCGGACGCCGGCCTAGCATCCGACGCTGCTGCCACCAGCGTCCTGTGAGTGTTTCTCAGCGAAAAACACTCCCACGACTTTGCCTCCTTTTCCGGCCTCCGGCGCAATGGAAAATGAGCATTTCATTTCCACGAAAACGCCGAATCCCGCCGAGCTTGTGACAGAACTCTCCCTTCTCTGATTAGCGCGTCCTCACGCTGAATCTATGTCCAAGCGATGTGACCTTCCACGAAGTGTGTTGGATCTTTCCGGTCTAAATACAGCTAGACGAGGAACTAACCATTATAGTTAATGTCATCTGTGTTCTCATCTGCAACAAAAAAAAAGCAATAGTGGAACGAACCAAGACATCCATCGATAAAGTGACTGAATGGATTGTTTGACTATATTATTCCTGGTGGTTTCTGACTCATGGCCTGCTGAGATATCGATCCCCATATATGCATCTAATACATCTTCTCTGGCGGTGTGTAGAGGGTATGAACCTCCTCAACATCAAACTGTCTCGGAATGTGATGACAAATTATGGCTGGTTTCCATACTGCAGGGTAACTGTGAAAGTACTCCATGCTACTATGTAGTAGTTTTCCTGATGTAAAATCATTTGGAGACAGCAGTAATTCATCCTAGTTATTGCGGTTAATTTCAATACCGCCTATTTGAGCAAAGCGACATCCCTTGTCATCAAAAAAACTACGGTTGCTCATGGCATCCATATAGTTGGACATTTATCCAGAGACAAAACAACAATTGAAAAAGCTGGTATTGGGATGTAAGTAGTGCAGTAATTGAAACCCACAGCAAAAGGTTTAAGAGATTTTTTGCCCCATGTTTCCATCAATTCTAGTAAATAAGTAGATGTTGCTGAAATGTAATACCCGTCTTTATAGCAAATGACACCATCCTCTAAACTCCACCAAGATGCTGTTTGATTCAGTCAAATTGTGTCAACAATTACTTGCATGGCTTCATCCTCCCATGCTGTTTGACGTAACTGTGATAGCAGATTTGGTGCATGAATGTCCAAAGAAGGCTGAAGTATACCTGGGCCCTCCAAGACAAGGATAATTGGACGTGTAAAATCACCACCATTTGTAATTCTCTGTTCTGGAATCAACCGATTTGCTTCATCACTAGCACGCGAATTTAGAGTAAATTCTGACGCAATAATTCTGAAAAATCTACCCAATTTGCTAGTATTGCATTTATAGAAATCCGCATAAACCAGGCAAAAATAGTATCTATTAAATACAGAGCAGCATATGGTACCCTTTGCCCTACTGGCACCTCATATAATTTAAACAAAATTTCCATCCGCAAGATCCATAAAATAGGGTCTGAAGTACCATAAAAAATCGGGGTTGATATTTGCAAAGTATACCTGGGTTGCAATCCGGACATGATTGTCGTGGTCTGTAATGGTGCTGCTACCGCTGGTGCTCTACACTATCCTTCACGGCGATCTATGCATTGGTGGCAGTCGATCATCTCTTTTTGTTGCTCCATGCCAGAGCTACTGGCATCTCCTACTAGCAACGCCTTCTTTCTGGTATTATTGGGCAACGCATTGATCGCGGGTGCATGCACGATCTCTTTGGTCTCCCGCTTGATAAAGAATGCATCCGGGCATGGCGGCGCCACCTGAGCGCACACGTCATGGTGGTTGTTGCTATCGGTTTTCGCAATCCCACTGGTTCCCTTCGCGATCGGAGCCAGTACGCTGCTGAATGCCATCGGTCCTCTTGGTTGTCGTTCTTGCTCGAAGATATGCAAGCGAGCCTCCAAATTGGCTAGACGCAGATCCATCTCGTTAAGACGATCTCCATCCTTGCCGTGACATGCAATCTCCAGTGCACTGAAGCGGTTGTCGACGATGTCGTGGCGCAGCTTCAACTCATCGACGTGTCCATGGAAGGCGGTGGTGAAGCTCTCGAGGATCACCTTGATCTCAGCGATAGAGGTGGAATCCATGGGGATCTCCTGGTCATCTGATACTATTTGTAACACACGCAATGGGTAGGGTGAATTGGCACTAGTGGATTGGAGGAGGAGGAGAGGGAGGAGGGGGTGGCGCGCCCGTAAGGGGGGCGGCAGCACGGCACGGCGTGGGTGGCCTAGGGGCGGCGGCTAGGGGCGGCGTGCGGGAGAGAGGAAGGAGAAGGTGCGACTGCAGGAGAGATTGGAATGAAGGGACTTGCTCAATTACTTCTTAACCGATCTGATTACAATTCCCAAGTAGACTCTAACGGGAAAGTCCTTTTCTGTTTTCTAATCTTAATTACCTAAATAATAATAATAAATGGTAACTTCGCGGGCGACGACGGCAGTGGGCAGCCACGCTGCGGCCCCGCCCCCTCCGGCGGGGCGGTGGTGGTGGTGGCGGCTAGGGCAGCCGCCGCCCCCCCCGCCGGCGCCCCACGCCACGCTGCCCTTCCTTAGGGCGGGCTGTAGGGCCCGCTATCCTCGGTGGTGTCCTCCTGAGGGGCCTCTTTTGGTCCGAAAACTCTATAATTTATCACCGTTTTTACCGGATGTGTGGCATTGATGCATGTATGATTTGGTAGATGTTATTTTTTAACATCATATATTTAGGACTAGCATGTAATTTTACACGAGACTTCACACATTTGAATTTGCATATGCCAAAGTGTCCTGTACCTGATTCGTATGTGACGTGACGTGACATGATATGTTCATTATATGACTTGTTTAATGATTTCTATTAGTTAGCATGACGTGTTTCTCATTAGACCTTTGTGTATTATTTAACCACTTTATATTAGTACTAAGTAATATGCCCGTGTGTTGCAACGGGAAGAAAAAATTATTAAATTTTAAAAAATAATGACATGAGTGATATTGTCTATTTATGTTTTATCCTTTCTATAAATTCAAAGCTATAATTTATATATGAACTGCTGCATCTATCTATGTTTCTAGCTATGAGCTCGTGAGTTTTATAATGACGGATTAGAGATTGTAACACATATGAGCACAATTTATAAGTCCAGTCACATACAAAAGCAGACAAAAAAGAAATAAAAAACTGAGTGAAATAAGGAACATGAGATCAAACAGAAAAAAGACAGAAAAGAGGAAACATAAAACGTGGGGAAAAGGAAAAATAAGGCAAAAAAAAAAAAAGAAAACGGCCAGAAATCCAACGTGAAAAAACCCAATTACGTGCAACTAAACTAAAAAGAGAAATTATAATATGGAGAGAATAAATAAGACTTGGAGAACAAAAATACGTGAAGAAAACAGAGGGAAAATCCGAGAGACCGAGATGGACACGTACCACAACTCTAATAGACAGAAAACCAACGTGGACAGAAACACACGTTTTGTGTTCAGCCCATTAAAAAGGAAACTCGGTAGAAAAAAACAAAAGCCTAGAAACTCTTCGTGGTTTTTTATACAGAACTTTTTATATTGGTTTCCTATGTCATATTTGGCTTTCTTTTTTTTTTTTTTTTTTGTCTCTGTTGTTTTAGTTTCCGTTCCCTCTCCTACTGCACATGCAGTTGGTTTTTGTTTTTGTGTGTGTCTATATGAGCACGGCACACTAGTACAAAGAGCATTTGTACAGGCGGTTCCAGACGCCTCTTCACAGGCGTTCTGGGGTACCGCTTGTCTTGGGAGGCCAGTGGAAATGGAGCATTTCCACTTTGGCGTCCCGCTATCAACCGCCAAGAGAAATCAATTTTCACAGGCGGTTGACATAACTCAACCGCCTGTGAAAATAGTATTTTCACCGGGCGGTTAACAAACAAACCGCCAGTGGAAATACTATTTGCACAAAGCGGTTGAAAGATGCCAACCGGGCGTGAAAATATTTTTCCCGCCAGTTTTAAATTTGAATTTGTAAATGTGAAACGCCCTCCTTCCCTCCCTGTCCTCTCTCCCTTTGTCTCTCCCTATTCTTATGTCAATGATCTTTACATGCAATGATAGGAATACAAAAGGCTATTAAATTATGCTACAAAGGACCAATATAATTATATACATATACACACCATTAACAATTTAATTTAATTACAATATTTATATATACATCAATATTCATCACAGTTATTTTGTGGCCACAAAAATAAAGTTTTTCATCGTAAATGATATGATGATTCTAATAATCATCTCGACTTAGTTTGAGAGCGCTAATCTCTCTTAGCGCTCAACTCGGCCTCGCTAAGACGCTATCCGGTTCGTGGTATTTCCCTCGCTTGGAATGATTTCCTTCATGATGAAGGAGCACAAATCCTCGACTATTTCATATAGATTTTTTTTTCCGTGAGGTGTTTGGGCTTGGATGATTCTGCAACCGCCTGGAAAGGAAGTTTGTAGACATCATATGTTTGCACTTGGTAACGACATAAATATAGCGTGACTATTTGTTATACCTTATAAGGGTTTTTTCGGTACCGTGTCCGTTTAGTCTCATGAACTCGCACACGTAGAATCCACAGTGTACGGAGCCAGGTGGTTGCTTGTGGCACTACATAGAGGAGAAGTTGTTATTGACTTGCAACATCGTCTTAACTACGTACTGTACATACATGATCTGGCTTCATATCTTACTTACCGGCCAGTTATGAAATATTCTTAGTTCCTCGCCCTTTCTGGATAAGTCAAACTTCCCACCCTTGATCTTGTACCACCTGTAAATCCTATGGTCTCAAATAGAATTAGTTAGTTTTTCATAACTTTCAGCTATAAAAGTATGTATACAAGGCTGTTAGCTTACCGTTCCAAGATGATCGTGATCGTTGCATAGCTTTTCAGGTCTATAATCTGCAGAGTCAAAGACCAAAGATCCTTCCGTCCCTAAGATAGATATAGAAGCATATCCAGTGGTCGCTGCAAGAATGGACCAGAATTGTCAGGTGTTTCTATTCATATTGTTAACGTGATTTTTATATATACACTCAGACTTACCCGAAGTTGTATGGTGCAATTACCACTTCCCTGTTTTGGAATTGAAGAAATGCATTTCCTATGTATGCGGCGTAGATAGCCTCGTGTCTCTTCTCCAATTCTTCTATCTTCTTTGGCACTTCTTTTTCTGTTATTCCTTTTAATTCATCGCTGTCATGACCAATCTGGAAGGTGTGCTCGTTCTCACAGATTTTCTTTGGGCTAAGGTACCCAGTTCGTTTGCTTTCATGTTTGTTTGGTACAGGGCCGTAAGTGGTCTCGTCCTTATCATATTCCATTCTGCATGGCACAAGTGCATGTCATCAAAGGGATATCTTAGTAATACAACTCAATAATACTAAAGGATGAACATGTTAGGACGAGTGAGACTTACAATGCAAATAATGTTATGAGCTGAACATCGAGCCGCTTGAGGTTTATCATCAACCAAATGTCTTCGAAGGTTACAAAAGCGGTATCTCGTTCACTTCTGAAAGCAGAGGGTGGTATGCTTACTTGGATCGTGTCGATGCCGGCGAAGCGACTCTCTCATATACCAGTCATGTAGTCTTTTTATACCAGCTGGTAGTTTCTTCAGTTTTTCCCAACTAAGGAGAGGCCTGCCCGGTATGTATCTGTCAGGGACGTTTTCATAATCCTCCCATGTGGGCTTCCTGATCTGTAAGACATTGATCTCTGGGCCTTTTGACGACCTCTCCTGCTCAGCTAAGTCAACGATCTTTGACTTGCGGCTTTGTGCAATCCCTGATAAAAACCCGGTGGTTCCAGCAGTTTTTTTCTCTTTGGCTCGAAAAGGGGAGATCAATTTGGGAATCGAAAATTTCTTCTTTGGTGGCTCTTGGATCTTTTTGGGGGGCGGTGGTGGTGTCCAAGGCGATTGTTCGAGGTCATGAGGTGGTGGGGAAGCACGAGCTGGATCATTGAATGGTGGGGTTTCAATAGGATTGGCTTGTGGTGGTGGAGATCCTGTAGGTTTAGGTGATGACCGTGGGGTTTTAACAGATTGGCTAGCGGTGATTGTATATTAGGTGGAGGAGATTGGGGACATGGTGATATCGGGGTTGGGTCCGTAACAACTTCCACATGCTTTGTGACTCTTGAGTTTCGGCAACACTTCAGCGGTTGGTGGTTGCTTTGTGGTTGTGGTGGCTGCGTCAACTCCACGCCTCGTCGAGACCATAGGATGAAAGTGTTAATGGCCTGTCCGAGTGTCTCAACATTGTCGGGCCCTGGAATTTCAAGCACATCTTCCTCATAGCCGTGGGACGACCGTATGCACTTCTACCCCGCAGTACTCTTCTGGTATGATGGTATGGTGGTAGTCACATCCTGGGATTGCAAAGCCCGTGGCAACTTCCTTTTTGTACGAACATGCTTCATACCATATCGTATCGGCAATTTGCGGGGTGTCGGTGCTTCGATATCATCCACCGGAAGCGGTCTTTGTTGCCCGTAGACCCCACAATCGCTTGGAAAGCCGGTGATTGTGTGGACATGGCAGGAATCATCTCCCGAGGACCAGCCGCTTGCTTGTCGCGGGGGACGATCTGCATCTGCGGACCTTGTGTGCTTGGTCATTGAAACGTACATTGCACTAGCTAGCTTCAGTATTATCTTAGGATCGGATTTGTTAGGAAATCGACATCATTTTGTTGAATTGTTCCTTAGCCTCGCTCCTCATAGAAATCTTTCATATGTTCCTTGTATCGATCTTTTTTCTTGTACATGCCCAACCACTCTTCACCAAATCCCTCTTTCCATCCCTCTTCGATGATATTCCTCGTACACCCACCAGGATGCTCAGGGTTGCCTAGACCTATAGTCAAGATGTCCCTCTCCCTTTGTGGCTTGAATCTTCCCTCTTTGACATCCGCGGCCAATTCCACAATTTTCTCTACTGTCGGTGTCATTTCATCGGGACAGTTCAAACCGGTAGAAGTTTGTTTTGTTCCTCTAGCTTTCAGCCAATTCGCCGTCCTCTCACCAACTTCCTCTGAGAGGGCAGGCTTGCCTTGTTTCTTGAGCTCTTCCTCCTCTGCCCGCCACTTCGGAATCTGTTTCTTGTAACCACCTGTGCCAAGGTGGTGGTGGTACTTGTTCTTCTTTGCTAGCTCTGAAGCGGCTTCGCTCTTGGCTTGGAAAGTTGGATCTTCCTTCTGAGCCCTGAATACGCCCACTGAAAGCAGCGGTGATCTTATACTTACTCGTTGGATCCCTACCCTTCTTCAGATATTTGATATTCATTTCCGATCTATAGTTTCGGAATGACGTTGCAACCTGCTTGAAGAAATACTCTTTCACAATTTTATCAGTCCCCGTAGGGATGACAAACCTTTCACCGAACTTTCTCCATAAGTCTTTTCGTGTAGCTACGGTCACATCCGCCCACCTCTGGATTGTGATGTCAAGCTTATCCCTGACCAAGAAACCAATCGCATTTCTTATTTTGGCCGCCACCGCATCTGACACTAATGGCTCTCCTTTATGGCTTATGTCGGGAATAACATAGGTCTGCTCTGGCCACTTGTTCGTCCCTCTTTCACCTCATTTTCGATCCGTGCGTTTCCTTTTCCTTGACTTCGAGGTGGTTGTCTCGGTTGTTTCTGGGGCTTCTCCTTCTGGCACTTCTTCTTCCTCGGCCAGAATCTCCCGCAATTGAGACAAAACCTCCTACACGATATTTACAACGCATCATGGAGCGGAGCCTATTTTTACGGGATCAATGAAAACATTGGCATGTATGTAATGACTGTACCT
Organism: Chrysopogon serrulatus; assembly: GCA_015844335.1. Classification (NCBI taxonomy): domain Eukaryota; kingdom Viridiplantae; phylum Streptophyta; class Magnoliopsida; order Poales; family Poaceae; genus Chrysopogon; species Chrysopogon serrulatus. The sequence goes on along the minus strand of JADLZL010001694.1, from coordinate 492,687 downwards.
CATCGATAGCTGGATCATAATCTGGGTCTACACTACGTTGAGGTTGTCTATCTATGCTAGGGTATGGATCACTTCGGTTTCCGTCATCTTCTTCTTCTTCTAACATGTCACCATGGTAATCTTCTTCTTCTTCTTCTTGTGCCTGAGGATTTGTAGTTCTAAAAATGCAAGGCCAATAAGTATGTGAGTTCTTCATTTCTATAAGTCATCGTTCCAGTAAACGTAATTGTGTCATACTAACCGTTGGTCCAGGGGTGTAGCAACCTTATTGAGCGACTCTACGCTACCGGTCATCTGCATGCTCTCCGGATTTTGGAGAAGTCATCTTCTATTTAGTAATGCTAAGTCATGTAAAAAATGATAAGTCATTAGTACACTAAGTCAATAACACACTAAATCAAACCTAGAAGTAATCATTGTACTCGTAGTACTTATCACATATGATAAAGGAAGTACTTAGTCATTGGAGAGAAAGTACTTAGCACATACAATAATCATTGCTTTTCTAGAATTGCTAATATCACACATATGATAAAGGAAATACTAGAAAGCAACAATATTTATTATATTTACATAAAATATTAGTACATACAATAGGCACTCTCTACATACACTAGGCTAGTGGGGGGCAGCGCGCAGCAATTTACGTGGTCCGGTGGCGGCGACTCGTCGGCGGCGTCGCGCACTAATAAATGCGGTGGCGCAACGGCGGCGGCATATTTTAGAAGGCGGCGGCGGGGATATCTCTAGTTTTTCTAAGCGGCATTGGCGCATAATCATTGCTTCTCTAGGCTTTTTCTAGGTTGCTTTGGCGGCGGATTAATCGTCGGCGGCGAAATATTTACAGAATATATTTACAGCCTGGCTATTCACAATAATTGAGTTCATGTTTACCGAGTTCGATTTTTATTTCTTTTTGAGTTATTTAGCGGTTTATATAGGGATTTTCTATGTAATGTTGTCATAGTCACCGCAAATGATACAATTATTTCCTTACGGTTTTTTATGACAACCGCCTGTTAAGATGCATATATATAATAATAGGTGACTATGACAACCGCCCGGTCTAAAAAATTTGCAAAAAACCGGCGGTTGTTTGTTCAACCCGCCTTGTGAAAATTGTTTTAGAATTTGTTTTTTAAGTGTTTCTCATCATTATTGTTTAATATCTTTATTTTAGGATATTTGTTTCTACAGTTTTGTTTTAATGTCTTTATTTTAGGATATTTGTTTCTACAATATAGTTTTAATATCTTTATTTTAGGATATTTGATTAATTCTTAATTTTACACTTAGACTACAACATGTAGAAAGAAAAGGACTTAAATAAATAGAAACAAAAAAGGACTTAAATAAGTTGAAGAGCAATACCTAGAGAGAACAATTTATAAGTAGCAATTAAAATTGATAAATTGTTACACATAACATTGACTAATATATATTTAACTAATACAAAATCTACCTAGCCAGCTACTATTCTTCCTTCTCCATCGTGGCGCACCCATGGTAATGAATTCTTGGAGATATTTCGCTCAACATTTCTAATCTTTACTTGATGATCATTGAAGAGAGACATGTGTCCGAAGTGGTTGAAGTCATCTAGGTCAATTACACCATCAACTCCTATAGCTTGCTGCTTTCCAGGAAGAACTATATGCTTGGTCTTGTCGCTACTTTTCTTCTCTTCTTTACAAAGGATCTGTTCGGCATAGAAGACCTGCGGCAAAGACGGTTAGCAAGGATCCAAGGATCATCCTTGTAGCCTACTTTACTTAGATCAAGAACTCTCAAGCCATAGTTGTCCACGGTGATATGGTTGTCATCAATCCATTGGCATCGAAACACAGGCGTCTTAAATGAATCATAGTCTAGTTCCCATATCTCCTCAATGAAGCCAAAGTATGTAGCAGTTTCATCTGAATCATCTATGGCCTCGCAACGAACACCACTGTTTTGCGCCATGCTCTTTTTGTCCCTAGAAGTAGTACAAAATGTGAAGCCACTAATGTCAAAGGTCTGCCATGATGTGACCTGGCGAGATGGTCCAGCTGCCAACCTCTTGATAGTTTGTTGCTCAATTGTGTCTCCATTTGGAATGTTCTGCTCCATTAGCCATGTCGTGAATCGACGCTTATGTTCCTTCGATACCCAATCCTCTGTTTGCCCAGGGTTCTGATCACTTAGCTCTTGTATGTGTTGTTTGATCAGAGGATCCATTATTGAGAGCTGATGTAGGATGCTATGATGCGCCTCGAGGACAATATTGTAGTCCGACGGGATGAATGATTTTCGACCCATCCTCCCACACCCATATAGTCTACCCTCATGTCGAGACGGAGGCAAACCTATTGCAATTTGGTCTTTTAGGCAAGTATTGCAGAATGGACCTCCGGACTCAATGGCCTCTTCGGTAGTGTACCCCTCTATCATAGATGCCTCGGGACGAGCACGAATTTGGCTACGTACCCATTAAGAATTGACATGAAACGCTCATATGTCCACATCTCATGCAAATACATGGGACCCAATGCCTGTATTTGTGGCACCAAATGCACGACAAGGTGTACCATTATATCGAAGAAAGAAGGCGGGAAACACATCTCAAGTTGTGACAATGTCTCCGCTGCAAATTCCTGAAGAGACTCCAACTGCTCTTGATCAATTACCTTTTGTGATATCTCGTTAAAAAAGAAGCACAACCATGTGATTGCCATCTTTAAGAACACCGGACTTATAGCCCTGATGGCAATAGGGAGAAAAGTTGTCAGCATCACATGACAATCATGTGAGTTGTAGTTAGTCGCTGTGTAAGGTCCTTCATTGACACAATGCTCTTAATGTTGGAGCAGAATCCAGCTGGAACTTTCAATTTCTTCAACCACACGCACATGGCATGTTTCTCATCTGTGCTCAAGTTGTAGCTTGCTGCTGGGAGGTGGTACTTTCCATTATCTAGCAATACCGGTGAAGTTCAGGTTTTATATTCAAATTGACCAGGTCCCCCGACGTGAACTCAATCCTTCCTTTGTCTTGCCCTTTATGTCTAGCAAGGTACCAATTATGCTTTCAAACACATTCTTCTGGATGTGCATACCATCAACCGCGTAAATGCGTCAAGCTCTTTCCAATATGGCAAGTACTTAAAGAAAATTGACATCTTCTTGAATGTAGCCCCAGGAGTTGGCTTTATATCCTTTCTTACTTTTCCATCTTTTGTCTTCTTACCAAATACAAACTTGATGTTCTTAACTATCTCATATACTCTGTGACCTTTACTATTACCTGATGGAGCAGTAGACCTTAGTTCATCATGATTGTCAAAGTACTTATCCATCTTTCGCAAGCGGTACCTATGACCTTGTGATAAGAAACGCCTGTGTCTCATGTACACTATCTTGTTGGAGGCACTGAGGGACACATAAAATATTTCATCCAAGCATACTACACAACCAACCTTGCCCTTGAACTGTCCTGACAATACAAAGAGAGCTGGGTAATCGTTGATTGTAACAAAAATAATTGCTCTTAGTGTGAATGACTCTTTCCGGTATTCGTCTAACATGGCGACACCTGTATCCCATAATATTCTCATTTCCTCCATTAATGGCTCCAAGAATACATCCATGTCAACACCAGGTTGTGTAGGTCCAGAAATAAGAATGGTTAGCAAAAGATATTTTCGCTTTTGTAGCAAGTGTGGAGGCAGATTGTAGATGGTGAGGATCACCGGCCATGTGCTGTGCTTACTGCTCCTTTCAGCAAAGGGATTCATTCCATCGGTACACAGTGCGAACCTGACATTTCTTGTCTCCTTAGCAAATTCTGGGTGGTCCTCATTGAATTTTTGCCATTGCTTGCCATCTGCAGGATGTCGAAGCTTACCATCTACTTTGTGCTTATCAGAAGCATGCCAAGTCATAAGCTCTGCGTCCTCAGGGTTTGCGAACAAACACCTCAACCGATCTACTACTGGAAGGTACCACATGACCATAGCAGGAACCCTTCTCTGTGCGTAGTAGTCTTCTTCTTCATTTTTTTAGTGCAGGGTTTTGAACTCTGTTGAGTCTTCTTTCTCTTTTTCCCTTTAGAAATGGAGGCTGCATTCTCTTCTTGTAGATAGTCTTTTTTCGTCTTGTACCGACTTGCACCACAATTTGGACAGTTGTCCAAGTCTTTGTAATCACCTCGATATAGGATACAGTGATTTCGACAAGCGTGGATCTTCTGGACACTCATAGTAAGTGGACTGATTAGCTTCTTTGCATAGTACGTGTTAGCAGGCACTTTGTTCTCCTTTGGAAGCATATCTCTGAGAGTACTCAATAATGCATCGAAGCTGGCATCGGACCATCCATATCTTGCTTTCAACATCAACAGCTTCAGCACAGACCGTAAAGTTGTGAACTCTTTTGTACAACCTTTAGTCTCATCGTACAATGGCTCTGCTGCTGCCTTCTCCAAGGCCTCCATACCTTTCATAAAGAACATTGATGGATCTGTATGACGACGCAATAGTGCAGCAATCAGTTCCGCATCTTCATCCATCATTTCAGTTCTGTTGTCCTCGGTTCCTCCAACATTCGCATCATCATGAAAATCAGGCACAACATGTTCACTCTGCTGGGGACAATGCTGATGAGTCTCATGTAGGAACTGACTAATATCATCAACAAGCATATCTGGGCCATTCGTTCTGAGGTTCGCAGAGTCTCCAACTATATACGGCGTAGAGCTACCCTCTCCATGCTTTGTCCAAATCAAGTAATCTTCCATAAATCCTCGGCAGACCAAATGATTTAAGATTGGTTTTGTGTCTTCATAAACAACAATATTCCTGCAATCTGAGCAAGGGCAATATATGTGTCTCTTCTGTGTTCTCAAAGCATGGTTTTTCGCAGCATCGATAAATTTCTAAACCTCAGGTATGTATAATGGATCTACTCTGTCTAAGTTATACATCTAGAAGGCTCTATCCATCGTTACCTGTTAAAAAGTTTAGTAGATTTATATATTGTAAACACTACAAAGTAGACATAGATGTTTATTTATATTAATTATTAACTAACCTTTATATGATCAGTATATTCGTTCGAAAGAGTATATATAGATGAAAATGACTCCTCACTTGTATATTTCTGAAATAGTACATATCCGAACAAGACTAGTTACTAATAAAATAACCAGCAATACTTTATTAAACAATATATAACAAAAAAACTAAAGCATCAATTTATTAGATGAAACCAAAACTATTAAAAAGCAAGTCTAGTAACTAAAACCCTAATAAAAGCCTCAACACTACTTAATTTAACGAAACAAAAATCAATAATTAAACAAAAACTAATTCAAAGCCTCAAGATCTAGACAAATTCTAAATAACTAAAATTAGATTAATTAATAACAACCTAGTTAAAAGCATCACTACTAGCTAATTAAACTAAATATGAATAAACATAACAAAATAATTAAGAATTGATAATTTTTTAGATGAAACCAAAAAAAATTAAAGCGAGACTAGTAACTAAAACCCTAATAAAAAGCCTCACCACTACTTAATTTAACGAAACATAACTAAATAATTAAACAAAAACTAATTCAAAGCCTCAAGATGTAGAAAAATTCAAAAATAACTAAAACTAGATTAATTAATAACAACCTAGCTAAAAATATCACTACCAGCTAATTAAACTAAATATAAATAAATAACACTAAACAATTAAATAAGAGTAGCTAATAAAACTTAAAAAGATAAACCATAGCTACAAAAGGTGAACCCCTAAATAAAAAGTGACTAGAATTATTGAAGAAAAACCTAGCTACTCTTCTCTCTCTTGAGCTCTTCTCTCTCTTGAGGTGAAACCCTAGATCTCTAAAGTGGCGGGAATTAAAGAAAAAAAAGAAGGAAATGAGGCAAGAAACACATAAACTAACCTTTTTAGCTACCTCCTCCAAAGAAATCAGGATTAAAACCTCTCCCCTTGTATTGGCTCAAATCTGGACCTCCAAAGCTCCAGCCATGGCTAAGTGCTCGGCCTACGCCTACATTGGAGGTGGAGAGGAGGAAGAAGGTGGGTATATATAGGTGAATAACTGAAGCGAACCGGGATTTCAAAACTTGAAATACCGACTTTTTTGCCCCTTTGTGATAGTCCCAGGATATCTCGGCTATCACGGGCATCCACTTTTCAACTGATTACAAAGTCATACAACACAAGGTACAAAAATAAGCCTAATACATAATCTAATTACAAGCCCACTGGGCTAAAACAAACAAAACACCGATAATCTACTCGTAGCAAATGAAGCTTGATGATCTTCCAATCCACGTGCATCCTTGAGAGTAGACCGCAAACCAACTACAAATCTCAACACCACTGCAAGTAAGGAAATCTGCACACCACCAGATATGTGCAGGCCATGGTCAGCACCGAATGAGCTTTGGTGGAAATAGAAAAGAAAGGGATCTGGTGATCCTAAGATTTTGGCTGTAGTTCGCATCCTAGCGTATGCAAAAGACATCAGTAGTATAATATAATTCTTCTATAATTCCCAACCCATAATCTCACACTCGCATACCATCATCATCAACATGTCTCATCACCAATCTCATCTCATCTCATATCTCACCACTCATCATCCCTCACAACACCCTCAGTCTCTCAGTCTAAGCAACGAGGCGGCCTCCGCACGCCCCTCGTCTCAACGGCCTCAAGCCGGACCTATCTTCAGGGGAGAGAAAGCAAAGCACAAGAGAATCTAGTGAGCTGAACCCTGCACACAGGTAAGTGATCATAACCGAGACCGCGGCTATACGTATAGATTTTAACCTCTGCAGAGAGTACACTGTTACCCCACATGAACACCGCCAATGAGTCACCATCAACAGTGAACACCACCACCACAAACTAGGCCGACGAACACCAGACCTATCCACCAGCCGGAGTGAAGATATATAGACGCCACTACATAAGCTGGGGTCGTGTCATCGAGGTTATGTGAAGTAACCTCCACCCTCCTGACACTAATTGCACAGGGCCACAGACCGCGTGCCTACTATCTCCCACAGAGACTGGTGGTCACCTGCACTAATTTGGCCAACGGGCCATACCCACCTAGGCATGTGGTGTGTACGAAAAGAACCCGTGATTTATGGTTACAACCTACTCAGTCCTTAGGTTGGCTAGAGCGAGCACCTTCCACCAAACCGTGTGCCTCACAGCACTAGACTCACCCCTCAGAGGTGATCTATCCACAAACTCCTCATCCCCAATGTCCCTCGAGGACCGTCGTCCCTCCAGGACTCTGTGTTCCCGCCACAGGAACTACCCTTGGTGCACTCCGTACACCACGGCAACCTCTCGCTCTAGCCAGTATCTCCAAGAATCAGGTCGAGGGCAAGGAATATCTCCAGAGCTTCTCATATCACCACCACCCACTCGGGATTCACCGCTCCCGTCGCGTATCAAACCAACATATACCTCATGGGGTGCCTCACGGCCAAACCCCAACCACCATCCACATATCACTAAACCATCACACATCACATATCAAAGGCATATATGTAATTATGATGGAGTAAATGCAAGCAAGCAGACAGGTATAAATATAAGTGGCGAGCGCGAAGCTAGGTAATCAGGGTGAAGTGGTTTCAATCAAGGCAATCAAGGCTCAGGCAATAGCATGTAACTCCTATTCTGGCAAAAGAATAATTATAAAGCGCTAGCAGTTCTACTTTGCAATGCCTAATAGGATTCTCTAAGTAAAGGTGCTGCCATGACACCTGCGATGTCGAGGTAGTAGTGGTACGCGTCTCTGGAAGTCGAGGTCGTCCACCATCAGGGTCCATCACCTCCGGGTGCGTCGTCAGGTCCATACGATTGAATCGTCGCTACGCAAAATAAAAGTCGAGAACGACGAGCAAATAAGAAGCAAAAAAAAAACTGCATTAAAAACATACTCAAATAAGCAAACCAATTGCACTAGGAGGTATAGGAGGATTTTAGAAAAATTATGAAACTGGTTTCATAATTTTTGGAGGTAGGATAAATTTTTGGTGAATTTTGAAAGATGGCAAGAATTTCTGAAATTGGATGAAAGAAAAAGAACGGGGATTCAGCTGGGCTGATTTGCTTGCTGCGGGTCCATCAGCAAGTGGAGAGGGAAGTCGATCTGGGCCATCCGGGCAGTTCCGACCCAAGCCGGATGGGCCACTGGGCTGGTTTGTGGAAGAGAACAGGCTCAGCTCTTCGTGCCCCAAGTGCTCGACGAAATGCCCGAAGGCTCGCCGAGGTGCTCAGTTCGCGAGTTCGGTTGTCGAACAGGGAAACTGGTCAAGGCCGGGCATGCAGTTGCAGCTGCAGCTCGAGCTCGTCCAGGGTATCCTGTGCGGGGCTGTGTTCTTGTGCCGTACGTGCCGCGGCAACGCAGGCGAGCTCACTGGGCTAGCGTGGCCATGGCTGGTGATGGCAAGGTAGAGTGGAGGTCATGGCAAGCAGGCCATGGGTGTGTACGTGACAGAGGCGTGCAAGAAGACAGGCAGGGAGAAGCAAGGAAGGCCAGACTGTCGGTCTGGGCACTCGCTGTTGCCTTGGGCATGGTGGAATGCGGCGAGCACAGGTGTGCCGTGCCGCGCGTGCTGTGACGCGGCGAGCATGGCTCGGTGAGCTGCCGGAGGCGCGGCAGCTTGTGACGCTGCTCACGGTGCCCCGCGGCTCTGCGCACAAGTGGGGAAACAACGGCACAAGGATCGGCAAACAAGTAAGGCAAGGAAAAGAGAAGACCTTGAGGGTGCTCTCTGGTGTGTGCAAGGTGCAGGACGAGGTTGCTGGCAGGGAGCTCGCCATGGCCGTGAGCCAGCACGTGGCGAGCCCGCACGAATGGTGGCGAGGCCGTGGCGATGGCCGTGCGTGTGCTGTGCTGTGCTGGAACGCGGCGAGCACGGGCGTGCCGTGCGCACCGGTTCGTTCATCCGTGGTGTGCGGCTCGAAGGCCGGAACAGGCAAGTGCACAGCGCAGTTGAGAGGGAAAAGGTGGGGTTTTGGGTGTGCTCACCGGCGGGCAGTGCGTCTGGCGCTGGTCGTCACACTGTCCAGGCGGCGTCGCTGCCGGTGCAGACGGACGCGCCGCAGTGGCGGCTGTGAGACTGGGGCGTCGTCGGAGTGCAGCGTCTGTGCACGACGGCGCGGCGCGGCCGGGTCGACGTCGCGTCCGTGGCGAGGGAGCCGTGCGCGTCACTCGCCGAGGTCGCAGGCGTCGTCACGAGGGCACCGGGGCTGGCTGGTGGCCGCGACCTGCGTCGGCGTGAACGGTTCAGCGGCGTGAAGGCCGAACAGGGAGCAGCGGAGAACAAAGGCGGGAGCTTGGGTTCTGGGAAGGCTCACCGGAGGGCTTTGGGAAGTAGTTCGTGCGGTGCCGGGGCTTGCGACGTGGTTGGCGAGGTGATGGCCGTCGGGACTTCGGGGCGTGTCGTGGTGGTGTAGAGCAACGACGTCGCGCGGCGGTCTCCCCGTCACAGCGTGCTCGGTGACGAGGTAAGGCCGCGACGACAGAGGGATCGCCGGCGTGGTGGCTTCGTGTGTGCCGTGGAGGTCTCGGGACAGAGCCCTCGGCTTCAACTAGCTGTCAACAGAGATGGCTTTGGACAGAGGCTGCAAGGTTCAGAACACGGCACGTCGGTGGTCAGTAGCACGGTGGTGAGGATAAAGGTGGAAGCTTGGCAAGGGAAGGGGCTCACCGGCTGTTCTGCATGATGCTCCGCCGTCGCGGCGTCGCCGGGTGTGTGACTGGCGAGGCCGCAAAGAGGACACGTCGGCGCTGCGGCGACGACGCCGTGACCGCAGGGTTGCAGGTCGAGCGTTCCCAGCTTCGTCCCGCAGCGGCACAGTCGGCGTCACGGCGTGGCGAGGCTGCGGAGTTGCCGCGGCCGCGCGGCTCGATGACGCGTTCACCGATGCGGGGCTTCAGCGAGGGTGGCGACGGGGTCGCGCGCGGCGCAGCTGCACCCGGCCAGCGAGCACCGTAGCCGCGTTCTGGTGCGCTATGGCGAGGCGAGAGGAGGTAGAAGGAAACTGGTGGCGGCGGCTGGACAGCGGAAGATGGCGAGGAGAGCGACGGCTGCGGGCTTTATATGCCGCAGGCTAGGGCTTCAGGCGAGGGCTCCAGCGTCCGTGCCGTTTGATGGGACGGCTGCTGCGACGTGGCGTTCATCCGGGGGCATGGGCAGGTCGCTGTGCTTGGAAGATTCGAGAAGGGCGAGGGCCTGGGCGCGTCCGCGCGGTCTAGGGCGCGGGGTGCGGCTCAGCTGGGCCCGTGCTGGCGTGGGCACGGCGCGTCGCTACGGCATCCGAGGAAAAACAGCGACGCGGCTTCTCTCAGACGGAAAACCGCGAAGCGGGTTCGTACGGAGAAAGAAGATGACGGTGTCAAGACGGAGAAGGGGATGGCAACGGTTCATTCGAGAGACGAAGGAAACGGAGGAGCGAACGGAGGAAACGACGTTCGCGGCTTCCAGCTGGAACCAGGCGGACGGCGTCCTCATCCTGCGCGTCAAGCGCACGCGAGTGGTGACCGGTGCGGCTGCCCGGTGGGTCCCGTGCACAGAGGCAAGCTGGGGGCTTCGCTTCCTTCGAAGCGAAGGTAGCAGGCGGCGGCGTCTCCACGCCCGTGCGCTGCACGTGAGAAGGAGAGGCCCCTGGTGGACTTGCGACGGAGCTGGGCCGAGCAACGCCGGTGGACGCAGGGCCTGCTGCCTTACCCATTCCACGTAATTAATTAAACATGCACATGAGCATGCACGAGCTTACGTGGCCTGCCAAATCCAAATGGCACAGTAGCATGCACTTGCTAACTAAAGAGGTGCCTCACGTAACCAAGCCAGGAGCATGCAGCTTGGCATGGAGTGCTGCAAGAGCAAGGTGGTTAGCAGATGGGGTTTGGGTTGGGAGAGTGCACGTTGCAGGGAGAGATGGGAAAAAGGATTTTATATTTTTGCTCTAGGTTTTAAACGAAGGGAAAACCTCCAAGCACAAGCAAAAGAAAACCCCAAATCACACATGCACCTATATTACATGCGATGCACAAATTAATTAGGAGCTTTTTCATGTGATGCTAATTATATTTTATTTATTTTTTTATAAATTACGGTTCATAGGGATATGAGAAGAGAACATTTCGCAAAAAGCGTTGGTCGATACTACATGCAACACACATTCGGACAAAAATTTTTAAAAAGTCGGATTTTTATTACATAGGAATTTGCGTAACGTTACAATAACAAAGCCAAAGGCGGTTGACATAAGCCAACCGCCTGTGAAAATGTCCCATGTTTTCACAGGCGGCTGGTGTTAGCAACCGCCAAGTGACAATGGTCAATATCACTGGCGGTTCATTATGCAAACCGCCCGGTGTTAATGTGACCATTTGCACCGGCGGTTGGCATAATGAACCGCCAGTGATATTTCTTTTCCACCGGGCGGTTCTAAGGCTGGGGAGCGCTGGTCGATTTGCGAGGCGTTTGTCAACTAAAACCGCTGTAAAAATGAAACCCCACCGTCAACACAAATACTACGGTACTAGTGGCATGATCAAGTCCGCCGGGTTACATACATGATACAGTATGTTTTGGAATCGAACTCTAAACAACAGCTATTCTAACTCGAGTGCGGGTTATATATATAAATCCGGATGGAAGAAATTTTCTATTATCGAGTAATTAGAGAGAGACCGTACCAAAAAAAATAGTAAAAAAAGAGGGAGAAATTTTGTCTCTTTATTATTAGAGATAGATACAGTCGTTCATATATATTTAAAATAATTGTACGTACACACAGATTTAAATATAATTGTAAAAGGTCTAAAAACATATTTGTACGTGTAAAATAATTGTGCGGTGCTGCGGGCGGCACATCGCGCGAGGCTGCATGTTTCTTGTTTTCACCATTATCAAAACTAACCAAAGAAAAGGAAGGGCTAGCTGCAGGCTCGGAAAAGGAAGGCGGCACCGGCAGCTTCCGTCTCCATGATTTGAGGATTTGGTAATATTTTTTCTCTTTTAGATTCATTAATTATTTGAGTATAATTAATTAAAAAATAAAAATTAAAAAAAAAATCAAGGATCTAGATTTATTTAAGATATTACCTCCTAAGGAGATGTACTGTAGCATTGCCTAAAAAATAGACCAATTTAAGACAAAGGTTTGCCTTGACCATAAACCGAATCTGCTTTGGACTTATTTCTACACTCTCAACAATTACATTTGTATTCTGAAAATATGATGTCCTGGCGCTATCTCCCTCACAATTTGATCAATCTAATTGCACTACCTCGACTGAAAACCTTCTATTCTCAAAGTCTGTCGTAAAAAAAGACCATTTTACATTGACCTATGCTTTCTCAAAGTCTAGCTTTTAGATTATCCTGTCTAACTTTTTTTCCATTGCATTTCATCATGTATGGTTTCGTGTAGAATGAACACCCCTTCCAAAATATTTGTACCTTTCATAAAAGCTGATTGTGATGACTGAATCACCTTTTGACCCACCCCTCCCACAGGCACATTAACTCCTCTACACTGGTCACCATTATGTATCCTATGCAAAAAATTTTAAAAATGAAGCCGCCATGGGAGACCACGCTCGGACTGTCTGAGTCTTTCTATACTTCATCTACCCCATTTCCTTTTCACCTTTTGCGGATTGCCGGAGTGGGTGGGAGGGCATTCATGCTCAACCATAGTTGCGTTTTTTTAATATTTTTTTTCATGCATCGATGACGACAAACAATGTCCATTTAGTGCCGACCTCGCACACTCCACTCAAAGGATCGACCTTTTGACAAATAACACAAAAAGTGAATGAAAAGCAAAGAGGTAGCAGTTAACTTGTAATCGATGCGGTCCTAAGCAGGGGACGGATCCAGGAATAGCTTCGAGGGGGCTGCCGCCGCCTACTGCCGCCTGCCGCCTGGCTGCCGCCGCCTGCCGCTTCACTGGTCCGGCGGCTGTAGGCCCCCCCCCCCCCGCTGCATCCGTCCCTAGTCGTAACCATAGGTCAATAACAAATTAAATGGTTAAGATGCAGCACCACGCAGTTACATTGCTATCTTGCACACAAATCTATCTATACTATAAAGAAGTGAAAGAATTAGAAATTAGTTGTCACCATAAAAGTTACCTACCCACCACATTCTCATTCCGTAGATTCCATGTCTAAGGCTTAAAATTAATTGACACGATGAGGACCTACTAGAGAAGGATGACGATGATGTACTCCTTCGAGTTTTTTATTCATGAACTCGCCCATCATCGGCCTACCGCAAAGTGTTCACTTGCCAAAAACTAAACCAAGGAGACATCCTACTGAATGACGTGGTATTGAGACACGTCTCCCTCATGCACCCTTTATTTCTCGAGAAGTCATGCCCTCCTGTGAATCTCCTGTGAATTGTCAGGATGCAAGCCGGGCAGGCTGCATGTACTCTAGATATATGGCTGATTTCAGCCTCCAACAAACTATGTATGGCTGATGTATGCCACCACTACTAGTGGCCTATTGCCACATCTAAATTGTACAGCTACTCCCGTGCGTTCAAGCGTTCCACGCCACGGGTGGAGATTTTTCTCTCAACCGTCTGTCGATGTGGATCAGTCATGAAATCGTGATTATCCACTCCCACACGCGTGCTGCCAATTTTTGTGATGGGGCATGGAAATCCTCCCAACATGGGCTACCATCCATGGGGGAGACGTGGTTTGGGGCCGAATCCAGCCCAAACCACGTGCAGCCAAAGGCGGCCTTAAGTGATTGTCATCCACATGGAGTTTGGAGATCCCAATGCCTGCCATCCACACAGTATTGTCAGGGCTTGCGCTTTGTTGATGTTCAAGTATGAACAAGTTCTCTATGCAATAGTGTCTTCTGTTGGGGGTGGAGTACCCTCGCCCAGTTGCCCCGACGGCCCCCGTTCTTATCATTTTTCGGGGTCATGACCACCACTCGTTTTCTTGTGGACCAAGTGTAGGGAATTGCCACATGAAGGTCTGTTTGCAGGAACACCATGGCACCATGCAGAGGACGCTAGGGATCAACGGCGAAGGTGACCTCGTAAAGGGTCTTCATAATGGCGCCAGAAGGAAAGTAGAGAAAGATCCCGGACCTTCAGTAACCAGGGATAAGGAGTTTTGTGTTTATATATATACTAGGAAATATGCCCGTGCGTTGCAACGGGACGTATCCGTTTGGAGCTACGCCTCATCATCGTTGTTGAGCCCGCGTTCTCTATCATCCTCGCTGGCCGCGCTCAGCGCTTGTGCTTCGTGTTGTCGTTGCGCGCTCGAGCTCCACCTCATCCTCGTAGCTTGTGTCATATGGCCGAGCTTCGCCTCAACTCGCCCTTGCAGTAGCTTATGTCTGGTAGCTGAGCTAAACCTCGTCGCCATCGGTGGGCCCATGCTCTGTGTGATCGTGGTCCGCGGTCGGCACCTGAGCTCCATGTTGTCGTCACACTCAAGCTCCATCTTGTCCCCGTGGCCTGTGTCCTGCGGCCAAGCTTCACCTCGCCCTCGCAGTCTATGGCTCGTGGCCAAGCTCCGCTTCACCGCTATAGGTAGGCCCATGCTCTAGTGTATATGACGGCCCAGTACAGCCCAGGTCAAGGAGACGGGTATCAAATCTAACCGGCCAATCTTATTATTATCTGTTCCATTCCCCTCCGCTTCCCGGCCGCAATCGCTTGACCCGCCTGTTTAGATTTGCACACACTTCCGCAATAGTAGTCGCTCCTCAGTCATCCATAGATTTGCCTCCCACATCTGGAGCTGGGCGTCACATCTCTGGCAGGGACCACGGTGCTAGACGAGCATGTTACGCGCGGGAGCCATCGTGCCAACTGAGAGAATGAATCCTCGACGGCTCGACCACGCCCACGCGTTATGCCTGTCATGTGCGAGAAGCTCGCCTGCTAATTTGGCGTTTGTGGAGTTGTGCTAATTCGGCAATGCTTTGCTTCTCTTGCCTGTACACTTCATGTGTCTGTTCTTGCGTCTATATATGGTGCTGAAGGTGTTGGGGCTGCTTCTTCCGATCAGAAATAAAAAAATTTCCAACTTCAGTTCCTGTCTTGATTTCTCTTTTGTTGTTTCTCGCTCCTCTCAACTTTATATTGTTCTTTTTCTCTCGGATGTTGAGAAGGGATAGAGCTAAGCTGCATCTCCGAGGAGGCTTGGAGAACAGTTTATCGATGGTGAAGTGCTGCCTCTCGGAGTTGTCCTTTTTCTCGATCGATGGTGAAGTTTATCGACAGAGAATAGATTTATATAGTTGTTCTTTTTTCTCGATCGATTTTTATGCGGAGTTGATTTCGGGTGGAGCATGAGTCCAGGACGGAGTCCAAAAAGGAGTGGATTAGGCAAGGCCAGACCCAAAAGAAAATTTTAGCAGAAATTTTGAATAATGTATCTCATACCATCGATGATGAAGTGCTGCCTCTAGGGAAGCTGTGTGGAAGTCGGATGAGACATTGTGGGAGGCTTTTGACAAGGCTTTGGACTGGTATACTGTAGGAAATAAGTTTCACAAACCAATAGTCTTGTATATGATCTCTTTCAATACCGGAAGCACGTATGATTAAGATTGGAGATTTATTTGAATTATGACTCTAGCTATTCAAGTCACCTTAGGAATCTATGTCCAAGTCACGGGTTATATATATAAGTTCGGACCGAACGAACTCTCATATATTCGGTAGTTAGAAAGAGACGTATACCAAGAAAATGGATGGACGAAAAAAAATGGGCTGAAATTTTACCTCTTTATTATTAGGTATATATATATATATATATATATATATATATATATATATATATATATATATATATATATATATATATATATATATATATATATATATATATATATATATATATATATAACAGGGACTAGGGAGTGGTTGGATCTAAGGCCATTGAAGACAGGAAAGCCCCTGGATATGTCTTTTCGTAAATTAAAATATATAAACAACACCTTATTAACCAAGCTATTTATGTTTCTCTTTTTCCTTTTGCAGATTCATCTTGACCCTGAAGAGTTTATAGTGGAAGTTAACGGAACATTTCATCCATGTGCAAGTCAAAACACGTTACACATGGGCCTTTCGGAACGCTGCTCGGAGCTGCTTTCCACGTTCCGGTTGGCTTCTCCCACGGAGACAATTATATCGAAGCAATTGGCACCTATGTTCATTCGCGCTATCTGTAACCAAATAAAGCACGTACTCTTGAGTATTGTTTCTGCATGCATGATCATTGGTATCTTAATTGTCTTGGTTACAACAATTGAGAAAACCAAAACGTTGGCAATTACCTTTACTCAACAAAAAAAAAAAAAAAAACGTTGGCAATTACCTGCTGTATAGTATAGTACGTACATCAGGACGCATCATCGTGTGTATCCATTCCATGCATTTGACTGAATATTGAGCACTGGCAGCATAGTTCACTTTCTGTATGTGAGTTGTTTGGGGTAGTATTTCTGTTTCTTCCTGCACAAACACAGGCACGCTCTGTTCTCCGAGGAAGGAAGAGTAGGGTAAGGCTGACAGGTGGGCCTGGCTGTGGGGTCCGTGTGTCAGCACTCAGCAGGGAGCAGCCACTGGCATGTCCACGCGTGCCGACATGTCAGTCAAAGTGGAACGAGAGTGTGGGGTCCGCACGTCAGCGACAGCGAGTGAGAAAAGAGAAGCCGAGGCTGCTGGCGGGCCTAAATGCATGTGCGATGGAGACTGTGTGGGTAGATCTGGAGTTTAGGCCCGTTGGTCACTTTGATCTTTTCCTTTTTTTGGTTTTTATTTTGTTTCATTCCAACAGTTCAAAAAGCACTCAGCGGCCTGGTGTGGTGGTGGTAGGTGAGGTTTCGAGTTTTTTTTTGAATGCCTCTCATCTGGGTACAGCTGTAGTATCTGCTCATGTACAACTCACACCAACCCCACACACGCATACCACACTCACACCACCCATACACAAGCAAACCCACAACTACACTCAGACTACTAGATCGCGTCCTTCGTGAGATCACCAGGTCCATCCATGGATCTGTAGACGACGGGCACATCGTATTCCCTTTGTGGCTCTACGCGAGAGAGACAGCTGACATTATTAAGGGAACAACTGTTCCCCGGTGAGAAAATCGTGTGCCGAGCGATGCTCAAACACACGACCGACAGCCTCCACACCCAGAGTGCTTGCCAACCGTTCGGCCCCGGTGAGGTTTCGAGCTGAGTTGACCAACCCGTCCTAGTGCTGGGCTGCTGCACGTCTCTGCCCAAATGTGTGTATGTGGGGCCGGGCCCAACGCCCAAGAACATTCGGTGGCCCGTCGTTCCTCGTAGTTCAACGCTAAAGGCCTGCGTTGCCTTTGCTTGGCGGCATGTGGATGTGGCAGGACACCGGCCGGTCTCGTTCAACGCCGCACCGTCCCCGGCGGCGCTTGCGTGCTGGCAGTCGTCTCGTCTCCTTCCTAAAACCAGTTCCGACCACCGCTTTTCTGCCGGATCGGACCTGGTTCAAGTGGCGGTTGCCAAGTCGTTTCGGCCTGCGTTCCTTCACGCCAGCACTGCCGACCACTGGATCGCGCAGAGATCGATCGACCTGGAGGAAGAATCAGCCGGTTCTCCACGGATCGGATCGGACAGGCCACGGAAGAATCTGCTGGAGGAGCTGTCGGCGTTGCAGCTGCTACTCCCTCGTCAAGAACGGATCAGTGACATGTGTGTGAGCTCGTGTGTGATGTCCTAGCTCGTATAGTCAGTAAAGACAGCAGCCTCACACGGAGTCCCGGACAGAACGGGATCAATCAATCCACGAGTCCACGACACAGACGATGCGTGTTTGGTCCACGCTGAATATACAAACTCAGTTCATGCATCGTTTGGTCCATGCTGAATATACATACATATACAGTACATAATGACCGATCTTAATTACTTAGGCATGTAGTCAACACAAGTCCTGAATACATGCAGTACGACTACGGCAAGCAGCCAGTCAAGAGCATTGTCTTGTACACTACTACAAACCAGAGAAACACTGAATCAACGACAATGCAAAGCTGAAACAGAAATGGAATATGACTACCATCTGCGGGTTCTGATGGACTTATTTTTAGGAGGTATACGTAGTACATAAAACACAGCTCAACAGATGTCATAATAACCACAGGAACTGAGCAAACGGAGCCAAATATTGTCTTCGCAACAATCGTATGGCGTACTCCTCTGCTTTGAAACGTGGTAGCACACCACACCCACGAATGACATGCAGTCGAACCAGAAACTTTCTTCACTAGATATGCTCTCCACCGAAATCTTGCGCTTCACCTCACCCTGTGCTGCATGCAGAGTTTAAATGGATGCATCACTATATCATGTCTCAGCATTCGGATAGAATTACCTACCTTAGTAATAAACTGTAACTGTTACAAGTGAATGATAAAGGTCCTTGTGCCAATCAAAAGTAACTAACTACGACATGAGGGAGACTAAGAATTTGCTTTATTTAGATGCCTTAATAACAAACCAAAAGGGCTACTTAGGCGCCTTTATTCCTTTCTAGAGTTTTAGCCAACAGCCCCAGTTTCAACTTAGATGCTCTAATGTTTAATCAGATTTGGATTGTGAATATTAGAGACAGGATGCAGCACTTTCACATATATTTCTGCAAAGGGGAGAATATTTGAAATTGGGGGATTTTATCTTACTGTTATTGATTGGAGACTGTGTAAGGGAGGCTCCACTTTATAACTCAGGAGATGCTTTATGGAAAAATTAAATTTGAGAAATTCTCACAAAATCAGAAAGATTTACCCACCAATTACATAGACTGTAATCACAGTTAGATTTATTCTATTTTCTAAATAACAATCACAAATCACTGCCATAAAAAAAACATAAAACAACCCCTAAATCTGTATCTAAATTGCCCACCTATGCCACACTACCTTATAGTAAGCCTTTATTGTCGGTTCACAACCTTCTATCACTGCCAAAAAGTGAACCTGTAGAAGAAAAGCGGCAGTGATGTGGCTTTCCTATCACTGTCGGTTTCAAAAACGACAATGATAACAAACTTTACTGCCGGTTCTATCACCAGCTGTAGTGTTGATTTGAGCAAAACTGACAATACAACAAACGAGAGAGTGCAACTGTAAGAAAAGTTTTAATTAGGTCTGGGCTTGAAGTTTGTCAACAAACTTCTAATACTTATTACCTCACTTGAAATTGCTAGCTTGTGAAAGTACATGCTTTGATAAACTAGTTGAAGAAGCTTCACGTTACTGTATTAGTTGAAACGGGGGACTTAGGAGCAGTAAAAAACCTACAGGGCTGACAGCCCTGGCATTGCATTAAGAAGAAGACAGTAAAGATTTGGTGTTATGCTTCACACTTTCATGAATGACCCAGGAATTTAAGGATTTAGTTCACATTTATGCTAAAGCCACAATGATGCGATCCAGATGTTATATGGACGCTCATGTGGAAGTAACTCCTTTCTCTTGGACAAGACCAGTGGCAAGAAGTGCAAAATAAATAAATAAATAAATAAAATATTTTCGAGACAAATCTGCAACTAAATGACCATAAATAAAATCTTTTCGAGACAAATCTGCAACTAAATGACCAAAACACAGGGAGTAAAGAATTAATATTTTACTTCCTCACATTTTTCAAACATAACAGGTTCATTTGACTCCAGAGATAATTAGTCTAAACTAGGTACCTCCAGATTTCTGTAACATTCAGACAATAATGGATTGTTCATACTGAATTATATCCATATAGCAGCAGTTATCTCATTATAAGGTAAAAACAAGGTCTACCAAGGTAAACAAAATTGGAGGTAGAAACAATTGTCAGCTGTTGTATGTACCTTTCTTCATTGCGTTGTTCCTCCAATCTTTGTAGCTTCAGAGCCAAATTCTCTGTCTTTTGTCACTTGTATAATATTCTCTGGAATCTCATCCATCTTACTGTTCCCACTCCCACCATAGTTATCTACTGCTCTAATCTTCACAGCACTCCTGAAGCCATGTACTGCTGTTTCCTTGATCACGACCCCTGGCATTGCTTTCTCATATCCTGAAAAACTTCTATGCCTCTTATAGTTTTTATCTTCCCCATCATCTTCATAATCAGTGTGATAATTAGATTCTTTCGTTGTTCCATGATCATCAGCACTTTGCGATCGCTTTCCTTGTTTCAGACCATCAAAATTAGGATTCTGAGAGTTTAAGGAGATCTCACCCTTGTTCTTTTGAGCATCAGGTTTGGCTTTCTCCTCCAGCACCATACCCACAAGTAACTCCTGATCAAACATTATCTTGTTATAAGATGATTGCAATCCCTGAGCCTCCATCTGATACAGGTGACCTCAGTAGTTCAGTACATTAGCTTCATAAATGATAACTAATGATTGGCCAGGGGCGGGCCCACATGTATTCAAGGGTATTCAGTTGAATACCCAAAATTTTTGACAAAATAATTTATACATATAGTGTTTATACGAGTATGTATATGAGAAAAACAAAAATATTGCGTTCTGGTGATCTGTACAGGCAATTTGGCCCAATAAACCCTCAATTTTCATTCCCACCGATGGCCCAACAAGCTATGCGGCCCATAGAGGCCCAAAATCGCCTTCCTAGGCTCCCACTTTCTCCTGTCTGGATTGGCGGTATGACAGGTATTTTTGTAAGAAGAGAAAATTAAAGCAGAAGCAAATATGAAAACTGAAGAAGGTATAGAAAAGCTTACCAGAATTGATGATCTTGTAGAGCATGCTGTGAGGTCGTCATTCCTTGCACTGGGCAGCTCAGTTGAAGCCATGGAGGGGCCTGCAGAATTTACATCCGTCAAAGCCAAAGTGTGCTCTTCATCTGAAGGATTCTTTCGTTCCTCCTGCATGCTCGAGCATTCAGTCTCAGGTGCAACATATTTTACCATGGAACCTGTTCCCTGCGGATAAACCCTTTTGAGATACAAAACCGTTGGCCTCTTTGGATGCTTCTTAGCCGCATCTTCCCAAACCGTTTTTGCCTCCTGCTTGATGTCAGAATCAAGAGCAACTTCCTGCAGGTGTTGATGCCTTCTGATTTCAATGCCAGCTAAGTCACATAGGTGTTCGTTGAGAAGCTGAAGTGAAATGAGATTCTGCAGAGCTCCTTCTTCAATTGTTGGGAGAGTTAGACTCTGCACAAGGCTTAGGCGCAGCAGCCTTGGGAAATCTCGTCTTCTGACGACGAACCCTTCAAGACTGACTTTTACCAGTTTTAGGTGCTTCAAGTGGATCAACTTGCGCAGGTTTGATATCCCATTGCTCATCAGATTACTATTATAAGTCGTTGAAAGGCACAACTCAGTGAGACCACACAGCGATGTAGAAAACTGAATCAGGCCACTCAGTCCCAGTGCTCCATGTAGTTTCAGGGAGCTGAGATAGCCAAACGAATTCTCTAGAGAATGCAGGACGTTCTCGGAGGAATCCCCGAGATGTAGTGATAGAGAGCGGACCCCAATACTTGTGTCCGATTCATCCTCAACGAACTTTTTGATAGCTGCCAAGAGTTCATCCAACATACTATGGTCGTCATTGCACCATATCTTAACCTTTCTCAATCTCTTCATACGAACCATTAGCATGGGAAATCCAGGGTTTCCATCCGTCACAAATCCTGCTAGAGTCTGCAAGTTGCTTTCTTTTGGCAAGAACTTGCCCAATTCAGACATCTTCCAGTCTCTCTTCTCAAGTTTGAACTTCCCCAAAAGGTGAGCTAGGTAGGGCAGCTTCAGGACTTCTACAGGCAATATTTCTACCCTGGCCTTCCTCATGTCAAGTGTCTCTAAGCAATGCAGTTTCTCAATTTGTCTTGGAAGGCGGCTAATTGTGGCGCCGAGACTTAGATATTTCAGATGCCACAGTTTGTGTATGCTATCCATATGATAATCCTTCAAATCCTTGCATTCTTCCAGATCCAAGACTCGCAGCAGCTCACAGTTGGCAAAATCCACAACATCTTCCCCTGCACTCCCACAGATCGTCAGAGAATGAGCGCGCAGTTTCTCATTGCCAGGCCTCCCTCCAAGAGCAGGGCTGGTGGGGTGACGATTGTTCACGTTCCATACCCTGCCCCTTGAAGTTTCAGGTGTTCATTCATGATGAGGTGACGATAATTGCTTCTCTGAGGATCACAAAGACTTGTAATGAACTTAGCAGAAATGGACATGTGTAGCATGAACTCATGCATGATGCCATGAGCCCTGCACGTTTTCACTTTTGCGTTCTTGCTTGGGTTGATTGGCCGAATGATGTTCTGGTCCATTAGTTCCTCTAAGATTTTATCTGCAACCTCCACAGCGTTGCATGGATCTGGATCGTGCAGGTACCCTTCGGCTAACCATCTCCTGAATAGACTGTTCCTCTTGATGGGATGGCCATTTGGAAACACACACATATACAGTAAGCAGGTCTTCAGATTGACGGGATAGGCAGGCAAGCCTCTGTAGCTGGTTAGAAGAATATCTTGTAGCTTTCTGAAAGTATACTCCTTTGCCATGTGAGAACCTAGACCACTCCAAAACTTTTTGCAGTCTGTTTCTGTGAACTCACTTCTCCTCTGCAAATAATTCGCCACACTACAAAGAGTGAGTGGGTGACCATCGCATTTGTTCACGATTAATCTTGAACTCTGCTCCAGCCCAAGCAAAGGTCTCCTCAATACAACTTGTAGCAGATCCTTGGAATGCTTCTTATCAAGAGAAGGCATACTGTACACATAGCCATTGCTACCATGATTGCAGCATATTTCAGCTACTGTTTGAGTTCTTGTTGTCACTATTACTCTGCCTCCTGTATTTTCAGGGAGGATATATTTTATGCAGTCCCACTGTTCCTCCTCGATGCCATCAAATACAATAAGGTATCTAATGATGACAAAAATTAAAAGAAATGTTAATGTTAATGCAATTATCAATACAATAGAGCTGGATAATTTAGATGCAAAATTAAGGAGTTACTTGTTTTTTATAATAGCAGAAATGGGTATTTTTTAAAAAAACAAAATAGATGCACTGGTTATTATGGGCAATTACGATTACAAATCTATCAAATTAAAGGCAAGATATTTCTAACAATTGTGAGTTTCTAGGATTTATAATTTTTATGGTATTTGGTGAGAATTCATGTGGAGCCTTCCATGAGTTTCTAGAAATTATCTTTTTTTTAGCAAATTTGATGAAAATTAATGTGAAGCATCTGTTGCTCCAAGAGTTCCCTACAATTTAAATTAAACCATGGAGTCTTCCAACTCGCCAAAAATTATTAAGAGGAATAAAAGTTTCCAATAATTTACTCCTAAAATATAGAAGGCAATTTTACATCATGAATCCTATACTATTTCTAAATTATTCTTACCACTTTTATTTATTCTTTCTGTTTTGTATATTTGCATCAAGAGCTCTGTGCTATTCTTATGTTTTTCCAAGCCCTTTTACTTTTAGATTGGCCGATGGGTATGCATGTCTCCCACATAAGGATATATTTATGCGTACGATCTATTTTTCGAAGCGCAGAAAGATTGGGAGGTGGGATTGGAAACCGTTGGAGATGATTTTTGTTTCATTCTTGCTAAAACTCCTAGATCTATTGGGAACCCATGGAGATGCTCTAAGATGATACATACATAATATGCATAAATTAGCCTCTAAACACATGAAACACAAGCACAACAGCACATGCCCTACATGCGCCTGGACGATTGATGGCGTAGGACCAAGGTTGCTAACTCGATATAATAACATAAAAAAGATGATGGATGTTAAAAATGGAAAATGAGCAATCGTCACCTCTTAGTATTCAGGAGTTG
This sequence comes from Chrysopogon serrulatus, assembly GCA_015844335.1. NCBI lineage: Eukaryota > Viridiplantae > Streptophyta > Magnoliopsida > Poales > Poaceae > Chrysopogon > Chrysopogon serrulatus. The sequence continues at coordinate 468,780 of JADLZL010001694.1, read as the reverse complement.
CTGTCTGATTTCGTGCCTTATGTGATGGACATGGCCCCTTTCTGCTGGGTATCTTGGACGACGGAGCTTCTTTAGTAACGCCGTGAGGAACCCATTGGTGTTACCCCTGTACTCAGACGCCACAACCCAAGCTCGGCATGGAAACTGGCTGATGACATCGGGGCAGCCGTACAGTGCCATTGCGAGCGTGGACTTCCCTGAGCCGCCGAAACCCACGATGGATATCACTTTCAGGCCGTGCTCCGGTTGGCCCTCTATGTCGAGGAGGAGCAGCTCGAGAAGCTCCTGCTTTGGCTTGTCGATGCCCACTAGTGAGACCCTGCTGGTCATGTGCGTGTACGTGTACGTGTCCGTGTACGTGTACTTGTACGTGTACGTAAACGTGTCCATGTCCATGTCCATGTCTATGTCCGTCTCCGTCTCCGTCTCCATCTCCGCTTGGGACGCCGATGAGGACGCAGCCACCGGTTGTCTGCCATTGACGTTGTAGTCGATTTTTCGTTGATGTGCAGCCTTGAGCCGCTCCTTGAGTTGCTTGAGCTCGGTGCAAAGTGCAAACGGAGGTCTGCCGCTGCCAGTGTCAATGCCGGCCGCCATGAGTCGACGTAGTAGTGAAATCTCCCCTTCGCCTTCAACAGAACGCAGGACCCGGTCGAGGCAGTCCTGGATGTCGTGCGCCAGATCGCGCATCTCTTCCATGGATACGATCTTCACGGCACTTGGGGCGGCCTTCCCTGATAGATGATCCTCCTCGGCTGCCGCTATCATCAGCATCTCTCTCTTGATGAAATCGATGTCACTCGCTGGGAAACCCTGCCACCTCTCGCATCCCTTCGCTACAAGTTTGAACACCTGCTCCACCACGTTCTGCGTCACAGCGCTAAGCACTGCGCCCACAACCGTAGCCGCCATCTCTCCTTCCTAGCAGCAGCAGAGCAAGGATTTTGCTAGCCTCTATTGGCATACTGGGTGCATATTATGCGGTAGCGGTACCGTGCAGTTCTAGAGGTTCCGGGCTATCAACTGCAAGGTGGGGGTGAGGTGGGGGCAGGGGTGGGGGTGGGGGCCCTTAGTTTTTTTTTTTTTTTTATTAATTATTATTATAAGTATATATTAGGTTCAAGGATTCTCCGCGTGTTGTTGCGAGACTTTCTTAGAAACAATAAAACTATTGCATGAGTACTCCAATTTCTAAAGAGAATATGTCATAGAAATGATATGGTGTTTAACAAGGCCAGTCCTAACACTTTTATGCAGATAATTTTCAGGACGACGTATTGAATCCGACAGTGGTCCATTCTGCATATGGAGAAGGATCGACCTCTTTTCGAGATGGGCTGCAGAAGCAGGGAGTTGCGTCTTTGCGAAGTTTGGTTAGAGGACTGGGAATCGTATTATGGATTAGTTTTGTTTATTGTAGTTTTATTTATTGTTTGTTGTGCTCATTAGTTAGGCGGAAGTTTGTTTTTTTCCAATGTGTGTGAGCCTCTAGCTTTGTTTTGTATTCCCGACTATCAGCTGTATACCATCCACGAATGGTAGAGGATGAAACTTGTTTCCATATGAACAAAAATGTTCATTCTCTTCAAAAGGCGTGAATAACCAGTTTCACTCAAGCACATTAGGAGTGAGAACATATCAATTGCATTTTCAGGCTCATGTTGTGTCACGCATAGTTACTATGACCGGAGTTCGGAGACCGCTTAAGGCTTCGGTTCATGGTTTGATTGGTCCAACTGATTGAACCGCCGCTTTAATCCAGTTCAAATGGAATGAGGAATGCTAAGTGGTAGAGATCTTGTCCACCGAGCCTACAGACCAGGTTTTCGACACCTCCTGCCCCTCTTTTTGTGAAATAGCGATAGTGTTTTATTTGCCAGTGCCAAGTCAATTGAAGCGGAGGATACTATTTTTTTGCAAAGAGAGAATGTGAGACTACCTCGAGACCTTCGCCTGCGCCCTAGTCCTTTACAATGCAGACGATGAAAGCGCCAATCTATCTTTTTCCTTCTCACGGGCTCCAGTTGTGTATCCCCGTTGTAAGATAAAGAAGCAGCGGTGACGGTGAATGCTAAGCTCTCTCTCTTCGTCCCTTCCTTCTGTTGTTTTGTTTTTGGCTTTCCCACCGGCCGGAGAAATCGAGTTCTGCTTCTCTGGAGTTTCTAGCTTGGAGCTTCTTGGTTCTTGTTCTAGGGTTGGATTTGACCTTTTCGTGCGCTCTTTCTCATGTCTTGGTGTCGTATGTATATCTTTCATCTGTGCGTGGTTGGATCTTTGTTTGTGAGCATGATTAGCTGGCTCGTTTTTATATATATTTTATTTATTAGCTGTTGCACACTTGGGCAGCTGCGTGGTCTCCAATGGACTTTAATAATTTATACAGATACACTTTACAGTATATTATACTAGAAGCCTTTGCACCACAACCTTTTTGTTCCTATATGCATGTTAAGAGTCTATTTGCATAAGTTAGGGCTAGTTATATAGAATGTTTTATCATTTTTAAATTCTTAGATTTTACTATGTATAACTAGACATAACATATATCACACGTAGCAAAAGCTATAAATTTAGACAAGTCAAAACATCTTATATATAATTTGGCACAAGCTATAAATTTAGATAAGTCAAAACATCTTATATATACATCTTATATATAATTTGGCATGAAGGGACTAGATCTAAAAATTAGCCTACATTCGCTAGTGTTGACAATCTAACTAACTAACAACTACTTGAAGTCTTTGCTACAAAATAATCCTATCTATTATCTCTTTGTTTAGATGGGCTAGGAAAATTAGTTGGCTAACGATTAGTCTTAGATGTGTGTCCAGGCTTCAACCTTTTCGATTAATGGGAAGCCATGTTGAGCCACTGATTAAAGCAAGATATCACTCTAAAGTACTATTTTTGTCCTTCTCACTTTCTGGTGGTGCATATATATCCATAGAGCTTTGCTACGGTGCTTAAAAGTACTACACTTCGTTCCTTTCGTTTTTTTTTATCTTCGCTTGCTGTTGATCTCTGAAAGACATTTAAGAAACTAAATTTTATGTAGTTAGGGGTATTTTAGTAACTACTCCCAATATTTCCTCCGCAACTAATCCTTATCATCACAGAATCCCGTTTGGCTCGAATAGCATCCCGTCACAACACTTGCTTGAATCTGGCTGCCATAGAATTGTTTTTCTTTTTGTGCACACTCATACTTATATGCAACTACCACCTTTATTAAGTATTAACACACATATACACATTCTACCTCTGAGCACTTCCAAAAGATTGAGACATGATCTTAGGATTGACGAATTTGTCATAGGCGCCTCGATATCGATAGGCACGCCGTCTACCACTTAAAGAATAGCATCATTAAATCATGCCAGAAATGTTTCAATCAGGAGCACAATGGTACATAGATTCCAGGAATGCCTCAGTAAATGGAGTTCATATATTATTTACATGTTAAGTGGAGATAATTTATCCTTAGGTGGAGATCATAAATTATGTTTGTAGGACTATAATCCTAGTTTTTATTTATGTTTCATTTTCTCATTTTCACATAGTTTATATCAGTGGTACAGAAAACTTATGTATGGTTACAAACACATTTTAATACGGTCGTTTTAACCATAATCAAAGTTCAGGTGTGATGCACATCAAATTAAATTCACCTTGATTTTGTTACTACTGTCATAAGACATGAGTCCAAGATTTATATCTTCCGTCTGAGTGATTGGATTTTCCGGTGGGATTCATTCCTACGGCCTATATGAGGATCAGATTTTAGAAGGTGAACAGCTAACTATACGATACTACGTCATTAGTAACTTGGGAAAAGAGGAAGGGGAACACCGCATATTGCAGCATACATACATTGATTGAAATTGGATTGCTACTACGCGTCTTGGATGGATTGTAGTACTGGGTTTGCGCCACAGGAGATCACTTCGGTGAGTTAATTCTTGTACCAGCCGCATCCATCTAACTATTCTACTTACATAACCTATGCCCAAAGCTAATACAAGTCGCGCATGATCTCTGTGACCATTTCTATTAACCGCAGAGAAATTCAGAAGCTCCGAATAGTGCATTAACGGGTGCCATAGGATCCCTCCTTCGGAAGCTCGACAAGCTCCCACATGCTACTACTGAAGACGAGGCAAAGCCGGCCATCTGGCGACTAATAGATGATGTAGCCAACTTAAGAACCAAGCTGGTGAAGCTATCAGAGGTACACGAACACGAATCTCCGCTCACTGCGAGTCACTGGATGAAAGAGGCGCGCGAATTTTCCTACGACATGGAGGACTCTGTAGACCAGTTGATCCTTGCAGATTCAGAGTCAAAGAACAAGATGTCTTTGGTCGACGAGATCTCAGGATACAGGGCTCGTGTGGAGGAGGTGATGGAACGGTACTACAGGTTCAAGCTTGGATACGTCGTTAGCCGTTCTACAGTCACAAACAATGTCGTTAGCCCCCGTCTTGGTGCGGATCTTAATCCTGTCGCTCTTATCGGCATGGAATGCCCAGTAAATGAGCTACTCGGGTGGCTGGAGCCAGAAAATGGTGGTGATGAAAGCGAGCTGCAGCTCAAGGTTGTATCCATTCTTGGCGCCGATGGAGTCGGTAAAAGGGCGATTGCCCAAGAACTATGGCGTGTTTTGGGGGAACAGTTAGAATGCCGCGCGTTCTTACATGCGGCGAAAAAGCCTAATATGAGGTTGATTCTCAGAAACATACTCTTACAAATCCGCCCAAATCGTCCACCTGAAGTTTGCCGAGTGCCAAATCTCATTCAAGATATCACTAGGCATCTCCAAGATAAGAGGTTTTTCTTGACTCTCATATTATATATGCACTCTTTATTGCTGTATTTTATATATGATACTGACCCGCAAAGTTATTCAAATAATGGAAAAGTGGTTTGTATGTTTCATTGACCGGATGTCTGTCCAGTGGACAGATTATCTGTGGCTTATGCTAGCTTCATAAAGTAGTCACATTGGAAAAATTGTTCCAAAAATTTTGTAGATCATTTTAATTATAGGTTTAGGGTTAGACTCAGCATCGTCTGTAATGCCTGTCTGCAGGCACATGTTGGTCTGATAAAGATTTTAATTACCAGTCAATGGGAATAAATATTCAAAGTTTCAAACCCTTCCCACTTATTGTTTCAGAATGTATGAATCATTCTTTTTTAAAAAATGCTATATCTGGTAGCCGTATGAATCTTGTAAACCAAGTTAACATTCTTTTTCTTAAAAAATGTTAGGTACTGTATTCTGGTAGATGACTTATGCGCTGTGTCAGTATGGGAAACTATTAGCCGTGCTTTTCCTGAGGGCAACTGCTGCAGCAGAATAATAACAACAACGACAATTGAGGATGTAGCCCTGGCTTGTTGCAGTTATGACCCGGAACATGTATTCAAGATGAAACCTCTCAATACTTATCACTCTAAAGACTTATTTATCAGAACAGTTTTTGGCTCTGAAAAAGAATGCCCGCAACAATTCCATGATGTCTCAGATAAGATTACAAGAACATGTTGTGGTATACCACTAGCAATTACCTGCATAGCTTCACTCCTAGCAAGCAAACCCCAAATAGTGGAATACGTACAGAACTTTCTCTGTGACAGTTTGAGAGGAAACCCAACTTCTGTGGAAATTCTAAAGCAAGTACTGAATATCTGCTACACTAGTCTTCCCCATAGTTTGAAGACATGTCTACTGTACCTTAGTGTATATCCTGAAAACTACTTAATTCTGAAAGATGATTTGGTGAGGCAATGGGTAGCTGAAGATTTTATATGTGCAATGGAGAATAAGGACAATGTTGAAGTTGCCAGCAGCTATTTTGATGAGCTCGTCAATTTAGGTCTGATTCAAAGGTTGGATATCAGCTGTAACGAGAAGGGGATGTCCTATTTAGTGCACCCTGTGGTATTTGAGTTTATAAAATGCAAGTCCATAGAAGATAATTTCATCACTATTATTGATTATTCTCAGTCGACAGTTGCACTCACTGAAAAGATTCGTCGACTGTCACTCCACTTCGGCAGTGCAACATATGCAACTACGCCGGAGAGCATCGGGCCGCTGCAAGTTCGATCACTTAGTTTTATGGGGCTATTAAACTGTATGCCTTCACTTGTGGACTTTAACCTTGTTCGTGTTGTAATCCTTCATGTTCTGGTAGACAATGGAGAAGCAAGTTTGCCCCTCACGGGAATCTGTCGGCTGCTGTTGTTGAGATACCTGCAGGTGAAATGCAACGTCACTGTAGAATTGCCAGACAAGATCGGATGTCTGAAACACTTGGAAACGCTTGAAATATATGAAAGTGTAGCTGGTGTTCCATCAGATATTGACCATCTTCCGAGATTGCTGCACGTCTGCCTTGGAAGAAAGACATATTGCCATCATGGAGAATATGATGATCCTATGGAGAAGAACTGGGTCAAAGAGATAGAGATTTCAGATGAGCGAGATAAAATCCTAAAGATACAACATGGGGCGCACCAGGAATATATGATGGATGATGCTACTGGAAGGTATGGACTCTTCGCAAAGTGAAACTATGAACATACATGTCAATAATCAATTTCAACAGGGATTCATATTTGTTTCTATCTGAATCCAAGAAATGCATATGTATACTATACTAGCATTTGTGCGCATAGGTCCATCCGTCTTGGCCGCTGCCCCTAGGAAACGTGCTTTCGTTCATTCAGATCGAGCGTGTCAGTAATCTTTCCTCTACTTGCATGATTTTAGAGTAATGAAGCTGGCGTCGGAGCATGCGGTGGTGGTGTTCACGAACAGCTCCTGCTGTATATGCCAAACGATGACGACGTTGATGGCAGAGCTGGGCGTGAATGCGCTGGTGCTCGAGCTAGACAAAGATCCCAGGGGCAAAGAGATAGAGCGCGAGCTGCTTAAAATGCTCGGCAGGGGACCGGCCGTCCCGGCCGTCTTCATCGGCGGCAGGCTCGTCGGCGGTACTGACAGTGTCATGTCGCTCCATCTCAGTGGCGAGCTGGTGCCGATGCTCAAGAGCGCTCGCGCTTGGTGCAATCGAGAATGGACAGATTGTGAAAGTACGTGGCAGCTCCAATTGGGCATAATACTTTCCAAACTCAATGACTTTATCAAAGGACCCAAACCAGCCCAAAAGGGCAGCAGTGACCTCTCTTCTCTCCTATAGTTAGCCCAATTGCATCTTAAAGGGATGTTGATCTACCAAATCTACCAATTAAAGAGGGAGATTTTATGGGGATTTGGAGTCTCTCCTAATTTGTTGGCTCCCACCTCTTGTACTTGCTTTTCATGTAAATCTCGATGTCCTCTCTTGATTCGATATTTTGTTTGCCATATGTATTGATGAAGCCACCATCTTGCTTGCCATTGGTTCATATGTGAAGTGGTTAGTTGTATATGGATGAGTTGGCATGAATGTGCTCTTTGATATATATACACTAGAGGAAAATACATTATCGGTTTCTCAACTTGGCTCAAGGTGTCATCTAGATCCCTGACTTTTAAAGTGATATCTAAGAGTCTCTAAACTTGGCAAAGGGTGTCATCCAGGTCCCTAAACTTTCAAGACAATTATTGCACGCCCTTAAACTTAGCAAAGGGTGTCATCGAGGTCCTAAACTTGGCAGAGGGTGTCATCCAGGTCCCAAGTATTGTAGCTAATTCGGCACAGAATTTTTAAAAAGAAAATATAATTTCGGGGTACCGTTGCTACAATCTGTAGAATATTCCAAAAATTGTATCTTTTTCCATACGATCTCGGACGAAGATGATTTTTTATATAAAAATTGTAGCACTTAACGAGACCTACAACTTTTTAGTTTTGAGTTTTTTAATTTGAATAGAGTAAGATGCTCAAAAAAATTAAATAAATTTTCAGTAGTATATTAATCACATAAGGGCTTGTCGCCTTGGAAAAATCATATCTTTCTTATATGCTATTAAATTGAGATATTTTCTATATAAAAGTTGTAGCACTCGATGAGATCTATAATTTTCTAGTTTTTAGTTTTTTAATTTGAGGTCGTTAAGATGCTCAAAAAAATTAAAAATCTAAAACCACTATGTATGAACTGAAATCAGTGGTTTAATTTTTGAATTAAATGCACCAGAAGCCCCTAAACTTTTAAACCTGTGTCATATAGACCCTTGAACTTTAAAAGTGTATTTCTAAACCTCTAAACTTGTTAAGAGGTGCACCATAGGCCCTTAAACTTTAAAAATACATTTCTGGCCCCTAAACTTGTTAAGTGGTGCACCACGTGCCCATAAATAATAACTTTTGATATTTTTCAAAAATTTGTTTAAAAATCTAAATTAAAAAGCAAGGAATGGGGTACCTAAAGAGATCTAAAAATCTTGATATTTTGTAGGTTGGTACAGTGAATAATAAGAATGATAATGGCTTAGAACATGCTAAATTTTTTTTAAGTAAAATTTGAATTATTGTATTTAAAAAATGATCAAACTTATATATTCTATGAATTTTTAGGGTATTCTATATTGAAATTTTTAAAACATTTAAAAAATTTATAATATCTTTTAGCATGTTCAAACGTAAATATTCTGTTAATATTTTGAAATTTTTTATTGCCATTTAAATACCCTAAAAATTCATAAAATATATAAGTTTGACCATTTTATGAATTACAATAATTCAAATTTTACTTAAAAAATTTAGCATATTCTATGTCATTATCATCCTTGTTATTCACTCTACGAACCTATAAAATATCAAGATTTTTAGAGCTGGTTAGGTACGTCTTCCTCCTACTTCTTAATTTCTAGAAAAGTTTTTAAAAATATCAAAAGTTACTGTTTAGAGGGACTGTGGTGCACCACTTAACAAGTTTAGGGGTTAGAAATACATTTTTAAAATTCAGGGGCCTATGGTGCACCACTTAATAAGTTTAAGGGCCTAGAAATGCACTTTCAAAATTCAGAGGCCTATATGACACAAGCTTACAAGTTCAGGGGACCCTTGGTGTATTTAACTCTTAATTTTTAAGCATCTTAACACTCTCAAATTAAAAAACTTAAAACTATAAAGTTATAGATCTCGTCGAACGCTACAACTTTAATATAGAAAGTATCTCAATTTGATAGCATATAAGAAAGATATAATTTTTTTAAAGCGACAAGCGCTTGTATGTGATTAATATACTACTAAAAAATTATTTAATTTATAGCGTCTTAATGACATCAAATTAAAAAAACTCAAAACTAGAAAGTTGGTTAAGTGCGACAATTTTTATGTAAAAATTATCTTCATCCGAGATCGTATGAAAAAGATATAATTTTTAGAATATTCTATAGATTGTAGCTACAGTACTCTAAAATTATATTTCCTTTTAAAAATTTCTGTGTCGAATTAGCTATAGTACTTGAGATCTAGATGATACCCTTTGCCAAGTTCGGGGATCTAGATGACACTCTTTGTCAATTTTAGGGACCTGGTGGTGATCGCCTTAAAAGTTTAGGGACTTAAATGACACTCTTTGTCAAGTTTAGGGACTTCTAGATATCATTTTAAAAATGTAGAGATCTAGATAACATCTTGAGTCAAGTTGAGGGACCGATGGTGTATTTTTCTCTATATACTAAGTATGTGAAGGACTTAGCAATGTGACCAAAGTGAACAGGAGCCAATTCAAAATTTCTCTCAAAATGGCTAACTTCCCAAGATCACTCTCCAAAAGTACCAAACCTCAAAATGTGATGCACAAAAGATTAAGCAAATAAAATAGAGCCTGGATATGAAGTTCACCAGGTGTTGGTATAAATTAACTGCACTCTATTAAATAAGATTTAAATAAGATTATCTGCGAGCGCACAGATATAATACCGATGTAGCATTTTATCCGGAGGTTTTAAATATCATATCCACATGGAACAGTAGGTGATGATGATAAAGTCTATAGACTTAACTCAACAATTAGACTAGATAATATCAAGAAAGAGGAAATAGCTATTGACCATCTAGTTTCAACAACCGGTAAACTTTGAATAATACCGTTCTAACTGGACAGTAACCTGAATAAGAGCAGAAATCAGAGTTCTCTCCTACTTACCTATACACCTACCAATCCTATCAATAGAAAATGGACTACAGAGGAACCAATGCAGCTGTCACCTACGCAGACTACCACTATCCGGCTAATTAGAGGGCATTCACAAGTAATTCTAGTCTAGGCACCACGCCTACACTATAAAATACTACTTCAATCAAGTAATTACCAAGATCAAAGCACTTAATATGAGTTATAAACTGAAGAACAAATAAGAACAACTGCTTACTTGAATTAGTGTTGAATACAAAAGTACCTCAAAACACAGCTCCGGATGAGGAAGCCGAATCCCAAAGAATACAGCTACGAAGAAGCGCTGACAGGCAAGAACTCCAAAACTCTACTCCTCTACTCTATCTCTCTACTTCTCTAAACAAGACTAGATCTAGAAGAACTAGTCTCTCCTAATTGCTACATCTAACCCTAACTGGAGATATTGAACTGAACCTCAAGAATAGGGGATGCCTCCAAGAAGGGGGTCTGCCCCTTTATTTATAGTCCGGTGGGATGAACGTGCGCCGCAGGATCAAACCAACTTAACCAAGGGCCGATATGACTCCTCATAGATGGTGGAGGAAGACTCCAGAAGACGGGAGCAAACCCTAGCAAGGTGGGGCCGGCCGGCCCCACCATAGCGCCGCCCGGCGCCCAAGTGTGGGCTTTCGGGCCCATCTTCGTCGTGGTGTCTCTCGATCCTTCTAGAAGTTGATTGCGAGGTTTTTGGTCGGCGTTAAGTTTCGTGACTTTTAAACATTTTAATCCCTCTTTTACGCTTTTTTGGAATACTCACTGAAAAATACAGAATATGCAAAACTCGTGGAAATTGTTAGATAAAATCCTAGACTAGTGTGTATTCATGTGCCTTTTTATTCTAAAGTTCTAATAAAAGTTGACGTTATCTACCATCAACAACTCCCCCAAGCTTACCTTTTGCCAGTCCTTTGGCAAACAAGCTAAGCCTAATTGTTAATATATTTAGATCAGAAGTTGCTGTAATGCTTTTATTTCTTTTAAGTACACTTACTTTCAAACAGAAATTTTTCTCTGGATTAGACAACAACTGCTCTGACCTCCAAACTTACCCATTTTACCTTTAACTATAGGGCTTTACAGCTTATGCATAAGTCTTGAGTAATCGAAAGACAGAGCAATCAAGTCAAGCACCATGTCTCAAATTTTTCACAGTACCAATATTTCAGAGTTTTGTAAGTTTTTAAAATAAAACTCAGAGCTTAATTGTATGACACCCTCAAGTCTCTTATTATATATGGTATTTATGGATCTCACTGAGGCATTAATGATATCATGTCTTCCTACAACTAAAGATCATAGTGGAGTTTATAGGAGTGGCAATAACAAGGATAAACATACTTGTAATTCATATGTTGTAAAGTCAAACAATAGATCCACAGAGAATCGAGGTATACAATCAAATTAAGATATGCATGTGTATGAAATATGGTGGATAGGTGTGTATATGGTGGCTATAATTCTATTTTTGCTCTTTGAAAATAACTCCCTCCTTTAAAACTTCAAACTTTTTACAGGAAAATATGGACTATCTTTACTCTCTTGTTCTTCTTCCTCTTCTTTTCTTAATTTAGGAGGCGGACATCTATGTACCCATTGTTTTAATTGCTAGGACACTTGTCCATCTTTTACTCCCTTTTTTTCTTTTTTTCAATACTTTTGCATAGCCACATGCATCCTTTGAATATAAATAATTGGAGAGATAATGACAAGAACTTAAAGCAATTAAATGGGGGCTGTCCTATAGGGTATATTTTTAGGTGTTTACTCCTAGTGTAGAAAAAAATATTTTAAGATAGATCCGAATGAAAGTAAAAAAATGACTGCGCTTACATCCCAGAGTAGGAGTAATGTATATGTGGGTGGAGTGTGTAAGTGATCTTAATTTTAAAAGCATGACAAGGCTCTCATAAGGTATACAACAAAGGTTGATTAAAGTCAATGCAAAGAAGGCAGCATAAATGCGCAAAGGTTTTTCTAACTCTAAATGTATTATATATGGCTTTGGTAGAAATTCAAACTTTATCATACAAGATCTCATCATGTAAGATTTTAGGTTTTTAAAATAAATCTCTAGAATTTAGTATTGTTAGAAATAAGATAAATAGCAGTTCAGACCTTCATGTATCATATCAATCAATCTCCTCGACTCAATTTCAAGCATATGCCTCCATAAAATTCAGGTTTAGAGTAAATTCTTATATCAAAGTAGTCATATCCAAAACTCGAGAATTCATGGTTAAAAACTAGGCACTTAAAAGGAATTATGGCAGAACAACTATTCATCATCTCCAAGATAAAATTTTAATGTTCTCCAGTTTTTAGTTGACTCTAAACTAAACCGACTATAGACATACTCTATGATCACACCTTAATAAATAGCTGAGTATATTTATTTGATTTTAATTTATTATTCATCTTTTTTATTTTTATTGGACCCACAAGACTCTAAAGACATGGACCTTCATGTACCCATATATTTTTGGTATTTTATAACTATATAAAATAGACTCGATAATCGTCTAGGTATAGTTACCCGATAATTAGGGGATGCTCCTCCCCCAAGCTAGATGTTTATAATACTTGGTGTTGATGATCTTTAGAGTGAGCTTTTCAAAGACCAGTCCTAGTGGGCTCCAATCGATAGACTCACTCCTTAGTCATAATATTATCCCGCATAATTATACTCCAACAAGAAAACTAAAACTCGATGCTCGAATTTAATAAGAGGTTAGCGATCAGCTAATAAGTAATTAATTGTTCTTATGAGTTGATTTCAAATTGACAAGTTCTAGCAAGATTCTCTTTTTTAGGATTTTCTAGTTTAATTATGCGTAAATTAAATATGTATGCATGATATTTTTATTTTTTATGCCACCACGGAGAATATTTATTTTCATGGGGCTTAGGCTTTTTATAATGCAAGAAAGTAAATACAGGAGCTATTATTAATTTTTTATACCACCACAAGTAAATATTCCTATAGGGTTACCACAAGTTTATTCACGTGGGGCTTTTAATATTTTATGATGCAAGAAATAAAGCAATAAAAATTTTTATTTTTTTAATATTTATGAAGATGAATACGTTAAAGTGAAATTATTAATGTATATGGGAATACTAATTAATTAGATAACTATCCTATTACCTTATGACAAGGGTACGAAATTTAAAGTTTACCGACAGGGACTTCTTCTTCCACTCTTGTGTATCTCTCCATCTTAGAGATGGTGGTCTTGATGGTTGTATACCTCTAGTGATGGTAATGTCACTTTTGTTCTTTGGTTTGGCCAATGGGTTGAAGTAGAGCTTTAATAGCCGACAAAGATCTTGCTCAAAGGTGTGCATGTTCACGTAACTTTCACTTGTAGAATTAATAAACTTTGCTTGACGTGTTGTCCCGTTTGCAAAACGAAGGTAGAGATCAAGTGCATGGGCTCTGGCGGTGAAAAACACCAACAGAACTAAATCTATCCCTTTATTTATTTTTCTCTATACTTAGGCACATTGAACAAGACAAAGTTGGTGTTACATGATTTATTTATTTATGACATGAGTGGTAAGATCAAAAGATTAAGCATTGAATGTTGCATTTAAGTTCACATGGCGTAAAAGAATAAAATTGCTTAACCAATGGAAGGGTTGTCCATCTCTATATATAAATTTTCACATGAGTATGACTACCACCTTCCAAAGGTAGAATACAATGTTTCGACTCGTTTGGTTAAGACTGGGATTAAGAAAACGGTGTCACGAACAATCTTAAAGAATAAAGCATGTTGAGTTAATTAGGTTAATCAATTAAAATTGTAACATATTTATGTTTTCACTTATGTGCACACCAAGATCAAGAGAAAAACAGTGACCACTTACTTTATTACCTTTATTATTAGAGCGTGATGGCACTAAGTGATGAAGGATAGATGACTGGTGGTCCTTTCCTTCTCTTGCATCTTAACTTGTTTATGAACATCTTGTTTCCTCTATTGCAATTATTTTTTTGCCATCTTTTGCTTCTTTGATCTTTTGACTCTTTTCACTCCAGTCATCATTATGCTCGCAATGTTTAGTGGACAACACATACCCGAAGGAGTATACAACTTTTGAACATAGATTGCTTGTCCAATATTTTATTTTGTTCTATCTATGCTAATAAAAAGATAGTATTGATATTGTTTTAGTATAGATCATGTTTTATATAGACTTGGCTTAAGGCAAAGTAACTTGCAGTAGAAGATAAAGTGAATGAATCATTAATACTCACAGTTCTTCCATCCATGATGAAAGAGCTGTGTCTTCTTCTAGAAAGTTATTGAAGTTCGTGATGTACCCTACTTCGTCTCTGATTTGAATTCATCTCATGACTTACCCAACTTAAATTGAAAGTTTTTCTGCAGGGGGTTAGTCCACAAAATATCCAATGTCTACTACAGTATATTATCAGTTCAAAAATCAACCTAGACACCATATCTAATTTGAGTTAGAAAGACATTTTAACCTAAGCACCACGCTAAATTTAAAAAGCCTTTGAAAGTTAAATCAACACACCTTTTAATTCAAAAATCAAACTAAACACCTTGTCTAATCTTGATTCAAGAAAACAATTTAAATTAAGCACCATGCCTAATTTAAAAGGTGTATGAAATTTCTCCAAACCTTAAGTATGCTATAGCAAATAAAGGTAACATAAAAGTTGTGGCAGAACCTTCTAAATTATATGGCCCACAAGCACCTGACATTGATCCTATGACCTCTGTCGGCTATGCTTGTGCACCACATAACTTAAAATTTTCCGTCGGATAAACCCCGATAAACCATGATTCTTCATCGATACTTACAGAGACATCACAGTATTACAACAGTTTTTATACACAAATACCAGAGTAGCGAAAGACTTACAATAAGTTAATTTACAACTCCTTTTCGAAACTTATACAAACCAGGGTATGATTATTACAAAACAGGGGAAGTATCATTACGTAACTTTATTACAAACTACAACAACAGAAATGTCCTGCCCAAGGGCCACACAACCTACTCCTCATCAGATTCTTCCTTGATAACCGTCATGCGACAAGGGCCGTAGCACACTTGTTCACACGGTTCACCTGCAACAGGGATTTAACAAACCCTGAGTACCAAAAGTACTCCGCAGGACTTACTCGACCAATAAAAATGGGAAAAGACTCAGAAAATGCTGGCTAATGGGAATCAAGGTGAGTCTTTAGCAAGAATCAAAGACACCTTTACAAAAAGCGATTAAAGCTGATCCTTACTATAACAATCACTTATCAACCATGTAACGATTTCAAAACTTTTCACTCTCAACAACTTCTATCATTACTACGATGCCGGGACTAGGATCAAATCTCCCATATCGTGGAGCACTGACGATTCGAATCGCTTTATATACCCAGCTGGGGCTTCCTAGCCACACGATGTATGCAGAACCAGCTTACATACATCAACTCAACCTTGGATTTCTCCACATCAGAACGGGTCCTAGCCATAAGAGTACAGTACACCACCTCCCTACGCCGTCGTCCCCTTCGACGGTGCGCCACGTAGGATGAGTACATGCTACTTTCTGTCCCAGTTGTCCGTTCTCGTCATGGATAGTACAAGGAAGCTTACGACTATTAGCATGCGACTAGTACTATCCACTAACCTTATGATCCCAGGGCCAAACAACGGACGGTACTTAATCGACACAAGTGGATGACACTACACCAGGGCATTAGCCCATCCTGATGCAAGTCACTCCACCTAGTCTTAATTTACTCATCATGTCCTTGTTGCTTACCCTTGACCCGATCAAAGAAAAGGGTAAACAACAAGTACATCAAGTTTTCATAACTTCTCTCAAAGATGATATGGTTATCAAACTTTTTGAAAACATTTCCATAAAACCTATGCTATCAGCCGGACTAAGCATATACTAAGTATTTTGAAATCAAAAAAGGTATCCAGGATAATATATCAAGGTACGATAAATGCATCAAAGTAGGGTATCACACAACTCCTAACACCTAATGCATCATATCATAAACATAGAATTATAAAACCTCTTCGAAATACAAGGGAATGTCTGAATGCATCCGGGGCTTGCCTTGGAGCTCAATGAAGTTAGGCTCTGCTACCCAATCACCGAGATCGAACCCAACCTCTTCACGCTGAACACCCTCTTCAGAAACAGGAGTTGAATCAACTCCTTCCTTAGACGTCACAGCTACATGATAGAGATGCATGATTACAATGCATTTAATAAATAAAAAGATAATGCAATAATGATGTAACGATAACTAGTCCATCTTGAGTACAACTTTCCTTCACGGTAAAGTTGTAGTAAGAGATTATAGTTAACGTCGACTACGATTGACTAACGGTACGCAATCGATGTAAATTGCCAAATTACATTAGGGTTAATGACCTAGGGTCATCACTAAATTCTAAAATCAATCAATCCTATAATAATTAAGGTTAATTACTAATTTATTAACCATTTTTACAGTTGTTGAAAGCCACTAATTAAACTTGCTAATTAGAGATTAATTAAACACTAATTAATCAAGATATTAACTAATTAAACACTAATTAACTAAGGTATTAATTAAGCATAAAACAAAAATTGAGCTACTCCGATGAGCTCGGCCGCCATTCCCCGTGCGTCGCCGCCCGCCGTAGCCGCCGCTGCTCATGCTCCAGTGAACCATAGTCGTCGTCCAGTAGCTTGTTAGGTCCGCCGTGAAGCGTAAGTCACGATGGGGTGACCCTCGTCGCCGCCCGGCCGCCCCGATGGCGAGCCATGCCGCTGTCCCCCGTAGGCGAGGCCGGGTAGGCTTTGACAACAGGCCGGCCGGGCCGAATCGGCATTGTGCTAGCCGACCGGGGCCGCCTGCAAAGAGCCCGAAAGCGTGAGGGAAGAAATGTTTTCTTTTTCTAATTTGATTTTCCATGTCTGATTTTTATCTTTTTGTAATAAATTAAATTTGGCAGATAAAATATAAAAAAAAATATGTGTGTGATCCTTATGCTATGCTCTACATAAAAAAAATGCTAACTTTAAATTTCCAGTAATTTTTATGTACACGCACTCAAAGAACCTCGAAGCGAACCCGATACGACCCAAACGTGACGCACAACGACTTTGGGGAAACACAACGGCGTGCGCGGCAACGGTGGCACAAATGGGGCTCTCGGGCGGGGGCGGTGTTCGGCGGACGACTGCAACACAGATGCAACCAACACCCTAGATCGACTCAGGAGCTCACCACAGCTTCAAAACAAAGGCGCAGCAAGCTTGGAGATGGGCGGAGGGTGGTTGACGGCGGCGGCAGCGGCTGCGGCTGCGTCGGCGTGAATCGAGGAGGGCGGCGGTGTTCTACAACTTTGATTTAAGGAGTTTTTCATGAAATTGAATAAATTTCGAATTGGAGTTTGAAAGTCAAAAAGGAGACAATCTTCAATTTATTAAACTTTTGAAATTACTTCTAATTTTATTCAAAAACTTGAAAAACTTTATTTACCAAACTTGTAGAGCTCAAAGAGATGTACAAACTCTATTTTTGAAGTTTTCCCAAATTTTGAACATTTTAGGATGCAATTGAGAAAGGGTTAAAAACACCTTCGAATTTCAAGATTTTGAAAAGAATTTCAAATTGATTCTTTGGGTAATTGTTGGCATTTCTAACGTCACTGCAATAAAACCCAAATCTTTATCCCTCACAATGACACTAGAAATATTGGTATTAATTAACTTGCCTTTAGCAACTAGCCACTAGCCTCTTTACCCTTACTCCTAAGCTGTGAAATTAGGTTGTCAACCCTAATTGTAAAGCTAGGAATAAACTCTAGTACTAAATCTTATCATTTTATGTGACTAGGTAGAAATAAATAAAGATAAATATAAACTAAGAATGATTCTGCAAGACGGACGTAATTTATACCATTGTAGCATTTTACCAAGAGTATTACCAGGTTATCATTTATATTCTACCACTGGGAAGGCATTGCTAAGAAGCTACTCTAGAGTATTGATAACACTTATATATGCAGTGAATAAGAGATGTAGCCAATGTCAACTCTCTCTCCTCAATAACAAGAAGGTGTCACAAGATAAATAATAGATAAATGATAAGTATGATAAATATGGTAAATATGATCAATCATCTCCTAATAATACTAATCCCATCATAACACTCTAATCATATCAGCGTTTGTCTAATCAGGTAATAAAGAAATAACTCCTAAGTATTCAAGCTACAGTCAAAGCTACTTCATTTAGTGTAAGTATGTTTAATAATCATGGCTAAGTTATACTACTATAGTTCCCTAACACATCGGAGCAATATATAGGAGAAGATGAGTACAGGAACCTCCTCTTAACCTGACAATCCCACTCTACCAATCCACCGTACGGAGGAAGGCCTACAGAGGACTCAATGGGTCTGTCACACCCACGATCTACCTCACTATCCGGCACGACTGGGGATACTCGCAGATAAGCAAAGCATCTAGACACCACGTCTACATATTGCCTACCACTCACCATGCAATTGAATAGATGAGCGCTATACGAACCAGTGCATGAATATAATAGCAAACTAACTATACTAGACATATTAAAGTAGACAATGAACAATGCAATCAAGAACATAATAATAAATAATAATGTTGCTAGTAATAATCATACAAACGCAGATATTACAATAAGAAAGAAAAGCTTAAGAACTATACCAGACTCTTCTCTTCTTGACAACGTCGGGAATCCAAGATCGATGAAGAACTTGACTTCCTCTACTCTAGATCTAATTAGGCTAAACTATGAACTAGAAGGCTATGTGGAACTAGAACTTAAAGCTCTAGATGACTTGATCACCAAATATCTCGAAATGGAATGAATGAATGAATTAGCTAGGGTTTCCAGGGGGAGGTCTGGCTCCGCTTATATAGCCCGGTGGGATGCACGACAGCCATTTGATCAAACCGACTTCACGTAGGGCTAAGATGAATCCTCAAAGGCGGTGGAAGAACATTCCAGAAGGGGGGAGAGAGTTCTCCTCATGGGAGGCCGGCCGGCCTGGTAGGTGGGGCCGGCCGGCCCCACCTGGAGGTGGCCTCGCCTCTCCTTCGCTCTGGTGTCTTCTGGATCCTTCTAGAGTAGTTTGGTGTATTCCTGAGTTTCGGATAATTCTATGATGTAGATTTGTAGTTATGCCCCTTTTTCGGTGTTTTCTGGTTCAGTCCCTGAAAATTGATAAATCACCAAAACTTGTGGAAATTGTTAGATAAACCCCTAGCCTTCTAGATATTGATGTGTGTTTCATACCTTTTGATATATAAAATGTTGACGCTATCCACCGTCAACAACTCCCCCAAGCTTACCTTTTGCTAGTCCCTTAGCAAAACCTAGAGTTGGATCAGGAGTTGCTACAATGCTTTTATTCTGACAAGTACACATGCTCTCAAACAAAAATTTCCTCTGGATTAAACAGAATTGCTCTAACTCTCAAACTCACCCATATTACCTTTAACTGTAGAGCTTTTAACCTTCACGTGGGTCTTGAGTAATTGAGAGACAGAACAATCAAGTTAAGCACTATGTCTTGAATTCTTTTACTCGACTAATGTTTTAGAGTTTTTGCAAGTTTTCGCAATAAAACTCATAGCTTAATTGTATGACACCCTCAGTCTCTCAAAGTATGTGGTATTTATGGATCTCACTGAGGCATTCATGATGTCATGCCTTCCTAATTCTAAGGATTATAGTGGAGTTTATAGGAGTGGCATTTAACAAGGATAAGCATACTTGTAATTCATATATTGTAAAATCAAACAATGGATCTATAGAGAATCGAGTCATACAATCAAACCAAGATATGCATGTGTGTGGAATATGGTGGATAGGTGTATATGTGGTGGCTAATTCTAATTCTACTTTTGCTCTTCAGAATAAATCTCTCTTCTTTCTTAGATGTATAAGATTTTTTTCAGAAAACATGGGCTATCTTTGTTCTTCTCTTCTTTTTTTCGTTGGGAGGCGGGCATCTGAGTACCCATTATTTTGATGCTGGGACACTTGTCCATCTTTTACCCCCTTCTTTTTTTTAGCCACATGCATCCTTAGATACAATAGTTGATTGAAGAGATAACAATAAAGAACTTAGAGCAGATAAACAAAGGCTGTCCTAGGGGTTATTATATATTTTTGGGTGTTTTCTCCTAGAGTAGGAGCAAAACATTTTTGAGGTAGAAATAGATAAAAGTGGAAAATAGTTGCGTCTACTTTCAGGGTGAGAGTAGTGCATATGTGGATGGAGTGTGTGAGTGATCTTGATTTTAAAAGTATGACAAAACTCTCTTAAGTATACGATAAAGGTTGACTAAACTCAATGGAAAACAAGTAGCATAAATAAGCAAAGGTTTCCTAATCTAAATATGTATCATATATGGCTTTGGTAGGAATTCAACTTTGTCATACAAGAGCTCATCATATAAGGGTTTGAAATTTTCAAAAGATAAATCTCTAGAATTTAGCTTCGTTAAGAATAAGATAAATAGCAGCTCAAACTCTCTTATATCATATCCGTCAATCACCTAGACTTAGCTTAAGCATATTACTCCACAAGTTTTAGATTCAGAGTAAATTATCAAGTTAAAGCAATCATGTCCAAAACTTAGGAGAACTCAAGGTTAAAAACTAGGTACTTGGAAGAATTCTAACAGAGCAACTATTAATCATTTCCAAAATAAAAACTCCTAGTTCATAGTTGACTCTAGACACACTCTCATTAACTAAGACTTCTTTTTATTGCTTTTTAGATTTTATTTAACTAAAGACTCTTAAAAGACTCAACAGACGTGGACCTTCATGTGCCCACATATATTTTTTTTGGTATTTTATAACTATAAGACAGACTCGATAAATCGCATAGGTATAGTTACCTGATAACTAGAGGATGCTCCTCCCCCAAGCTAGATGTTCGCCATATTTCACTTAAATAATCTTTTAGAGTAGTGACCCACTATCTTGTCTCACTCTTTTATATAATCCTGCAAATATATACTCTAAAAAGAAAACCAAAACTCGAGGCTCGAATATGATAATGGGTTAGCAATCGGCCGGATGAGTAATTGATTATCTTTATGAGCAGATATGAATGTGTAGCATAATTTTTTGTGCTTTTCTATTTATAATGAAAAGAAATGAAAATTTATTTTTATGCTACCATAGTGAATATTCTTACGGGGTAAACCATAAGTCTGATCCCTGGAGCTTTTTGAAGTTTTATAATAAAGCAATAAGAGATTTTTATCTTCTTTTTAAACATGCAAAAGAATGAATGTACTAAAGTAATTAGATAACTACCATTATTGCCTTATGGCAAGGGTGTGGAATTTAAAGTCTACCGACAAGACTAGGTTAGAAAGAGTACTTACTTGTAGGATTCGTTGTCTGAGGAAGCCTCAGATAGTTCTCCATCTTGCAATGATGTCTCTTTATTCTCTTCCAACCATCTTTAATTTTGTTCTTGTATTTCTCTTGCTTCTTGCTTAGCAATTTGCTCAATTCTCTCAGTTTCTTTGTCCCACTCGCTCCAGCGAGGTTCTATTGCTTCTTGTTTAGTGATTTGATCCTCGTACCTTGTAGCTTCACTAGGATAGTCTTCTCCTTCCTTCTTTGAGAGTAAATTCGCTCTACGGCATGCAAGATCGGCGTCTCCTATTTCGAATCTTCTGGGGCGAATTATTGTCAGTGTAACTATTGAAGTCGCAACGTACCTTTCCCACGGGGAGGTGGAAGTGAACTTGTCCGGATCTCATGTAGAGGATTGCATTGGCGGTGTTGAGGAAAGGTCTTCCCAAAATGATAGGTGTATCGTCATCTTCCTGCATGTCAAGAACCAAGAAATCTACAGGTATATAATAATCTTTAATTTTTACCATGATGTTCTTTACTATGCCTTCTGGGAATCTTGTTGATAGGTCCGCCATCTGCAGCTGTATATAGGTTGGGTATAACGGTTCATCACCAAATAAATAATTGTACGCTACCTTTAACATGACGTTGACCCCTGATCCACTGTCACAAAAGGTTTTCAGAAAAACCATTTGCTTAATTGTGCATTCAATAGTCGGGACTCCTGGGTCTTCTCTTTTGATAATGTATGGTGGTGCTAACAAGTGGTCATATTTGGTGTTAACCGAATTGATTAGTTGAACCGTCTCTTCTGGAATTTGACTGAGCTCACTCTTCCTCCTTCTTCTATTATTTTTCTTCTTCTTGGGTTCAGCTGGTTGTTGGGCTTGCTCATATGGCTTCTGTGGGAATACGGGGGTTGTAAGGATACGGTTCTTGAATGAGAACTTCTCCTTTTTGCTCTTGATGGAAAACACAATCTTGGCATGCTCCGCATAGATGATGGCTTTAGTTGTGCATAAGAATGGTCGGCCCAATATGATGGGTGCTCTTTCATCTCCTCCAGTCTCCATGACTACAAAGTCAACGGGAACATAGAATTGTCCCACTCAAACAATAGCTTCTTCCAAAACTCCTTCGGGGTAGCAAATGGACTGATCTACAAGCTGCAACCGCATGGTTGTGTACAACAAAGGATCTGCTAGAATCTTTTCATAAATTACCTTAGGCATAATGTTGACACTTGCACCGAAATCACAGATAGCCTCTAGAAAGGTGTGACATCCTATGGAAATAGGAATGACAAGCCTTCCAGGGTCTCCTTTCTTCTTAGGGAGTGAGTGGTCAACCCACTGCACATCCGCTGGTTGAGTGTAGTAATGACCTGCATTATGAATATCGACAAGATTTACAGTTTCTAAATCTTCTAATTGGCCCGGAGCCTTACCTTTTTCTATTGGAGGAACAGCAGCTGCTAATTGAGCTAATTGTGATTCTAACATTTTATTGAAGCTGTGTTGATTCTTAATAGTAGAAGCAAAGGTATCCAGTCTAGTGTTTATATTTTCTAAAGCTTTATCATTCAAAGTTACCTTTTTAAACATTTGGTCTAGCAGTTTAGATTGACCAGCAACTAGATCTCGTAAAGGTGGTAAATTATAATTACTGTAATTATTGTTACCTTGGAAATTACCTTGTCGTGGTTGCTGATTCCATCCTTGATTTGATTGATTCCATCCTTGACCTTGTTGAGGACGATAGTTGGTGTTATTGTTGATATAATTCACGATCTCTTGGATTTTAGGATAGTTGACTGCTGAGTGTCCTGTGTTTCCACATTCTTCACAATTCATGTAGGAGCCATTGATGTGCATGACTTCTCTCTTTTCAGTGTCTCTATTTTCGAGCTTCTTCATAATGAGGTCTAGCTTTTCAGTGAATGTATCGACTTCCTTGAGATGATGAGTGTCTCCTCCTCTCTTACGAGGTTGAGTGTGTTCTTCATTCCAGCCTTAATTTGAGGCCATCTTCTCAATGAGTGCTGTTGCATCGGTGAGCTTAAGTGACAGGAAAGCTCCTCCAGCTGCAGCATCCATGGACTCATGAGTGCTAGAGACTAGCCCATGATAGAAAGTCTGCATAAGTAGCTAATCCTCCATTCCATGATGAAGGCATTCTGCGATGTAATCTTGAAAGCATTCCCATGCCTCGGTGAACGATTCATCATGTTGCTGTTGAAAGCTTGAGATCTTCCCACGCAGTGCAGTGGTCTTGCCTGTTGGAAAGAATCTGGCCAGGAAAGCAGTAGAGCATTTGTCCCATGTAATGTTGGTTGCCTTGTTGTTATAAAACCACTATTTTGCTTTTCCTAGCAGTGAAAATGGAAATAGGCGAAGTAAGATAGCATCCTTTGGTACATCTTTGATCTTGAAGGTGCTGCATATCTCCAGAAAGTGTTGTAAGTGTGCACTTGCATCTTCATGTGCCTTTCCACAAAACTGATTAGCTTGCACCATGGTGATAAGCGCAGGCTTGAGCTCAAATCCATTGTTTCCGATATCGACATTAGGTCCAGTACGGATGTTGGCGGTTGTTGGAGCGGAGAATTCACGTAGTATCTTCTTAGCCATGGCTTGAAAAACTGGTGTCAAGTTAACTTCTAATCCTTCTGATTCTTCTCCTTCGGATGATGGAGCTTGCTCCTGTGAAGAACAAGTTTTAGTGGAGGGTGTCCTTGATGGTGATTCAAAAATGTCCCTCGTTCTTGCAAACTTTCTTCTTCTTAAGAGTTTCTCTGGATCTTCAGTGTAATTGTCCGGGAGATCAAAAATCATTCATTCATTCATTACCCTGCATAAGATACACAAGAAGATGAAACAAGGGTAAGCCTGTTTGAGTTAGAGGCCCATTGGGTGATCGATCTTATTGTGGTGCATATGGTTATCAATACTTTTCCTAAGTTTATTAGCCTTCCCCGACAACGGCGCCAAAAATGCTTGTTGGCATTTCTAACATCACTGCAATAAAACCCAAATCTTTATCCCACGCAATAACACTAGAAATATTGGTATTAATTAACTTGCCTTTAGCAACTAGCCACTAGCCTCTTTACCCTTACTCCTAACTGTGAAACTAGGTTATCATCCCTAATTGTAAAGCTAGGAATAAACTCTGGTACTAAATCTTATCATTTTATGTGACTAGGCAGAAATAAATAAAGATAAATATAAACTAAGAATGATTCTGCAAGCGGACAGATAATTATACCATTGTAGCATTTTACCTAGAGTATTACCAGGTTGTTATTTATATTCTACCACTGGGAAGGCATTGCTAAGAAGCTACTCTAGAGTATTGATAACACTTATATATGCAGTGAATAAGAGATGTAGCCAATGTCAACTCTCTCCTCAATAACATGAAGGTGTCACAAGATAAATAATAGATAAATGAAAAGTATGATAAATATGATCAATCATCTCCTAATAATACTAATCCCATCATAGCGCTCTAATTATGTCAGCGTTTGTCTAATCAGGTAATAAAGAAATAACTCCTAAGTATTCAAGCTACAGTCAAAGCTACTTCATTTAGTGCAAGTATGTCTAACAATCATGGCTAAGTTGTACTACTATAGTTCTCTAACACATCGGAGCAATGTACAGGAGAAGATGAATACAGGAACCTCCTCTTAACCTGACAATCCCACTCTACCAATCCACCGTACGGGGGAAGGCCTACAAAGGACTCAATGGGTCTGTCACACCCACGATCTACCTCACTACCCGGCACGACTAGGGATACTCGCAGATAAGCAAAGCATCTAGACACCACGTCTACATATTGCCTACCACTTACCATGCAATTGAATAGATGAGCGCTATACGAACCAGTGCATAAATATAATAGCAAACTAACTATACTAGACATATTAAAGTAGAAAATGAACAATACAATCAAGAACATAATAATGAAGAATAATGTTGCTAGTAATGATCGTACAAACGCAGATATTACAATAAGAAAGAAAAGCTTAAGAACTATACCAGACTCTTCTCTTCTTGACAACGTCGGGAATCCAAGATCAATGAAGAACTTGACTTCCTCTACTCTAGATCTAACTAGGCTAAACTATGAACTAGAAGGCTATGTGGAACTAGAACTTGAAGCTCTAGATGACTTGATCACCAAATATCTCGAGATGGAATGAATGAATAAATTAGCTAGGGTTTCCAGGGGGAGGTCTGGCTCGGCTTATATAGCCCGGTAGGATACACGACAGCCGTTTGATCAAACCGACTTCATGTAGGGCTAAGATAAATCCTCAAAGGCGGTGGAAGAACATTCCAGAAGGAGGGAGAGAGTTCTCCTCATGGGAGGCCGGCCGGCCTGGCAGGTGGGGCCGGCCGGCCCGACCTGGAGGTGGCCTCGCCTCTCCTTCGCTCCGGTGTCTTCTGGATCCTTCTAGAGTAGTTTGGTGTATTCCTGAGTTTCGAATAATTCCGTGATGTAGATTTGTAGTTATGCCCCTTTTTCGGTGTTTTTACGTTCATCCCCGAAAATTGATAAATCACTAAAACTCATGGAAATTGTTAGATAAACCCCTAGCCTTCTAGATATTGATGTGTGTTTCATGCCTTTCGATATATAAAATGTTGACGCTATCCATCACAACAACAATTAATTAGGGATTAATTGGTGATCTTGGGGCCTAACCAATAGCATATTTTCAAAGTATAAAGTTTATACTTTGAAATGGTGCCAAAGGTTAGCAACTTTTATTTAGAAAATTAATTACAGTTAGCTCCTAGAAATTGAAAATGATATTCAAATTTCAACACTAAACCAAAATGGAAAGTGTTGGCATTTGAATTTCAATTCCAATTTTTGTTCTTGCTTTGCATACTTAGACTTGTAAAACACATTTGGAAAGTTAAACATAGTTAGTCACACACTTTCAAACATCAAGGTTGGTTTTAGTTGATTGACTTTTATAAGCAAAATTAAACATGTAAGTGAATTTTAAATGATATACGCATACACATACGATATAAAGGAGCTCAAACAACCCTAGAACTTTGTAAACTCATTTTAATTTCACATGTCAAGGTTCTCTAATCATGAATGCTTATGCAATGCTTATGATGACATGGCAGGTTTAGGTTAACGTAACACCAGATGTGTTACATTACATCCCACTTAAAAGGAATCTCATCCCGAGATTTAAAGCTTAGGGCTAAGTAATGGAAAAGGAAATGTGTCAAGCAAACATATCTTACATGGTTTCATAAGAAAGGTAGAAGGTTTCATATTACAAGTCTCATGTTTTCGGAAAGTCACAATTCTTAGAAACGAATCGTGGCTTAGGAGAAAGAAGGAAGAAATTTTGAAAAGTGCTCGTTCAAGAATTCTTCGCACTCCCAGTTTGCTTCTTCTTCGAATGTTGATCCCACTGAATTTTGTAAAACCTTCTTGTTTGCCTCGCATGTAACCCGATCTTTCCGATCAAAATTACATTTGGATATTCGGCACATGTCGATCAGGTTCAATGCCGACACCCTCAATGTCAATAATTTTGTGCGGTACTCGCAAATAATTTTTCGCTTAAGACACATGGAACACATTGCGTATCAGAGATAATTGCTCAGGCAGATGTAATCGAAATACAACCTTTCCACATTTTTCTGCAATCTGAAATAGACCAATGTATCGGGGTGCTAGTTTACCTTTAACCCTAAAACGATCGACACCTTTACTTGGTGACACCTTCAGATATACATAGTCTCTAACTTTAAACACCAATGATCTTCGTCGTTTATCAGTATAACTTTTTTGTCTAGATTAAGCTTTTCTTAGATTCTCCTGAATCTATTTCACTTTATTCTCAGTTTCTTTGACTAAGTCAACACCAAAGAACTATCTCTCCCCAGATTCAGACCAGTTAAGTGGAGTTCGGCATCTACGACCATACAGAGCTTCGAACGGTGCCATTCGAATGCTTTCCTGATAACTGTTGTTGTAGGCAAACTCAACTAATGGTAAACACTGATCCCAATCAGAAGAATATGTCAACACACAAGACCTTAACATATCTTCAAGAATCTGATTCAGCCTTTCAGTCTGACCATCAGTTTGCAGATGATAAGCAGTGCTGTGTAACAGATTGGTACCCATAGTTTCATGAAATCTTTGCCAAAAGTGAGCCATAAACTGAGTACCCCTATCTGTGACTATACTCTTTGGAATTTCATGCAGATACATTATACGGTCGATATATAACTGAGCATACTGAGGTGCTCTATACTTCTTTTTCACTGGAACAAAATGAGCAGACTTGGTTAAACGATCAACGATAACCCAGATTGAATTATAGCCCCTTGCTGTTCTAGACAAACCGACAATAAAATCCATACTTATATCTTTCCACTTCCAAGCTGGAATGGATAATGGTTGGAGCTCTCCAGCTGCTTTTAAATGCACAGCTTTGACTTTTTGACAAGTATCACAGCTTGCAATATACCGGGCTATCTCAATCTTCATCTTAGTCTACCAGAATCTCTGCCTCAGGTCATGATACATCTTATTGCTACCTGGATGAATTGAGAATCTGGTTAGGTGAGCTTCATCAAGAATCAACTGTCGGAGCTTAGGAACTTTCAGAACAACCAGACGATTCTTGAACCATAATACATTGTTGTCATCAAGATGGAAACAAGATGCTCTCCCTGATCGGACTTTCTCTCTAATATGCCTGAGACCTTTGTTATTCCGCTGAGCTGCAATGATCTGCTCTTGAATAGATGAGCTTACTGCGATATCATTTAGACTGCCTTGAGAAATCAAATCAATGTTTAATCTTTTTAACTTTTGACACAGACTAAGATTCATTGGTGTAACAGCAAGATAGTTGCACTGACTCTTCCAACTAAGGGCATCCGTAACTACATTAGTTTTGCCAGGATGATAATGTACTTCAAGATCATAATCTTTGATTAACTCAAGCCATCTTCTCTGCCTCATATTCAACTCAGACTCTGTGAAGATGTACTTCAAACTTTTATGATCACTATAGATATGACAGATATTGCCCAACAGATAGTGCCTCCATATCTTCAAAGCATGCACAACTGTAGTTAACTTAAGATCATGGGTTGGGTAATGCTCTTCATGTCGCTTCAACTGCCTTGAAGCATAAGCAATAACTCTGCCTTCTTGCATCAACACACATCCGATGCTAATGCCAGATGCATCACAGTACACATCAAATGACTTCTCAATAACTGGCTGAGCTAAGACTGGAGCAGTAGTCAAAAGATTCTTTAACTTGTGAAATGATTGCTCACATTTAGATGAACATTTGAATTTGGTTTGGTTCTTTAGAAGTTCTGTGATTGGCTTGGCTATTTTAGAAAAATCCAAAATGAAACGACGGTAATATCCCGCCATTCCAAGGAAACTATGAACTTGGTGAACACTGGTTGATGGCTTCCAGTTAAGGATATCTTGGACTTTGCCAGGGTCAACTGCAACACCCTCAGTAGACAGAACATGACCAAGGAATTTAACTTTATCAAGCTAACATTCACACTTGCTAAATTTGGCATAAAGCTGGTGTTCTCCGAGACGAACCAAAACAATATGGAGGTGCTCCGCATGTTCTTCTTTGGTTTTGGAATATATAAGGATGTCGTCTATGAAAACCACAACAAAGCGATCAAGCTCAGGCATAAACACCGAGTTCATCAGGTACATGAAATAGGCTAGAGCATTAGTAAGCCCAAATGATATAATAAGATATTCATATAGGCCATATCTGGTAGTGAAGGCAGTTTTAGGAATATCTTCAGGCCTAATTCAGATTTGATGGTAACCAGATCTAAGATCAATCTTAGAGAACACCTTGGCTCCCGCAAATTGGTCAAAGAGAAGATCTATGCGAGGGAGAGGATATTTATTTTTAATGGTCACCTCATTTAGTAGACGATAGTCCACACACATTCTTAGAGTCCGGTCTTTCTTTTTCACAAAGATAGCAGGATAACCCCACAGTAATGAACTAGGTCAGATAAAACCTTTGTCTAACAATTCCTTTAGCTGAGTTTTTAATTCTGCTAACTCTTTCGGAGGCATCCGATAAGCTCTTCAGGATACTGGTGCAGTACCCGGCTTTAACTCAATCACAAACTCAATATCTCGCTCTGGTGGTAGCCCAGGCAAATCCTTAGAGAATAATCTGGAAACTCACAAATCACAGGTATATCCTTGATTTCTTGCACTGGGGTCGCATTAACTACTGCTCTCTTAGGAGTCAGGAATTGGATAAGAAGGTGAGACTGGTTATCAGGTAGAGTTAACTTAATAGTTCTATTTAGCGTATCTATCATAGCGCCATGATGATGCAACCAATTCATTCCAAGGATCACATCTATGTTCTGATCCTTCAACACTATCAGGTCTGTGGGAAAGAGATACCCACCAAGAAATACAGGGACCTAATATGCCATTTTCCGTGTGCGTATACGCCCTCCTGGCGATTGCACCAGAAACTCATCTTTAATTTTCTTTTATTAGAATTTCATGCTTTGCAACAAAAGTACGGTTGATAAATGTATGCGATGCACCAGAATCAAATAATGTAAGTGTATGGTGACTGGCAACGGGGAACATACCCATTAAAACAGGTTCTCCTTCAAGAATATCTCCAGTTTGGACATGATACACACGCCCAGTTTTCTTTTCAATACCCACTCTCGAAACATTCTGTTGGTTACCCCTGCCTTGATTCTGCTGCTGCTAACTACCAGACCCTTGCTGGAAATTAGAAGTATTCTGTTTAGGGTAGGGACAGAATCGGATAAAGTGTCTAGGCTCTCCACAGTTATAGCATGGACCTCTAACAGTGGAAGAATTCGGTAGAGCTAGTGGGTTGGGATTTTGAACACCCTAGGTATTCGGCTGCTGTG
Source organism: Chrysopogon serrulatus (assembly GCA_015844335.1). Taxonomy (NCBI): domain Eukaryota; kingdom Viridiplantae; phylum Streptophyta; class Magnoliopsida; order Poales; family Poaceae; genus Chrysopogon; species Chrysopogon serrulatus. The sequence goes on along the minus strand of JADLZL010001694.1, from coordinate 438,258 downwards.
GATAGGTTATGGCAGCAGGGTGAGTGTACACCTGTTGCCTTTGGGCTTGCTGCTGCTGTTGCGGGTAGCGATAGGGTTGGCGGCTCTGCTGTTGCTGCGGATAGCGAAACACAGCTGGCGGTTATGCTGAGTGGGATGAAAAATAACTTTCTGATGTTTTTTGATTCCACCGGACAGTTTGGGGAAAGCACGCCTCTCTTCATTCTTCTGTTTTAACACCGATCTCTCAAAGGATATTGCAATGTCCACTGCCTCATAGAATGTGGCATTTGGATTGGCAGTGAGATGGGTTGCAATGTCGCCCCTCAAACCCCTAATGAAGCATTTCTTCTTCTTGTTATCAGTATCCACATGCTCAGATGCATACTATGACAGTTAACTGAACATGTTGGCATATTGCACGACTGGCGGCCACTTTGCTTTAGTGCCATGAACTCTTCAAGCTTTGTTTGCATCACCCCGTCAGAAATGAAATGCTGACGGAATGCCTCTCGGAACATGAGCCAAGTGATTTGCTAACCAGCTGGCTGACGTGCAAGAAAGTTTGCCCACCATGCAGATGCAGGACCCCTCAACTGTTGTGCGGCAAACTTAGGTTTTAGAAGGTCTGGACAGCCCACTATCAAATCAAATTTCTGCTCTATGACACAGAGCCAATCATCTGCCTCTAATGGATCATCAGCTTTAGTAAAGACTGGCGGACGGGTCTCTGTGAAATCCGCATATGTGATCTCATTGTGATTACGACGACCATGGTTCTCATGTGGTGCATTATGATTGTTTTGACCCATTTCTCGCAGCAGACGGGAATTTTCAGTAGTGGCATTCACCAGAGCTGCCACTTCTTTGGCCAAGGTCTGTGGTGCATGTGGTGCCTGCGGAACCTCACCTCCCTCTTGTGAAGAACCAGCACGAGTATTAACAGGCATCTGTTATAAACAAGCTCATATTTATTCACAAGCAGATTTATTGAACTTAAAAACATTAGTACAAACTTGTCATACATGGGTTTACTTATTTATGTTACAAGTCTGCTCGCAGGTAGGACATACCCAGGTTGACTACATAGCATTTAGAGATAACTATATTACATGTCCATCTCAGGGAGCTTAAATGTCTGACTCATTGTCCGCGGCTGACTCGCGGTCCTTGTCCTCCCCGGACTCCTCCTCAGCGGGTGACTGGTGCACCTCAGGTGACTCCACGGAACCAAGGTCATCTGCGGCTACCTGCTGCTGGTACCATGGATCATGGAGGTTGTACTGGTGATGGATCTCCTCGTGTAAGGCTGCATTGTAGGCTTCGAGATTTTCCACTTGAGCCTGCAAATCTTTAATGTAATCATAGCCATCATTACTTTGATTTATCGCACCTCCCAGCTCATGCTGTAGATTGGCGATGGTCTGCTGTAGCTTGGTGATAGTCCGGAGATCCTGCTGCTCCTGCCTCAACTGATCTGCTATCTCAGACTTTAGCCTGTCATTCTCAGCGGTTGCCAACAGGCGATCCTTGTTGGCAGCAGCTAACTCTGCAGAGATCTGATTTATCTGCTTTTGCTTCTTGGATATCTTCTTCTTAGGCTTTGGCTCGCTTGGTCCGGCCTCAGCATCGTTGTTGCGCGGCGCCAACTGCTGACGCGGCATACCCCTCAGACCAGTCATCTTGCGAGCGGTACACTTGGTACGTGCCATCCTGTAGAAAGGAGAGATAGAATCTATAAGATTTGAGACCCTTAGGGTTAGCAAGAATAGGATTGATTTCACTTAGCCCAACCACTTTTTAACGGGGATATGATTTTAAACATGTTAATTAAACATGATGCATGATCGAACCTACGGATCAAACAAAAGACTTTTTAAGTAACATAAGCATACTTTTAGTAATATGGGGCAAAAGGAAAACAACATGATACTTCGCTTAAGACTCTTTTAAATAGCACCTAGGAAGGCTACTAGAAAGACTTTAAGACAGAGCAAAAGCAATTTGGACTAAACAAAATTTAGCTTTTGGATCCAAAATATTTTGAAGCTTTTACAAAGTAATACTGTAAGTATCTTTGTAAGTACGGCTCTGATATGCCCTGAGGCAGAGCCTTCTAAATTATATGGCCCACAAGCACCGACATTGTCTCTAAGACCTCTGTCGGCTATGCTTGTGCACCATATAACTTAAAATGTTCCGTCGTGAACCCCGATAAACCACGATTCTTCATCGATACATACGAGACATCACAGTATTACAACAGTTTTCATACACAAACACCAGAGTAGCGGAAGACTTACAATAACTTAATTTATAACTCCTTTTCGAAACTTATACAAACTAGGTATGATTATTACAAAACAGCGAAAGTATTATTACGTAACTTTATTACAAACCACAACAACAGAAATGTCCTGCCCAAGGACCACACAACCAACTCCTCATCAGATCCTTCCTCGATAACCATCATGCAACAAGGGCCGTTGTTGCTATTAATTAAATGCACACAAGAAATAAGATTATCTGCAAGCGCACAGATACAATACCGTTGTAGCACTTCACCAAGATAAACCCGGTTTTAAATATCGAACCCAAAGGAACAAAGAGGTGACGATGACTAAGTCTATAAACTTAACTCAATGCACAATCAAGCTAGAAAATAGCGAGAACAAGGAGAACAATATGGATTATCTAATTACGGTCTTTGAAAGTGGTTGTTTTATATCATATGATCACGAGTGATAACTTAATAAGATAGAAGTAGAAATCAGAGTTCTCTCCGACCAAGCACCTTTTGCTTGCCAAACCTATTAACGGGAAGTGGACTACAGAGGATTCAACGAAGCTATAAGTCACCTTCGTGAGCTACCACTATCCGGAAAATTAGGGGACATTCACAAGTAAACCTAGCCCAAACACCACGTCTATGCTACGAATTCAATCAAGAAGCTATCTAGATCAAAGTACTCAATAAGAGTTACAAACTAGAAGAATAATATGAACAAAACACTTACTTTAACCAGAAGTTGACTACCAAATGATCTCAAGATGCAAACTCCAGGTGAGAGAGGTCGATCTCGAAGAATACAAAGAACGAAGAAGCACCGACAAAGGCCGAACTCCTCCGTAACTCTACTCTCCAACTCTATCTCTCTAATCTCTAAACAAGAACTAGTTCTAGATTGAACTAGCCTTTCTTGATTGCTAGCCTAGATCTACTAGATAGGAATTAGAGTTTCTGGCTCTTCAGCTCTTCATTGATCTGGCTCTCTTCCAGGGGGTCTGGCACCGTTTATATAGTCTGGTGGGATGAACATCAACCGTAGGATCAAACCGAATAAACGTAGGGCCAAGATGCATCCTCAAAGGCGGTGGAGAGGTACGCTGAGGCTGACAGGTGGGGGCCACCACAGGAGGCCGACCGCCTAGCCGGTGGGGTCGGCCGGCCCCACCCCAAAGGGGCTCGGGCTCCACTTCATTCTGGTGTCTTCTAGATCCTTCCTGATCCCTCTAGTGATATTTTCCGTCGTGGTTAATTTTCATGGCTTTTATGCACTTTAATCCTCAATTATGCACTTTCTGGATAATTCCCTGGAAAACAGACAATTCACCAAAACTCATGGAAATGATTATTAATAACCTTCTATTCTATAATATTGTTGTAATTTGCAAGGAAGGTTGACGGTTAAAAGTAGACGTTATCTACCGTCAACAAACTCTCCCACACTTAGGCTTTTACTCGTCCTCGAGAAAAGGTTGGTTTCAGAAGATTTATCATAGAGAGTAGAGACTCACTATGACATAACTTAAGAATATATCCACAATAACACCTTCCCTAGTTAATCATATACTGTGGAATTCAATGTGTCTACCATAAACCTTTGAGTAGTCGAAAAAGTAGAACAACGTGGAATAGATCATTCTTTTCTTTAGCACTCATCAACAGAGAATTAGTTTTAAGAATTTTGGAAACAATTCATAGCGTATCCTTCTCCCTTAATAGCACTCTCAAATCACTATATATGTAGTATTTCTATTTCGTCCTCACCAAGGCTTTTAGCATTGAAGCCTGTATCCTATATCTATAAGCTTATGTGGATCTTTTAGGTAGGTAATAACTGTGTCATACTTGTTTGTCATTTATTGTAAAGTCAAACAATGGATCCAGAGAGGGATAAGGCATAAACCATGAATCAAGCTTTAAATAGGTGGAAATATAGTACTGCTATTTCTACTATTGCTCCTTGAGACACATCTCTCTTTTTTGATAGATGAAGAGTATGAGCTATCTTTATTTCTTTTCTTCTTCTCTTTTTTTCTCTTCTTTTTTTTCATGGACACTTGTCCATTCTTTTTTGACAACTATTTTTCTATCTTATTCATAGCTCATATGTAACATCCCTGTTAAACCCAGAACCCAAAAATCACAACTTTCAAAAACTTTTTTGAAAACTAACCCATGCATGGTGAGTGTCATGTAGGAAACCCCTTAGTGAGTTGCATTAGCTCCTAAACTCAAATTAGTGGCATGAGCATTTTGTCTTTTCCTTTTTATACATGTGATTTGCCTCTTTATGATTTTATGTGATGCTAATTAAACTAATAAAGTGATTAGCAAAGGTGACATGTGTATAACCCTTGTGGGTCCCACACCCTAGGCAGGCCCCACCAAGAGGGCTTATGCAAGTATATATCTTGCTATGCTTTTGCAACTAGTAGAAAAGGAGGAAATGGAAACCTGAAAATGGAAAAGGAAATAAAAAAAGGAAGGGAGGAAAGGAGGCCAAGCCGGCCCAACCCAGCTAGCCCGGCCTGCTGCTACACCCCGCCCCACCCTTCTCCCTTCCCCACCGGCGGCGGCCCAGCCCCATCAACTCGCCCGCGCCTTCCTCCCTATCGCCCGGCCCAGCCATGCGGCCCATGATCACCAGGCCGCCCGTGCCCCTCCCTCTCACAAGGCCGATGACAGTGGACCCACGGCCCCGCCTGTCATCCCCTTCCTCACGCCCACCCTCTGCGCTTTTGCCAAAAGCGAGAGGAGGCACCCCCCAAGCGCCATCCCGGCCGCCCGCGCCCGGTGCGGGAGGCGTTTGCTGCCGGATGGCCGCCACGCTCGCCGCGCTGCGCCGCACCCCGCCTCTCCATTCGTCCGTGGAGCGCGACGTCACGGGAGGCCCCCGCCGCCGCACCTGACGCAGGCACAATCGCCGCGCCCCTTTTGACCAGCCGCCGCTCCAAATTGGAGACTCCCGAGCGCAGCGCACACCTCCCCGAACCCTAGACCTAGCCCCTACGCCCTTGGATCGTCTCCACGTACCCCCCCACAGCGCCTCCACGCCGTTCACCGCCGACCCAAGAGCCGCCGCCCTATAAAGACCTCCTCTGGTGCCCTAGAGGCCATCCCATCACTCCGCCGCCTCTGGTGGCACCACACACACCACACAACTTGGGGGGCGTGACGGAAGAAGGAGGTGTCGGGAAGGAAGCCGCCGCCCCTGAGCCACCCGCCGCGACGCTCTACCGCACCGGAGAAGGGGGCAGCGCCAGACGACAACACCGGGCGCCAAGCGGTTCTCCCAGCTCTACAACGACTTCGCGCTGCACCGCCACACCGCTGCACCGCCATCCGACTACCCCGACCCGACGGTGAGCACCACACCCCTGCGTCGTGCCCAATCCGAAGCCATCGCCATGGCGCCGCCGCCCCCCTTCCTGTGGAGGGCCAGGCCGTCGCCCTCAGGGCGTACTGCACGCGCACACGCACGCGCAGACGACACGCGACGGCTGGCACGCGCCCGGCGTTTTCAGTCGCGACCACAAGAACCCGCGACACCAACGCTCGCCCGGAAGCGTAGCATGACCGCGGCAAGGCGTTCGCCAGACCTGGTCACCTCTAGCACGGCCGATGGGCTGGCGAGCATCGCCTCGTCGCCGCGCATCAGATCGCATAGCCGCCCGACCAAAAAAGCCCCGGCCTTTTGAGCCCGATCGCGCCGCCGTAGCTCGCCCGAACTCAGTTCGCGCCAGCTACGGAACGAAATTCCGTCGCGAATGGTCGCCGGCGTCGTTCCCAACCTGCGTGCGTCCGACCCCAATTGCGGAATAGGAGTCCCGAGCTCCGTTTACCGGAGATCAGCTACGCCGCCCGTCCGCCCGCGGGCCGCGGCACTTCCCCGCGGCCAACCGCCGTGCGGCTCACGAGGGGAAAAGGCGTTTGGGGTGATCTCGGAAGACTCTCCGAGCGCCTAATCTCCCCCAGGCGCCTCGCGAGCACCATCACGCCGCGATACCGTCGCCGCCGCTAAACGCTGGCTACCCGCCACGCCGCCCCGGGCCGATCACAACCTGGCGGCCAAAGGCCCGCCTTTAACCCCTTGCCACGACCGCCTCGTAGCGGGGAAGCGGAAGAGACCTCGCGCCCCTAGAACACCACCGGGGGGATGGCCGCACGAGCGAGCTCGCCGCCGGCGGCTCTGCTCGTCGGACGGGAACAGAAGGAGAGGGACTCCCCGCGAGTCCCATGGACCCGGCGCCTGATGAACCGAGAGAGGCGGGGAAATGGATGGGTGCGGTCCACCGTGGAACCAAGCAAAGGGACACACGGTGCACCAGCAGCAGTCCACGGTGCACCAACCCCACGGGCCGCAGCCCGGTGGCGGCCCAAGCTCGCCACGTGGCTAGCCCCTTCGCCGACACGTGTCCGGGCCGGGCCGCCCAACCCGGCCCCGATCCAGCCCACCTAGGCCCAGTCCGAGCCGGTCCACCTTGACCGTTGACCGGTCAACATTGACCGTTGACCTGGTCCCACCAGTCAGTGACCCACCAGAGCCGGCCAATCACAGCCTGCCACGTGTCACCTATTTTCAGCAAATAAAATGATTTCTCCTTTTTCTCTTTTTCAGATTTGAATTTAATCTTCGGAAAATCATAATAAATCCATTTTAACTCCGAAAAATATGAAACCAGTGCCCAAATTTTTCTAAAAATGAGCTCTAGGTCATAGGCTTATCCATGAGTGCATTTGCTTCTTTTGGATTTCAGTTGCTTCTTTGTGCACCTCTATAGGAGCCGCTAAACGTGGTGTTATGTCACGCTTTTCAGAGACGGAGGAGCCGCTGACTAAGGAAGGAGAGGACTACGAGTACACCGAGGACCTGGGAGACGACCCGACTGCAGGTGCCACGTCCCACCCAACCTCTTAGCTCCTATCTAGACATGCAATAACTAGAAATGCTAGCGCTCTATTAATTGTTGCTTGCTGCTGTATATAGGATGCATGGTAGATTGTTTGAATCAGCCTATGCCTTGTCGAAACCGATCTCCTGCATACCCGCTGCTAGGATTAGACTCGCGCTTATCATGTTTATCTTGATGCTACTCACTTATTACTATCTTTACTGTTAATGTATCATGACTGTGAGTGGCTAAGGCACGTGGTGCCGAAGATGTGGAAACCGAGACTTTGGGAGAGATCTTGGCGTGAGTCTTAGGTGTGTAGTGAGGGTTGTGTCGACCGGGCAGGATCTGGGGCAAGTCGCGAGGACAAGCCATGCCGGGGGAGTGTGATCTGGGCACTCCCCATGTGAGAATACCTGTGGTGGGTATAGTTTTGGGAGGAGGTTCCGGGAGGAGTGCCTTTGTGGTACAAATCGCCGGAGCGGGAGGTGCCGTTGAGGCACGAGGCACTGGGCCCCCGGTGAAGATATCCTGTCCAGTCCTCTTAAGGACTGATTGGTCGAGCCTAGGGTTCATGGGACTTTCTCGTACACACCACTCGTTCCTGATGGGCGGGAAACGACTTGACGGCTAGCTAGCCCCCTGCCACTACTACTAGGTTGGTAGGTGATAGTGTAGGGAGGTACGGGTGTCGAGACCCACACCCTCCTGAGTCAGCGTGATGCCCCCTGGGATCCGGCACACGTCTCACAGTCTCAGCGTGCCGGTGGACTCCGGGGTGCCCCAGAGCTGAGTGGTAGAGTGGCTTTGGGCTAGTTAGGCGGCGGCTCGGAATCAGCCTAGGCGAGGCGCATCGCCGATGATGGTGATCTTGTGGTTCCAGGTGTACACACTCTGCAGAGTTGTTGATCTATACGTATAGCCGTGTCCCCGGTCATGGACATTCCTATGAGTTACCATACGTTCGATATAGCGAGTGGAGTCTATTTCTCTTCTCTTCCCCTGGGTGTGGTGGTTTCCGGCCTCGGGCCGTTGAGGCGAGGAGGAGAGGGAGTCTTCCTCGCCGACTTGAGTGAGAGTGTGGTGTGATGTGTGGATGGTTATGGATGGGATGGGTGGGAGGAGTATGGATATAAAGAGGATAAAACTTGACAAATACTATTTAATTATGTTAATGCATAGGAAACCAAGAGCCAAAATAGGACCTTTTGATTACCTTGCATCCACTTTTCCACATAGCAAGCTTCATTCATATGGGTGGGATTAGTGGCCGCATAAAATCGTGATCGATACATTGTGGTTCAGGAGAGAACATCGAGTGGGAGACCGATGAGGATGACGAGGAGTAGGTGTCTCGTGCTACGCGCAAGTGGATGACGTGTCGATCCGCTTCTACCCACCTTATGCTTTTCTGTATGTGTGTGTGAGTGTGATTCCGCCTTGAAGGCGATGTAATAAAGTACTTAAATCCTGCTACTTGCACTCTCTAAGTTAATTATTCCGCTGTATGCGCACTTTGGACCGCTGATTTGTCGATGATGGCGATGAGTCCTTCGAGGCCATTGCATTATTGTACGAAAACTGTGACTTTTCCCTTCGAGGAAAAGCGGGTTGTTTTAGTTGGTATCAAGAGCCATACTTGCCCGTAGGACGAGACCCCTAGAAATGGCCGATAGATTAGGGTGAATTCTTTGTCTTCGGTTATATTTACCGACCTTGCATCTTTTTATGCATGGCTTATCTTATATTCTAAACCTAAAAGTTGCCTTTTACCAATGCAGCTATGGAGACGCCGAACGAGTTGAGGACCAACGGGATGCACTACGGTGGGTTCGCCAAGCTGCTGCGCGAGGTGCTACTGGACCTCGGGGTTAATCCCGAGCAGGTCCAGTACGTCATCCGCGGGGAGAGGGGCATCGTTGCCATCTCCATCGAGGTGCCGCCGAGTGAGAACTGGCCGCACATCCGTGGTTTCACGGAGCTGGAGGTCGACACCACCGTCGACATGTGCGTTCAGTCCGTTGCGCGCACGGCCCTCCGTACCGTGTGCCGCAACTCCCGCCAGCTCCTTGCGCACGGACCCTTCTGCATGCTGCCCGGAGGCTTCGACACCGACTCCGGCGCCCGACCCCCCCGAGGCTCACCGACATCGCCGAGCCGCCGGACCCAGCTGGTCCGCATGCCGGACGTGACCTCCAGCCTACGCCTCGCCCAGATCGTTACATAATGACCTTGGAGGCCGAGAACCGCCGGTGCAGAGCTTCTCGCTCAAGACCGACGACATCGCCGCCGAGATGGAGCGGGACGAGCCGAGCTGGGGAGAGAGAGCCGCCGCCTCCAAGGAGGCCATGCTCGAGAGGGAGAACGAGCGACTCCAGACGGAGATCGCCAACCTCCGAGACCAGGTTGGGGACTTCGGGCTCCGCAACCACTACTTGGACGGCCGCGTCCTTGAGCTCGAGAGTACCCTGGCTCGTACCACGGAGGCCCTCCGGGAGCGAGAGGACGCCACCAGGAACTTCAACCTCCGCTACCTGGGGCTTCTGAACGAGGTCAACTGGGGAAGAAGAGGATCACTCAGAGGCGCACCATGCCCGGAACAACGTGCTCCACCAGTGCAGCTCATGAAGAGCGAGCGCATCGCTCACGACCGGCTCCGTCGTGTGGGAGAAGGCCTGGAGGAGGTCGGACAAGCGGCGCTCGGCCGACGAGTACCACCAGCCTGCAGTAGGCTGTGCCCGCCGTGTACCGTCCGCCCGCCGCCCCTTCGTCGAGGACTTCCGCCCGCACAGAGCCCGCGCTTAACTCGCGAGCCGCCGACACCAGCCACCTGCCTGACCCTACTGGGACTCCCCGGATGGAGTCGCCAGCCTCCTTCACCAACCGGCTGTACTGGCCTGTTGAGCCTTCCACCCCTGCACCACCACCACCTCCACCGGTCCGAGCAAAGACCACCTTGGGCCCGAGCCTTCCACCCCACTCTCTCCAAATTACCCCACCCTACGACACCTAGGTGTTCTACCCATGTTACCAGTAGTGTAGGCTAGCATCCTTACATGTATGCCCTGCGCGGCACCGGAGACATGTCTCACCTACCCAAGGATAGAGTAATTGTCACCCTTTTGGAGCCTACCTGCGAGTAGAGCGTTCTCGCGAGTCTTCTAAGCGTAGCTGCTAGAGACATCGCCATGTAATAAAATGAATGTAATGGATGCTTGGATTTTATGCAATTCTTATGGATCTTTATGCTTCCTTGATTGAGTGTACTGTTAGCGTTTTTCAAATTAATTGACTAATAACTTAACCACCCAATTTTAATGCAAGCTTGGTATCTTTAATCAACCCCTCTAACAGATGTCCCTCCGCCGCTCTAGCCGCTTGTTGAACCGCCCGCAGACGCCGATGCCGGCAGTTCGAGGTCGTGGACGTGGTCGCGGGCGTGGCCGCCGTGGCGCCCGGCCGCGTCGGACACGTTCCGATCAACTTCGAGGAGGACGAGGTTGTCGTGGAGAACGTTCCCGAGGAGAACGGTGCCACAGCCTGCACCAGCCGGGGGTGCTGCACCCGACCCACCACCGGTCGGGAGGCGCCGCTCCACCGCCACCGCCGCCTCCGCCTCCGCCGCCGCCCCGCTCTTGGCCGAGGTCATGCAGCGCCGAACCCAGCTATTGGAGACCCCGGCCGAGGGAGTCCTTCGCCGCCACGGAGGTCCGCCCAACGACTTCCAGCGCAAGCTTGAGGGCTTCCCCGGCCGAGGCCACCGACCTTCGACAACTCCGACGACCCCATCATCGCCCTCGACCGCTCAAGGAAATCGTGAAGAACCTCGACCTCACCACCTGCACGGGCGAGGAGTGTGTGGCCATCGCCGCACACCAGCTCGTCGGAGCTGCACGTGCGTGGTGGGACAGCTTCTCGACATGCACGCGCACCCCCGCGCACATCACCTGGGAGGAGTTCGAGGAGGCCTTCATTGAGTACCACGTGCCGGAGGGGGTGATGGACGCCAAGGTGGAGGAGTTCCGCAACATCCAAAGCCAGGATCCCGTAAGATCCGTGAGTACGGCAACCGCTTCACCTCCATGATGCGGTATGCCCCGGCGACACCGACACGTAAAAGAAGAAAATGTACTTCTTCAAGAAAGGTCTCAACACGCCGCATCAAGCTTTCTCTCTCTCGGGCACACCTGCCACACCCTCCGGAGATGATGAACAAGTGCCCGGAGATCGAGAAGGATCGCTTGGAGGCTGACCTATCCAAAGAGAAGAAGAAGAGACGCTTCGAGGGGTCGTCCCCGCACCACCTCCGCTCCCACGGAGGTCGCGTGGGGGGCTGCCCTCGCACCTCCTCCGCACCTCAAGACCGGCCAAGCGCCTGCGCCTACCGTGAGCCGAGGGTGGTGGTACCTACACCACCAACTACCCCCCGCCCCGCTCGAGGTACGAGCGCGTGGAAGACCCCCGCACCGAGCACGTGGAAGGCTGCCGCGTCTACCCCCACAGCGGCATCCCTTTCACTTGCTTCGAGTGTGGCAAGCCCGCCACAAGATTCTCGACCGCCCGACAGAAGATCTGCTGCTACACCGACGGCTCCAAAGACGGAAGCCGCCCGTCCCAGCGACGCCCCACAGAGTGCCCCGGAGCCACCATGGCCGCCCGACCCACCTCACAGCCAGGACGCCCGGGACGCCCCGACGTGGTGTACGGTATGTTCATGGTTAACGGAGCTAAGGCTTCGGTGCTTTTTGATTCCTCGGTGCTACATGCTCATACATATCATCCAAGTTTGCACGAGAGAATCACGTACCCGCCACTCCACGACGGGGAGCTATTGTAACAAGTTCCCCCTTGGGAAACTTGAGGTGTACGCACAAATGTCGTGGAGTGAGAATAAACATCCAGGGGTCACCCTTTTCTAGCCAACCTCACCCTTCTTCCTTCTAATGGTCTAGATGTCATCTTGGGGATGGATTGGTTAACCCGGCAAAGACAAGGGTGTGATCTCATGCTCACCTGTGTATGTAGAGTTTACCCATCCCAAGGGTCATGTAATCAGTGTGAGCCCAACCACGGCAAAAACGGTCTCTATGTTGTGTGCCCTAGAGGCCCAAACCATGGAGGACGTACACTGTAGTGTGTGAGTATCCGGATGTGTTTCCCGAGGAGTTGCCGGGAATGCCACCGGATCGTGATGTGGAGTTCGTGATCGACCTTCGCCTAGTACGGGTCCGATTGCCAAATGACCCTACCGCATGTCGGTCGATGAGCTGGAGGAGCTCAAGAAGCGGCTTAAGGAGCTTTCCGACAAAGGGGTACATCAGGCCTAGTGCTTCCCCTTGGGGATCTCCCATCTGTTTGTAAAAAAAAAAAAAAAGATGGCTCGATGAGGATGTGCATAGACTACGTGGAATCTGAATGCCGTGACTGTCAAGAACAAGTACCCTCTCCCAAGGATCGATGACTTGCTTGATCAGTTGAGGAATGCCAAGTTCTTCTCTAAGATTGACCTCCGATCAGGGTACCACCAGATGAAGATCCGGCCCGAAGATATACCTAAGACAGCCTTTGTCACTTTCGGTGCACGGCAAAGATGAGTTCACGGTAGTGTCGTTTGGGCTCACTAATGCCCCGGCCTACTTCATGAACATGATGAACAAGGTGTTCATGGACGAGTTAGACAAGTTCGTCGTCGTGTTCATTGATGACATACTCGTCTACTCGGCTTCAGCTGAGGAACACGAACAGCATCGAGGGACGGTGCTTGAGAAGCTAAGGCGAGAATCGACTCTATGCCAAGTTCAAAGAAATGTGAGTTCCGGCTCGAAGAAGTTGCATTTACGGGACATGTGCTCACCGCAAGGAGTGGCAGTGGATCCAGCCAAGATTGAAGCCGTGAAGGCATGGGAGCAGCCACGCAACGTGACCAACATTCGGAGTTTTCTTGGTTTAGCGGGCTACTACCGCCGCTTCATCGAGAACTTTTCCAAGATTGCAAGACCCATGACCAATCTCTTGAAGAAGACCAATGAGTTTGAATGGACTCCGGATTGTGAGAGAAGCTTTCGGACTCAAGGAGAAGCTTACCACTACCCCGTGCTAGCCCCGCGGATATTCGTCGGGACTTCGTGATCTACTGCGATGCTTCGGCCATGGCTTAGGTGTGTCCTTATGCAAAACGGGAAAGTGATCGCTATGCCTGCCTCCCGGCCTGAAGCAACACGAGCAACGCTATCCGACACATGATCTTGAGCTTGCAGCGGTTGTACACGCTTTGAAGATCCGAGGCACTACTTGATTGGCAACAAGTGTGACATTTACACCGATCACAAGAGCCTAAAATACTTCTTCACCCAGAAGATCTGAACATGAGACAAATAAGATGGCTGGAATTGATCAAGGACTACAACCCGGAGATCCACTATCATCCTGGAAGGCTAATGTAGTCGCAGACGCTCCGAGCCGCAAGAGCTATTGCCACTACCTCACGATGAGTACCACCCCTCCTGAGCTATGTCGTGAGATGGAGAAGCTCCAGCTAGAAGAAGTGCCGAGGAGCCAGATGAACTTTCTGAGAGTGCAGTGCAATCTTGAAGAAAGGATCCGCAAGGCCCAAGAGACCTGTCCTGAGATCACAGAGTTTCGAGAGCTCATGAGGATAGGCAAGTGTCCTCGAATTCGTGAGAAGACGGACAAGGCACAATCATGTACAAAGATCGTGTCCAAGCGTGCCCCCGATGAGAAGCTACGAGAAGAGATTCTGTCGAAGGGCATGACTCCAAGTTACGCATACATCCGGGAAGCACCAAGATGTACAACGATCTCAAGAAGACTTTCTGGTGGAGAGGTATGAAAGCAGACATTGCCGGGCACGTGGCTAGATGTGATATCTGCAACCGCGTCAAGGCCGAGCATCAAAGACCCGCCGGACTTACGAAGCCGCTCGATGTGCCAACTTTGGAAGTGGGAGAGCATCTCCATGGATTTCATAGTTGGACTACCCCGTTCCCCAAGGGGCATGATTCGATCCGGGTCATAGTCGACCGTCTAACCAAGGTGGCACACTTTGTTCCAGTCGGCCATTGTTACCCGACGGACCGGCTAGCTGACCTATATGTTGAACACATCCCGAGGTTGCATGGGGCCCCAAGCAAAGATCATATCGGACGAGAGGGAGTCGGTTCGTATCTCAGTGCGGAAGAGCCTTCACAAAGCAATTGGCACCCAACTCGACTACAAAGATCACCGCTTACCACCCCTCGCAGACAGACAGGCAGGCGAGAGAGTGAACCAAATCTTGGAGGACATGTTGAGAGCGTGTGTGCTCAAGTATGGGAAAGACTGGGAGAAATGCCTGTCGCATGCGGAATTCTCCTATAACAACAGCTACCAAACCAAAGATCGGGATGTCTCCTTTTGAGGCCCTATATGGAAGGAAATGCCGGACCCCACTCATGTGGTCCGAAGTGGGCGAGAGGTCGTTCTTTGGACCCGCCAAGATTCAAGAAGTCAAGAAGGAGTTGCTCAAGTGCGGGAAAAACCTAAAGATCGCTCAAAGCGCACAAAAAAAGCTATGCGAGATAAGCGAAGACGAGACCTCGGGTTCGAAGAGGGAGACTACGTCTACCTCAAGGTGTCTCCGCTTCGGGGCACCCGTAGATTCCATGTCGGGGAAGCTAGCCCCCGGTATGTCGGCCCCCGCTACGGGATCCAAAGAAAGAGTTGGCAAGTTGGCTTACAAGCTTGAACTACCCGAGGAGTCGACAGAGTACACCCCTGTGTTCCACGTGTCGCAACTCCGCAAATGTCCGAAGGTGCCGGATCAGCGGTGCCCACGGACATCTTGGATCTCCAAGACACGTTGGAGTACAAGGAGCACCCCACGTGCATCCTTGATCGAGCAACCAAGGAGACTCGAAGCACCACAATCCCCATGTGCAAGGTTCAGTGGAGCAACCACACTGAAAGGGAAGCCACGTGGGAGAAGGAGACAGAACTCCGGATGCTCTACCCCTACCTCTTCGAAAGGTACGCCTTCTTCTGAATCTCGGGGACGAGATTCTCGTAAGGGGGGAGTCTGTAACATCCCTGTTAAACCTAGAACCCAAAAATCACAACTTTCAAAAACTTTTTCGAAAACTAACCCATGCATGGTGAGTGTCATGTAGGAAACCCCCTTAGTGAGTTGCATTAGCTCCTAAACTCAAATTAGTGGCATGAGCATTTTGTCTTTTCCTTTTTATACATGTGATTTGCCTCTTTATGATTTTATGTGATGCTAATTAAACTAATAAAGTGATTAGCAAAGGTGACATGTGTATAACCCTTGTGGGTCCCACACCCTAGGCAGGCCCCCACCAGCAGGCTTATGCAAGTATATATCTTGCTATGCTTTTGCAACTAGTAGAAAAGGAGGAAATGGAAACCTGAAAATGGAAAAGGAAATAAAAAAAAAGGAAGGGAGGAAAGGAGGCCAAGCCGCCCAACCCGTAGCCCGTCCGGCCGCTTTGCTACACCCCGCCCCACCCTTCTCCCTTCCCCACCGGTGCGGCCCATCCCATCAACTCGCCCGCGCCTTCCTCCCTATCAAGGCCCCGGCCAGCTTGACCCCGCGATCACCACCGCCCGTGCCCCTCCCTCTCACAAGGCCGATGACAGGTGGACCCGCGGCCCCGCCGGTCATCCCCTTCCTCACGCCCACCCCTCTGCTTTTGCCAAAAGCAGAGGAGGCACCCCGCCGCGCCATCCCGGCCGCCCGCGCCCGGTGCGGAGGCGTTTGCCGCGGATGGCCGCCACGTTCGCCTTGTGATCGCACCCGCTCCTCCATTCGTCGTGGGCGCGACATCACGGGAGGCCCCCCCGCCGCCGCACTGACGCAGCACAATTGCCGCGCCCCTTTTGACCGGCCGCTCCAAATTGGAGACTCCCGAGCGCAACGCACACCTCCCAGAACCCTAGACCTAGCCCTACGCCCTTGGATCGTCTCCACGTACCCCCACAGCACCTCCACGCCGTTCACCGCCGACCTAAGAGCCGCCGCCCTATAAAAACCTCCTCTGGTGCCCTAGAGGCCATCCCATCACTCCGCCGCCTCTGGTGGCACCACACACACCACACAACTTGGGGGGGGGCGTGACGGAAGAAGGAGGTGTCGGGAAGGAAGCCGCCGCCCCTGAGCCGCCCGCCGCGACGCTCTACCGCACCGGAGAAGGGAGGCAGCGCCCGTACGACAACACCGGCGCTGCGGTTCTCCCAGCTCTGCAACGACTCGCCGCTGCACACACCGCTGCACCGCCATCCGACTACCCCCCGACCCGACGGTGAGCACCACACCCCCGGCCGTCGTGCCCAATCCGAAGCGCACCGCCATGGCGCCGCCCGCGCCCCGACACGGAGGGCCGGGCCGTCGCCCTCGGGGCGTGCATCGCACGCGCACACACACACGCACACGCACGCCTTGGCTAGCGCACGCCCGTTGCGGCTCGGTCGCGGCCTGCTTGCGGCCGCACACCGAACGATGCTGCGCGCGGCGGAAGCATGACCCGCGGCAAGGCCGTTCCGCCGCACTCCGGTCACCTCTAGCACGGCCCGATGGGCTGCGAGCATCGTCTCATCGCCGCATCGCATCGATCGCATAGCTGCCCGACCAAAAAGCCCGGCCTTTTGAGCCCCGACGCGCGACGCCGTAGCTCGCCGGAGCTACATCCGCGCGCCCGTGCGTGGAACGAGCTCCGTCGCGCTTAATGGTCGTCGGCGTCGTTTCCAACGCGTGCGTCCGACCCCAATTGCGGAATAGGAGTCCCACGAGCTCCGTTTTGCACCGGAAAGACGGCTCCGCGCCGCCCGTCCGCCACGGGCCGCCCGGCACGGCTAACCGCCAACCGCCCGTCTTGACTCCACGGGGGGGGAAAGGCGTTTGGGGTGATCTCCCCAGGACTCTCCGAGCGCCTAATCTCCCGGGCGCCTCGCGAGCACCATCACGCCGCGGCGGCACAGGCCAGCCGTCGCCAAACGCTGGCTACCCGCCACGCCGCCCCGCCGATCACAACCGGCCAAAAGGCCCGCCTTTAACCCCCTTGCCATGACCGCCTCGTAGCGGGGAAGCGGAAGAGACCTCTCGCGCCCGAGAACACCACCGGGGTGGCCGCGACGAAGCTTCGCCGCCAGCGGCTCTCGTCGGACGGAACAAGGAGAGGGGACTCCCCGAGTCCCATGGACCCTGCGCCGACAGTGAACCCGCAGAGAGGCAGGAATGGGGGATGGGTGCGGTCCACCGTGAACCAAGCAAGGGACTCACGGTGCACCAGCAGCGAGTCCACGGTGCACCAACCCCACGGGCCGCAGCCCGCAGGTGGCCCAAGCTTCGCCACGTGGCTGGCCCCTTCGCCGACACACGTGTCCGGGCCGGCCGGCCCAACCCGGCCCGATCCAAATTTACCACGGCCCGGTCGAGCCGGCCCACCTTGATCGTTGACCGGTCAACGTTGACCGCTGACCTGGTCCCACCGAGTCGATGACCCACCGAGCCGGCCAATCACAGCCTGCCACGTGTCACCTATTTTCAGCAAATAAAAAGCGATTTCTCCTTTTTCTCTTTTTGATTTGAATTTAATCTTCGGAAAATCATAATAAATCCATTTTAACTCCGAAAAATATGAAACCATTGCCCAAATTTTTCTAAAAAATGAGATCTAGGTCATAGGCTTATCCATGAGTGCATTTGCTTCTTTTTGGATTTCAGTTGCTTCTTTGTGCACCTCTATAGGACCGCTTACGCGGTGTTATGTCACGCTTTTTCGAGAGACGGAGGAGCCGCCGACCGAGGAAGGAGAGGACTACGAGTACACCGAGGACACGGGAGACGACCCGACCGGGTGCCACGTCCCACCCAACCTCTTAGCTCCTATCTAGACATGCAATAACTAGAAATGCTAGCGCTCTATTAATTGTTGCTTGCTGCTGTTTATAGGATGCATGGTAGATTGTTTGAATCAGCCTATGCCTTGTCGAAACCGATCTCCTGCATACCCGCTGCTAGGATTAGACTCGCGCTTATCATGTTTATCTTGATGCTACTCACTTATTACTATCTTTACTGTTAATGTATCATGACTGTGAGTGGCTAAGGCACGTGGTGCCGAAGATGTGGAAACCGGGACTTTGGGAGAGATCTTGGCGTGAGTCTTGGGTGTGTAGTGAGGGTTGTGTCGACCGGGCAGGATCTGGGGCAAGTCGCGAGGACAAGCCATGCCGGGGGAGTGTGATCTGGGCACTCCCCATGTGAGAATACCTGTGGCGGGTATAGTTTTGGGAGGAGGTTCCGGGAGGAGTGCCTTTGTGGTACAAATCGCCGGAGCGGGAGGTGCCGTTGAGGCACAGGGCCCTGGGCCCCCGGTGAAGATATCCTATCCAAATCCTCTTAAGGACCGATTGGTCGAGCCTAGGGTTCATGGGACTTTCTTGTACACACCACTCGTTCCTCGATGGGCGGAAACGACTTGACGGCTAGCTAGCCCCCCCCGCCACCACTACTAGGTTGGTAGGTGATAGTGTAGGGAGGTACGGGTGTCGAGACCCACACCCTCCCGAGTCGGCGTGATGCCCCCAGGGATCCGGCACACGCCTCACCTCCTCTCGGCGTGCCGGTGGACTCCGGTGCCCCGTGAGCCGAGTGGTAGAGTGGCTTTGGGCTAGTTAGGCGGCGGCTCGAAATCAGCCTAGGCGAGGCGCATCGCCGATGATGGTGATCTTGTGGTTCCAGGTGTACACACTCTGCAGAGTTGTTGATCTATACGTATAGCCGTGTCCCCGGTCATGGACATTCCTATGAGTTACCATACGTTCGATATAGCGAGTGGAGTCTATTTCTCTTCTCTTCCCCAGGTGTGGTGGTTTCCGGCCTCGGGGGCGTTGAGGCGAGGAGGAGAGGGAGTCTTCCTCGCCGACTTGAGTGAGAGAGTGTGGTGTGATGTGTGGATGGTTATGGATGGGATGGATGGGAGGAGTATGGATATAAAGAGGATAAAACTTGACAAATACTATTTAATTATGTTAATGCATAGGAAACCAAGAGCCAAAATAGGACCTTTTGATTACCTTGCATCCACTTTTCCACATAGCAAGCTTCATTCATATGGGTGGGATTAGTGGCCAGTACAAATCGTACTGATACATTGTGGTTCAGGAGAGAACATCGAGTGGGAGACCGACGAGGATGACGAGGAGTAGGTGTCTCGTGCTACGCGCAAGTGGATGACGTGTCGATCCGCTTCTACCCACCTTATGCTTTTCTGTATGTGTGTGTGAGTGTGATTCCGCCTTGAAGGCGATGTAATAAAGTACTTAAATCCTGCTACTTGCACTCTCTAAGTTAATTATTCCGCTGTATGCGCACTTTGGACCGCTGATTTGTCGATGATGGCGATGAGTCCTTCGAGGCCATTGCATTATTGTACGAAAACTGTGACTTTTCCCTTCGAGGAAAAGTGGGTTGTTTCATCATACCTCCTTTTGATAATTGAGAGATAACAACAAAACTTGGAGCATTTATTAGTGGCTATCCTATAAGAATATTTTTGGTGTTTACTCTCAGTGTAAGAGCAAAACATTTTTGATAAAAGATACTAATCAATTGTGCCTACTCTGGATTAGAGTAGTGCATATGTGGATGTGGAACCTGATTCAAAGATATGACAGATCTCTCTTAGGGTCACAGAGGTTGACTGAACTCAATGCAAATAAGTAGAGTATGTAGAAAGTTTATCTATCCTATGTATGGCTTTAATATGACATTGCTTTTGCTATAAAGGAGAAGTGTGGCTAATCTCTTTTGACTTTTTAAAATAAAATTTCTCTAAAGACAGAACATTAAGAATTGAAATCTCATTATCACACTATATCATACTCCTCAACAACTTAAGAATCATGGGGTCCCTAAATAAGTTTTCAACAGTATCATGACCTCTAGGAAAAGAATTATGTGAATTTATTTAGAAGTCATAAATTAACAGTCTTTTCATCTCTTTAAAATTGGTTTATCATGTGATTTTTAATTCGAATCGGAACAACCAGTTAAACATATGTAATTAAATAGTATTGGGCTCATACCTGACCGTGGATGAAGCGAGAAGGGAGAGGGGAAGGTGGTGGGCCGGCCGGCCCATGGAGGGAGGCCGGACGGCACCCTGTGGTGCCCCCTCGGGGCCCACTTCGCCGTGCGTAGTCCCGAGTGTATTTTGTTCTGAATCGTGAATTTTTCTCGCGCAAATTGATTTTCGTGATTCTGGTGTGTCTCCCCCACACTGGTTCTTCCTGTAATCCTTTCTACAAAATATGTGGAGACAACACATCCTAAAAATAGAAAGATAGACTAGATAATAGCAACTAAAACATTAATAAGAATAAGGCACTTTATTATGATTAACCAATGCTTTAACAACCGAGCCATGATAACTGCCCCAATTAGGGCGACTGACCTAACTTTTAACCTAACTCTGGAAACTGACTTATTTAACCTAACTGACTCGACTGTGCCTTATTACATAGATATATAGGGTAACTACGCTTTCTTAAGTGCGTCTATCACGTTCCTGAGCTTCTCGTTGTCCTTCTTGAGGGCACGGATCTCCCTGATGCTTCCTTCAATCTGGGTTGCCATGGTGGTCATAGTAGCTACTTTTATATTATTGGATGACTGAAGGCTTGAAACAACTTGAGAGAGAGCATCAATTCTCATCTCAAGTGTAGCCAAGGTGGGCTTAGGATGCTTGGGCACAGAGCTTGATGCAACAGTAGGTGGTGGAGCTCTCTTTGGCGGTGGTGGCCTCTTGTCTGTGTAGCGAACTAGATCTTCAGTAGTACACACTCCACCAAGCATGAGACGGGTCCTATACTTGGCGCATTCTATCTCTCTAGCCTTGTTGGTCTTAACACTGATGAGTTCTTCTCCTGGCTTGGGTGTAGAAAGCTGAGTACCCTTGGGAAGAGCAATCTGCTTCTCCTTGGATGGTCCTTCCAGGAGCAATCTTGCAGGAGGTGCAGGTAGCGTGCGTTGAGCTTGAGCGTAGCAGGCTTGCTCATAGCTTTGGCGTGGCTGCACTATAGCTAGCAACTTCGGTGGGATGATGGCGAGAGGCTTTAGCTGTGTAGGGACGATGGCCAGCGACTCATCCTTCGGGATCTTGTTGAGGTCAGCTCCGTAGACGACGATCTCCTTCCCGGCCATTGGAGCTAGAGCTTGGAACTAGATCTAGATGGATTTTCTCTTAATGAGAGAGGGAAGGCTTAGATGGAATGAGGTTGAGGGGGTCTAAGTACGTATTTATATGGGCAGCAGGCTTGCAGCGGGGGTTGAATCTATCCTACAGGGTGCATACGATCGTGAAACTGAATGCGGTTTAAACCTACGGGATTCTGTCGAGGAATACTCCAGAAGGGGGTAGAGAATTGAATGCACACGAGAGGAAATAGGGGGAGGCCACCCGGCATTCTTGCCTAGGCCGGCCGGCCCCACATGTCATCCCCTCGGGGTGACTTTTCTCGTGGTGGTTATGTACTCCATTTACTTCCCGATGGCGGTTGTTTAAAGATTCGGATTGATTCGATTAAAATATAGGTGTAATCAAGGTAATTGGATAAACTCCAATTCCTTAACTACCTCTGGGGGTCTAGTAGGTTCTAGAAAGATTTTGAGGCGATGACCATTTTCCTTGAATAACGTACCTTCGTGTGATTGGAGAGTTACTGCTCCATGCGATGACGCATTAACCACCGTAAACGGTCCTTCCCATTTACTCCGCACCTTTCCAAGCCCGAATAATTTGACCCTAGAGTTAAAAAGTAATACCTTGTCTCCAGGTGCAAACTCCTTCTTCTTGATCCTCTTGTCATGCCATCTTTTGGTTCTTTCTTTATAAAGCTTTGAATTGTGATAAGCTTTTTCTCTCTATTCTTCTAATTCTGATAATTGCATTTTTTTTATTCCCAGCAGCTTCAAAATCCATATTCCATCTCTTAATGGCCCAATGAGCTTTGTGCTCTAATTCCACAGATAGGTGACAAGTCTTCCCGTATACTAGTTGATAGGGTGACATGCCTAGAGGTGTTTTGTAGGCTGTTCAGTAGGCCCAGAGTGCTTCGGGTAACCGGTCTTTCCACATAGTACCCATTTCATTCACCGTCTTCTGTAGAATATTCTTAATCTGTTTATTCGATGTTTCTGCTTGGCCACTTGTCTGAGGTGGTAAGGAGTGGCGACGTTGTGACGGATGCCATGACTCTTCAAATAATTATGAAATTTTGTATCGGTAAAGTGGGTTCCTCCATCACTGATCACCATCCTCGGTGTTCCAAACCTTGGGAATATGACTTCTTCAAACATCTTCCTTGAGTATTTTGAATTGGCGTTCTTGCATGGTATAGCTTCTACCCACTTGGACACATAGTCAACTGCCACTAAGATGTATTCACAGTTCTTTGATTTGACGAATGGCCCCATATAATCAATACCCCAGACATCAAAGAGCTCAATCTGAAGATTGTTAGTGAGTAGCATAGCATCTCGTGAATTGATATTTCCGTGTCTCTAACATGAGCCACATCTCCGGACATAATCTTTGGTGTCTTCATACATTGTTGGCCAAAAGAATCCACTCTGCTAAATCTTCACATGTGTACGAAATGCCCTATAATGCCCTCCATATGGTGATGAATGACACTTGAATAATTTGAATGCCCTCTTCTGTTGGTACACATCTTCTGAGCAAGCCATCAGCGCATACTCTGAAGAGATATAGAGGATCCCATATGTGGAGACGACTTTCGTAAATGAGCTTCCTTTTATTTTTCCCTCGGTGCTACATAACCCGCAACCATAAAGTTGACAATATTTGCGTACCACGTGTCTGATCTTGTTACCTTGAATAGCATGTCGTCCCTCAGCGAGTCATTAATAGGAAATTCCTGCGAATTCTTAAATTGCATTCTAGACAAATGATCGGCAACAGGGTTTTCTACTCCTTTTCTATCTTTTATTTCTAAGTCAAATTCTTGGAGTAACAAAATCCATCGTATTAAATGGGGTTTAGCATCTTTCTTAGTGAGCAGATATTTAAGAGCAAAGATGATTAGCATAAATAATTACTTTAGCTCCCACTAAGTAAGATCTAAATTTATCAATAGCAAAAATAATAGTTAAAAGCTCTTTTTCAGTTGTTGCATAATTAAGCTGAGCTCCTGTCATAGTTTTACTAGCATAAGCAATAGCATGATGTTTTTTATCTTTGGTTTGTCCCGAAACTCCCCCTCACAAAGATAACCACCAAAGATCACACATAATTTCAAAAAGGTAAAGGCCAATCGGGGGTTGAATGATTGGTGCGTAAATGAGTGCTTCTTTAAGAGTATTAAAAGATTGTAAACATGCATCATCAAACTTAAAAGGAACATCCTTAGCTAACAAACTGGTCAAGGGTCTAGCAATATGTGAAAAATCTTTTATGAAATGACGATAGAAACCACAATGACCAAGAAAACTTCGGATTCCTTTTATATTCACGGGTGGAGGTAGTTGTTCAATTACTTCAATTTTAGCTCTATCTACCTCTATACCTCTTTCGGACACTAAGTGCCCTAGCACTATCCCTTCTCTTACCATGAAATGATACTTTTCTCAATTAAGGACTAAGTGTTTTTCTTCACATCCTTGCAAAATCTTATCTAAATTTTTAAGACAATCATCAAAAGTCTTTCCATAAATAGAAAAATTATCCATAAAAATTCCATGATTTCTTCAATCATATCGGAAAAATATAGACATCATACATCTTTGGAAAGAAGCAGTGCATTACACAACCCAAAAAAGACATTCTACGATAAGCACAAGTTCCATAGGGACATGTAAAAGTGGTTTTGCTTTGATCATCGGGATGAATAGGAATTTGGTGGTATCCAAAGTAACCGTCTAAAAAGCAAAAGAAAGAGTGATTCGCCAACCGCTCTAACATCTCATCAATAAAAGGTAGTGAAAAGTGATCTTTCCTTGTTGCTTTATTAAGTTTTCTATAATCTATACACATACGCATCCAAAGAATAACAGTTCTCGAGGAATTAACTCATTCCTATCATTTCTAACAACAGTCATACCACCCTTCTTAGGTACAACTTGAACAGGGGCTTACCTACTCACTATGTGGCACGGGATATATGATCCCAAATAAGTTTTAGCCAGTTTTAAGACTTCCTTCTTTACTACCTCTCTCATCGCATTATTAAGTCTACGTTGGGGTTCTCTAGTAGGTGTAACTTTAGGATCGGTTGGTATGCGATGGGTGCAAAGAAAAGGACCGATTCCCTTAAGATCTTGGAGTGAGTATCTAAAAGCAAAGACGATGTTTCTCTAAAACAGTGATTAGGCGTAAAGATTCTTCTTGAGAGAGTTTATCACTTATGATCACAGGAGATTCCTGGTCATTATTTAGAAAAACATATTTTAAGCCGGAAGGTAAGAGTTTAAGCTCAACAGGAGGTTTAGGAGGCTCTAGTAATTCATCGAGAGGTTCAGGATTAGATGGTTCCTCTTCCTCTTCTTCAATGAAGAATTGGGCGTCATCATCATCTATAGATGGTTCTAATAATTTATCAACAAAAGCAGCATTAACCTCCTCTATAGGATCTGGCTCAGGAAGTAGCTCTACTCTAGTTTTTAGGGTATGGGTTATAGGCATAGAGAGCTTAAAACCATTCCCGAGACAAATATCTAATTTCTCTTTTTGACCTTCTCTAATAAGCTTTTCTATTGATAAACCTATTAACACATCAAACTCCCAAACATCAAAGATATGAAAATTTAATGGAACTTGAATTCCATAAACCAAAATAGGAAGAGAACACAAGACTCCTAAACTTGGAATAATGTGACCTAAAACATTTTTTAAAGTTTTAATAGTTAGAATTAATGGCATATCTTCTAAAAAATCTTTTAGCAAACGAAAGAGACAAGATATTAACACCCACAATTGGATTATAATATGTAGTAAAAGGATGTTTATCAATTGACACTCAAAAAAGTAACGAAGAAGAATTCAAACAGATGACATTTTTTTTGAAAGTTCTGATTCTTCTAACCATTCTTCACTTAAGACAAAGACTAATTCTTTTCAGTAAACTTTTTAAAGAACTTTACCTCAAAAGAATGAATAGAATCAATATTTTTAAATTTCCTAGATTCTTGAGGTTTCATAATTACTTAGTAATTAGAGGTATTCCCATAATCATCAAAAAGATTATCTTCTAAATCAAGCATAAAAACAGAAAATGGGATTTCCTCTTCTTCATTCAAAAGTTCAGGTTTCAAAATAGCTAAAGGTTGAGATTCAAGCAATGATTCAGACTCAGCTATTGACTCTTCTTTCTCTCCATAAAGATCATTCAAAATATTCATAAGAATAGTTTTTGCATGTGTAGCAGTAGTATACATGAATGCTCCTCCCGCAGCCAAATTAAGATATTCTTTATTCTTTTTATTAAGGCCCAAAAAGAAGTGTTGTAAGAGCATAGGTTCTGGCAAAGCAAGACTAGGACCTGAATTTATAAAACTATATATCAAAATGTTCAAGCCTTACCTAATGATTCATTATCTAATTGTTTAAAACCTATGATTTCAAAACATAGTTTAGCAACTTTCTCGATAGGGAAAAACTTAAGACAAAAAGCTAGGACATAACGCTTCCCAATCTCCCTGACTACTCCCAACATGACGCTTATACCAGTGTTTAGCTCGCCCCGTTAATGAAAATGGAAAAAGCTTCCACCTCAGCGTTTCGTCTGCCATGCCTTTTATGTGTAGACATGAACAAGTTTCTTCAAAATCATTCAAATGGGAATAGGGGTTTTCGCTAGAACTACCAGAAAAAACATTTTCCTAAACTAAATGAATTAATCCCGGGCGTAGCTCATAGCCAGATGATGTAATGGGTTTAAATGATTCTACTGGCTGTAAACGTGAAACCGATGGTGCTCTGTATTGATATAAGAGTTGTGCTACGGGTTCCATAAAAGATAAAAACAAAAACTGAAAAAACTAAATAAAAAAGAAAAGTATAATACAGGAATTAAGCTAAACTTAAAGTCAATCTTAGCAAACCGTTCCCGGCAACGGCGCCAGAAATGCTTGTTGGCATTAATTAAATGCACATAAGAAATAAGATTATCCGCAAGCGCACAGATACAATACCGTTGTAGCACTTCACCAAGATAAACCCGGTTTTAAATATCAAACCCAAAGGGACAGTAGGTGACGATGACTAAGTCTATAAACTTAACCCAATGCACAATCAAGCTAGAAAATAGCGAGAACAAGGAGAACAATATGGATTATCTAATTCTGGTCCTTGAAAGTGGTTGTTTTATATCATATGATCACGAGCGATAACTTAATAAGATAGGAGTAGAAATCAGAGTTCTCTCCTACCAAGCACCTTTTGCTTGCCAAACCTATTAACGGGAAGTGGACTATAGAGGATTCAACGAAGCTATAAGTCACCTTCGTGAGCTACCACTATCCAGAAAATCATGGGACATTCACAAGTAAATCTAGCCCAAACACCACGTCTATGCTACGAATACTACTTCAATCAAGAAGCTATCAAAGTACTCAATAAGAGTTGCAAACTAGAAGAATAATATGAACAAAACACTTACTTTAACTAGAAGTTGACTACCAAATGATCTCAAGATGCAAACTCCGGGTGAGGAAGGTTGATCTCGAAGAATACAGCAACGAAGAAGCACCGACAAGCCGGAACTCCTCCAGAACTCTACTCTCCAACTCTATCTCTCTAATCTCTAAACAAGAACTAGTTCTAGATTAAACTAGCCTTTCTTGATTGCTAGCCTAGATCTACTAGATAGGAATTAGGGTTTCTGGCTCTTCAGCTCTTCATTGATTTGGCTCTGTTCCAGGGGGGTCTGGCTCCGTTTATATAGCCTGGTGGGATGAACATCAGCCATAGGATCAAACCGACTTAACGTAGGGGGCCAAGATGCATCCTCAAAGGCGGTGGAGAGGTACGCAGAGGCTGACAGGTGGGGGGCCACCCTGGGAGGCCGGCCAGCCTGGCTGGTGGGGCCGGCCGGCCCCACCCCAAAAGGGCTCGGGCTCCACTTTATTCTGGTGTCTTCTAGATCTTTCCCCGATCCCTCTAGCGATATTTTCCGTCGCGGTTAAGTTTCATGGCTTTTATGCACTTTAATCCTCAATTATGTACTTTCTGGATAATTCCCTGGAAAACAGACAATTCACCAAAACTCGTGAAAATGATTAGTAATAACCTCCTATTCTACGATATTGTTGTAATTTGCAAGGAAGGTTGACGGTTAAAAGTCCGTCAACAGCCGTAGCACACTTTTTCACGTGGTTCACCTGCAACAGGGATTTAACAAACCCTGAGTACCAAAAGTACTCCGCAAGACTTATCCGACCGATAAAAATGGGTGAAGACTCAGGAAATGCTGGCTAATGGGAATCAAGGTGAGGCTTTAGCAAGAATCAAAGACACCTTTGAGAAAAATGACTAAAGATGATCCTTACTATAACAATCACTTGTCAACTATGTAACGATTTTAAAACTTTTCTGTCTCAACAACTTCCATCATTACTATGATGCCGGGACTAGGATCAAGTCTCCCATATCGTGGAGCACCGACGATTCGAATCGCTTTATATACCCAGCTGGGGCTTTCTAGCCACACGATGTATGCAGGACCACCTTACATACATCAACTCAACCTTGGATTTCTCCACACCAGAACGGGTCCTAGCCATGAGAGTACAGTACACCACCTCCCTACGCCGTCGTCCCCTTCGACGGTGCGCCCCGTAGGATGGGTACACGCTAATTTCTGTCCCGGTTGTCCGTTCTCATCATGGATAGTACAAGGGAGCTTACCGCCATTAGCATGCGACTAGTACTATCCACTAACCTCATGATCCCAGGGCTAAACAACGGACGGTACTTAATCGACACAAGTGAACGACACTACACCAGAGGATTAGCCCATCCTGATGCAAGTCACTCCACCTGGTCTCAATTTACTCATTATGTCCTTGTTGCTTACCCTTGACCCGATCAAAGAAAAGGGTAAACAACAAGTACATCAAGTTTTCATAACTTCTCTCAAAGATGATATGGTTATCAAACTTTTTGAAAACATTTCCATAAAACCTATGCTATCAGCCGGACTAAGCATATACTAAGTATTTTTAAAATCAAAACAGGTATCCAGGATAATATATCAAGGTACGATAAATGCATCAAAGTAGGGTATCACACAACTCCTAACACCTAATACATCATATCATAAATATAGAATTATAAAAGCTCTTTGAAATACAAGGGAATGTCTGAATGCATCTGGGGCTTGCCTTGGGGCTCGACGAAGTTAGGCTCTGCTACCCAATCACCGAGATCGGACCCAACCTCTTCACGCTGAACACCCTCTTCAGAAACAAGAGTTGAATCAACTCCTTCCCCAGACGTCACAGCTACACGATAGAGATGCATGATTACAATGCATTTAATAAATAAAAAGATAATGCGATAATGATGCAACGATAACTAGTCCACCTTGAGTACAACTTTCCTTCACGGTAAAGTTGTAGTAAGAGATTATAGTTAACGACAACTACGATTGACTAACGGTGCGCTTGTCGATGTAAATTGCCAAAGGGCATTAGAGTTAATGACCTAGGGTCATCACTAAATTCTAAAATCAATCAACCCTATAATGATTAAGGTTAATTACTAATTTATTAGCCATTTTTACAGTTGTTGAAAGCCACTAATTAAACTTGCTAATTAGAGATTAATTAAACACTAATTAATCAAGATATTAACTAATTAAATATTAATTAACTAAGGTATTAATTAAGCATAAAACAAAAATTTGTCAAATCATAATCAAACTTTATAATTAAGATCATTATCATCTAATTAGCACCCAAAACAAATTTTATAATTTTTAGACTTATATTTTATTTATTAAAAATCATGGAAGTTGCATTTATCAATTAAAGGAGCCATTTTAATATACATAAAAATTAATGGAAATTCAAAGTTAGCATTTTTTGTGTAGAGCATAGCATAAGGATCACACACATATTTTTTTATATTTTTATCTGTCTAATTTAATTTATTACAAAAGATGAAAATCAGACATGAAAAATCAAATTGGAAAAAGAAAACATTTCTTCCTCGCTTTGCTTGGGCTCATCAGGCGGCACGGGTCGGCTAGCACATGCCGATTTGGCCTGGCCGGCTGTCAACGAGGCCCGGCCTTCCCGGGCGGAGACGGCGGCGTGGCTGGCGCCGTCGGCGGCTGGCCGGCGGCGAGGGTCACCCCATCGTGAACTACGCTTCACGGTGGACCTAACAAGCTACGGCAGACCTAACTACGCTTCATGGCGGGCGGCGGCGCACGGGGAACGGCGGCCGAGCTCACCGGAGTAGCTCGGCGGCACCGAGCACACACCACGCACTCACGAACCTCAAAACCCGACATTTACCCAAACGTGGCGCCGCAACGACTGCAGGGAAACACGGCGTCTTGGCGCTGCAACGGCGGAGTTTCTCCGGCTGGCAGCCGTTCCCGGCTGGCCAGACGACCGCAACGCAGATGCAACCAACACCCTAGGTCGACTCGGGAGCTCACCACAGCTTCAAAACAAAGGCGCAGCGAGCTTGGAGATGGGCGGAGGGTGGTTGACGGCGGCAGCGGCTGCGGCGGCGTGAACCGAGGAGGGCGGTGATGTTCTGGTACGTCTAGGCTTCGGCTGCGGAAAAGAGTAAGCCGGCGGCGGGATCGCGATCAACGATGGAGCTAGAGAATGAAACGGGAGGCGATGAAACGCTCTGTAGAGCGCTGGGCACCGCGGGGCGGCTTGGCCGGCGGCAAAGCGGAGTTGGGGTAGACGAGGGCGTGCGGGCGACTCCGGTCATCTTGGCTGGCACTTTATGGCTCAAATGAAACGCAAGAAGTTTACGGAGCTGTGTGCAAGTGATTAAGGATGATAGTGGAGCGAGCAACGTGAATATGGCAGTGAATGGACGATGGCCGGCATCGGCGATGGGGGAGAGAAAAAGAGAAGAACGACGATGGCCGACGGTTTATATAGGGCAAGGAGGAGCTTGACAGGTGGCTAGCGGCTTCACG
Source organism: Chrysopogon serrulatus (assembly GCA_015844335.1). Lineage (NCBI taxonomy): Eukaryota > Viridiplantae > Streptophyta > Magnoliopsida > Poales > Poaceae > Chrysopogon > Chrysopogon serrulatus. Next base: position 407,895 of record JADLZL010001694.1, on the reverse strand, counting down.
ACGGGGAGGAGCTAGTCGGCAACACGCGAAAGCCGGGAAGCCACCGGAACGGCCACGGCGGCCGGCAGCGAGGACGGCGGCCATGCCGTCCCTCTCTTTTGCCAATGTAGCAAGCAAAGCCACCTCAACACTATGCCTTTGAATCAGTTTTTGCAAATTTTCTCTAAAATTTTGAATTGAACTTGAAAATATCTAAAAAATATAGATTGCACAAAATTTCATGCTCTACAACTTTGATTAAACAAGTTTTGTCAGATTCCAAATAATTTTTAAATTACATTTCAAATTTGAAAAGAGGGCAAAAACCCTAACTTTAAAGATTTCAAAATTACTTTCAAATTTTGAATAAAATATGAAAATCTCCAAAAATAGAAGTTGTTCCATTTTTCAAGATCTACATCTTTGATTTAAGGAGTTTTTCATGAAACTAAATAAATTTTGAATTGGAGTTTCAAAGTTAAAAAGGGGACAATTTTCAATTCGTTGAACTTTTGAAATTACTTCTAATTTTATTCAAAAACTTAAAAAACTTTATTTACCAAACTTGTAGAGCTCAAAGAGATGTACAAACTGTATTTTGAAGTTTTTCTAAATTTTAAATATTTAAGGATGCAATTGAGAAAGGGCTAAAAATACCTTTGAATTTCAAGATTTTGAAAGGAATTTCAAATTGATTCTTTGGGTAATTAATTAGGAATTAATTGGTGATCTTGGGGCCTAACCAATAGCACATTTTCAAAGTATAAAGTTTATACTTTGAAATGGTGCCAAAGGTTAGCAACTTTTATTTAGAAAATTAATTACAGTTAGCTCCTAGAAATTAAAAATGATATTCAAATTTCAACACTTAACCAAAATGGAAAGTGTTGGCATTTGAATTCTAATTCCAATTTTTGTTCTTTCTTTGCATATTTAGACTTGTAAAACATGTTTGGAAAGTTAAACATAGTTAGTCACACACTTTCAAACATCAAGGTTGGTTTTAGTTGATTGACTTTTATAAGCAAAATTAAACATGTAAGTGAAGTTTAAATGATATACACATACACATACGATATAAAGGAGCTCAAACAACCCCAGAACTTTATAAACTCATTTTTGTTTCACATGTCAAGGTTCTCTAATCATGAATGCTTATGCAATACTTATGATGACATGGCAGGTTTAGGTTAACATAACACCGAGGGTGTTACAAAAGTTTATAGAGTGTTATTCAAACGGAGATGAAAGAGCATGATTAACAAATTAAATAAAGATAGAACAACTAATATTAGCAACATAGAATTTTCTAAATGAGGCCATTCCCTCAAGCTGGAATTTTGCAAAGCAAAGTTAAGTTTGGATGGATTAATGTTGCATTATGATAGGTTGATCATACCTGGCGCTGCCATTAGTCATTTTCTCACTTCAAACCTAAAATGGTCAGTGACAAAAATACCTAAAGGAATATTTTCATGATTATAATTCTATGCTCAATTCACAAGGGCATTATAGCATAAGATACAAGCTATGTTATTTTTTAAGAGTGGTTCTTTTAGGACACAAGATCGTTCTTGGGAAACCTTCTAATTATTGTACTTCGAGTTGGTGAGGTGGTTTCCTCTAGAACACTAGCCTTTGTGCACCTATATCAAGATTACAACGAGATCTATAATATTTATGATAAATATATACATCTAAAACCACCCTTTTAATGATTTTATGAATAGGTAGAATAAGGGGGTTGAAGATCTCGTGTGTGGTAATGTTAGAGAGACTATTTGATCCAGGAGATTTCTCATATGAGCATGGATTCAATGAAGTGTTAATGAGATAATTTCCATGCTCATCGATGTGATCTCTCTTTTCAAACTCCAAGGGTGTTTCTTCATGGATGTCTATAGGCAACAAGTTTATCTCTATTATTTCATGCCTATGACATTTATTGGATGTTTTATTTTTTAGGATTTCCCATGAATTGATGTCTCCAAGGTTGGTCTCTTCTAAATCTTTCTCTAAACTTGGGTGAGTTATATTTAAAGAAATTGAATTAAGCTCACCAATTGAATTTAAACCAAGTTTAGATGCTAACATTAAAGCTTCGTCCTCTTCCATCCATTCTTTGACAATAGCATATGTATTTCTAGTATGTTCTACGCATTCCTACCATTGTCGTTGCTCCTCTTGGTCATTCCTATTATCTTCATGACTTCTGCACTTTGGATGTCTTAGTGGATTCCTAGGGTCATTATGAGACTTAGGAGAGAGAGCATAAAAATGATCATTGGGGTCAAGGATGGGTTTAGAGATGGGTTCAGATGAAACATTTACTGCTTGAGCATAGAAGGGGAGAAAATAGAATTAATTCCTATATGGCTTGGCTCTCCTTTTATGGCATCACTTGACATGCCATCCTTGCACTCTTTCCAATGTCTTTCAGAGAGAAAGGAAGTTGATAACACTTTTTCTAAGATGCTCTTCTAAGAAGATTTGATGTGCATTGATTTATGAGCATCTTAGCTAATTGAAAGTCTAAATCATCAAAGTGGGGTTTCAATGGTTTAGGATTAATAGCTAAATCTTGAGAATAGAGTGATTGTGTTTTAGCTACCAAAACTTCCGTTTCTAGTTTAGGTGAGGAGTCCTTCTCTTCCTCGAGGAGTTTGGAATTAGCTAGAGCAACTTTTTCGAGCATAACCCTTACTCTACTTATAGGCAAATAAGGAAAGGCTCCTCAAGAAGATAAATCAAGGGATTTCCTAGAATTCTTGGTAAGACCCAAATAAAAATATTGAATAAGCACGGGGTCTGCAAAACCAAGGTCAGGACCAGATGTAACAAGTTCATTAAAATAATCCCATGATGTACTAAGAGATTCTTGTTCTAGTTACCTAAAAGTTAGAACCTCTTTCTGAAGGTTAACTACTCTGTGGATGGAAAAGAAATATAAACAAAATTCAGAGTATAATGTTTTCCAATCACCTCGCATACTCTTTACGGCTCGATTATACCAATGTTTAGCTCTTCCTGTCAAGGAGAACGAAAAAAGCTTCCATCTAATAGTCTTATTAGACATGCCAGCAATGCGCAAGCATGCACAGGTCTGCTCGAATTCTCGTAAGTGTGAGTATGGGTTTTCGTTACCTTCTCCCGAGAAGGGTTTATCTCGAATCATATTAATTAGACATAGGCGCAGCTCATAGCCAGGTGTTATGATAGGTTCTATAGATTTTGGTGGCCCAAAACTTTTGCGTATGCCATATAAATAGATAGGAGTGGAATTAAAAGCATCCATAAGGATGAACACAAAAATAATGAAGAGAAAGGGATAAAATAGGAAAAGATTAAGCTAGATTAAGTCAAATCAGCAAACCGTTCTCTGGCAACGGCGCTAAAAATGCTTGTTGGTATAAATTAACTGTACTCTATTAAATAAGATTTAAATAAGATTATCTGCAAACGCACAGATATAATATCGATGTAGCATTTTATCTGGAGGTTTTAAATATCGTATCCACAGGTAACAGTAGGTGATGATGATAAAGTCTATAGACTTAACCCAACAATTAGGCTAGATAATATCAAGAAAGAGGAGATAGCTATTGACTATCTAGTTCCAACAACCGGTAAGCTTTGAATAATACCGTTCTAACTGGGCAGTAACCTAAATAAGAGCAAAAATCAGAGTTCTCTCCTACCAAGCACCTATACACCTACCAATCCTATCAACGGAAAGTGCACTACAGAGGAACCAACGCAGCTGTCACCTGCACGGACAACCACTATCCGGCTAATCAGGGGCCATTCATAAGTAATTATAGCCTAGGCACTACGCCTACACTACGAAATACTACTTCAATCAAGTAATTATCAAGATCAAAGCACTCAATATGAGTTGTAAACTGAAGAATAAATAAGAACAACCGCTTACTTGAATTAGAGTGTTGAATACAAAAGTACCTCGAACGCGACTCCCCCAGCGGAAGTCGAATCCTCGAAGAATACACCTACTAGAAGCGCCGACAGCCTAAACTTCTCCGAACTCTACTCCTCTACTCTATCTCTCTACTTCTCTAAACAAGACTAGATCTAGAAGAACTAGTCTCTCCTAATTGTTACATCTAACCTTAACTGGAGATATTGAACTGAAGCTCAAGAATAGGGGATGCCTCCAGGGAGGGAGTCTGTCCCTTTATTTATAACCCGGTGGGATGAACGTGCGCCGCGGGATCAAACTGACTTAACCAAGGGCCGAGATGACTCCTCATAGGCGGTGGAGGAAGACTCCAGAAGGCGGGGGCAAACCCTACCAAGGTAGGGCCGGCCGGCCCCACCATGGTGCCGCCCGGCGCCCAAGTGTGGGCTTTCGGGCCCATCTTCGTCGTGGTGTCTCTCGATCCTTCTAGAAGTTGATTGCGTGGTTTTTCGTCGGCGTTAAGTTTCATGACTTTTAAGCACTTTAATCCCTCTTTTACGCTTTTCTGGAATACTTCCTGAAAATACAGAATATGCAAAACTCGTGGATTATTAGATAAAACCTAGACTAGTGTGTATTCATGTGCCTTTTCATGTCTAAAGTTATAATAAAAGTGGACGTTATCCACCGTCAACACCAGGCGATGGCGATACTCATACATCGATGATTTGAATCTATGGCTACTTGGTAAATTGGAGACTGCTATGGAGTCTTGACGAGTTGTGGCCTTCGTCTCTCATCTAGGATTGGTAGCCGAGGAGACGATGAACGATGGCGCTGATGGTAGAAGGAATAGGAAGTCAAAGTGACAAGGTGTATGTGGAAAAGAATTGGAATCACCGCAGCCACTTTGTCTCTCGAACTAAGTAGTAAAATGTCGTGTTATGGGCCAAAAAAGATAGTTGTTGCTGAATTAGTAATTAAAACGAAACCCACAATTACTATACATACTTAGGTACTTAGTAAATCTTGGGCCCTATAATTTTGGGAGCCCAGTTCGGTCGCACAGTCCGCACGGATCCAGGGACGCCCTTGCAATATTGAAATGTGGAATGGTGCTCTCCACTTCTAGCCAACGGCTGACTAGAGTTAACAAAAGTTCACAAGAGCAATCAGAGACTCACGGACACAAAACGGACGACCAGAGGAGCTCAAGATCTCGCAAAATCTGAAAGAGAAAATTCCTTATTTAACATAAAAAAACTTCATATTCCCAATTTGACACTGAAACTTTAAATCTTCTTCCTCATTTAGCCTCACAGGAAATTTTCGTTCCTAAGAATGAACATACTGTACCGTGAACTGTCACGTGGGGCCACAAGAAAAAGACTAACATACCCCTGACTCATTACACAGGAGAAGGGGATCGGGTATTTCGTTTTTGACTCGTGTAGACGCGGCGGCGGCAGTGCTGCACTCGCCTAACCCTAACCCTAGATGCTCACCGGTGATGGCAGCTTGAGGATGGGGCAGCCCTCGACGAGGCAGGCGTGGCCGGGGCGAGCGTCGCGGGCGAAGCCGGGGCCTGGGCGAGCGCAGCTCACGCTGCTGGAGCGGGCGCGGGTCGCGGACCTGGGGCCGGCGCCGCTCGCGCGGCCGGTGCGGGCGCGGCTCGCGAAGCTGTGGCCGGCGCCGCTCGCGCGGCCGCTGCGGGCACGTCTCGCGCACCAGGGGCGGGCGCCGCTCACGCTAGCGCCGCTCACGCTGGCGCCTCTCGCGCGGCCGGGGCGGGCTCATCTCGCGGAGTAGGGGCCGGCGGCGCTCGTCAAGCTGCTCGTGCTTCAGGATTGCCCACGGGTCGCGCTGCCGGACGGGATTCTGCGTACGCCTTGGAGGCTGGGTGAGTAGCAATACTTGATTCCCTCCGTGTCGCCATGGCCTTTAGTAGTACTTTATTTTTTAGTAGCAGTACTTTGTCACCAATAGCGGTAATTTTATTTTTCAGTAGCAGCACTTTGACTGGGCAAGCATTGGTGTTTTGTTCTTTCTTAATCTTTTGACCAATAGCAGTTTTATATTTTCTAGTAGCAGTACTTTGACTGGGCAAGCATTTGATACTAGAGAAGTAGAGATCTCTTGATACTAATAGCAGTAACCGTAGTATATATCTATTACAATAGAACAAGTAAAGAGCGTACAAAGAGAAGCTCGATGAGATTATGCAGTAATTCTTTTTTGTAGTAGCAGTACTTTGACCGGGCAAGCAACTACTTTTATTTTTATTTTTCACTAGTAGCAGGACTCACCCAGATTTATTTCAAGTCAAGATTTCTTCGAAGTAACAATAGAAACAGATGTACACAGATAGTTCTCATGTGTGCCATTATTCTTTGTACATCACAGGGTTGAAACAAATACTAGTTATTTGCTGAAAATCAAATTACTTTGCAATCACAAAAAGGCTAGAAAGGATGTCAAATGTTAGTGTTTTGATATGGTTGTTGATTCAAACTTGTCAAATTATATGGATTTCGTTGAATCAATTGTTGACAAGTATCCGCCGGGTTACTTAGAAGTTGCTCATGTTCAATACTATGATCATGTTCTAAAAACATTTCCAGAAGTAAATTCAGATCAGGACTTGATGTCTATGTTTGATATGCACAATAAGGAGACATTTCAGCCTATCACTGAATGGGATTTTGGAGGGAAAGAGCAACCTGAAAACAACAGAGAGCAAGATGATGATGATGATTATCTTAGAAATCCGAATCCAACGGATGAACATGTTGGGGTTGATGAGGAGACACTTTACTTGCAGAGTGAACCTGTTAATGCTGTAGCTGTGGTTGGGTGTTCTGATATAGGGAAGGAAAAGGTAGTAGCCGAGGATGACGATGTTGTGGAGGGTGATTCAGAATCTGAGTTAGAATATGACCTTGTCTTAGAGGAGGATGACTCAGAGAATGAAGTAGAGCCTGAGCAGGGATATGAAGAAGTAAATCATCACCCAATTGAATGAGAAAAGCAGAGAATTGAGCTTGGAAGTGTCAGAGTGCTCAGAAGATGTGGCTGAAGTGACAGCATTGGGTGGTTCTGGCTTTCGGTTTGTGGTGAATTGATAGGACATGTTCCTGTAGACAATGGCAGGTATCTGGCATTCCTTGCAAACATGCACTAGCATTTATTACCTCACTTACAAATGAACAAATTGAGAATCATGTTGACTCCTACTACTCCATTGAGAAGTTTAGAGCAGCTTATAGTGCACTAATCCCTGCTCTGCCTGACAAGAACCAATGGCCTAAATCTGAGCATGGATTCTTTATGTATCCACCACTACTCAAATCTGTTGCTGGTAGGCCTAAAACTGAGAGGCACAAAGGCTGTGGTGAAAATACAAGGAAGAAAGGATAGCACCAATGCCCTATATGTAAAGACTATGGACACCATTGGCACACGTGCAAAAAAGGTAGGAAGGAGGATATAGAAGCAATGAAAGCTGTGAGGTACGTGCCTATGTTTCAGGTTCCATTGATGCATAGTTTGTACACACAACAAATGTTAACTTTCTAATTTATGATGTAGAGGACCACCAAAAAGGAGAACAAAACAATTATACCTGATCAAAGTTCAATTATGGCATTGGAAGATGAAGCTCCAGCAGCTTTTCTTTCGTTTCCACCACCAAGGTTTCCTTATCTCTCACTTTGCTGAATTTATATTGCTGAATTTTCAGTCTCACATTGGTGACTTATCATACACCTTTCCTTCACACTTTTGTAGTCAAAATTTGGAGGCTACAACTACTAAAAAGAGAAAACATGCTGACTGTACTGAAGCTTCAAAAAGGTAGCTCTCCTATTTCTGTTTTTTCATACCAAAGCATGTAAAAATTGAGACGAGACCCATCCAAAAGTACAGTATACTAATTCTGATTTTTCATAGCCAAAGCATGGAAAATTCAAGCAACAAAAAGGGACAACGTGGTAACTCAACTCTGGAGCCTCGAAAAGGTAGCTATAATAAATCTAAACTTTTCTTACATAGCAGATTTTCATATGTTATTCAAATAATTGTTGATATACATGAACATATATAGGTCAAGAAGTGGTTCAAATCAGCCTGAGGCACTTTCAGTTGGTGAACCTGAAGGTGTTCAGAATGGGAAGGGCAAAAGGAAGAAGGTAATTTCTAAAAAGACTCCAAAAAAGCTGCAACTTGATAGCCCTGCAATGGGCACAAGGAGCAAAATGGCTCAACCTGCAAGTCCTGCAATGAGCACAAGGAGTAAAAGAAGACTTAGTTTGTAAATCGGAGAAGCTGAAATGCATGTCTTTTTGGTTTGGATGCGAATTTGTATGTCTCAATATTTATGTGAACAGAACCTGGATGTGGTTATCTATGTACTTGTGAACCTCATATTTATGTGATGTGAACCTGGATGCTAGTGTATATGCTATCTGGATGTGGTTGCTCTCATGATATCACCTTTACTCATTGCTGTATACCAGAATCTGTGTCCTCAGCAAACCACGTCACCACTTAACATCGTCCGACCGATCGCTGATCCCACGGCTCAGATCCCTTGCAGCTGCTGCGGATACTGCTGAAGCTGCTGCTTCTCCATCTTCCAGCTTCGAAATTTTTTTTATTTTTAACACTTTTTTGGAAGAAATTCGAAACCTAACAATGTATTGAAAGTATTTTAAAAATTAACCCCTTTTACCGTGCCACCGACGACGGCACGGCAAATCACCTATGCCGCGCTATGCATGGCGGCGCGGCAAAAGATGCCAGCGTGGCATCGCAGTTGCGGGCGGCTGACGTGGCAGCATTTTGCCACGCCATGCATGGCGACGCGGCACGCCTTTTGCCGCGCCACCGTCCATAGTGCGGCAAAAGGTAGGAGGATTAGGGCTTTTGTCGCGTCAAATCCTCTCGTCAGTCCTCGGGTCGTGTACCGCATTGGTAACTGTAGCTCCCTGTGGCCGCCTAATGCAGTGCAGCCGGCCATCAAGCAGCTGCGCGGGTACAGACGCAGCAGCCAGCCATCATGGCGCAAAGTACGCGGGGTGCAGCGTGCATGCATAGCAGTAGTGCGTGGGTGTGTATTCTGTTTTCAATTTTCTTTCTTTTATAAAACATAAGCTGGTGTGTGTTCTCTGGACAAAAAGAAGCACGTGACCAGAAAAACTATTTTACATGCAAAATATAGTTATGTTTATTTAAATTAGGTTCATGCAGAGCACTTAAGTAATACTACTTTATGAATATCATTATTAACAAGCATTTGTTTTTAGTAGAGATTAAATTTTTTACCTATTTAAAAGAATCTAAACCATATTTGTTGTTCACCATATACCAAAACCTCTTACCAGAGCGCAAGAAATTCTCGAGAAATGAACCATATTTGTTGTTCACCATATGCCAAAACCTCTTACCAAAGCGCAAAAAAAAATATCAGATGACTGTTCAAATAATTCAGATCTTTTATGTATATAAATAATCAATTTGCACCGATTAAATAAAAAGGGAGACTAAGAGACAGCCGGACAGCTCCTGCCAATGCTCCGTTCCAAGAAAATTATCGTTTTCAATTCTTCACAATCAGCTTTCACTAAATATATATATAATATTTGTATTATGGTATATAATTAGTATTATTAGAATCACCTTTCACTAAAATTATCGTTTTTCAATTCTTCACAATCAGCTTTCACTAAAATATTCGTACAAAAATTAAGTAGGATCTGAGCAGCAGCTGACCTGTGACACGTCTCTCTCTCACCTTCTCACATGCATAGAGAGGTGCTGTGCAGATACATAGCTGCAACCTGTAAGCAAGGCCTTGTTCAGTTCCTCTTCAAATTGCAAGTTTTTTCACTCTCTCTCCATCACATTAATTTCTACCCGCATGCATGAAGCATTAAATGTTAGTAAAAAAATAATTAATTATACGGTTTAGTTGTAAATCACGTGACGAATCTTTTGAACCTAGTTAGTTCACGATTGGACAATATTTACCAAATACAAACGAAAGTGCTACAGGAGTTCGGTTGAAGAAATTTTCAATCTAAACAAGGCGCTAATTTCTCTCACCTCCTCTCACGTCAAATCACCGCTTGCATGCAAAAAGCTTTAGGTGATATTATTTTCTAAACCACATAATTAATTTTCATTTTGTTTGCATCAAATTATTTGTATTGACTTTATCTATAAAATAAGACCCATATCGACTTTTAGTTTTTTGTGCCATAAGTTTGACTCGATTTATAAAAAAATACGTGCAATATTTAATTTCTAAATAAATTTGATAAAAAACTAGATTCAAATATCTTTCCGATAATATTAATTATGATACTAATCAATTATACTTATTATTTATAAAAATTACCGATGTTTATTTTTCGAAAAGCGAAAACGACGAACATTTTAGAACTAAGGAATACCAAGATGCCGCAAGGAGGCACAGTGTAGTGGTCCATGCATATACCCTTGTGGCCTTGTAGTACCAGCGCTATAGCGCACACACACCTATAGAGTAGGAGTACGCTGCGTACGTACGTACGTGCACGGTGGTGATCCATCCATCGATGGATGGAGCATACTGCTCCGTCCCAAATTATTTGTCGTCTCCGGTTTTCGTGCCACAAGTTTGACTCGATTTATAGAAAATACGTGCAATATTTATGTCTCCGAATAAATTTGTTAAAAAACTAGACCTAAAGATCTTTCCGATGATACTAATTATGATACTAATTGATGATATTTATTATTTCTAAAAATTGCCGGTAATTGTTTTACCGGGAAAAAAGCGGCCGATTATTTATTTTGGGACGGAGGGAGTACCTAAGCTTGGTAGGTCTGTGCATGCATGTATAAAGTAGTACAACAGCTAGCGACGACTACGCGTAAAGGGTGCGGTGCATTGCATGCAATGCACTGTAGTCTGAAACAACACTGTAGCAGTGCTGCCAGCACAGTACTATGTGTATATAGTACTCCCTCTGTCCCATGGACCTTGTCGTTAGAAAACCATGTCCCCCCCTCACAAACACGCTTCCCGGACGACATACTCCATGGGGACGGAGGGAGTATACATCATGCTTGGGCCTGACAGGGGCTGTGACGGACAACCGATCCCGACCCGGACGGGCGGCCGACCATCATCATCAATTGGAGGCAAGTGCTTTGCATGCGGGCGGCAACAGCGAGGGGGCTGCACCAAGGCTGTCGCCTGGCGCCTCTACGCCTCGCCTGCGCCTGCGCCTGTGCCCGCGGCCTCCTCCTACCTTTTGCCGTGCCATGGGCGGTGGCGCGGCAAAAAGGCATGCCGCGCCGCCATGCATGGCGCGGCAAAATCTTTGCCACGTCGGCCGCCACGCCATCCGCCCGCAATCGCCATGCCACACCGGCACCTTTTGCCGCGCTGCCATGCATAGCGGCATAGGTGATTTGTCGTGCCGTCCCTTGGTGGCGCGGCAAAAGGGGTTAGTTTTTGAAATTCTTTCGAAATAGTGTTATGTTTCGAATTTCTTTTAAAAAAGTGTTAAAAATAAAAAAATATTCCAAGCTTCCTCCTGCTTCTCCAACTCTCTCCTCCCCGTCCTCTCTCGTTCCCGAAGCTTCGCGCGCACCCGCGGCCGCTCCACTCCCGGGCGCGCGTCGCCCCTGCCACCGGCGCCGCCCCCCAGCACGGCCGTGTTTCCAGCCGCCGGCCGCGCCCACCTCCCTCACGACGTCGTCGCGGCTTCGCGTCCACAGCCTCGGCGGCCCTTTGTCTCCCTCACCATTGGACCGCTCCGTGCCCGGCTCGGACGGCGGCTGTACCTTGCCTCTTCTTCTCCCCGTCAGCTGCTTCGCTCTCTCTGCCTTGGGTTGGCCACGCGCGCCGCCCCTCTCTCTGCCCGACTCCGGTGGCCTAAGATTGGCCCTGCCGCGGCCAGTCCCTGCCGACGCAGCCCGCCTGCAAGAGCCGCCTGCAGGAAGGTTCAAGGTTCTGTGTATTTTTCCCTTTCTATATTTTTTCTAGCACCTGCTGTCTATTTGTGCTCTGCTCAAGATTGGGATTGCACGGATTTCTTAGCCTCAATCCAGATCGAGCCTATTGCTGCCCTCAATAAAAAAAAAATGGTTTCCAGTGCTTTGTTTAGCTAACTCTATTCAGATGATTCAGATGTCGACGAGTGGTCATAGATGCATTTGGATCAATGCACTCCGGTTTTACAAACAGCAGGGGACATGTTATCTTTATGAGATTTTTTTCTTCTACTTGGTAAACTATATTTGATTGTTAATTGTCCACCCTCTACCTGTAGGTATTAATTTCTTTCGCCTAAATACAGTTTCATCACATTGCCTTCTAATGCTGGCTTACTGAAAGGAGTGGCTGCATATATTATTGAGCTGTGCTGCAACCTCTTTAATGTCTTCTCTGATTAATCTGGCCTTCTACCAATGTATCCTATATACCTGAAGACCTCATATGTATTGGCCTATCTTACAAGAATTACAGGATGTGCTATCATTTATCGGTTTCATTTGGCATTTTTGGTACATCTGCAGGTTGTACCATCCAAAAGGCTACACAATTTGCAGGGATGCCAAACCTGTAAGTTGTCCAATATTTTCCTACACTTAACCCATACTTCTAGATTATGGCGCCAGAATAGGGCGTATGTAATTATTACGGTCTCCAAACAAATTCCTTCCTTGCGACATATATTTATAGTCTGCAAACAAATTCTTCTTTCCAATAAAATGCCACTTTCTGTTTCTCTTTGTTTCCTTACATTTACCTCCTTTCCATCTATCCAATGTCTGGATGGTTATTTTCTAACTTTCTAATTTGCCATTTCAATTCAAGGTTGTGGTGGCGGTAGTCCAATAAATTGCAGCTCATTTTCTGATTGTACAGGAAAGTCATAAGGGCTCCCTTATTTCAGTGCCACTTTCAGCTGACCATTTACTAGCTACCCACCTAATCATTTGGTTTGCATATTAAAGGTTCAGAGTGATAAGTGATTTATCATTGAAAACGGGGACATTATTTTGACAATTTCACGGTTGTACCAAGTCCGACATCCTGCGATGTGCATTTGTTATTTATTGTTGAAAACATTCCCATGACGACCCTTGCCTGTTAAACAACCTTCAGTAATCACAAGCATTTTTAAATGGTCATAAATTACTGCGTTTGGATCAGTGCATTGCGGTTTTGACAAAAACCAGCGGACAACTTATCTCAATGAAATTTCTGTTTCCTTCTCCTGCTTGCTAAACTATATTGATTTGAGTTAATATCCACCCAATTGCTCTAAGTATTAGTTTATTTCACCTGAACACAGGTTCATGGCGTTACCTTCATGCATGTACATGTTACCTTCATGTGATTAAATATCAGAAATGGTATTATCTAAGAATACTAATGTGTTTAGGAGTGTGCGTTGTAAAGGCTCTTGCCCCTCTTTCTTCTTAATACAAAGATACGCAGCTCTTTTGCGTGTTCGAGGAAAACAAAATACTAATGTGTTAAATGTATTCAACCATTTTATGAGCAAAATTATATGCTACAGATTACTAGCCTGCGCAGTTGCGCGGGGTTCCTGCTAGTTGTGGATGTATTCTCAAGTTGGTTTTCCTTATTTTCATGGTTCAAATAATTGCTGCAAAAATAAATCTGTGCATTCTGTGCAAATAATTGTTGAAAAATAAATATGTGCATTCTTTGCAAATGTTTGCTAAAAAATGTTTTTTAAAAAAGGTGCACATGCCCAAAAAATAGTACAGACAAAAAAAAACACTTTTGTCCAAACAACAGATAAAATTTTAAAAAAATGGCGCCAAAACACCTCTATACCATCCAAACACCTTCGTACATGAGGGAAGACACTAAGACTGGATGAGGGGCAAAATCGTCATTTCACGTCTTAGTTAACACCGTCACATGACTATTCTCACGGTAGTGTCATTTTAGGAACGAAAATTTTCAGTGAGACCAAATGAGGAAGATTTCAAATTTCGGTATCAAATTGGGAACAGGAAGTTTTTTTTTTGGTCAAATAAGGAAGGTGCAGCAACTACTCCACACGATCAAGCGTTCGGCCGACGACTGGATCGAGGTGGGAGCGCAGAAGCTTAGTTGTTTAATTCGCGAGTAATCGCCTTAGTCTAAATGGGGGGGGGGGGTCGCGTTTTCTCTTCCTTTATCTAATACCCCTGCCCTTGTAACCGCCAAAACACTCCTGTAATTTTGTCTCTTAAATATAATGAAGCGCAAATCTTTTGCGTTTTCGAGAAAAAAAAGAATTTTCTCAATCTGAAAACAAAGAGATCCGGCTTGGTCGGTGCTCAAGTCCAGCCTGGCCGATCCCTGCTCAGGCCAGCCGACTCAGGCGGCCCATGGCTGATGGCTCGGTCTGACTGCGTAGCGCTGGGCTCCTCCCACTCAGCCCAGCCGGCCCATTGCTCACCTAGCCGACTACAGAGCGGCCTAGCTGGCCCACCGCTCGGCCTGGCCGCTTGCAGCGCAGGGCGCGCGGCCCAGACGGCCTAGCCGGCCTGCGCACCTGGTTTGGCCGGTTCCTCTTGAGCAGGGGCGCACACAGACACACGGTCACGCACGACTTCGTGACAGCAGCTGGCCGGCTTGACACGCTGTACATGAGCAACGGGCTAGTTACTATATGTCCGGTTCATGGTCCTCGCCTCACGGCACGTGCACGTCCACTCAGCACCCTTTCCGGACTCAGTAGCTATATGTCTGCTGCCCGGCCCACACAAGAAGACCGATGATGGGGTAATGAGAACAAAAGGCATGCATGTGAGGTCAATAAAGCCCACGTTAGTTGAGCGAGAAGATAGATAGAGAAGCTGCTGTTGCTGGGATTGTTACTTTATCATGGGCTTGGAAAGTTCAGGCAAGAAGCGGTGATGTGTGCAGTGGAGGTGCAGGACAGAGATGAAGTATATATAGTCGGTCGGGCTTCGAGGCTGTGTCGGTGGGATTTTACAGGTAATCTTAGAAGTACGTGTAAGTCCTATGTAATAGTTAGCCGTTGGAACCCCATCCGCTCCCCTCTGCTGCTCATCCGCCCCCTCCCCAAAATCCACTAAAATCCTTCATCCAACTGTAGATCCACTCCTACCTCAAGCTGATCTACCGTTTGGTAGGTCCTTTCCCTCCGACCAAGGCTGTGGTGGGGATGGCGGTTCCCTTCCGGGGGGCAGCCGACAGGCACTGGCGGCAGAGCCTTCGACGCCCAGTTTCCGGCCTGAGCTCGGGGAATGTTTTCCTCGCCGGTCATAGCTCAGCATGTCCAGTTCGATGCATCATCCATGGACTCTTCTGGTGACGAGGGTTCCGATGGCTGCGCCTCCCCTTCCTTAGGCTCCCTGTTGAAGGGGAAGAGCGAGATGCAGGCAGCTATGGATGCTTGGCCTTCTCTGCTTTTTAGGGCTTCGCGTCGTGGTGCCTCCATGGCTACCGCCCGCCGCCCGTCTGCCTTGGCCGCTACCAGCGCTGCTCTGGTCTCTACTGCTGCCGGTTCTGTCGCAGCGCTTGCAGTCCATCGTTGTCGCACCATCCCTGGCGGTTGAGGCTGGAGCAGCCAAGCGTCGGTGCCGTCGCAGTCGAGTCTGTCCACGTCCCAGATGCCGTCGGGATGAGAAGTCTCCTTCTCGAAGTCGCATCTCTCTGCACCAGCGCTTGGGGCCTCGTGTCGCCCCGCCTGGCGAAGGCATCGCCATGGCCTCTGTAACACCCGTTGCCACCGGCGATCACCGGAGACGTGAGCGGCAAGTAGAATCGCCGGAGTTGGACGAGACGAGCAGAGGAACCTCTGCCGTGTTCGTGTTTTCTATTGCAAAATATTCGATGTCCAGAATTACAAAACAGTGTCGCATATAAGGCTACTGCCTGGTCCCATGGACCTACATGTCATACTCTACATAAAACATAAAGTACTGAATATGACTATTGGCTAAGTAAACGCCTGGCTAGTCTTGCTGTATGACATCTCCCGCCGCTTCAGGAGCTGCTTGTCCCCAAGCAGGTGTAACACCTCTGTGTTAAGCTTTGCATTAGGCCAATAATTAATTAACTCGATCATCATTTATCATGGCATAAGCATCATCAAGCATTTAACCCTAAATGCATTGTCATTTCATGTGTTGCAATTGTTGTTAATTAATTACTTGCGTGATTGTTAATTAGTGCATTTAATCTTTATTGCAAATGCTTAATCAAGTTTGGATCCATGTGCCCAGCATTTTAAAATGATTTAACAAAATTATTGCAAAAAAGATTTAGTGCATTTTTGGAGCAAAAGAAAATAATTAGGAAAATCCCTTTTTATGCCCTAAATTCAAAAGGGATTTGTAGTTCAAAATTTATTTGGAATTTTGACCTGAGCCTTAAATGAAAGTTGTTCAGTTTGAAATTCTCTACAACTTTTGTTTTGGGCACAATTCTTGAAAACGAATTTAAATTTGCCAAAAGGGTGCCTTTTTGATTCAGTTTTCAATTTCAAAAAAAAAAGGCCACCACCGCAACCGCCGGGCCGTTTCCGCCCAAAGACGGCCCATGGCCCGCTCCCGCTCCCGCCCTCGCGCGCGAAGCGCCGAGCCGGCCGGCGTGGCTGACCGGACGCAGCGGCCGGACGCCACGCCACGCCGCCCACGCGCGCCACAGCTCGTCTGCGGCGTGGCGGCCGGCCGGCCGAGTGGGACCCGCAGCCGGCCTTCACCCGAAATGGGAAACACACCCGCTCCACACTCGCTCACTCTCTGCCTCCGCCCTTCCGCTCGCTCTCTCGCTCTGTCTCACCTTGGCGGCGGCCAGCGCGCCGCCCCGCGGCATGTCGCCGCGTGTCCTGCCACCGTTAAGCCACCACCGCCAGCGCCTCGGCGTAATCGAACCGCCTCACTTTGCTACACTTCCTTGCGCCGCTAGCCACCGACGTGACGCCGTGGTAAGGGGCCAATTTTAGGCCGCCTCCTTTCCCCGCCGTGACAGCCCGAGCTCGCCGGAGTAGAAGCTTCGCGCGGCCGCCCCCCTCTTCCTTTTCTCCCTCAATGCCGCCGCTTTTTTCTGTGCCGTAAAGGTCGCTCATGGTGTAGGTCGAATCGGTTGAGCCGCTTAGGGCTCGGGTTCGCCGGAACGACACCGGAGCCGCGCCGTGCTCGTCGCCGCCGTGACATGCACGCGCTCCGCCGCCGTTCATGTTCAAATCCGAGACCTTTTCGCGCGTAGTTGTGTTGCTAGGGTTTCGTTGTGGCTCACCGGAGCTTGCTCTTGCCTCGCCGTGCCTTGTCGTGGCCGGAGACGGTGAGGGCGCCGCCGTACAGCGCCGCTGTCCGCCGCCTCGCCTAGCCGCCGCTGCTAGAGCTCGTCACCGTCGAAACTAACACCCTCACGGGGTGCGCCTTGACGCGAGGAACACGTCGGTGCCCCCCCCGCGCCGCCGAGACTTTCGCCGCGGCGAGCAACGCCACCGAGCACCACCCCCCTCGGTGCTGACCGGTGGACCCGTGGACCGGCGGGTCCCGGCCGCCAGTGAGACGTGGTCCACTGGACCAGGTCCACGTAGGGTTAGGGTTTCGGTTTAAAAGATAAAATGATTTCCAGAAATTTGTTTAAATGAGTTTGAATTTGTTGCTTTGGTGCAAATAGAATCCAAATCTGGTGAAACTTATTTTGTTAGACTTCTACTGAGTAGATCTATCCAGTAAAAATATGTAATGCAATTTTTGTGGTACTTTACTGTGTAGATTTATTTAAATGCTTAAATGGCTGGAATATGAGTAAATGCATAATAAATTGTAGAATGCTCTGAAAAATGTGATTCTTGTTTTGTTAAACTCTATTTGTGATGTAGTTTTTGGGAAAAATATGTATCATGCAGTTACTATACAAAAATATTGGAATATGATTTAATTTCAATTCTAGGCTGATTCTTGTATGATTTTTAATAAATTAAATATAAGGAATTATGCCCTGGTAATTTTTGGTGACTGTTCTTGTGCTAAGTAGTTTTAGAGAAAAATATTAAATCTATTGTTTGATACTTTTCACAGTACAAAGCTATTACATGTGCAATTCTGTCCTGCTGTTTAATCTTTTTGTGTAGGCTGTTGTACTTGATGAATTATGGTGAAAATTTTATCATGGCTCTGTTATAGCATTGTGCAGCTCCTGTAATTTTTATAGATTTTTCTGGACTGTTTAGACAGAGGTCACAGTTCAAGCCTAATTATTCACATGAAATGATAAGTATTGGAATTAAATGATTTAAGAAGTTCTATATTACTTCTTGTGCACTTTTAATTAGGTTATGCTTGCTGGTCCTGTTATGCAGCACCATAACTGAAATGTGATGGTTGGCTATGAATAGTAGTACTTCTCTTTATTCATGTGATGTGTGTATGTGTGTGTGTGCCTACACACCACTCTTCTTTTATGCACTTCTCTAAGTGTTTAGAGAAGAGGTATGCACATACTCGAGTAAATGAGTTAAGTTGTTAGTAGAGAGGAGATATGCACCTACTCTGTCAAATGATCTGTTAATCATCTTCATTCATGAGCATCATACGTGTATGCATTCACTTGTACTTATACATGTGCATCGCATCATACAAAGTTCGCAGTGTTGGTATATTTAACGCATTACAGAATGATCAAGAGATAAATCAAGCAAGCGCACGGATACCGCTGTAGCTTTCACCTAAGAGTATTCCAAGGTATCGAATTTCCACGAGGAACGTGAAGTGATCTAGTAACGAATCAAGTGCGACCAAGGAATGAAAAGATAAATATGATAGAAAAGATAAATGTTTTTGTTGGGTAGAGAGGGGCTATCTAAGGTGATCTAGATAACTAAGAATCAAATTCACGATACTTGTCTACTTTGGAGCAACAAAGCCTTTCCAACTCTCGAATAAGACTGGGAAGAAAGTAGGCTGGGGAGGGCTGCCAAAAGCTCTACGAAACACTAACTCCGACGTGGTGGAATACGAAGACCAACAAAGCTGTCACCTCCTCGAAGGCTACCACAACTAACCGTAAGAATTAGGCGCAACCTCGGGTAAACTCTAGCCTAGACACCACGCCTACGCTATCGATTACTACTCTAACTACGCCAAGCAATAACTAGAGCACTCAATACGAGCTAAGATCCCGTAAACTAAGTAAAGTAAGAACAAAACTTAATTAAATAGAAAACTTAAGAGTTACCAACTGAAGAACTTGAAGATTCGTCTCCGTAGAGGTACAAAGTTGAGGAAGATCCGTCAAGCCGGCTCCTCATCTACCTGCCTCCTCTCCTCTCTCCCTATTTTCTACTTTACAAGAGCTTTGGAGATGAGAGTCTATCCATTCGAGGGACGCCTCTACATCTCCATAATATATTGCCCTAAACTATGGGGGGTCTACCTCTTTATTTATATCCTAGAAAAGCCTTCCACCTCTTCCGAACAGCGATGTGGGACTATTCTTCTATCGTTTGCTTGTTGGGCCAAACCGACTTCGAAGAACGGTGGAGTTGTGAACCCTAAGGTGGTAGGAGGCCACCCGTCGAAGCGGGCCCCGATTGGGCTCGAGGGCGCCGGCCGGCCCCGGGTGGGGCGGGCCCCCCCCTCAGTAGCAAGTGGGCCCCACCTTCGGTACGTCGCCTTCTGGTGCCTTCTAGAGTCTTCTAGCGTCGGTTTCGGTGTAAAATTGATATCTTTTGACCCCGACTCGAATATAGCAAATGATATGTCCGTTTTCGATCGTCTCGACGAGCCCGTCGCAATGGTGTAGTCCAATTCATCATTTAAGATACTTTTATTCTGTGTAAAATTAGATACACCTGCAAAACAATCGAGAACAACACAACTCATGGAACTCGTTAGAATTAAACCCTACACTATACTTTATGATTCTTTTCATGTTAATTCATGCAATAATTGATGGTATAAAATAGGCATTAAGGACCATCAACAAGTTCCCCTAAGCTTAACCTTTGCTAGTCCCTTAGCAAAGCCAAACTCAATGGATCAGGAGTTGCTGCTATATTTTCACTTCCAACAAGTACACGTACCTTCAAACAAAAATTCTCCTTTAAATTTATAAATCATATTATTTATCATGGGGCTTATTGCTCTTACCATGGATCTTGAGTAACTGAAAGATAGAATGATCAAATCAAGTGCTATGTCTCTCGTTCTTTCACTTCACCATTTAATCCGGAGTTTTCATAATAATAATTTTTTTTTTTTTTAAAAGCTTAGAAACATATTGTTGTCAAATTAAACAAAGGATCCATAGAGAAAGTCAATCACACCATTGAATTGAGAAGTGCATGTGTATGGAAAAATTTATCACTCTCTTCTATTTATTAGAGACACATGGCTATGAGGCTAATTCTACTATCGGGCACGTGCCCATTTTTTTTTATATTTATTTTTTCGAGGTTCCTGACACTTGTCCCTTTTTATTTCCTCGATCTATCTTTTTGAGGTTTCGGACACTTGTCCCTTTTTATTTCCTCGGATACTTTTGCATAGCCACATGTCTTCCAACAAACTTTTGAGAGGATAGCAACAGATAATTATGAGCATTTATACGGAAAATAAATGGAATGTGTAAGTGATCTCAATTCAATAGCATGATAACTTCATAGGGTCAACAAAGTTTAATTTAACTCAATGCAATTATTAGTCATATTAATATTGGTAAATCTCTGGATCTCTAGTATTGTTTAGAACAAGATAACAGTAGTTCAGATCATCATATCACACCCACCAATTACTTAGATCTTAGATCAAGCATTTGCTACCCATGCATTTATTATTATTAATTAAGAGAACTCATGCTTGAAAGTAGGTACTGGAAAGAAATTACAATAGAGCAACTATTCATCATTTCCAAGACAAAATCATATTGTTCTTCAGTTTTTATTTGACTCTTAACAAACTAAACCGAATGATAAACACTCTATGATCACACCTTAATAAATAACTAGAGTATCTTTATTTGATTTTAATGATCATTCATCTTTTTATTTATTTTTAATTAATGACTCACAAAAGACTTGACAGACGTGGACCTTCATGTGCCCACATATTTTTGGAATTTTAAGACTGTAAGATAGACTCGATAATCGCCTAGGTATACTTACCTGATAACTAGGGGATGCCCTCCTCCAAGCTAGATATTTGCTTAGTCCTTGTTTATACTTCACAAACTGCCAAATCCTATAAAACTCAAATAGACACAAAACTCGTGGAACAGATTAAGTGTTAGGCATATAAGTTTCAGTTTTCAGAGTCTTGGTGATTGAATTCTTTTTTTAGATAGGATTATTAAATTGTAGAAATTCAATCAGGTCTATTTCTTCTAAGTTTTCAGTTTCAAAGAATAATTTCAAACGTTGGCCATTTACCTTGAAGATGTTACCTGAGTCATCTTGAATTGTAATGGCTCCATGTGATGAGGTTTCAACTACCTTGAATGGTCCTTCCCATTTGCTTCGAAGTTTTCCATGACCAAAGAGTTTTACCCTTGAATTGAACAAAGAATACCTTGTCCCCGTGTTTGAACTCCTTGTGTTTGATTCTCTTATCATGCCATCTTTTTGTTCTTTCTTTGTAAATCTTGGAATTATGATATGCCTTCTCTCTCCATTCTTCTAGTTCAGATATTTGCATTTGACGATTCTTGCCAGCAAGATGGATATCCATATTCCATTTCTTGATTGCCCAAGAAGCTTTGAATTCTAATTCAACAGGCAAGTGACATGTTTTACCATATACCAAATGATAAGGTGTCATGCCTATGGGTGTCTTGTATGCGCCGATAAGCCCACGGTGCATCAAAAAGCTTGTACTTCCATTTCTTGCCCATTTCATCCACAGTCTTTTGCGTAATGTTTTTGATTTGCTTATTTGATGTTTCAAATTTGACCACTTGTCCGAGGGTGGTATGGAGTAGCAATGTTATGTTTGACTCCATTTTCTGCTAAGAACTGCCGGAATCTTTTATCAATGAAATGTGGTCCTCCATCACTTATGACCAATCTAGGCATTCCAAAACGTGGAAATATTACTTCATTGAACATCTTCTTGGAGTGCTTGGAGTCGGCAGCTCGACATGGTAATGCTTCTACCCATTTGGATACGTAGTCGACTGCTACCAAGATATATTCTGCATCTCCTGACTTTGGAAGTGGTCCCATGAAATCAATTCCCCAGACATCAAATAATTCCACCTGAGGTTGTTCGTGAGTGGCATCGCATCCCGAAAGTGTTGATGTTTCCATGTTTCGGCATTCGAGACATCTTCCGACAAACTCTTTTCGTATCTTGATACATCGTTGGCCGAAGAATCTGCTTTGCCAAATCTTGGCATGTGTACGGAATGCTCCATAATGTCCTCCATAGGGTGATGAATGACATCTCTCAATGATCTTCATGCCTTCAATTGTCGGGACACACCTCCGTAGCAATCCATCGGCACAGATCCTGTAAAGATATGGATCGTCCCATAAATGGGTACGACTCTCATACTGGAGCTTCCTCTTGTCTCCTCCTGGTGGAATATAACCTGCAACCATATAGTTGACAATATTTGCGTACCAAGGATCGGAGTCCGTTACTGCGAGGAGTGTGTCATCCCTTAGATAGTCATTAATAGGTAGCTCATATGTGTCTTTATATTGAAGTCTAGATAAGTGGTCAGCTACTGAATTTTCTACTCCTTTTTTATCCCTTATCTCTATGTCAAATTCTTGGAGCAGAAGAATCCATCGGATTAACCGAGGCTTAGCATCTTTCTTAGTGAGGAGGTATTTAAGTGCAGCATGGTCTGTGTATATTATTACTTTCGCTCCCACTAAGTAAGATCTAAACTTGTCTATTGCAAAGACCACTGCCAGCATCTCTTTTTCAGTGGTAGCATAATTAAGTTGTGGCCCAGACAAGGTTTTGCTAGCATAGGATATAGCGTAATGTTTCTTGTCTTTGGTTTGTCCTAAAACGGCACCCACTGCAAAGTCACTAGCATCACACATGATCTCAAAGGGTAGACTCCAGTCAGGTGGTTGAATAATTGGAGCTGAGATGAGTGCTCTTTTGAGAATTTCAAAAGCTTCAAGGCATTCAGTGTTAAAAATGAAAGGTACATCTTTGGCTAGGAGGCTAGTTAGGGGTCTAGCGATCTGAGAAAAGTTTTTGATAAAACGCCTGTAGAACCCTGCGTGGCCTAGAAAGCTGCGAATGCCTTTCACATTTGTGGGAGGTGGAAGTTGTTCAATAACTTCAATCTTTGCTCTATCCACTTCTATCCCACATTCGGACACCTTGTGTCCTAGCACTATTCCTTCCCGAACCATAAAATGACATTTTTCCCAATTTAGGACTAAGTGCTTTTCTTCACACCGTTGTAAGACTATGTCTAAATTCTCTAAACATTCATCAAAGGTTTTGCCATAGACAGTGAAGTCATCCATGAAAACCTCCATGATTTTCTCGATCATATCGGAGAAAATAGACATCATGCACCTTTGAAAAGAAGCTGGAGCATTACACAGCCCAAACGACATTCGTCTATATGCATATGTTCCATATGGGCATGTGAAAGTAGTCTTACTTTGGTCATCTGGGTGGATTGGGATTTGATGATATCCGAATACCCATCAAGAAAACAAAAGAAAGAGTGATTTGCAAGCCGTTCCAACATTTCATCAATGAAGGGTAACGGGAAGTGATCTTTCTTTGTAGCCTTATTAAGTTTCCGGTAGTCAATGCACATACGCCACCCAGTGACATTACGTTGAGGGATGAGCTCATTCTTCTCATTCCTAATGACTGTCATTCCTCCTTTCTTTGGCATAACTTGGACAGGGCTAACCCACTCACTATGAGGTACGGGATAAATAATCCCAAATAAAAGTAAAAGCTTAAGGACCTCTTTCTTAACAACTTCTCGCATTGCATTGTTAAGTCTCCTTTGTGGTTCCCTCGATGGTAAAGAATCGGGATCGGTGGGAATACGATGAGTGCGTAGAATGGGACTAATTCCCTTGAGGTCTTGGAGTGAGTAGCCTATAGCTGATTTATGTCTTTCTAGGACAAAGACAAGTTGATACGTTTCATCTTGGGAAAGCTTGTCACTTATGATGACAGGTGTTTCTCGATTATTATTGAGAAAGACATATTTTAAGCCAGAAGGAAGGGGTTTTAGCTCAATAGAGGGTTGCGATGGCTCCTCTATTTCCTCTATCTTTATAGGCTCTGCCAACTCTTCCTCTTCTTGAACAAAGTGTTCATCATCAAGAGCTGATTGAGCCATGTCTTCTAAGGATGCCATTAAGACTTCCTCAATAGGGTCTGGTTCAGGCTTGGGTTCTACTATTGCATTACTTGAGCGTGCAAGCGAGATGGTGATAGGAGAACTTCCTAGTTTTATATCTAAGAGACCCTGTTTTGGTCTTTCTTGAAAGAATGTCCTAAAAGGTACACCAATCAAGATGGATGTGTCTGAGATATCAAAGATATAAAAATTTAATCGATACTCAGAACATTGTATTCACAATGGAATAGACCTTATGACCCCATAACTTTCAAGAGTATCTCTAGAAGGAGTTCGTAAAAGCTTATGAGATGGGATCAAGAACTCGTTGGGAAAAAGTTGTTCGGCTAAAGCCTTTGAAATAATATTCATCCCAACAGTTGGACTATAGTAAG
This sequence comes from Chrysopogon serrulatus, assembly GCA_015844335.1. Taxonomy (NCBI): domain Eukaryota; kingdom Viridiplantae; phylum Streptophyta; class Magnoliopsida; order Poales; family Poaceae; genus Chrysopogon; species Chrysopogon serrulatus. The sequence goes on along the minus strand of JADLZL010001694.1, from coordinate 383,273 downwards.
CCTCTATAGTGGTCCCCTTAATAATGCAAGTGATAATGTCTGAGGGAGCATTGATTCGGGCTACCTCAGTGGATAACTCCGTTTCTGCCAATCACTCATGACTCATGATGGCCGATAGTCCTTTAATATGTTCTAGAAGGAGAGAATCATTATTTGGTCCATCATTATCCTCGTATGACATAGAGTGTGTCAGAGGCTTCACTTGAACTGGTAAATTCGAGGCATTGCCAAAGTCTTCAAAAAAGATCATCCTCGATTTCAAAAGGGAACGTGGAAGGATGAGATTCATCATCTTCTAAAATGTGTTTTGTTTCCTCAATTGGAGATTCTTTAACAACCAAATCATCTATAGGATTTAAAGGAATTTTAGATTTGATTGTATCTGTCTCCTCTTGTTGGTCGGGGCTTGGCTTGACTTCTTCTTTTTCTTTAGGAAATTCATCAAAGATGCCAGTGTAAGGGGTGTTTTCAAGGATTTTCTCTAGTATGGCTTTCCCCTCACTCACGGTATTGTGCGAGAATGAACCTCCGAAGATAAGTCAAGATGCGTGAGCAGCTTCCTTGTTAAGACCGAGATGGAAGTGGTAAAGAAGCACGTGGTCAGGCAAGTGAAGGGTTGGACCGGTATTGATAAGATTTAAGAACCTAGCCCAAGCTGCTCCTAATGTCTCCTTCTCCTTTTGTTTAAAGGTAAGAACTTCTACTCGAAGAGCGGCGATCCGAGGAAGAGGGAAGAAAGCAAGACAAAATTTGTCTCGAAGTTCATCCCAATTTCCTTTCACTCCTCCTACAGTATGAGCATACCACTGTTTCGCTCTTCCTAAAAGGGAGAACGGAAACAATTTCCATTTAATGGTCTCTTGTGTCATGCCAGCAATATTCAAGCAAGAACACAATTGCTCAAATTCTCTAAGATGGGTGTATGGATTTTCGTCTTCTAATCCAGAGAAGGATTGCTCCCGGACCATGGCTATGAAAGCAGGGCGAAGCTCATAGTCATCTATGAGTATAGGATGTGATGATGGTGGAGGCTCCAACAACTTGCCCTTTGGAGCCGAAAATTGAAAGATAGGCGTGGAATCCATGTGGTAAGGTAAAGGTGATAAAAACGAAAATAAAAGGTACACGGACGAACTTGGCTCGATCCCAGAACAGCTACCGTTCCCCGGCAACGGCGCCAGAAAGCTTGTTGGTATATTTAACGCACACAGAATGATCAAGAGATAAATCCGCAAGCGCACGGATACCGCTGTAGCTTTCACCTAAGAGTATTCCAAGGTATCGAATTTCCACGAGGAACGTGAAGTGATCTAGTAACGAATCAAGTGCGACCAAGGAATGAAAAGATAAATATGATAGAAAAGATAAATGTTTTTGTTGGGTAGAGAGGGGCTATCTAAGGTGATCTAGATAACTAAGAATCAAATTCACGATACTTGTCTACTTTGGAGCAACAGTACCTTTCCAACTCTCGAATAAGACTGGGAAGAAAGTAGCTGGGGAAGGCTGCCAAAAGCTCTACGAAACACTAACCCCGACGTGGTGGAATACGAAGACCAACAAAGCTGTCACCTCTGAAGGCTACCACAACTAACCGTAAGAATTAGGCGCAACCTCAGGTAAACTCTAGCCTAGACACCACGCCTACGCTATCGACACTACTCTAACTACGCCAATAATAACTAGAGCACTCAATACGAGCTAAGATCCCGTAAACTAAGTAAAGTAAGAATAAAACTTAATTAAATAGAAAACTTAAGAGTTACCAACTGAAGAACTTGAAGATTCATCTCCGTAGAGGTACAAAGTTGAGGAAGATCCGTCAAAAGCGGGCTCCTCATCTACCGTCTCCTCTCCTCTCTCTCCCTATTTTCTACTTTACAAGAGCTTTGGAGATGAGAGTCTATCCATTCGAGGGACGCCTCTACATCTCCATAATATATTGCCCTAAACTATGGGGGTCTACCTCTTTATTTATATCCTAGAAAAGCCTTCCACCTCTTCCTCGAACAAAGCGATGTGGGACTATTCTTCTATCGTTTGCTTGTTGGGCCAAACCGACTTCGAACGGTGGAGTTGTGAACCCTAAGGTGGTAGGAGGCCACCCGTCGAAGCGGGCCCCGATTGGGCTCTGGGGGGCGCCGGCCGCCCCCGGGGTGGGGCCGGGCGGCCCCACCCTCAGTAGCAAGTGGGCCCCACCTTCGGTACGTCGCCTTACGGTGCCTTCTAGAGTCTTCTAGCGTCGGTTTTGGTGTAAAATTGATATCTTTTGACCCCGGACTCGAATATAGCAAATGATATGTCCGTTTCGATCGTCTCGACGAGCCCATCGCAATGGTGTAGTCCAATTCATCATTTAAGATACTTTTATTCTGTGTAAAATTAGATACACCTGCAAAACAATCGAGAACAACACAACTCATGGAACTCGTTAGAATTAAACCCTACACTATACTTTATGATTCTTTTCATGTTAATTCATACAATAATTGATGGTATAAAATAGGCATTAAGGACCATCAACAGCAGGAGGACCTCTAGTTTTCGGAGATCGGAGCATTTCCTTACCTATGCTTTCTAACAGTCTAATTATGCTTTATGATTGATGCATTAGGTATAGGAGTTGTGTGTAACCGTTGATGCATTATATCTTTGCTTTACCCTTGAATTATCCCACCTTGATATACCCTGCTAGTCTAGGGCGAGTATTATGCTTAGCTTGCTTAGATGGTAGAAGTCGGGTGATTTCCTGTCATCCGCGAGTATAGGCGGTTACTTATGATTGATGGAAAGCTTATGTTGATATCATCTGGTTGATGGTTATGGTCGAGATAATTGGAGACCGGACGGAGTCTTGTGGGGTTGTTGGACCATAGTGATTTCGTCTGTGTCGATTAAGGACCGTACCGTTGATGTACCCCAAGTCATGTTGAACGCATGTCTCATACTTAGCTGGCCGGATAAGCACTTCCGACCGCGAAGCCTAACACTATCCGGGCCGGTTCTCGATCCGTTCGCACCGTATTGGAGATGGATGGGGGACCACAGGGGTGCGAAGAGTAAGTCCGAGGTCCAGCATGGCTGGCTAAGGCAGTCGGAGGTCCCTGGGTACGGTGGTTCTATGCGAGTCCGCGTACTTGTTTTTCCTGGATACGTGCCACGGTGATCTGTAGCTCACTTCACGCGTGAGTGTGGTTTATATGAGGAATACCCCCTGAGCTCAGTAGTAATCGATTCGAATCGCCATCGTTCCTGGACAGTGAACACCTTGACTTGAGCTGCAGCATCGTAGTAATGATTATGGAATGTGATTAATGATGATGATGGGTTAAGCTGATGATTATTCTTGTGGCTACTACTTGCTTGCTTAATCATGATTAATATACTATAATGATGCATAGTACAGGTGCTTACCTAGCATAAATAGGAATGATTAAGCTGAGCAATCACTTTTAATGTTACTACTGCTTTTCCGCAAAAAGAGTCAAGCTATCCCCTGATAAAGCCTGTCATACTCCTTGGAGTCTTTTATTTTGAGTCAGTCGGGTAAGTCTAGCTGAGTACCTTCTCGTACTCAGGGTTTTTCCCGCTTGTTGTTTGTGCAGATGGCCATACCTACCACGGGTATTGTGAGACCTGCTTTTATCTAGTAGATTAAAGTACCAAGGGCATGGTCGTTCTTAATATTCTCCCCACTTGCTTTTGTGGATTGATCATCAGGCTGGCATTATATTAAACTCAAGTTTGTGTGTGTGGGTTGAGCTCTTAAAACTATCTTGTTTCCGCTACTTGGATTTGAAGAACTTGGTTTGTAATAACTCTATTTCCGCACTCTGATGTTATCGAACTATTTGTAAAATGTTGTAACGTGTGAATGGTAACGCTAAACTTGTACGATCTTGGTTGATGATGTTTGGTTTGAAATCCTTCGAGATTTCCGGACAACCGGGTTTATAACGGCTTAAGTGTGACAATTGCTTGCTTAGCGAGTGATTTTTCACTTATGCTTTTATAAATTGGTCGGTTCTGTTACAGCAGGAGCATCTAGGAATCACGCCTTCAGAACATGGTAATCTTCCCAAGTGGTCGACGACGGTGGAAGGCCGGTCCAGGAGACGAGTACCTGAGGCACCGCCGTATTGCCCTTCTTGGTCAGACGGCGTTCCAAGACTGCCGCCGGCTGAGCATCAGACGCCTGCAAATCAATCAGCATTGGAACAGTAGAGAATGCAGGTGTATAGTCACTGTTGTATGGCTTGATTTGTGAGATGTGAAAAACTGGGTGAATTTGGCTCTGTGGTGGTAGTTCCAACTTGTATGCCACAGTACCTGTTGACATTTCTAACGTCGCTACTAGAAATAGAGGTAAATCCCTATCCCCGGCAACGGCGCTAAAAATGCTTGTTGGTATTTCTTATGCACAATTAAAATATGAAGGATTCCGCAAGCGCCACAAAGACAACCATTGTAGCATTTTACCGGAGTATTCCAGGTATCGTTATTTATATTTTACCACTGGGAAACAATGGATAAAGACATTTGATAGTTCACTATCATGTATCTACTAACTAATAAACCAACTAGACTAAAGTAGAGGTAAATGATAAATGATAGGAATTATATTTATATGACACACACACAGGAGAATTCTATGATAAGAGAGTAGATAGCTAAAGTGAGAGGACAACGGGAGAGTTTAAGGTTCCTGAATACTTCTCTATTACTTTGGTTCTATATAACTAAGTCATGGTAAATAAAGCAATCACACAATCGCACTTTGGAGCAGCAGTACCTATCCAACTCTCGAATAAGACTGGGAAGAAGGTAGCTGGGTAAGGCTGCCAAAAGCTCTACTGAAACACCAACTCCGACGTGGTGGAATACGAAGACCAAAAAGAGCTGTCACCTCTAGAGGCTACCACAACTAACCGTAAGAGATGGGCGCAATCTCGGGTAAACCCTAGCCTAGACACCACGTCTACACTAAAGAATACTACTCTAATCACATGTGATAACTAGAGCACCTAATACAAAGCGAAGATCCTATGCTAAAGTATAACAACTATACTAACCAATCAAATGTAATGCATAAAAGTAAATAGAGAAGACAAAATATATTAAAGCATAAGTCTTACAAGAATAAATACAAAGATATACCAGAACTCTGACGACTCCTGCGAAGACTCCTCCGGAACCCGGGCGTAGCGCCGCTCTCCCTAACTCTCAACTAGAACTACATTGGAGAGTCTAGCCCTAATTCTCTAGAGATGAGAGGTTATCCATTCGAGGGACGCCTCTACATCTCCATAATAATGTGGTGCCCTTAGGGAGGAGGGGTCTACCTCTTTATTTATAGTCTAGAAAAGCCTCCACCTCTTCTGAGCAGGCGATGTGGGACTAATCTTCCACCGTTTGCTTGTTGGGCCAAATTATACATTTAACTTGGGCCTTCCCTAATCATCCCTCATGTGAGGCCCTCAAGGGGCCCCGAGCACCTTGGGGTGCCTCTCTTGGGCCTCTTTCATGCCATATGAGCCTCCCCTCACGTCATGGGCCCCCCACCTTTGCTTGGGCGTGGGGCCTTCTAGTGATAATTCTAGTGTTGGTTTATAAAATTGAATATCTTTTCACTCCGGACTCCAAATATAGCAAATGATATGTCCGTTTCGATCATCTCGATGAGCCCGTCGCAATGGTGTAGTCCAATTCATCATTTGAGATACTTTTATTCTGTGTAAAATTGAATATATCTGCAAAACGATCAAGAACAACACAACTCGTGGAACTCGTTAGAATCGAACCCTACAACTATGCTTTATGGTTAATATCATGTTATATTGAGCAATAGTTGATGGTATAAAATAGACATTAAGGACCGTCAACAAGTTCCCCAAGCTTACCCTTTGCTAGTTCCTTAGCAAAGCCTAACTACTAAACTTGGATCAGGGAGTTGCTACAATGCTTTCACTCCTCAAAAGTACACATGCTTTTTAACTGAAATTCTCCTTTAAATTAGACAAAACTGCTCTAACTTTTAAACTTACCCATTTTACCATTAACTATGGAGCTTTTCAACTTTTGCGTGGGTCTTGAGTAATTGAAAGATAGAACAATCAAGTCAAGCACTATGTCTCAAATTCTTCACTAAACTAATATTCTAGAGTTTTTACAAGTTTTTAAAATAAAACTCGAGCTCAATTGTATGACACCCTCAAATCTCTTAATTGTGTGTGATTTTTGTGGATCTCACTTGAGGCATTTATGTTGTCATGCCCTCCTACAACTAATTATTATAGTGGAGCTCATAGGAGTGGCATTAAACAAGAACGAGCATACTTGCAATTCATATATTGTAAAGTCAAACAATGCATCCAAAGAGAGTCAAGTCATACAATCAAACCAAGATGTGCATGTGTATGAAATATAGTGGATGGGTGAATATATGGTGGCTAAACCTAATTCTACTTTTGCTCTTTAGAAATAAATCTCTCTCTCTTAGACTTAGAACTTTCACAGGAAAACATGAGGCTATCTTTATTCTTCTTCTCTCTTTTTTTTTTCTTTTTTTTCTTCTTTTTTTTTCAATTTTAACTTTTTTTTTTTAATAACATTTTGCATAGCCATGCATCCTTTGAATACAATAAATGATTGGAGAGATAACAATAAGAACATAGAGCATTAAACAAGGGGTTGTCCTATAGGTCCTATATTTTATATATATTTTTTTTGGTGTTTTACTCCTAGTATAGGAGAAAAACATTTTTGAAAAATAGATCTGGATGAAAGAAGAAAATAATTGCGCTTACTCCCATGGTAGGAGCAATGCATATGTTGGTGGAGTGTGTGAGTGTGATCTTGATTTTAAAAGCATGACAAGGCTCTCATAAGGTATACAACAAAGGTTGACTGAACTCAATGCAAATCAAGCAGCATGAATGAGCAAAGGTTTTCCTAATCTAAATGTATATCATGTATGGCTTTGGTAGGAATTCAAACTTTGTCATACAAGAGCTCATCATGTAAGATTTTCAGAGTTTTCAAAAGATAAATCTCCAGAACTTAGTATCGTTAGGAATAAGATAAATAGTAGCTCAGTTTTTCTCATATCATATCCTTCAATCACCTAGACTTAGCTTAAGCATATGCCTCCACAAGTTTCAGGTTCAGAGTAAATTCTTATATCAAAACAGTTATATCTAAAACTCAGAAGAATTTAAGGTTAAAAATTAGGCACGTGAAAGGAATTACGACAGAGCAACTATTCATCATCTCCAAGACAAAATTTTATTGTTCTTTAGTTTTTATTTGACTCTTAATAAACTAGACAGAATCTATGATCACACTCTAAATAGCTAAAGTATCTTTATTTGATTTTAATAATTATCCATCTTTTTATTTCTTTTAGACTAATAGACTCACAAAAGACTCTATAGACGTGGACCTTCATGTGCCCACATATTTTTGGTATTTTATGACTATAAGATAGACTCGATAATCGCATAGGTATACTTACCTGATAACTAGAGGATGCTCTCCCCAAGCTAGATGTTGTCGTAGTTGAGCATTAAAAGCTGAGTGGTCCTCATAGAGGAGCTCATGTTTGTAAGAGCAAGTGTTGCCAGGAATACTTCAATCTCATCACTCAAGAAGTTACTTCCTTCACATAGAGGTCAGCTGTGTGTCAGAGAAATGTGCTTCGAGTGATGAAGATAAAGATTCCTGGGTGAGCTAGCTCTTGGAGTCATCCTGCAGAAAGCTCTCACAAAACACCAAAACTCATGGAACGGCATTAGGATAAAACGTAGTGGTTAGCCATTTTAGAGGATTGGGTGTTGTGGAGGTTTTAAAGTATGTTTATGATAACAGTATTGGGGCAGGATGCTCAATTAATATTTTTAGATTTTATAGGTTTATATGCAACAAATGTATGATATGTATTTTTATTTTGTAGGCCACCACACTGAGAACTCCTATAACTTTTACGCTACAAGGGTTTCATATGGGGCTTAAAGTTTTTTTTTAAGATGCATGAATACAACCTAATGCATATCTATTTATTTTTATTATTTCCTATGCAATACTAATGTAGAAAAGTAAATATGGTTAAGAGAAAATAAATCATGTAATGTAAGAAAGTAAATATGAATAACTACCGATGTTACCTCACGGCGAGGGTTCGATATTTTGAGTCCTCCGAACTGGACTCCTCCTTGCAGTAGTTCATTGATCGAGTACTTTGGTTTGCTTCTAAGGATGAGGATTAAGGTGGTGTCTCCACTAGTGGCGTTTCCAATGGTGGTGCCACCTTCTTCCTTTCTTTTTGTTAGCATCTCAAAGTCAATCTTATGTGCATCCTTGTTACTAGTCTAGAACTCCCACTTGTAGAATTTAGGGAATCTCCCCACTCTTTGCTTGAAGTGGGTTCTGCTCATCTGATACAGGTAGTAGAGATCAAGTGCAGGAGCTCTATTGGTGGGAAAACACCAACAGAACTAGGAATTTATTCATTCTCTAACCTTAGGCACATAAGATTGATGTCTTTTCACATTGTTCATTTACATCTTATGTGAGAATATCAAAAGTATAAATATAGCATTTAAGCTTATGAGATAAAAGAATAGAGTTACTTAACCTATGGAAGGATTGTTCATCTTTATAAATTATCAAGATTAATAAGATGACTATCATCTTCCAAAATAAGATATATCATATTTGAGCATTTGGTTAAGATTGAGATCAAGAGAATAGTGCTATGATGTGTACTCCAAGATCAAGAGAAAATGATGACCACTTACCTTTAAGATGTTACCTTTATTACTAGAGCACGATGACACCATGTGGTAAAGGATAGATGATTTTAATGGTCTTTTCCTTCCTTGCATCTTGAGTTGTTCCTTAGCATCTTGTCTCATATGTTGTACTCCTTTCTCACTCTTCTAGACTTCTGCTTCTCTCATTATTTCTTCTCTGCAAGGAATTAGTAGACAACACATACCCGAAGGAACATACTATCTAATTAAAGTATGGATAGTGTTTGCTAAGTGGTTAAAGATTAATCTGTAGCTCATGTTTTAAATGATTCACCATTACTTTAAATTTTCCAACAAGGTTAAGGCGAAGATATAATTTTAAAGAATACCTCTAACCTTGATTTGATTCTATGAAATCTCCTAATGTGATTTAAACATTTTTTAGAGAGAGAGGATAGTCTATAGATACAGCCAAATTCTTATACAAATATACTTTGATGTTATAATGTTTAAGTAATATTCTAAAGCATACTCATAAGAGACTAAGGAAGTTCAAAAAGACTAAAGATATTTATTCGAATAGAACCAAGAATATGTAGGTGAACCAAATTATTTTAAGTTTTAGCAAATTAAGCATGACATAAGGTATGGATTAACAAGATGGCATAAGATATTGAATATAGTTTAAAGTTGCATGAGGCTTGGGTAAACATACCTTATGTCTTGCAAGGTGATTGGTCCAATATCATGGTAAAGTGTAGAAGGTATTGAAGTGTTTTTTTTATCCATTTCTTTCCATCTTAATCCTTTCTATACACTTGTTCTTCTTTCTTTTCATTTTGAACCATGATCAGACATTTATTCTTTTTTCTGCATAAGTGTTAGTGGACACATACCCGAAGGATTGCAACAAGTTTGGAATGTGGGTTATGGTCCATATAATTTATGCAAATTTCATCTATGCTAATGAAAGGATGTGCTTTTAGAATTACTTTGGCATAGATTTCTTCTAACAATTTTTATTTGATAGCTGCACTTTTATATGGTTCAAGGCAAAGATAACTCGCAACAAAGGATTAAATATATAAACTTTGATACTTACAGTTCTTCCATGGAGAATGAGCTGTGTCTTCCTTTTGTGCAAAGTTATTGGACATCATCACATGCCTTGATTCATCTCTAATGTAAGTTCATCTCTTGACTTACCCGAATTGAATTTGGGAATTTTCTGCAGGAGTTAGTCTAACAAAATATCCAATATCTACTACAGTATTCTATCGGCTCAAAAATCAACCTAGACACCATGTCTAATTCGATTTAGGAAGGCATTTTAACCAAGCGCTTAGTTTAAAAGCCTTTTGAAAATAAGATCACCACTCCTCAACTAAGCACCATGCTTCATTTAAGAGATGTATGAAAGTACTTCAAAGCCTAAACATATATTACTATAACAAATGTAGGTAGCATGAGAGCACATAGAGATTTACTCAAATAGAGATGAAAGCATGATCATATATGGTGTGAATGTTTTTTTAAGTAGAGATGCAAGTGACATGCATATGTGCAAGGATCTAAATATGTTATGGACTTGATATGTGATGGAGTAGATGCATGGATTATTCAAAGTGAACATGCAATGGAATGCAAAAGGATAACTACTCATCAAATTTAAAGTCTATGAGCAAAATTTTCTCACCTTTCTTGATCATAACTACCATGACTCACGGGGAGTTGTGCAAATGTCTTTATTCATCACATGTGATGAACTTTGAATTCATGTGATGATGACTTTTCTTTTCCAATCTACACATGGCTAGAATAATATATATAAATGTTTATACATACCTATGAGATGGCAGGGCTTTATTGTTGATGGATCATGAATGTTTGGGCACCCTAGGTTCTTCAATATTTCCAATGTCTTGTTCTTGTGGAATTTTGCCGTAAGGTTGGAACGGTTGATATCCCGCTTATTCCACAACTCAACAAAACAGCGGTAATCCTACTAAAGCTAGTGGTAAACTAGATTAGCGAGATATCAAGATCAATATCAAAATCTCTACACCAATTGTTTCCCGAAAGTTGCTAGAAATAGAAAAATGCTTGTTGACATTTCTAACGTCGCTACTAGAAATAGAGGTAAATCCTATCCCCGGCAATGGCGCTAAAAATGCTTGTTGGTATTTCTTATGCACAATTAAAATATGAAGGATTCCGCAAGCGCCTGCAAAAACCATTGTAGCATTTTACCGGGAGTATTCCGTATCGTTATTTATATTTTACCACTAGGAAACAATGGATAAAGACATTTGATAGTTCACCATCATGTATCTACTAACTAATAAACCAACTAGACTAAAGTAGGGGTAAATGATAAATGATATGAATTATATTTATATGACACACACACAGGAGAATTCTATGATAAAAGATAGATAGCTAAAGTGAAAGGACAACGGGAGAGTTTAAGGTTCCTGAATACTTCTCTATTACTTTGGTTCTATATAACTAAGTCATGGTAAATAAAGCAATCACACAATCGCACTTTGGAGCAGCAAGTACCTATCCAACTCTCGAATAAGACTGGGAAGAAGGTAGCTGGGTAAGGCTGCCAAAAGCTCTACGAAACACCAACTCCGACGTGGTGGAATACGAAGACCAAAAGAGCTGTCACCTCTAGAGGCTACCACAACTAACCGTAAGAGATGGGCGCAATCTCAGGTAAACCCTAGCCTAGACACCACGTCTACACTAAAGAATACTACTCTAATCACACGTGATAACTAGAGCACCTAATACAGGCGAAGATCCTATGCTAAAGTATAACAACTATACTAACCAATCAAATATAATGCATAAAAGTAAATAGAGAAGACAAAATATATTAAAGCATAAGTCTTACAAGAATAAATACAAAGATATACCAGAACTCTGACGACTCCTGCGAAGACTCCTCCGGAACCCGGGCGTAGCGCCGCTCTCCCTAACTCTCAACTAGAACTACATTGGAAAGTCTAGCCCTAATTCTCTAGAGATGAGAGGTTATCCATTCGAGGGACGCCTCTACATCTCCATAATAATGTGGTGCCCTCAGGGAGGGGGGTCTACCTCTTTATTTATAGTCTAGAAAAGCCTCCACCTCTTCTGAACAGGCGATGTGGGACTAATCTTCCACCGTTTGCTTGTTGGGCCAAACCATTTAACTTGGGCCTTGCAATGGAAACCCTCATGTGGAGGCCCTCCGTCAAGGGGGCCCCTTGGGGCCCTCTCTTGGGCCTCTTCCATGCCATATGCCCCTCTTCTCATGTCATGGGCCCCACCTTCGGTACATCGCCTTGGGGCCTTCTAGAGTCTTCTAGTGTTGGTTTCGGTGTAGAATTGATATCTTTTGACTCCGGACTCCGAATATAGCAAATGATATGTCCGTTTCAATCATCTCGATGAGCCCGTCGCAATGGTGTAGTCCAATTCATCATTTGAGATACTTTTATTCTGTGTAAAATTGGATATATCTGCAAGACGATCAAGAACAACACAACTCGTGGAACTCGTTAGAATCGAACCCTACAACTATGCTTTATGGTTAATATCATGTTATATTGAGCAATAGTTGATGGTATAAAATAGACGTTAAGGACCGTCAACAGTACCAATTCGTTCCAGCACCATGTAGGGACCAAAGAACTTGTAAGCCAGCTTAGGGTAAGGTCTGTTGGCCACTGTAGACTGAGTATATGGTTGTAATTTGAACAGCACTTGATCTCCCACCATAAACTCTTCATTAGATCTTTTCTTATCAGCTTGTATTTTCATCCTGTTTTGAGCTTGTTGCAATCTGTCTTTGAGTAACTGGAGGTGGATCTCCCTATTCTCAATGACTTCAGTAACTGATGTAGATGTTGTATCAGTGGCAGTAACATGCAGTCCCACATTAGGATCATATCCATACAAAGCTTTGAATGGTGAGCAGCCCAGAGCACTGTGGAAAGAAGAGTTATACCAGAGTTCTGCTAAGGACAGCCATGTCTTCCAGGATTTTGGAGAGTCTTGAACTGCACAGCGCAGGTACATTTCCAAACATTGGTTGACTCTCTGTTTGACCACCCGTTTAGGGGTGTTAAGTTGTGGACAGGGACAGATTCACTTCATACAGCTTGAACAGTTGTTTCCAGAAAGAGCTAACAAAAATAGCATCCCTATCTGAGACAATGGTTTGGGGTAACCCATGGAGTTTGACCACATTATCAAGGAACAGTTGGGCCACAGAGGCAGCAGTGTATGGATGTTTCAATGATAAGAAATGTGCAAACTTGGTGAGTCTATCCACCACCACCAAAATAACATTGTAACCCTCTGATTTAGGCAGACCCTCAATGAAATCCATTGATATATCCTGCCAGACTCCCACTGGAATGGGCAAAGGTTGCAACAACCCTGCTGGATGAGTGTTCATGTGTTTTGTATGCTGGCAGGTTGCACACTGTTTGATGAAGTTCTCAATATCTGTCCTCATTCCTTTCCACACAAAATTTTTCTTGAGTCTGTGATAAGTAGCATTAGTTCCAGAATGGCCTCCTATTGCACTGGAATGAAATGCTGCAATCAACTTTGTTTACAGAGCTGAGTTCTGTCCAATCCAGACGAGGTTGTTTTTCTTAATCAATCCTCTATCTAAGGTGTAACCTTGAGAATCAGGACTTGCAAGAGCCAACTGGGCTAAGAGCTGCTGTGCTTGGTTGTCTGTTGCATAGGAGTTTAGTACCTCCTGCACCCACTGTGGCTGCAGTGTAGAGACAGCTTGTAGGGAAAACAAATGGACAACCCTGGATAAGGCATCAGCTGCTACATTTTCCTTGCCTTGCCTATAAATTATCTTGAATTGGAGGCCCATCAATCTTGTCATAGCCTTTCTTTGGAGCTCTGAGTGTAAATTCTGCTCATTCAAGTATGCCAGAGACTTGTGGTCCACATCGAATTACAAATTCTTGTCTCTGTAAAATATGCTCTCCACTTTTCAACTGCCATGATTAAGGCCAAAAACTCCTTTTCATAGATAGACAAATGCTTGTGTCTCTCCCCAAGAGCTTTACTGAGATAGGCTATAGGCTATCCATGTTGCATCAAAACTGCCCCAATCCCATCAGCACATGCATCTGTTTCCACCTGAAACTGATCTTGGAAATTGGGTAAGGTTAGGACAGGAGTTTGAGTCATAGCCATCTTGAGATTGTCAAAAGCTTGTTGAGCTTCCTGGGACCATTGGAACTGTTTCAACCTGAGGATTTGTGTCAGTGGCTTAGCAATCATGCCATAGTGCCTTACAAATTTCCTATAGTATCCTGTAAGACCTAGGAAAGCTCTCAGTTCAATCATTGTGGTTGGTGTTGGCCAATGCAGCATGGATTTGGTTTTCTTAGGGTCAGTGGCCACCCCTTTATAAGATATGATATGGCCTAAATACTCCAAACTGGATTGAGCAAATGAACACTTGGAGGCTTTCAAGTAAAGAGCATTGGACCTTAAGGTTTCCAGTACCAACTGTATGTGCTGCAAATGATCCTCCATTGTAGGGCTGTAAATGAGGATGTCATCCAGAAATACTAAGACAAACTTTCTGAGAAAAGGTTGGAGCACTTGATTCATAAGACACTGAAAAGTGGCAGGTGCATTAGTAAGGCCAAATGGCATGACTTTGATAGCTTGAAATAGATAAGCTCCTATGCCGTCCTAAACAGTTCCCTTAGGATTGACATTTTTTTCTAAGGGATAGTGCAACATATAGCTAAGATTTATTCTGCACGGAGTATCAGCTTTTCTGATGCTCCATTTTGTTTATCAAGTCTCAGGGTTTACTTTGTATTAGATTAGATGATCATGATGATTGATCAACAATGGACTCACGAAGGAATATGCGAACACAAGGTTTATACTTGTGGTTCTGTTGTGATGATGAGTCATTGATTCAACTACTAGCATCTCGGATGGGGTGCTACTGACGGTGGTGAAAGCCACGAGTTCCACATGTGCCTTGGTTTGTGTTGTGCAGGTGTCGAGCATGGAGGCAGTGGCCGACGGCGAGGTGAAGGTCAAGTGATGGCGGGCTGCGCCGAATGGACCGGGAGCGGTGAAAGGGCGGACGCATCGAGACTTGGACTGAGGGACCCGGAATTGCCGGGCGGGATCGCGTTGCTGGCACTTGGCTTCGACAAGCGCAAGGACATGGGCCGGTTTGTTGGTTTGGGCCTCAAAACCAACGGAGGCGGGTTTCGGTGGTTTGGGCCTCAAAACCACCCGACGGGTTTCTGGGTTGAGCCTCAAAACCCTGACGGAGGTCTCGAGGCGGACGGACGACACGTGGCGGCATCGGGGAGTTCACGTCGAGGCGAAGCTACCGGTGAGAAGGCGCGGTGGCCGTCGGATCAAAATATCTATCCGGCTCGGTGGAGTTGTACTACAATGTCCTTGGGCTAGGTAGTACGCTCGGTGTCATGTAAGGGCAAAACTGGAATTTAAAATAAACCCCGGTCGATAAGTATGGTGGGGGGAGCTCTCTTACCCCTTCACCTCTCCATTTTGCATTTTCCTTCTCCCTTTCTAGGGTTTCCCTCTTCTAGTGTGCTTGAGTGTGAGAGGTCCACTAATTCCACTAATTAGTTTGTAAGAACTCAGATTTCTTGTTGGGAATGGAGGCCTTAACCTCCTCGTGTCCTCCGGGATTCGTTTTCTGAAATTTTTGTGTTGAATTCGTGTTGGTTCATCTTGTTCTTGTGGTGTTCTTCTCTCCCCCAAAATTTTCCTCTTGTGATTTCTTGAGCTATGGTTGATCGTTTTGCGCACCGTTTGTTGCTGCTCGATCCTTGCTTGTAGGAGAATACTTCCACCGAAGGGTTTCTCCAAATTCGTCCCGTGCAAGGAGATCGAAGCGATTCTTGGTGACGCCCGGTTTTTGCTCGTTTTCATCACCCCCTTTATGATTCCCGTTGATTCATCCAATCTCAAGCTATGATCTCTTAGAGGGAGCTTCTCCATTGCCTCGGGAACCCACTTGTTCAATTTTGGTTGCAGTTGGTTGAGATTTGGAGGAGATCGGGCGGATTGAAGATCATGGCGATTTTCGTTCTTGCTGTTCGTGTTCTGGAACCCGTGCTGAACCTCAGCACTTGAGGTGCTGAGCCTTAGCGGTCTGTATGCGTTTTTACGTCTAAGTTCGAGAAGTGCTGAACCTCAGCACTTGAGGTCTTGAGCCTCGGCGGTCTATAGCTTCTTCTTTGTGCAAGTGCATTTTACTGCTGAACCCTCGGCAGATCAAGCTGAACCTCGGGGGGGTCTACTGCGGTCTCGGTTTTGAGGAGTTTCTTGTTTCCGCTTGGTTTTTCGTTGCCTTGAGTGTTCTGCTGTGTTTCCGGGGACTACCGGGAACATCCATCACTGTTGACTCGAGAACTACTCGCGTGTGAGTTTTGGGTTTTTGGAGGAGGGTCGAGTGGGGCGGTGGCCATTCGAAAAGAAATTTTGATCGGCTCCCATTCACCCCCCCTCGATCGCCATTTTCGGTCCTTCAATTGGTATCGAGCCGGTTAAGGATCATTCCACCCCTAACCGGTTCGTGATCCGCTAGAAGGCGACATGGAGCGCTTGTTCGGGCAAGCCGCCGTTTTTCGATGGATCGAATTACCCCTCTTGGAAGATACGCATGTCGGCGTATATCCAGAGTCTTGGCTCACGAGTTTGGGAAATTTGCGAGGATCCGAATTATGTTATTCTTCCCGCTCGTGTTGGTCACGAGAAAATAGAGCAACACGATGCCAATAGCAAAGCTCGCAATGCTCTCTTTTCAAGTCTCTCTCCTTCTGAGTTTGAGCGAGTTTCTCACTATACTACCGCTCGAGAGATCTGGGTGAAGCTTCAGAGCTATCACGAGGGGACTCCCTAAGTTAAGACCAGACTCTTTGAAACATACAAGCGGGAGTATGAGAACTTCACTCAGTTGGATGGTGAGACCATCCATTCGATGTTTTCTCGGTTTCAGTCGATTGTGAACAAGATGCGAGCAAACAGGGCTCAGCTACCCTATGATGATCATGAGAGGGCTCTCAAGTTACTACACTCCCTGGATCAGAGGGTTTGGGATTCAAAGTTTCAGGCCTTGGTTGAGTCACCCAACTACGCCACTCTCACGGTGGATGAGCTGTTCAGCAAGCTCAAGTCGAGTGAGATCGACAACCAGACCCATGCCAAGATCCGCAACCCCTCTGCTCCGACTATGGCACTGGTGTCAGGTAAAGGTGTCTCTAGTTCTTCCGCTAACCCCTCATCTGCGATGTTTGCCTTGTCTTCCTTGATCACAGTGACAGAGGAGCAGTTGGACGTGCTCGGAGACGATGAGCTGGCTCTCGTCATCAGCCGGTTCTCGCGGTTCCACAATAACTGCTTGAATCGCCGGCGGGGTGGACCGAAGGATGGATGCTATGGATGCGGCGACCCCGACCACTTCGTCGCCAACTGTCCCAAGCGAAACAAGCACTCCTTCGACAAGTCCACCTCCGACAAGCACAAGGAGAAGCGCGAGTACACCTCCGGCAAGCACAAGTACAAAGGAGGTTTTGACAAGGAAGCGATGAAGCGCAAGTTCGTGAAGAAGTTCAAGGCAAGAGAGCGCGCCTCCCTCAGCGACCTCGACTCCGATGACGAGCGTGCTTCTTCCTCTTCGAGCGATGACGAGTCCGAGAGGAAGGTCGAGGACAAGCTGAATGGCCTTTGCTTCTTCGCCGACTCCACCCACGGAGGCTTCTGCACCATGGCACTTGGTGACGAGGTGGAGGGCGGCAACGGCGATGCTCCCAGCGACGACGACGACACATCTAAGGTATCACCTTCCGTCGATGCTCTTGTCGCTGAAGTTGATGACTTGACTGCTACTTTGCTTCGTCAAGATAAGTTGCTTAAGCGTGCTGCTAGTGATAGAAAAGAGTACAAAGCTAAGCTAGAAGTAGCGCTTAAGGAGCTTGAGCAAGTTAAGAACACTCCCATAGTGTCTGACGAGCCAGAGTGTGAGTTCTGTAGCGTCTACATGGCTGATCTTGCTAGTCTGCAGTCCAAGTACGCTGATTTGATTAATGAATTTGATAGTGTGCGTGCTTCACCTGTGTTGTTGGGTGCGTGCAAGTCTTGCTCGGACTTGCAATCTGAGTTGGCAGAGAAGAATGCCAAGATTACCTTGCTTGAGAAGGCCAACTCAGATAGCACTAGTGTGACTAAGTGTGCTCTTTGTGAGGGTTTGGAGCTGGAGATTGCCAATTGCCGGCATGACAAGGTGCGTACCGAGGAGGAAAACACATACCTTCGGACCATCTTGAGTTGGGTGTCTTGCAGTGAGCCACAACTTGGCATGATGGTCAACCAATTTAGGAGGAGAATTGGTGGACTGGGATTAGGCTTTGCTTTAGGTAGGAAGGGTGATGATCTTTATGGCAAAGTTGGTGAGTTTAGTGGTGTGCCTCCGAGTGAAAAACCTTCCACTACTCCCAAGTTACTCAAAAACACTTCACCTAAGCAACTTGTGCCTCCCACCAAAGATGGAGTGTTTGAAGAACCTCCAAGAGCTCCACCCCAGAAACAAGTGTGAATTCCAAAACTGAACCATCTAAGGAACCCACTTGACACACTCCCTTCTATCTCTGAGGAACCCCTTCCCAAAGCCAAGCCACCTCCAAGAGTGAACCATACCCACAAGAAAGTGAACCAAACACCTAAGAGAGAGGTGTAACATTGTGAGTATTGTCATAGGGATGGTCACTTGGTTGAGTTTTGCTTTAGGAGGAAGAGAGATGAGAAGCGTGAGTTTGAGTTGAACAACCGGAACATGTACCGCCCTCCCCATGGTGTACATGTACCGCCCGTTCAGAGGCGCACTACTAGGCCTAGAGGTGCAATGCCTCAAGGTGCTAGGCCTCAGGTTGCGAGACCACGTGGTGGTCGTGCACGGCGGGGTTCAGGTCGTGGTCAATATGACTATGAACCTCGTGGCGGTGCTTTTGTGTCCCACAGCTCTAGCGGACCACGTTTTCCCTCTCGTGGTGATCGCTTTCCTCAAATGGGACATGGCATGTTTGGTGTTTTTCCTAATACTTTTCCAGGGCAAATGATGCATCACTGGTATCCTTCTCAGTTTACTAACCCCAGTGGTGTGCCATTTGCTCATCCTATATCTTTCTATTGATGTAGGATGGAGGCTTAGAGAACACATGGCTCATTGATTCCGGATGCTCGCGCCACATGACCGGAAGTTCTAAATGGTTCTTAAGCCTCGACCCCATGCAACACAAGGAGTACATCACATTCGGGAATAATAGCAAAGGTAAAGTGGTCTCTCGTGGAACCATTCAGGTTAACGAGAGCTTTGTTCTCAAGGATGTTGCTTTGGTCTCGAACTTGCATTTTAGTTTGCTCTCTGTTTCGCAACTCCTTGAGGACGGCTTTGAGGTGTGCTTTAAACATGGCTTTTCTCGAGTTCTTGACTCTCAGGGAGATCTTGTTTGTCGGATCGTCCCATTTGGCCGTGTCTTTCGAGCTGATTTTTCTCACTCTTTTGGCTCTTCCCGTTGTTTGGTGGCCGGATCCTCTTCTGAGCTTTGGAAGTGGCATAAGAGACTTGGTCATCTGAGCTTTGACCTTCTTGCTAGGTTGAGTTCACTTGGCTTAATCCAAGGATTGCCCAAGTTGAAATTCGAGAAGGATCTTGTTTGCCATCCTTGTTGTCATGGAAAGATGGTAGCCGCTTCTCACCCACCTGTGAATCAAATCATGACCAAGGAACCCGGCGAGCTACTTCATATGGACACAGTTGGTCCAGCTCGGGTTCGGTCAGAAGGTGGAAAGTGTTGACGGTCACTAATGTCAATTATAACCCATCAATTATCATCAAACTTGACATGAAATGAGCCACAGAGCATAGGTATAGGGTTTTGATCTAACGAGTTCCACGAGTTTTGGTGAATCTATGTTTCTACAGGTACATACTGAAAAAGCTATCAAAGTTAACATATATGACAGTATAAAAGATTCTCAAATGATGGATTAGAATGCACCATTATGACGGGCTCGTCGAGACGATCGAAACGGACATATCATTTGCCATATTTGGAGTCCCGAATGAAAAGATATCGCACCTACAAGCGGCACCTACACAGGAAGGATCTAGAAGACACCAGAAACCACCCCGCGGAAGGTGGGGCCCACATGTCATAGGGGGAGACCGGCCGGTCCCACCCCCAGACCGGTCGGTCTGTCATTTTCGCCAATTTGGCCCAGGTTTGGCCCACGGGTTCCACCGCCTTTGAGGAAGAATCTTAGCTGCCCGCCGATGTCGGTTTGATCCAAAGGCTCACGTTAATCGCTCCTTCCTATAAAAGCTGCCCCAGACCCCAGGGGGGAGGCATCCCCTGGAAACCCTAATTTATTATTCGTTGGGATCCATTTGAGAGGCATCCCTTGAAAGGATCATACTCTCATGGAGATCAACACACCAGGGAGATTAGGGCTAGACTCTTCAATGTAATAGTTGAGTAACTTGAGAGCTAGGGTTGAGAGGCTTCGTTCCGGATCTCGCCGTGGAGCCTTGGAGGTCTAGTATATCTTTGTATCTTATCTTTGCAACACTTATGCTTTAGTATATTTATCTTCTCTATTTACTTCTATGCCTTATTTGTATGGTTAGTGTAGTTATTGCATCTTAGCATAGGATCTCCACCTGTATTAGGTGCTCTAGTTATTACGTGTAGCTAGAGTAGTAATCGATAGTGTAGACATGGTGTCTAGGCTATAGGTTACCTGAGGTTGCGCCCAATTCTTACGGTTAGTTATGGTAGCCCATAGGGGTGACAGCTCTATGTGGCCTTCGTATTCCACCACGTCGGGGTTGGAGATTCGTAGGGCTTTTGGCAGTCTTCCCCAACTACTTCTTTCTCATCTATTCGAGAGTTGGAAAGGTACTGTTGCCCCGAAGTGCTATTGTGTGTGCTATAATACCCATGCATTAGTTACATTCTAGTGTCAACTAGAATAGAACCCAAGTAATAGAGAAGTACATAGGAACCTTGAACTCCCCCTTAGCCCTCTCAAGTTAGTTGACTATATATTATAGGATTCTCCTCTATGTGTGATATTGTGCATAACTCTTATCATTTACCACTTACCCCTGCTTAGGTCTAGTTGGTATACTAGTTAGTAGATACATGATGGTGAATTATCAATGTCTTTAGCCATTGTTTCCCGGTGGTAAAATATAAATGACAACCTGGTAATACTCTGGGTAAAATGCTATATTTGAACTGTGCGCTTGCGGATACTATTTCTATATTCTAAATGGTGGCATGATTTAATACCACACCTCTTGGTGTTATTGCTGGGGATGACAACTTGGCATTCTAGTAGCGTTGCTATGCCCACAAGCATTTTTAGCATCGTTACTAGAGATAACATTAAGAGGTGTCAACAGAAAGTGGTATGTGCTAGTGATTATGGATGACTTTTCGAGATACTCTTGGGTGTTTTTCATGGAGAGTAAGGATGAGGCTTTTTCACATGCTCAAGATTTGATTCTTCGGTTGAGAAATGAGTTCCCTAAGAATGCCATGAGAGCTATTCATAGTGATAATGGCACAGAATTCAAGAACACTCATTTTGAAACCTTTTGCAAGTCTTTGGGCCTTGAGCACTAGTTTTCCTCACCTTATGTTCCGCAACAGAATGGCATTGTTGAGCGCAAGAATCGGACCCTTGTTGAGATGGCTAGGACGATGCTCGATGAGCATAGGACTCCTAGGAGGTTTTAGGCCGAAGCAATCAATACAGCTTGTCATGTTTCCAATCGCATCTTTCTCCGTGCTTTTACGAAGAAAACTTCTTATGAGTTGCGATTTGGGAGGTTACCCAAGGTGAGTCATTTCAGGGTGTTTGGGTGTAAGTGCTTCATCTTGAAACAAGGTAATTTGGACAAGTTTGAGTCTAGGTCCTCCGACGGTATCTTTCTTGGTTATGCTTTGCATTCTAGAGCTTATCGAGTACTTAACCTTGAAACTAACCGTGTTGTGGAGACCTGCGAGGTCACATTCGATGAAACTATGCCTTGTACAACCTCTGTCTTTGAGTGTGCAGGTGATGAAGAGCTTGGTGAAAGCATTTTTGTGGAGGAAGAGCAGGACGATACCGATTGGGGTGATCCCGAGCCGACTCCACCGGCTGCCCCTATCGAGCCTGCGATGACTACTTCAGCTCACGGTCCAGACCCCTCTACTTCCACTTCTTGGGGACCGTTCGAGCAGCTTCCTCAGCCTGCGCCGGCTGCACCTGAGGAGGCACCAGCTGCTGTTGAGGGGGAGATGACTTCTTCCAGAGAGGCTCCACGACACATTCAGTGTCGCCACCCCACTCAGACGATGATCGGCGATATTGACCAGCGAGTTACGCGGTCCAGGTCATATCACATCTCTCACTTCGCTCATTCTGCATTTGTTGCTTCTTTTGAGCCCCGAGATGTTGGACACGCTTTATCTGATCCTGATTGGGTTAATGCTATGCATGAGGAGTTAGAGAACTTTGAGAGAAACCAAGTCTGGGTCTTAGTTCCTCCACCTCCAGAGTGTCATCCCATAGGTACAAAGTGGGTATTTAAGAACAAGCAGAGTGAAGAGGGGGTGGTTGTTAGGAATAAGGCTAGGCTTGTTGCTCAGGGGTATTGCCAGAAAGAGGGGATAGACTTTGAAGAAACCTTCGCTCCTGTAGCTCGCTTAGAAGCTATCTGCATTCTGTTAGCGTTTGCTACTGCTAAGGGCTTTAAACTATTTTAGATGGATGTTAAGAGCGCTTTTCTGAATGGGTGCATTGAGGAGAAAGTGTATGTTAGGCAGCCCCCAGGCTTTGAAAATCCCAAGTATCCTAACCATGTCTTCAAGTTACACAAAGCTTTGTATGGTCTTAAGCAAGCCCCTAGAGCGTGGTATGATAGGCTGAAAACCTTTTTGCTTAAGAAGGGCTTTAGGATGGGATCGGTAGATAAGACTTTATTTCTCCTCAAGCAAGGCAGTGACCTTCTCTTGGTTCAGATTTACGTGGATGATATTATCTTTGGTGGCTCTTCTCACGCTTTGAATGCCAAGTTTGCAGAGTTTATGAGCAGGGAGTTTGAGATGAGCTTGATGGGCGAGTTGACTTTCTTCCTCGGCCTTCAAATCAAGCAAACGCGGGATGGGACATTCGTGCATCAAGGCAAGTACACAAAGGACGTCCTGAAGAAGTTTGACATGGGCGAGGCCAAGCCTCTTTCGACGCCCATGGCAACGACGACGGCGATGGATGCTGATGAGGACGGCGAGCCCGTGGACCAGAAGGAGTACCGGAGTATGATTGGATCATTGTTGTACCTGACGGCGACAAGACCGGACATCCAATTCGCGGTGTGTCTCTGCGCACGCTTCCAGGCGTCGTCGCGCACCTCTCACCGTCAGGCGGTGAAACGCATCATGAGGTACCTCCGCTTCACTCCTGAGTTTGGGCTTTGGTACTCTGCTTCTTCCTCGCTCTCTCTTTGCGGTTATTCGGATGCTGATTTTGCTGGCTGTCGCTTAGATAGGAAGTCCACATCGGGGACTTGTCAGTTTTTGGGCTCGTCCCTTGTGTCTTGGTCATCCCGTAAGCGCCTAGCGTTGCACAATCCACCACGTAAGCTGAGTATGTCGCCGCTGCCGCTTGTTGTTCCCAAATTTGCTTTGGATGATAGCCACCTGCGTGATTTTGGTCTTGAGTTATCTAGAGTGCCTTTATTGTGTGATAGTGCTAGTGCCATCGGTGTTGCTAAGAACCCAAGACTTCACTCCAAGACCAAGCACATAGATGTTCGCTTTCACTTTCTCCGCGATCACCAAGAGAAAGGCGACATTGAGTTGCATCACGTAGCCACCCGGGATCAGCTTGCGATCTTCTCACTAAGCCCCTCGATCAAGCGACTTTTGCTCGCTTGCGAGGTGAACTGGGTGTGTGTTTCCCTTTTTTAGAGGAGGGAAGCACTTTATTTGTTGTACACTAGTTTCAGGTTTACATTGTAGTCTAGATTTTGATTTGTCTTTATATGATAGTGCATTTGCATTGCATTTTGTGATATACTTGCATTTTGAGCTTCATGTATATAACACTTAGAATGAAACTATGCTCTTGTTAGTATGCCATGTGAGTACTTTGTGGTGCTTGTCTGCTTAGGCTCTCATTGATCATCTTTACTACATGTTATGAGTTGAGCATGATTTTCTAATGTGAACTTGATTAAACTTGCTGAAATCTGAAAAAAAGTTCACCGCTTGAGACGGTACCTAGCATGTGTAGGATGTTGAGATCCCTTTATGCTGTCTTGTATATGCTAGGTTGCTATGTCTTATGCTTTGAGTCATTCACTTGCTTAGACACTTCACTTGTGCTAAAATTTGGCAACTAAGCTAAGTGAGATGAAAAGATCGAGATGGGTCTGTATTGTCCCACATCAAGGTATCGAGACTGCTTCCAATTGCACATTTGGATGAACTTGAGCCTTGTAGTGGATGACCGAAACCATTGCTTTGAGCTCCTGATTGTCTTTTGACATAGGCTCCGCTTGGTTGAAAAGTTAGGCTTTACAATACAGATAACCTCTCGCACACACATGTTTTGACTAACTCTTGTGCTAAGCTGCAAACTCTGATAAAATAACATTTGATGAAAATACAAGTCTTAGGTTCGTCTTTGACATGATGTGTGACCGCTGTTTGGGGTAGTTCACCTTGTATATCCTTGCTAGCACTAGGTTGATTTCCAGCTTATGCTTGCTATGTGCTATCTTTGGTGGTGAACTCCTTTTAACTTGCTTAAGAACTGCTCAAAACTGCTTACACTTCATATTTCGTATCAGCTGATCAGTTTGAGCATTTGTCAGCACTTGTATATTGTTGCTATACTCACTTGTCTTACCGGCTAGAGCATCTTTTCACTCTGATTGCTATATACTTGAAGCTACTGCATTCATGTGCATCTCATTGCATTTTAGACTTGCTGTGTGCATTATTCAACAAGGGGGAGAAATTTGACACACATAAGCTTTCATGAAACAAATTTGACACACACAAGCTTTCATGAAACAAGGGGGAGTGATTACACATGTTTGCTGCACTTGAAAAGGGGGAGAGTCACTTGTCATGTTTAAAAGGTTGTCTTCTCAGAGGGAGAGACTAGTTCTCAAGGGTTGAAGGGGAGAAGATTGTGTGTACTCATATATGCATTTGCTCAGAGGGAGTTGTTTTGCATTGCTTCTTGCTAGATGTGTTGAGCCTTGCCTCTTTCTAGAGGATCTAGCATTTTTTAGTGCTTCTTGCTTGGCTAGTGGTGTTGAGCCCGTTTTCTGCCTCTTCTTGAGGGCTAGCCATGTTTTGCTTGGTTGCGTCGAGCCGTTGCCCATGTCTTTGGGGACCAAGTTGTGCTTGCTTCAAATGACCACATTTGGCTTCTCTTTGGCTTTTGGTCGTTTGTTGAGCATTCTTATTTTCTTCTTCTTCTTCTATTTCTTTTTCTCAGCCGTGGTGTGTTGGTGTTGAACAATGCACTCATCAAGGGGGAGATTGCGAACACAAGATTTATACTTGTGGTTCAGTTGTGATGATGAGTGATTGATTCAACTACTAGCATCTCGGATGGGGTGCTACTGACGGTGGTGAAAGCCACGAGTTCCACAAGTGCCTTGGTTTGTGTTGTGCAGGTGTCGAGCAGGAGGCGGTGGCCGACGGTGAGGTGAAGGTCAAGTGATGGTGGACTGCGCCGAATGGACCGGGAGCGGTGAAAGGGCGGGCGCATCGAGACTTGGACTGAGGGACCCGGAATCGCCGGGCGGGATCGCGTTGCTGGCACTTGGCTTCGACAAGCGCAAGGACATGGGCCGGTTTGTTGGTTTGGGCCTCAAAACCAACGGAAGCGGGTTTCGGTGGTTTGGGCCTCAAAACCACCCGACGGGTTTCTGGGTTGAGCCTCAAATCCCTGACGGAGGTCCCGAGGCGGACGGACGACACGTGGCGGCATCGGGGAGTTCGCGTCGAGGCGAAGCTACCGGTGAGAAGGCGCGGTGGCCGTCGGATCAAAATATCTATCCGGCTCGGTGGAGTTGTACTACAATGTCTTTGGGCTAGGTAGTACGCTCGGTGTCATGTAAGGGTAAAACTGGAATTTAAAATAAGCCCCGATCGATAAGTATGGTGGGGGGAGCTCTCTTACCCCTTCACCTCTCCATTTTGCATTTTTCTTCTCCCTTTCTAGGGTTTCCCTCTTCTAGTGTGCTTGAGTGTGAGAGGTCCACTAATTCCACCAATTAGTGTGTAAGAACTCAGATTTCTTGTTGGGAATGGAGGCCTTAACCTCCTCGTGTCCTCTGGGATTCGTTTTCTGAAATCTTTGTGTTGAATTCGTATTGGTTCATCTTGTTCTTGTGGTGTTCTTCTCTCCCCCGAAATTTTCCTCTTGTGATTTCTCGAGCTATAGTTGATCGTTTTGCGCACCGTTTGTTGCTGCTCGATCCTTGCTTGTAGGAGAATACTTCCACCGAAGGGTTTCTCCCAATTAGTCCCCGTGCAAGGAGATCGAAGCGATTCTTGGTGACGCCTTGGGTTTTTGCTCGTTTTCGTCACCCCCTTTATGATTCCCGTTGATTCATCCAACCTCAAGCTATGATCTCTTAGAGGGGAGCTTCTCCATCGCCTCGGGAACCCACGGTTCAATTTTGGTTGCAGTTGGTTGAGATTTGGAGGAGATCGGGCGGATTGAAGATCATGGCGATTTTCGTTCTTCTTTGTTCGTGTCTTTGGAACCCGTGCTTGAACCTCAAGACTTGAGGCGCCGAGCCTCGGCGGTTCTGTAGCGTTTTCGTCTAAGTCCGAGAAGTACTGAACCTCTGCACTTGAGGTGCCGAGCCTCGGCGGTCTGTAGCTTCTTCTTTGTGAAGTGCATTTCTGCTTGAACCTCAAGATCGGCGCCGAACCTCGTGGGTCTCCGCCGGTCTCCGGTTTTGAGGAGTTTCTTGTTTCCGCTTGGTTTTTTCGTTGCCTTGAGTGTTCCGCTGTGTTTCCGGGGACTACCGGAGAACATCCAGTCACCTGTTGACTCGAGAACTACTTACGTGTGAGTTTTGGGTTTTTGGAGGGTCGAGTGGGACAGTGGCCATTCGAAAGAAATTTTGATCGGCCCCATTCACCCCCCCTCTGGTCGCCATTTTCGGTCCTTCAGAATGACTAAAGAACTAAAATCTGTTATGTTAGCAAATTGGAGGTACGTAACAGTGACTGTTCTCTAGATTATCACTTCTTGAGATTACTTGACTGTACACTGCAGATGTTCAGCAGTCAGGTTAGGGAGTCTGCTTCCATGCTTGTGTTAGGTGTTTGCATCGGTTGATATTCAAGGGAAATAAGCCTTGCTTATGGCTGCATTTTATGTTATGTTTTAGTAATAACACACTTTGATATCACACTACACAACTACAATATGCTTGTGAAGAAGTCAAATTTAGCAATAGATGTCTCAGTGAGATAATTTGGACATGTGTTCATTCTTTCCTTTAGTTTCCAGTCATTGATTTCCACCTCTTTTTTAAATCTTTGGACAGCTGCTAGACAGTTCCATACATGGCAGTTTTTAAGTTTTGTTTTTTCATTGCGATCTCAATGTCTCAGACTTACTTACATATATGAGTGTCCCAGTTTGAATTTTACCACAATGATCCTATGTTAACTTATTGGGGTCGTAGATCTATACTGCTTTTGTTTTCAATCCTTCACTTCACAATACTCCTACATTTCTAAGAGTGAGGTTCTTTTCCCGGGATGCAGGCAGTACATATACAGATGCTTCTCCTTAAATTCACATATGCTTCTCCATGACCTTGACATTTGTCAGCAATCCCAGTTAAAAAAAAGAAGACATTTACTAACATCGTAGAACTAGAACCTCCTCTTTCAAGTATGGTCAGTAGATTTATTTCTCTTGTTCAGCAATATATATAATAATTGCCTACAGTCTTGAATTATCACTACTGATCTAAAATTCATAGAATCCTGATTACTGTGCTGCAGTGCAGGTGATTTTATTGCTTGATAGTAGCTACGAAAAAATTCCTCGAATGCAACAAGGTCAAAGGGTTAGGTAAAAAAAAAATCCAAAAATCATAGCATCCTAGAATCTGCTGTCAAAGTTCTATGCTGTCACTGCAGAACTGTAGTGAATAGTTAATTACTACTTTGATCGCACATAATGAAACTAAGCATTGAAATTCTTGTTAAAAAATATGATAGTGTTAAACATAGTTGTCGAAGGTCTGGAACAACTCTTAATTGCTGGCAATTCTTTTGTTTCCTTGTTTAAGGTGTACTCACAAACAGGTCATGTAAATAACCACAGATGAGATAAAAGTCTGAACTGTCCTAAATGTGTTGTCACGAATCACTTTCAGGTTCTCTTTCCTGATCACAATTTAGTAATTTAATGTCTTGTTTATTTATCTTTCATCATTTGAAGATCCTAGGAGTTGAGAAAACTGCTTCACAACCAGAATAAAAAGGCATATCACAAATTGGCCCTGTGCCTCCACCCCGATAAGAATCCTGGGTGGGGATGAGGTAGGATCTCAACCATAAAGCATGAATGTTTTCCTACAGGTATTTAGTGCAATGCAGCTCAAGTAGTGTTATGTGCTGCCAGGAAGCCAGAAGGAAGTTTCAGCAGTTGCAGAAGGTTATATCCATTCTTGGTGGTGCAGAGAAAAGAGCTTTATATGAGGAGACTGGCATCAGTGATGATGATGTGCGCACCTCATTAATAGCACTCCAGTTCTACCTTTCAGATTCAAGCAATATTTTCCTGAATCTTAGGCACTGGTGGGAGCAGCTGCAGACAATCTTCAGGAGTGGTTCAGAACAATTTGTACAAGAAGGTATGTTTGCTTCTATGTCCATTGTAGGCTAATGCTGTCTATTAATTTACAATGATAATTTTTTTACCGAAATACAATATGGAAAACCCTGCTGTGGCATAATATTACCTCCGTGAATCTGTCTCCAAAGAAATGTCATTCTGGCTCTTGTTTAGATGTATAGCCAGAATGATATTATTTTAGAAACAGAGATAGTATATTGTTATATGTAAAAGTACTCAGTTTATTTTAATGTTTTTCCCAGATCACCGAGCCTGACATTGAAGAACTTGAAGCTAAATACGGAGAGTTAGATTCTCAGAAAAAGGACCTGAATGAATTCTACACAAAATATAAGGGCAACATGAACAGGTGATTTCTTTGAATTTTAATTTCCTTTTATTTTTTATCAAACCTTTATCCCGGAAGTTGTAAACTGATCCAACAGGCTTGTTTTAATTTCTATATTGATATTGTTCCCATCTATCCAGGCTTCTCTGCTCAATGATTTGTCCAGAATCAAAGCTTGATTCCCACTGCTTCAAGGATATAATTGATGAGGCAATTTCTGAATGTACTGTTGTTGTTTGAAAGATTTCACTCAGTTTCATTAATACAGTAGTGCCAGCTAAGTGCCCTGGTTCTGCAAGTTTAGTTGTCTAATGAACCTGTTCACTGAAATATCTGCTTGTCAAAGCACTTGCCATTCCTTTCAATACTAGGTAAGCTGAAGTGACCCTGATTAGCTTCTAGCTATAGACTTTGGATGGCTGTACCTAATACTATTTTTGTTTATGTTCTGTCCTCTTAGATTTTTCCTTTCAATTCATATTGTTTTTATCTTTCCTATACAGTTTGTTTGACTGCTTCCTACTAAATGAAAAGGCAGAGCACTTGCCAATCTTCCTCAAAGAAATGGGCTAAAAAGATCTCAAAGATGGAGCCACCAACAAATCCGTTAGAAGACAGTGAAGTAAGTTTTTGCCTCCCATCCCCTACAGAACACTCACATTTTCCTATTGCTAACTGTACTTCTCATTTTCCTATTGCTATGCAACCTATGATCTTCATTTCCTCCTGGTAACTGTACTTCTCATTTTCCTATTACTATGCAGGGTATGATTTTCACCATTAACAGAGCTAGAGTACTTAGATGCTGAAGAGGAGACTACCATGATCTCCATGACCCTGATTGAGCACATTCTGAGGCCCTTGTGTATGAAAGGGATATTATCTATCATTACATAAGTAACATACTTATCAATCACGTTGTTCATTCTTCGAATCTGTATCTGCCTGTGCGCGCGCGATGGCGCGCGCCTTCCACTAGTATAACATAATGGGTGTCAAAACTGTGCACTTACAGCAATCTTAATGTTATGTAACCTACATAAAATAACACTCCAGCACCACCTGACACTAAAGGGCGTACCCAGTGCCGTAGGCTTTATGTAACCTACATAAAATAACACTCCAGCACCACTTGACACTAAAGGGCGTACCCAGTGCCGTAGGCTCCCGTACTGTGCGGGGTCTGGGGAAGGGATTTCAGCAACCAAGCCGATACCCAAAGTACAGAGGCTGGGGCTCGAACCCTGGACCATTCGGTTACAAGCGGTAAGACACTACCGCTTGCACTAGGGCCGCCCTTCCAGCACCACCTGACACTATCTCGGTAAAAATCAACTGCTGATAGTTTTTCTCTGGAAGAATAAAATGTGCCACAGTCCTTAAAATTACCTTGCAATATCATCTATGTCCCTAAGCACTTCAAATAAACATCTATCCACGTAAACTTGTTAAATGTGTGACATAAGGTCGCAATCACCCTAACTAACTAGTTATATATGACTGAACTATTACATGGAGTCTGAGACGTCGTTGTGTGCAGTATTGCATGATCATGCCCCAGCAAATTTTTTCCGTGATGGCCAGAACCGTCAGTAAAGGTACCCAAAACCGTCAGGAAAGATGTTTCGTGACGGTAACCGTTAGGGATAACCCGTCGAAGAAAACCGACAGGGAAAGTGTACCTTCCCCGACGGAAAACCGTCACGGACCATTCCCCGAAGGTAGAAACTGTCCGGACAGAGTTTCTCTGTCGTGTTTTCCTTCCCCGTCAGGGAAAGTATTTCCTGTCAGTTACATCACCGTCAGGGAAGGTTCAAAGTTTCCCTGACAGTTACATTACCGTCAGGGTAGGTTTGAACTTTCCCTGTCGGTTTCATTGCCGCCAGGGATGGGCCATACTTTCCCTGCCAGCGAACCATCGTCAAGGAACCTTCATTTTTAATATAATTCAGATCATAACAGGACCATTTAACTGCACACCAGCCAGCGTTAAACTCAAGTGCATGGAACATACAATCATCATTCAATTTGTTCATACACTAAATAGTCCATTCAATGTCAACAAATCCTCAGCTACATTTTAAAGGCCTTGCAAAATAACGCAGACCCAAGTTACAATGCTACAGTTCATGCAACTAACATATAGGAAATAGAAGTTTAGTAATTACTACTTCCTACAAGCCCTTTGACAGCAATACAACTGCTGCACATCCATTCATCTCCATATCCTACAGTCAAAAGAAGAGAAAAAAAAAAATGATTCATGCAGTAAAACAATATAGCTGATTGCTTGTCATCCAAAGTCTGAATTAAAAAGAGTCACCATAGAGAGCACTATAGGAAGAGGATAAATGCACATCAGCAAAAAGTCAACTATGGCAGAGTAGCAGGTATCTTTATCCCATTATCTAAAATATCTAGCCAAATCCATTAATCCTCGTATTTAATTTGAAGGTCCCAGGAGGGAAGGATGGCAACAACACTGGGACAAACTAAAGCATTATACCATGCTTGCACTCTCCAATTGGTTTGTGCATAACAAAACATCAGCCCAAAAGCAATGTTTTCCCTTACAGCAACAACACAAGGCATGCTTCATCTTACCATCAATAGCTTGCACAGTGGTCGACAGTAATCTTTCCATTTCACTCTCTTCTTCATTAAGCATGTCACTTAGTATCTCTATTTGTTTTTGTTTGCAGTGACCTGGAAAAAAAATAAGGACCAACATGATAGTTAATTTTGGACCTTTAACTAAAACAGAAATTTTTGATGCCACATTCTATAGTTCATGCAACTAATATGGGAAATAGAAGTTTAGTGGTAGCAGTTCAATAATTACAGCTTCCTAATAGGACATGTGATGTAGTGGTAGCAGTTCGGTAGTTACAGCTTCCTAATAGGCCATGTGAATGTATTACAAGGACAGACTTCCTTGGGTTATATATTGACAGATATAGTTACTCTTTATTGTTCATAGTGTACTTCACTTGGAAGTAATAGTCTTGTTTTTACAAAATTGGTTATCCAGTGATTCAGTCAAAAGAGATCTAGATGGCAGGTACATAGCTTAATTCATGCACTATGCAGATTCTCAATAGGAAACAAACTGCGAGATAGAAAATATCAACATTTGATCTGCAATGCAACTTGGTTCTGCAGACTTGGTACTAGTTGACAACTAGACTATACAAAACTTGAATGATAATAGTGCATACTTAGTTGTACAATAAAAATCAGTTTTTTATCTCAGATCTTGATTTGTAGTTTGCACAAAGTAAAAAAGATAGAATTAGAAAGAAGCAAACTCCTAATGCACAACTTAGTGACAGTGAGAACAAATAAACTGCACATCTCTATATAATCTATATTTGGACCAAGGATCATGCCAAAGGATGTTGGGTTCAGTTGGCTAGTCCAGCTAGCCTAACACTCCTGAGGGCACCCCTTAGGTCCTGAGTTCGAACCCCGGGTGGGGCGAATTTCAGGCTGAGGGTTAAAAAAAATCCCCTCGTTAGCCCCGTGTGCCAAGCACTGGTGGTAACAGCCCGTATCCGGCCTGTGGCAACGGTAACCCAGGCTTCGGCGACCCGGCCTGCGGCTAAGCCCGGGCAACGGTGTCCCGGCCTGTGGACCGGCCCAGGTGACGGTCCCCACGGTGACTTGTTCACAGTGTCAGGGCGGGGCCAGGGTTCGGGGATTTTCTCGGTCGGGGATCTGAGAAGTTTCTTCTTAATTTGAAAACCGTGGGGCGGTCTTTCCCCCACCAGCCGAGTTTTTTTTTGGACCAAGGATCATACCATATTATTTTCTTCTTCCCCTAAGCATATGTCAGATGGCATGATAATATGAACCTTTTGAGAAATGAACAGAATAAACAACGTCATGCATATATTTGGACCAAGGTTAACTGCAAAAAATTAAATGCTTACCAATAAATGGACTGTATGTCTGCTCAACAAATCAGTGAAAAATGCAGCTGCCCACTGAATATTCAGTGTTCTATCTCCTCTATAGATGTTCTCATACATTGTGCACTATTGGCTTTGACTTGATGAAAAATTGATGTTCTTCCTATTCCTAGTTCCTACAGCAAGGATTGCCAGCTTGTTGATACTTGATAGACAGCAGCTCATAAAAAAAATAGAAAACAACAGGCTTAGGCAATGACATGTACAAATATAGATAGATGAAGTTCACCTAATAATTTACAAATAGTTCAGCAGCTAATGCCTAATACATGGGGATTCAGGCAATACAAGTTTGTTGGATCCATCATTTAGAATATGAATGAACTGGGACAATTATCAGCACCTAATTTATTAATTATTTAAATGTGTAACACTGCTGATTCAGTACACATTTTTTTCCATCCTGCTGCAGAAGAAGGCAGTATAGTTATACTACCAAGCTGAATAAAAGAATGAGTAAATTTTACTAGCGGTCCACGAACTTGTCCCGAGTTCTCAAATAGGTTTCGGTACTCTCAAATTGCATATTTAGGTCCCTAAACTTGTTCCAATGTCTCATCCAGGTCCCAGTACTTTTAAATTACATATTTGGCTCCCTAAACTTGTCTCAACTTCTCATCTAGGTCCCAAATTATGCATTTAGCTCCCTAAATTTGTTCCAAGTTCTTATCCCAATCCTAATACTTTAAAAATATATACCTAGCTCTCAAAAATTGGTTACTCGACGGCTCCATGACGCAGTTCGCGGCGCCGTCGCGGCGCAAGAGGCCCTGGCCGCCACCGCCACCGCCCGGCGGGGCCGAGCAGCGCCGTCGTCGTCGCGCTTCCTCAGCTGCTCCGACACGCTGGACTTCGACACGCCCATCACCGCGTTGGCCACGCACGCAGGCGCTACGTGACGGGCAGCTCTACTTCGCCCTGCTTGTGTCCATGCTCAGCCGCCCACTATCCGCCCAGGACATGGCCGCGCTCGCTGTCAAGGCCTGCGCGGCTCTAGGGACAGCGCCGGTCGCCGCCACCGTGGGCGTGGGCGCAGCCGGCAGCGCGTCAGCAGCAGCAGGCAGCAGCGGTGGCAGGCCACGGACGAAGTCACGCCGCTCGTCGTCGCCGTGAGAGCGCAGACACGCACGGCGAGTGGAAGAGCTACCCCGTCCCGTCTGCTGGCGCTGCATAAGGACGCACGCAAGGCAGCTGGCAGCGCTTTCGAAATCAATGCAGATTTGCGTTGTTTTATGCTATGCGCCTTTCTATTGTTGCTTTTTATTTTTGAGAGGTTCTGTTGTTGCTAACGTTTTTTGAGAATCGTTGGAAGGCATAGTCAAGTGGAATCAAGGAGGGACATAGCGGCGAAGGATCGTCTTGGACATGTGGTAGGGCAAGCATGGCAAGGGCGGCGAAGCAGACCCTAGGAAGCTAGTTCAGCACAACATTGGGATTGTACAGTAACCAATTTTTAAGATCTAGGTATATATTTATATATTTTTAAAGTATTAGGATTGGAATAAAAACTTGGAACAAATTTAGAGAGGTAAATGCATAATTTGGGACCTAGATGAGAAGTTGAGACAAGTTTAGGGAGCCAAATATGTAATTTAAAAATACCGGGACCTGGATGAGACCTTGGAACAAGTTTAGGGACCTAAATATGCAATTTGAGAGTACCGGGACCTATTTGAGAACTCGGGACAAGTTCGTGGTCCGCCAGTGAAATTTACTCTAAAAGAATATATACATTACAGAGAACTATATCCAGAAGGCCTCTCTAAAGCATAACACTGACATATTCATGTTACAAAAAATGATTTAGAGTTTTCTTATATTACTCAATAATATATGGTCAATTTAGTTTTCTTGTTTTTGTGCTATAATAAGCTGATTAATCTATCTAAAACCATGCCAACCATGTCTAGATCTCATGGACACATATAATAAGCTGATTAATCTATCTAAAACCATGCCAACCACTAGAGACTATAAATATTAGAGGATTGTAATCGGATCTATTAAGAAAAGAATTGGGCGAAAGATCTTTACTTTAGCTCTCTAGCTCTCAGGCTCTCTCCCTCTCCTGCTGCACGCCCGCCACCCTAGCCGTCGCCTTGCCGCCGCGGCCGCACGCCAGCAGCAGCGCCAACCACCCTCCCCGCCGCGTGTGTTACAGTTAGCATTTTCAAAGTATTTTCAAGGGTTAAGTTAGCTCTCACTGGATCCCAATGTACAAGCATAATGTTAAATCACCTAGTGGCACTTAACCGTCGAGAATACCCCCTCTTAATAGTACATCTATCTATCCTAAATTTATCCACACTTATTTGGTGTCTTGAATGGCAGATCAAAATGGCTCCCTAATCAAGATACCTTTGCCTTGAGCTCGTTTTATTTTTCTCTTTCTTCTTTTCTAAATGTAAAACACTTGATCATCATCTTTTGGAGTTCATCACCATCATTTGACCTAGATCATCTTATCTTATGCTACATACATCTAGCCATATAATATTAGTCCCAAAAATCTCATCAATTATCAAAATCAAACTAAGACTTTCATCCGAGTCGATCCTTATCACCCGTGGGGCTGAATGGGGGTGAAGAGCGCGCCAGCTCAGAGGAAGATATCTGTAGCTGTCCAACTCGATTGATCAGCCTGTAGTGGTAAACCACGTTATGCAGATTGCGTTTTGCTCCTGGTTTAACCTGTTTGGATTGTTTCGGGGGAAGGGTTAGCTTTTTTTTTTGAGAGGAAGGTAGGCATATATTACTCAGTTTGAAAAGTTTACATCAAGGAATACAGGAGGGGAACCAAGCCAAACATGACGGCCTGTTCCAAGTGAAAGAGTATGCTTTGCAAGATAATGTGCCTCCCTATTAAACTCCCTACCTTCATGTGTGAAACGCACACTATCAAAAGATTTACATGACTGAAAGATGTCTCGAAGGATCATCATATAAGCACAAAGAGGCATCTCTTTTATATTATTGATTACATTTAGGCAATCGGAAGCCACGCTCAGTTTATGGACACCACAATCCTCAGCAAGCGCTAGTGCCTCCAGACAAGCCATCGCTTCTAGTGTTTCAGGATCAGTTATGTTAGGAACCACCATAGTACTTGCTGCAATAAAATGTCCTTGATCATTTCGGCATACAGCAGCCACACTCCCTTTAGAATTGGCTCTATCAACAGCAGCATCAACATTAATCTTATACATGTTCCTCTCAGGAGGTATCCATCGTTGAGTTCTTGGTTTTGGGAGAGATTTAATACATCCCTTGAGTTCAAATCCCTTAACAAAATCATATTCTTGAATTAAGCGGTTAATCATTACCATAATAGAGAAAGGGCTTTGGAATATACCTTCATGAATTGCCTTCCTCCTTGCATTCCAAATAGCCCACGCGGTAGCAAGAATACGCTTCCCTTCCACCTGCGGAATATTGCAACACATAAATAACACCCAGTGCTTTGGATCAGTGATATGTAGAGTAGCCAACAAATCTGTTAAGTCCTCATCTACCAAAGCCCAAACACATCTAGACATTGTGCAGTACAGTAAGGAATGTTCCCATGTATCTTCTTCTGCACCACAAAGTTTGCATTCTGATGTTGTTGCTAGATTCCTGCTTTTTAGTACACTTCCCGTGGGTATTGAGTTGAGTGCAAGACGCCAACAAAACACCTTGATTTTCGATGGTAACTTCATGCTCCACATTCTATTCCATTCTTTCTGACTTCTCTCAATGTCAGAGCAATTTGCATTGCTTTCAAAATAATCTACTCTAGTCTTCTTAGCCTTAATCAACATTCTATAGGCAGAGCGTACAGTAAATAACCCACTTTTTTCATGGACCCATGCCCAACAATCATCTTGTTTCCTCAAACTTAGCGGAATCTGGAGAATTGCTTCGCTGTCTATTTCATGGAAAAAATTCCTCACTACATCAACTTTCCATGTCATAGAAGTGTGGTCGATCAGCTCACTTACTCGTGTTGGGGGGTTGGGTTTGTTTGAAACCATAGGTCTATACATTCCAGATCTTGGTATCCAGTTACATTCCCAAATTTGTGTGCTTTCACCATCACCTATGCGTTTAATTAACCCCTGTCTTAAAACATCTATCCCATCACAAATAGCCCTCCACGTCTTAGATGGATTGTTCCCAACCTGCGCAGTAAGCAAATCATTTGAGGGAAAATAAATAGCCTTCAATATTTGGGAGCAGAGAGATTTTTTGGCCTAGTGAGAAGGCGCCATGCCTGCTTGGCAAGCAGAGCCAAATTAAAAATTTCCATATCTCTAAAGCCCATGCCTCCCATATATTTTGGTTGGATCAATTTTTCCCATGCTACCCAGCTTGTTTTCCTTTTGCCTCTTTCACTACCCCACCAAAATTTCCTTAACAGAGAATTTATATGATCACATAAACCTCTCGGAAGTCTGAAGCATCCCATAGTATAAGTAGGAATTGCCTGGGCCACAGCTTTAATTAAAATTTCTTTCCCTCCAGCAGACAAAGTTTGTTCTATCCAACCTTGAATTTTATTCCAAACTCTATCTTTAATGTACTGGAAAGCCCCATTTGTTTCTCTACCAACCTCCGTAGGCAAACCTAAATATTTCTCATTTAAGGACTCATTCTCTACATGAGTTATTGATTTAATTTCATTGCGAATGGTTTGCCTGCAACCTTTACTGAAAAAGATAGATGATTTAGCTAGATTTACCTGTTGACCAGAGGCTTCACAATATTTTGCTAGGGACTCTTGCATTGATCTTGCATTGCAAGCTGTAGCTTTAAAGAACAAAAGGCTGTCATCAGCAAATAAAAGATGGTTGATTTTTGGTGCCATTTGCGCTACTTGAATTCCATGGATCCCACCTTCAACTTTGAGTATGCTAGACAGCCCTTCAGCACAAATCAAGAATAAATATGGAGAAATTGGGTCTCCTTGTCTGATTCCTCGAGTTGGTTTAAATTCTTGTAGTCGTTCTCCATTGAACAAAACTGAAAAAGAAACAGATGTGACACATTTCATTACTTTATTCACCCACGTTCTACAGAAACCCAATTTTAGCATGATGGCCTCCAGATAATTCCATTCTACTCTATCATATGCCTTCGTCATATCCAACTTTAAAGCACAATAAGCATTAGCTTTTGACCGATTAGTGCGCATAAAATGCAAACATTCATAAGCAACTAGGACATTGTCAGTAATGATTCTACCAGGGACGAAAGCTGATTGCTCTTCAGAAATGATATCTGAGAGAACCCTTTTCAACCGGTTAGCCAAAGCTTTGGATATAATTTTGTATACTACATTGCAAAGGCTTATTGGCCGAAATTGGTTCAAGGATACAGGATTATGGACTTTAGGGATTAAAACGATGAACGTACCATTGATTTCAGTTGGTGTTTCATTTCCATTAAGAACACCCAGCACCACCCTTATCAAATCTTCATGACAAATGTCCCAGTTCCGCTGGAAAAAATGTGCAGGAAAACCATCAGGCCCTGGCGATTTAGTTGGGAACATTTGAAAGAGGGCGTTTTTTATTTCCTTCTCATCAAAAGGGGCACATAAAAATTGATTCATCTCATCAGTTACCTTGCGAGGAACATGATCTAGAAGCTGATGCAAGTTGGATGTACCCTCTGACTTAAATAAATTATGGTAGAAATCTGTTGCCATCCCATGTAATTCATTAATATCTGTGCATTCAGATCCATCTGGGCGGATTAGCTTTGTAATTCTGTTTTGCATTCTTCTTCTACTTGCACGGTGATGAAAGAACCTTGTATTACTATCCCCCTCCCGCAACCAAGCAATACGTGATCTTTGTTTCCACATTATCTCTTCTTGGTAATTTAACATGATAATGCGTTCTATTATCTTTTGTTCCTCTTCTGAAATATCATTCCTAGTTGGGTCAGATCTCAACTTCTCGAGCTTTTTCCTCTGATCTCTTAGTTCTTTCCTTACAGCACCAAAGGTTTTTGCACCCCATGATTTGAGTTCTTCCCCTAAATGGCATAGCTTGTCCTTCATGTTCTTGACTGAAAAACAGTGATGTCCATCTTTCCAAACCTGCTGGATTATGGGTGATAAATCCTTATTTGTTTCCCACATAATCTCATATCTGAAAGGCTTCCCTTGTCCATGCACAGAAACACTCCTTTCATCCGGATCAAGTACTAAGAGAATTGGGCAATGATCAGATTTCACTGCCATGAGGTGGCGAACCGTTGCCAGAGGAAAACATGTGCACCAACTGGCAGATGCCAGCACCCTGTCAAGCCGAACTCGGACAAAATGTCCTCCAGCCACTCTCTTTTCAAAAGTCCAGTCCAAACCCATATAACCTATATCACATAACTGACAAACATCGACCGCCTCTCTAAAACCTTCCATCAAGTACTCCTCCCTATTATGCGGTCCCAATTGTTCTTCCCTTCTAAGAATTTCGTTAAAATCACCCATACAAACCCAGGGAAGATCCGTATCACTTCTCATTTGCTTCATAAGGTCCCACGTCCGATACCTTAGCGACCTGTTCGGCTCCCCATAAATGAAAGACATGCGCCAAGGATCTTTTGCATTCTCTTTAATAATTGTATCGATGTGGTAGCATGAGAATTTTTGAATGGTTACTGTCACATCATTCTTCCAGAATAGCCCTAACCCTCCACTTCGTCCTGAACTGTTAACTGCATAGCTAGCATCAAAACCCAGAGTATAACGCAGATTTTCCACTCGGTACTTGTCAATCTGAGTTTCCATGATGAACAAAACCGAGGGGGCATAATCCTTCGCGAGATCGCGAAGTTCCTTTACTGTCGCAGGGTTGCCAATCCCGCGACAGTTCCAGCTTAGGGAAGGGTTAGCTAGGGATGGTTGCATTCGGACAGCATCTATCCCGCCCAACAACAACCCAACAACTGGTTTGGCCCAGCTATATGTTTAATTATTTTAGTTGTCCCCTCAAAAAAGAAATTATTGCAGTACTTTCTGACCAGCAATAGATGCCAATTTATTGGCCGATGCGACAAGGGATCCCACTCTAGCTAGTCCGTACCCAAACGATAGGGGTCCCACTCTAGTGTATCAAATAATATTAATGAAGTGTTAGTTGTTGCACTAGTTACATCAATGCGGCCTTAATTTGTTCATCCATTGCTTTCGAGGGGCTTTCCTAAATTTTAGTGGACGCCCAATCAGCGCTTACCAGTATTATAGGTCCACATCCCACAAAGGATACAATCACTACTGGAAAATTGAAATTCCCTCACGGTGCACTACCGTCGGGGAAAATAAAAATATCGGCATAAAAATAAAACGTGCGTATGGTCATAAAAAAAAAAAAAAATATCGCTATGAAATTTTTTACCGTCGTGAAAATAAAAATACCGTCGTGGCTAGCTCGACAGGGGTAATTCCAGTTTTGCTTGACGTTGGTCAGGGAATTTCAAGTTTCCAGTAGTGAATATAGGCAAATTCATCGATTAATAGATAGAAGAGAGAAAATAGAATTTACCCATATATTCCTGCACACCATGCTTTAACTGGACTTTTGTGCGAGGCCAACATTGTTGGATACCTTCGGTAAAGTTCTTTCTTCCTGGAGCATCATTATCATTTTTGTAACATCCTAGGTTTTCCAAACACCAAAAATCCAAACTTTTTAAAATTTTTCCTATAATGTGTGAAGCATGTAGTAGTTA
The DNA here is from genome assembly GCA_015844335.1 of Chrysopogon serrulatus. Classification (NCBI taxonomy): domain Eukaryota; kingdom Viridiplantae; phylum Streptophyta; class Magnoliopsida; order Poales; family Poaceae; genus Chrysopogon; species Chrysopogon serrulatus. The sequence goes on along the minus strand of JADLZL010001694.1, from coordinate 342,513 downwards.
GGTCGAAACCCAAGTCGAACACAGGAGAAATTGCCGATAAGTCGATGCACTTCATATAGATTTGCTTGTAGCAGAGTGCTTGTGTTCTCGTGTTGATTTCGTGGTTTCGAGTTTTGTTGGCACTAGAGTGCACAAATCCATAGCAAGAATACCCTAAATCTTCTTTCTAAACTCCCTCTCCAATCCTCTCCTTAAATCTCTACCAACAATTCCATGGCAGGTTCTACTCAATTCCTTTTGATTCTCGAAGAGAATTTCTTTTCCTTCTATTCATAATCCCCTCTTTGGAAGCCATGTGAGTTTCTTCCAAATTCTCTCTCAAATTCAATTCTTAGAAACAATAACTCATTTTCCCCTTGATCTCCTCTCAATCCCCTTTTGCTCACTATTAATTATTCTTGGATGAAATTATAAAATACCTTGACAAATATAGGGAAAACCTGCTACTATCTTTTGGTCCGAATCCCTCTCAAATCCCCTCCTTGAATTCACCTCTAAACTCCTTAGGAAAAATGGAAGAACCACCACCAAGTTATTAGAAAAAGAAAAATCCTTTTCTTCTCCATGAACCAGCACCACCTCTCCCTGCGCGGGCCTAGCCCAACTCCACGGCAGCCCCAGCGGCCCAGCTCCTCCCCCACTGCTGGGCCTGCTCGCGCCCCCCATTCGCGGCCCACTAAGGCCCAACGGCCCGCGCTCCCTCCCCGGAAACCTAGGGGCAGGCGCCCCCAGCCGCCGCCCGCTGCTGCCCATGAGCGCCAAGCGCTCTCGGCGTCAGTGCCGCGCCCGCGTGGCCACGTGTGCGGACGCCCGAGGCATCACCCCGTCCGCGCCTCGGTGCCCTAGCCGCCCCCCTATAAAGCCTCGGCTGCCGTCACCGCCTCTCTTCCCCCGTTTCCATGCGCCGCCCGCGCGACCACCACCCGTGCAGCGCTCGCCACCTCGCTGCACCGCCGCTTCGGCACTTCGCCGCCGGCGCTGCATGGTCGCCACGCCCGTTGCTATGCACGCAGCGCCACCGGCCGCCGCCTCGACGGCGTCGCGCGCCGCGACCGCCATGGCGCTGGCCGTGCGTCTTGCTGCGCAGGCGGCCGTAGCTGCAGCGCTGCCCGGGCAGCGCCGACCGTGGCGCCTCCCGCGCCCACGCCCAGCGCTGGCAGCGCGGCCAAGCCCGCTACCGGGCGTGGCGGTCGCTGCGTGGCGCCGCCGCCTCGCCACGCCGCTGCGCCGAAGCCGCGTTCCATGCCGCCGCGGGCGCCTCTCGGTCTCCGGCCGCCACCGCACGCCATCCCGTCGCGGTCCAGCTCGCACCGCGAGCCACCGCGTCGCGTGCCACGCCCCTTTGTCGAGGCCCCGCGACCTCGTCACCACGCCACGACCGCCCTTACAGCTCGCCACCGGGGCGCCTCGGCGTCGAAACACAGCCGCCCGGCCGCATCCAGCTTCTGCTCCGCCCCTGTTCGGGCATCTCGGCCACCCACAACCGCCAGCGGCTGGCGCAGCCGCCACTGGTCGGCCGCAGCTGCCCCCAACCGGCCGAGCTGGCTCGGGATGGCCACTGCCGGCTAGGGCAGGCCTAGAGTGGCTGCTGTTGTTCCTTGCCGACATGCCACCACAGCACCGCCGTCGGTGAGCCTTCCCAAATTCCAAAGCCTACCTTTTGCACTGCAGTGAGCACCTTGTCTGACTTTGGCCTTTGTGCCATGGTTCTATATCCTGCAGGAGTGTCGCCGGTAGCAGCTGCTAGTGCCCGGCCAACCCTGGCCACGTCCAGCCACTCCTGGCCAGTGGTAGCCAGCTGCGTCCAGCCACAGCTAGCTGCTGCTGGCCAGCAGCCAGCTAGTGCTGGCCAGAGGTGGCTACGGTAGGCTACAGCCGTCCAGCAGCCCGCTAGAGCTGGCCAGGGGCCACCACAGCTGGCTAGGGCCAAGCCCGGTTGGCCGTGGGCCTCCTGCCAACCTTGCCGGCCTCGTCTTCTTCCTCGCCAAGGTCTAACCGTCAAACTCCGCCGACGCCGTCCTCGACGTCGGCAAAGCTTCCGCCTTTTCATTCATGCTCACTCATGTCACATTTCATCCTTATCTATAGTTATCTATGCCTGTGCCGTGCCTTCGCGCCGGTCTATCTCGCTGTCGCTATGGTTCTGTGCTACTCCATGTTGGTGTCCTTGTGTTGTGAGTTTGCTGTACTTGTAATGATGTCCCTATGTGTTGGTTGCTTGTATCGTTATCTGGGAGCCGTGCCTTCGAGCCGGAGAAGGGATCGTTCATCGCTCGAACGTTCGGTCGTGGGTTTGTCCCACCGTGACCGCGACGCCGAGCGTAACTCATTCCCTCTTGTGCGTTAGTTGTCTCCGTTGTACCCCGCATGTTAGCTCCTACATTCGGCCCTAGGACGTGATCGCTGAGGACTCCAACGATGCGGATATTACCCGTATACGGTGAGTCCCCATGTGACCTAGTCTGGTGGGAGCCGAAATAGGAGACGACCCTTGTGGGACGACGGATGCCGACTCGCTAGGGTATAGCTTATGGCCGCGAGTCATCTCGCCATGACCATCGGGCTCTACCTCTTTTTGTTTCTCTTCCTTTCCTTCCTTTCCTTCTTGTGCTATTTCCGCTACCACCTCGTATGCTTGCACCACCTAGACCGGAGTATTCCTCACGCGATGACAACCGCGTCGCTACAAGCCTGAGGAGTAGCTCTTGCCGCTTTAGTAGCACGGAGGTCATGGTGCCCTACGAGTTGGTGTGGATCAAGGAAACGTGCGAGACCTTCGTCTCTTTTCTTCCGACCACCGTCCTTTGCCATGACGGGTAGGTCGAGAAGAGTACGGGACCATCCTCCTTTTTGTTCTCTTTCGATTCTCGCTAATGTAACAAGGTGTGGATCGAGTCCCTTATTCTGGACTCTTCGATCGGTGACTATTACCATGTCATGTGGATCGAAGTGCCGTGGAACCAAAATCCCTTTTTGTTGCTCGTTTGTGTTCGTCGGTGTTCTTTTATTTCCTCTTGATTCCCTTCCTGCGATTCCCGTCGACCGCCTTGGCGAGTGAATCAAAGGAAGGAGAATCTTGCCCTTTTTTCCCTCTTTTGGTTCTGTCGTGCTTAAACCCTTGTATGCTCGTACCTACCTAGACCACAGCACTCCTGGGTTCCCGCGGTGACAACCGCACCGCTAGGACCCCGGAGGGTGCCTTAGTGCATATAGTGCACCTTGGTCGAGGTACCCTACAAACGGTTTAGGTACTTGAGTTCCCCCGTGCGTCGCTCCTCTCCAATGCCCTGTCTTTTGCCATGGCATGCGCATTGGAAGGAGTAGACCACCCCCTTCTTTTCTGCCTTATATTCTTCCCCACTAGCCATTCTGTTTGATCCCGTCCGACCATGACGATTGGATCAAAGACTGAGCTATCTCTTCTAGTTAGCAAAGCTATGGTCTATGTCCCGTTCTTGGGCCCGTGCGAGTCGACCCGATCGACCGTTGGAAAACCATCCTCACCGAGGATGTGACCGAGGCCGCGACATGGACATGCCCAGCTAACTCTCCTCTTTTTCCCTATTTTGCTACTCGCTTCTCGGCTCTCGACGTTGTTGTGTCGTGCGGATCGAGAGGGCCTCAGAGCCGCTCTCTGTTGTTCGTGTTCCAACCTCTTTTGCTACCGTCGGCTACCATGACGGGTAAGCTAAAGAGCCTCGTAACCAAGTCACAACTCCTCCATTTCATGTTAATCGTTCTTACTCGAATCCTATATAGTAGTTGTGACTTGCGGGTTAAAGGCCGCAAGGGCCAAACCCCCGCTATTCCTATTTTTTTTCCCTTTTCCCTCTCCTGCTGGTGATCCTCCGGTCCCCGCCAATTTCCATGACGTCCGGATTGGAAGGTCGCAACCGTGGTGTTTGGTTAAGTTAAGCTAGGATCAAGGCCTTTTCTTTTGAAGCCGCATGTGTCGACACGATCGACCCAGAAGTACCGGGCTATACCATGGTCGTGATCCGGGCTTGTGCTTAGCAGACAACCACTTCTATTTATTTGAGCCCGAGGATCGGACACTCTCCGCGAGGGCTAAGTCTTTCGGTGTTGGTTTGGTATCTAGTTCCTTCTATATCTCGTTGCTTTTTGGGTAGTATTGGATTTTGGTTAGGGATTGATTGCTCTTTTGCATTGTTTGTCACTATATCGAGGTAGTTGCATCACGGTGACGATGGATAGACCAGAGATCCGCTGGGAGGAGACACGAAGAGCAACCAGATGTGGATGACTATGGATTGCTATAAACAGGTGCCACGTCCCACCCAACCTCGTAGAATCCTATTAGACATGCAATATGTAGCTGCTAGCGCTTTACTTTATGCAAATGAACTGTGATAGGATGCATGGTAGATTGCTTGATAAGCCATTACCTTGACGCAACCTTTCTCCTGCACACCCGCTGCTAGGATAGATGCTTGCCTACCTCATGATACTTGCTACACACTTACTCTTTAATCATACATGCTTGTGTGTGGCTAAGGCACGTGGTGCCGTGAACTGGATAACTGGGGATAACGTGGGAGAGATCTTGGCGTGTGTCTTGGGTGTGTGGTGAGGGTTGTGTCGATCAAGCGGGATCTACGACGAGTCGGGGGGACAAGTCTTGCCGGGTGGAGTGTGATCCGGGCACTCCCTATGTGAGAGAGTACCTGTGGCGGGTACATGTGATGTGAGTAGATTCCGGGGAGGAGTGCCTTTGTGGGACGACTCCTCGGAATGGAGGTGCCGTCGAGGCACAGGGCGTCGAGCCCCCTTGTGAAGATATCCCGTCCGGTCCCTCTAAGGACCGATTGGGCGAGTATGCGGCTCATGGGACTCTTTCGTGCACACCACTGCCTCTCGAATGGGCGGGGTCCGACTTGACGACTAGCTGGCCCCCCGGCCGCTACTACTAGGTTGATAGGTGATAGTGTAGGGAGGTACGGGTGCCGAGACCCACACCCTCCCGAGACAGCGTGGTATCCATCGGGATCCGGTACCACGCCTCACGCCTCTCGGCGTCTTGGGTGGATCTCCGGGGTGCCCCTGTAGCCGAGTGGTAGAGTGGCATGGGCCGCTTAGGCGGCGGCTTGGTATCGACCCTAGACGAGGCATCGTCGATGATGGTGATCTTGTGGTTCCAGTGTACAAGCTCTGCAGAGTTACTAAATCTATACGTATAGCCGTGTCCCCGGTACGGACATTCCCTACGAGTACCCCATGTTCGTTATAGTGAGAGGTGTCCTTTTCTTCTCTCCCCCTGGGTGATGTTGGATTCCGGTTTAGGCCGTTGAGGCAAGGAGGAGCGGGAGTCTTCCTTGCCGACAAGAGAGTGAGAGTGTGGTGAGATGTGTGGACATGGATGTGGTTATGGATGGGATGATGGACGTGTGGTTGAGATGGGTTAAAACTTGATAAACTATATTATATTATATTTATTTTATGAATTTGCATAGGAAAACTACAGCCAAATATAGGCTTTTTCCTCTACCCTTGCATTCCACTTACCACATAGCAAAGCAAAGCATAGGGTGGGAGCTAGTGGCCAGTACAAATCGTACTGATAAAGTTGAGCAGGTTTGGTACCCGAGGAGGACTACGACGATAATAGAGCTGGAAGAATTAGGTGGTCCCGTCCCTACACTCAAGTTTGGTTAAGAAGATCAAGTCGACGCCCGCTGATACTCTACCCCAACTCTGATGACTCTCCGTGAAGGAGGAGCCTTCACCCGCTACGACTCTACGTCTACTCTGATGTTGATCCGCGTGTGTGTTTATCGTTAGAATACGGTGTACCTAGGTGTGATGCAAGTGTTGTAATACTCTGTAACTTGTACCTTTTCACGATGTATGAACTGTGGTATCAACTGTAAATGATGTACTCTGTGGATTTCCCTTCGTGGAAATCGCGGGTCGTTTCAATTTTCATGTCCGAAGTATTAATTGATCAGCACGTACCTAAGTAGAACAAGTGATCTCTGGTTGTTGCAGAGAGAACGATCGATGGAACCTCTGACTAGCTCTTCGCTGGGTGCCATGGGATCCCTTCTCAGGAAGCTCGACGAACTACTGCGTATTGAAGAGAGGCTACAGGGACTCATAGCCGATCTTCGCATCATAAGCACCAAGATGGAGAAGCTATCAGAGGTACACAGCCCTCCCCATGCGGTGAAATACTGGATGAATGATGCGCGTGAATTGTCCTACGACATGGAAGTCTGCGTGGACCAGTTCGTCCATGCCAGCCAGCCAGAAGATTTGCCAGCTACTTGGATTTTGGGATTTGAGACTCGCGTGAAGGAGGTTAACCAAAGATGTGAGAGGTACAATCTTGATGACAGATACTTTCTCAGTGGTGCTGCAAAAATTGTAGTGAGCCAACATCTTCGAACTCTCTACAAAGAACCTGATCCTGTCGGCATGGAAGAGCCAACAAACAAGCTTCTTGAGTGGCTGATGCCCAAGGGCCATGGTGAAGAAGATCTCAAGCTCATGTTGTTTCCATTTTTGGTGATGGAGGAGTAGGTAAGAGCACGCTTGTCAAAAGACTATGGCGTTTATCTGAAGGAAAGTTCGACTGCCAGGCTTTCGTGCAGACGGCCAAGAAGCCTGATACGAGGATGATTCTCAGAACCATACTCTCACAAGTTCGCCCGAAGCAGCCATTAAAAGCCTGCAAGGTGCCAAAACTCATTGAAGATTTAAGAATCTCCAAGATAAGAGGTTCGAAAATTGTGCTCTACTGGATCCTTTTAATCTGTTTCTCTCCTTATTCAGTGTTTCGGGTAAGCCCGGTTTTTCAGTGTTTAATGGACCAAGAAACCATGATTTAGGTTTTTCAGTGTTTCTATGTATAAATTATACATAGAAAACTCACGCTAATTCAATCTTGTATCATAGACCAAGAGACACACATGCCATAGTCGGTAAATACATTTTTAAGATTTTTATGTCAAAAAATTCTCATGAGAGGCACTAGGAAAAAAATCATATAGCTTCTCATTATATAGAAACCTAACTCTTACCATTAAATAAACCTAAATCTTACCGTTATATAGAAACCTAACTTCAAATTATCCATATTTGTCATCATATAGCAACCTAACTCTTACCATTGAACCTAATTATAGCTCCTAAATCTATATTTAAATTCCCCAGACATGCTGTACTATTAAAATACTATAAACAAACCCTCTAGATTTCCTTCTAAGTTACCCACTTCAATGTTCATCGTTTAGAAAATTGTTTCCTTTATGGGCTACATACCAATTGCACACATGATAAAATATTATGGCAACAAAAATTGCTTAGAGGTGTCCAAACATGTCACGTTGTTTGGCGTCATTAAATCACAATATTTGTGTGCCCAAAACACCAGCCCCAAAGTTTACACAATATATAAGCAATCTTCCCATGCGTCAAATTTTCATGGTATCCTCTAAGTATTTTTTATTTACCTGTTGTATGAAGATGTTAAAAATATGCAATGAAATTTGAATTAGGAAATTCTAAAGCAGTTCGAAAATATTTGTCTTCTGATTTTTAAATTTTGGCTGCTACAATTATATGACAGGCATTCATAACTGAGGTTATTAGAACATATTTGTCTTGGATTTAAAAGTTTGGCTGCTAAATTTTTATGATTGTTTCCATGATGAAGCATGTGACCGTTACAAAATATTTTGTTATTAGGTATTTTATTGTAATTGATGACTTATGGGATGTGTCAGTTTGGCACATCATTAGGCGGGCATTTCCAGCCGGTAATAACCAAAGAATAATAACAACAACAGCAGTTGAGAAAGTCGCCTGTGTATGCTGCAGCTATGACAGTAATAGCATTGTCAATGTCAAATGTCTCTCTGGTGATGAAGCCAAAAAATTATTCGTTGATAGAGCTTTTGGCTCTCCAAAAGGATGTCCACAGCAGTTCAATGATATCACGGATGAGATAACAAGAAAATGTGGCGGTTTACCCCTAGCCATCCTCTGCACGGCTAGAATTGTGGCAAGCCAACCAGAAACAGAGCAGAAGCAGCAATTGGATTATGTGAATAAGTTCCTACCAAACAATATGAGAACACACTCATCTTCTACGGAGATCCTGAACCATGTACTGAAACTGTGTTACAGTAATCTTCCTCACTATCTGAAGACATGTCTGCTGTATCTTAGTGTGTATCCAGAGAACTTATTTCTGAAGGAAGATTTGGTGAAGCAATGGATAGCTGAAGGTTTTGTATGTACACCAGAAGGGAAGGACATCGTAGACATTGCCGGAAGTTACTTTGATGAGCTCTTGGGTTTAGGCCTGATCCAGCGAATGGTGAGCTCTTGGGTTTAGGCCTGATCCAGCGAATGGATATTGTTTGATGAGCTCTTGGGTTTAGGCCTGATCCAGCGAATGGATATTGTTAACTCTAAGAAGGGTTTGTTATCCTACACAATGCACTCTGTGGTATTTGATTTTATCACATGCAAATCCATGGAAGATAATTTCATCACCGTCATAGATTATTCTCAGTCGACAGTAGTTCTCAGTGAGAAGGTTCGTCGACTGTCACTCCACTTTGGCAGTGCAACAAATGCTACTACACCTGAAAGTGTGGAATTATCACAAGTTCGCTCACTTTCTTTTATTGGACTCTTGGGTTGCATGCCTTCGATTGCAGAGTTTAAGCTTGTTCGTGTCATGATCCTCCATATCTATAGTGACGACGCGGACACGAGTTTTTCACTTTCAGAAATATGTAACCTGCTCCAGCTAAGATATTTGCAGGTCAGGTGCAACGTCACTGTGGATTTGCCAGAGCAGATCCGATCTCTAGAGCACATGGAAACAGTAGAAATAGATGCAGGGATAGGATGTGTTCCAAGGGATATTGTCCATCTGTCAAGATTGCTGCATATCCACCTTGGAAAAAAGATAAGTCTAAATCCGGCTATTTCCTCAGTTGACTGGAGCTGCTTGCCCTGTTCTTCCACCTCCATTGAAAGCTTCATGTTGCTGCCTCCCGTTTGAATCTTCTCAAGACTCCCCCTGTGGTTTCGTCAACTAAACAAACTCTGTAGAATGGAAAATTGTGGTCAGACATTTGTTGAATGACATTGATGCCCTTGCAGAGTTGCCAGTTCTCAAACATCTCTCCTTGTATGTCCGAACACAACCGACTGCAGTGATAATGTTGAGATCTTAAATGTTCCCAGCTCTCGAGTATTTAAAAGTTGCGTGCAGTGTGCTATTGCTGGGCTTTCAGAAAGGAACACTGCCTAAACTTCATAAGCTCAAGATAGTCTTCAACGCCTGCAAAAGGGAGTATCACGGCCATGTTCTGTTCACCATCAGCAACCTGTTAAGCATCCAGAAAGTTGTTGCAAGCATTGGGTTAGCCCCTGGTTCTGATGAATTTGACAGGATAACTGCAGAGGCTCTGTTGAAGGAAGCCGTTAGACAGCATCCACGTCACCGAAGTTTCGAGGGGGTGGTGAAAAGGGTGGATCAAATTTACGAGGAACCGCAACTGTGGAAGCTAGCGTTCCGGACCTCGCCGCAGCTCCCGATCTTCACTGAGGACAATATCAAGGACGAGGCCGGGAACCCGCTGGAGGTGATCCTCGTGGACATTGACACCGGCTGTCCGGCCGCGCTCCCGCTAGCGCTGAGCATCGAGCTGCTCCCGGTGTTCGGCGGCTACAAGCCGGACGGCAACGACAAGTACTGGTCCTCCTACGAGTTCCAGAGGAACATCATCAAGGAGCGCGAGGGCAAGGGCCCGCTGCTCACCGGCGACGTCAGACTCACCATGAGCGACGGGCGCGCCACGGTGGGCGAGCTCAAGTTCACGGACAGCTCATCCTGGGCCCCCTACGGCAATTTCCGCATCGGGGCGCGCGTTGTACCTGGAAGCTACGACGGCGGCAGGATCGCTGAGGCCATCACCCAAGCCTTCCAGGTCAAAAACCACCGTCGGAAGAAGGACTGGCTTCCGTCCCTTGGCGACTTGGTGTGGGTGCTTGAGAACATCACCAAGGAAGGCGAGTTCCACAATAGGCTGGAGCACAACAACATCAAGACTGTCCAGGATTTTGCAAGGATGCTAATGGTCAAGCCAGACGAGCTGCGTGCGGTAAGTTCTCACTATTCTTCAGTGGTGCACGTGCACTTCAGCAACTCTGCCCGTCTTTGCTGCTTTCTTTGAATTAATGCTCTGCTTTAATCTGTGGGATCAATCAGATTCTGGGCGACGGCATGACCGACCGTATGTGGGAGGAGACGACCCAGCACGTGAGGACCTGCGGCGACCGCGACAAGGTGTACATGTACACAGCGGGGGACGTCACCATCTACGTCAACTCCGTCTTCAACCTCGTTAAGGTCAAGATCGGTGGCATCAACTGCCCGTTGCAGAAGCTAAACAGGGACCAGATGGTGAGTCTATCTTCGGACTGCTACCTTGATCGTCAGGTCGCCAGTGGTGACAAATACTTCTCTTACATTAATTAATTCGCCGTCGCGTGTAGGCGTTGGTGCTGCCGCTAATTATGGAAGCGTACGAGCACCGCCACCACCTCCACGAGGCCAACCCACACGATTTCCACCACCCCCGCAGGATCAGAAACACTGACAACATTGCGCTGCTTCGAGCTAAGTATCACAAGTCTGAGCCGGCCGATCTTCTCCACGGTACTGCTACTGTCCCAGAGCCTTGCACTTCCCAGGTACCGGATGGAAAACAGGATGAAGCGCCAGGGAGTAGCTCTCAGGCCACAAAGCACTAACACACACTAGACTGGCGATGTTTGGACTCGCTAGATGGCCACAGGCCCTACGTTCGTCGCTTGCATGCTCTAGTCGTCCGTGGTTGCCAGCCTGCGTGCGGAATAATATGCTGGATTTCATTCAGAGAGACTTATGTAATATCTGAACAATTACTCTGTTAATTCAAATCCTTCCTCGTTACTTTTTCCTACGCCTAGTATCTGTTCTTCCCCAATTCCTCCCTCCTATCTGCTGTGCTGTTCATACTCAAGTGGTACATTTTGTGACGTGTAGATAAATCTACCTTTAAGCACTTCTCTATTCTGGCAACTCGCAAATGCAGCACGTTTTGCGGACATGAAGCCAGTCGTCGACAACAATGCTCCCAATCCCTGTGTCATACAATAGCAAAGTGTGCACTCCTGCTGCGGAGGTCCAACAGGCCAACACACAGATAACTAAAGTTCATAGAGACTAATCATCACTAGGGATCAGCATGCAGTGTGCACTCCTCCTTTCATTCTATGCAGTCTATCAACCACTTTCCAAATCCCATCTATATTCTCTCTCGAATTTCCATACGTCTGTTATAACCGAGCAGAGGGACAGAGTTTAGGAAGGTAGCAAGCAAGGCAATAGGCAGCGGACGAGTTTTACTTGCCAAAGTAGTCTGTTACAATATTCATCATGCCCCCTCTCATCTCTTTCCTCCCAAACACTTACAGCACTACAGCTAGCTTTTTTTTTTTTTTTTTTTTTTTTTTTTTTGAGAGGACACTACAGCTAGCTAGACAGACGATGTCATCCGAGCAGAGGAACCGGAGATGCGCTTGTTCTGGACCCTGGGCCTGCTGGACCTCCGCAGCAATGGCCCAGCTACTTCCTCTGTCTCCTCGATGTCTCCGCAGCAATGACCCTGGTGCCGTAACAATGTCTTTCTGGGCCTGCATAGGTCTGTGCATGCAATTCCTCCTTGGCTCTCAAACTTCGTTTCACATTCTCAAATTTCTTCCAACCCCTCCATTATCAAGTGTGCCAAAAAAAAATATACCATATATTTTGGGGGAATACAAGTTGTGAACTAATTTGTGCACAAAAAGTGAACTGAAGCGCCTAGTTAGGCAATTTGGCACACGATAAATGATTTTTGCAGGTTCTATTCAAGAGGTGCACTGGTTTCCATCTTGTGCTCTCTCTCTCTCTCTCTCTCTCTCTCTCTCTCTCTCTCTCTCTCTCTCTTATATCATAATAATGACGAGAAGGATTGGTCCTTGCTCGTTAAAGCGTGTTACCTTGAGTCAAGAGCTATGCATGCAATTCTTCGTGTCTCATTTTTGGTCACTTAAGATACGTATTTGCAAATAATGTTGAACATATACTAGGTTTATCGGTCTTTCTTAGTTAAGTGTCTACCTTCCATTTTGTTTTATTCAAATCTAGTTGTAAACTTAAGTGGGTTATGACAATGTGTGTGGTCGACAAGGTCGAACTTTGTAATAATTGATCTGATTCTACCTATGGTAGATAAGACTGAATATAAATTATCATTTATCTAAAAAATATTTTTTTGTTTTGAAGTTAAATTATTATTGTAATGATCATGGTCTTATGTCTCTTCGTTGAAAAGGTTTGAAGCTGGAACAAATCTATTAGTATCTGCCAAAAAAAAGACTGGGATGAGAAAATTCTAGCTCACTTGTTATTTTGATTGTATTTTTTAAAGAAACTATTTTGATTGTATTTGATAGATGAGGTTAACGTTTTTGCATATGCTTATTACTATGTATATTATACCCTTGTGCAGCCGATACTCAGTCTTTTTTGGAGCTAAGATGCCTTCTTTAGTATATGGCGACCATGAATCTGATATGTGCCACAATCCTTAGTTTTTTTTTCTTTGAATGTGTTTGAGAGTTGGACTAACATCTCATCCAATGTAATTACAATGAGGGCATAAGGGCAGTTTGGAATTACATGAGGGCATAAAGGCAGTTCCAATCTCAATAGAGGTTTCATGGGTATTAAATATACTGATATAATACTGTGTATTTATAAAGGGGGAGATGATAAAAGCTTTACAAAAATAGAGAGAGTTCCATGAAGATAAAACTCTCTTTCACACCATTTTCAAAATATGAACGTGTTGGAAACTAGCTACAGTTTCAGGTTGGGACTGCTCTAGGAAGCAAAGAATACAGTGCAACAGGGCACATGCCCGGACATGGCCTAGTACACTGGAGTCAGCGGCACAATAATAATAGTACTACTGCTGCCTTTTCTACGTAAAACTTTCTGAAAAAAAGAAGAAAATTAAAACTCTCTGTTTTGTTCATACAGTGTTCCAAGTTTTCGGTAAAGAGCAAAAATCTCCATTTCTCCAGGCAATTCTTGGTAGTATCAGGAGTTTGCTACAAGCCTACAAGGATACAACCACTCATAAGGAGCTGCTACTGCTTTGAACCTACGATTTTTTCACAGGAAATTAGCAGAAAAACAGTTCACTTCCCACGGCTCTCCATTCCAAACGTGCACTAAGAGGCTACATTGAGATCCATTGGCAATGCGAAAGAAGACCCGTCCAAATATGATACTAGTTTACAGCAAGGACTTACTCGGAGACGGCTTAGGCCGCTGGAGTGGACGGGGTCCTCGACGTCGCCGACGAGAGATCCGTATACCATCAGCGCCTAGACGTGACCACGCCAGAGGACTCACAGCCAGCCAACCGAGGGTGGCAAGACGCGGAATATGGGGTCCCCGTGGACCATGGCAGCCGACCGGAGTCCGGAGAACGAAGACAAGGGACTCCGCATCCTGCTGTGTAGGATCTGCGCCGGCGGGCAGAGGATCTGCCGGCGATGCTCCCCTGGTGTGATTGGTGCTCGATGACGGGATGGGTGGGCCGGGCCGTATTCTTTTCTGTTGCACTTCTCTGACCCATCCATCCGGCCTTTGCCAAATTAGGTGGCCTCCTTGCCATCACCAAGGCATTCCCACTGATTATGATAGATAGGCTCATTCTAGATCCAAAATACAACTATGAACACAGCTCATACGGCAAATTCAACAAGGGAAGTAGGAAACCAATGCAATCCTCAGATCTGGCATACATGAATTGTTAGCAAACACTAACGCACATAATCTGCATGCACGGACAAAGATTTAGCAACAAACAACAGCGCTTGCAATATTTATGTACAGATCAGATTTTAGTCCAAGCCGAATAGTAAACATCAGAAGATGAATCCTTGACAATATAGAAGTGAAATCTGACCAAGTCGCTACCTCTAATAACAAATATGAAAGCTCTAACTACTGGCTACTGCCCGCTCGCTTATGACACTGTGCTTACAAATACAACTGTCATTATCATATCTTTATCAAATCTTCATATAGCTACGTATGGACGAACATACTTATATTCCTTTCATCATTCTTTTTTTCTATGTTACGTACGTTTTTTGATTTTGTTTAGTCTTTGAATTGTTGTTTTGACTAAATGTACGCTAATTAATACTCCATCCCATGTCATTATCGTATCTTTATCAAATCTTCATAGCTACGTACGAAAGAACATATTTATATTCCCTTCATCATTCTTTTTTCTATGTTACGTACGTTTTTTGAATTTTTAGTCTTTGAATCGTTGTTTTGACTAAATGTACGCTTAATAATACTCCATTCCATTATTAAGAAAAATACTCCATCCGTTCTAATTTATAGGTCATTTTGACTTTTTAAGATGCATAACTTTTATTATGTTTCTATACACATGGTAGCTCTAGCTGCATAATGAAAGCGAAAAAACCAAAACAACATATAATTTAGGATAGGTAAAACCATACATTTTTTTGGAAAAAAAAAAAATCATGCTATATAGAGGTGACTGGTTTTTTTCCCCACAAATGTTAGAATGCATAATACTATATATCAGTGCTGATTATAAGGTTCCATTCAAAGAAAAGGTGGGGAGCAAGAACACTTACTATAATGACTGCCTTGATGTGTGCGATGTTGAACGGGAACTCGAACCCCTCCTCATCTTTGATTCTAAGCATGGTGCTCAGAACGTCGTCATCTCGGTCCTCTTCCCCCTCAGCACTATTCTTCATCTTCTGCCTCGTCTGGCACGCCTTGATGATCCGGTCAAGCACCTGGTCGATCTGCTCAAGCGCCATCTGCAGGCGCCGTCGCATCCCGGTGGCGACGTCCAAGAACCACAGGGACGGGAAGAGGTCGGAGACGCAGAAACCAGAACCATTGCTCAGTGCGACGGCCATCGCCGACAAAAATTTCAGCCTGTGCTCGTTGCTCAAGCGATCTCCGAAGGTCGCCATCACAGTGATGGAGTTAGCACACGAGACCAGCAGGCTGCCGAGGTTGACCGGCTCGCCGGAGCTGCAGGAGCGGCGGATCTCCCTGACGAGGGACATGGTCTCGCTGTCCCTGATGGGTGCGACCTGCCTCACCTTGCGTGTGCTGAAGAGCTCCAGCGTGCAGAGCTTGCGCAGCGCCCTCCAGTAGGCCCCGTAGGGAGCCAAGGCGAGCATGCCGATGATCTCCAGCGTGCAGAGCATGTACGGCCGATGATCTCCGTGGCGCCCTCCAGCGTGCAGAGCGTGCCGATGATCTCCGTGGCGAGCATGTACGGCCGCGATGCGAAGTTGATGTCCTTGTCCCGGAGCACCACCTGCGCCACCGTCGGCGAGGAGACCACTGCGGTGTCTACCTGGCCCAGCCGGAGGTACGTCAACGGGCCATGCTTCTCGGCCAGGTCGCGGAGAGTCGCCTGCGGCTGTGAGGTGAGCAGGTGGTGGATGCTTCCGATGAACGGGAGGCGCCATGGGCCAGGAGGGCGCTTCTTCTTTGATTTCGTTTCAGTTTTGTTGCTATGGTGTGATATAAGGACAATCACGACAGAGATGAGGAACAAGAAGAGGAGCAGGGTATTCGTTGTGCTTAGCATTATCGATCAACGATGAGCACTTGGCTTGCTTTGCGTGATGGTTATGGTAGTGGTAGATAGATAATATATAATCATCACCAGGATATAAGTATGATGCTGAGTTGTATTGTATTACCATTAGCAGTGTATATAGTATTTCTACTTCCTTCAGTTAGTCTAATATTATGACGGTCTAGTGTTAGACATGGTACTTCGCAGAGTTTAAAAAACTGGGTGGGTAGGATGGTGATAGATTATCTGCTCCTCGCTCTCAACCTTATTAGTTTCTCAAAAATGGATTTTTAAAGGTGGTCAGAATGGATTTTTCAAATGTGGGCACCCCAGCCACTTTTGACAAATCTTCACTGCTAATAGGCTAATTCCAGAGGGTGAGTAGGGCATGTAAGGACTTCATTTCAGGTGGACTTATAAGACGGGTGATAAGTCAAAAAGGCTAATTTTGACTGATTTACTATGAGAATGGCGTGGCTGATAAGCCAAAAGAACAGTCTTCGTGAATCAATAACAGAGGTGATAATGTTTAATAGAGACAGACGCACTACTAAAACGTTGGCCTCTATTAATATTTTCCATAATCCAATTATTTCATTTCCCTACATCTCATTTGAATTTTGTTTTCACAATTGTAAGATTACTATAAACTCAATAAGATATACCAAGAACAGTCGTTGCGTACATACACACACTATAAAAAATGATTTTGCGAGACACCACACATTCATTTATAGAGGCGGGCAGACTAGGCAGCCGCCTCCATCAATCGGTGGTAGGGCGGCTGCCTCCATTAATGCTCGATAATTAAGGCAGACACCTAAAGCCGCCTGCCTCCTTTAATCGGTTAATTGAGGCTAGACCTGGATGCAAAACTCAAAGCTCGTTAGCTCGCTTGGCTTGCAGTTGGCTCGGCTCGAATCATTAGAATAATGAGATGAGCCGAGCCAAGATTTTAGGTCATTAGCTATAACGAGCCAACTCCTGCTAGCTTGTAAGCTGCTCGCGAGCTTAACAAACTTCACTTTTGTGTGTTTTCATGGAAATACATAATGATGCAACTTTAACAATGTATCATTTTGCTATGCTAACTTATGCACCCATCATATCTAGCTGATGTCATACTTTGCAATTTGCATGCAAGGTAGTTGATGGATGAATATGTGGAGACATGTATGATGGACATAATTTATACTCTATTCCACGTGTATGCATATATGCTTGCCGTTACATGTATAATAAGTAAATTTATGTTGTATGACATTGAAATATATGGTAGTTTTTATTTTATATTTTTTATCTTTGGCTCACGAGCCAAACAGGTTAGCTCGAGCAGCCAAGTTGAACTAGCTTTTTAACTGATTAGGTATAAAGAGCCAAGCCAAGCCAGCTCATGATCCTAACAAACCAAATCAAGCCTAGCCAAGCCACCTCTATATCAGTTCTAATCGAGGCGGGCACTTTAAGCCATTCGGCTCTATTAATAGAGCATTAAAGGAGGCTCCTGCCTTTGCCTCGGACGTATCGGCCTGCTTGTGCTCAGCCACGGCCTAGAGGCACGCTGAACGAGCTTGGGCACATGGCGGGGACATAGCGATGAGTTTCGTGCCCACTGGCGATGCTTCGTGCATCCTCCCGCAGGGCCATCCGGGTAGAACAGGGTTGCATTTGGAGAGAGGGCGGGCGAGATGGGGGCTCACATAGGAGGCAGCCTCTTGGCTGTGGCATGGAGACACGTCCGGAGCCGTGCATGGCAGCCCTGCTGTGCCGAACTAACCTCTGGACGAATCATAAAGACGTCGAGTGGATCGGGGCCAGTGGAGCAGTAGAAGGCTATGTCGCCTCCCACCGAAGTGGAGGTGGCCGGTGGTGACAGCGGTACAGTGGGAGCCCCTGCTATAGCTAGCAGCAGCCCTGAAGAGGTGGAGGTGCCCTTCAGTGATGGTGGACAATGGGAACCCCTACAGGTGGCGGCGTGGCCACAGCAACAACAGCTCGGAGCCCTAGCGGCGGAAGTAGCAAGAACTATGGCCGGAGAATGCTCCTTCGCACGGCTAGCGGTCCACTGTTCTAGATCCAGCGCCCGCGGGAACTGTGGCCCGTGGCGGACACAGCTAGGATGCGGGCGGTGGCAGCGCCTTCACGTCATGCGCCCTATGGCGGACCTTGCGCGCGGGAGAGAAGGAGAGGGGCGGTGAGAGCAGCGGGGAGAGGGGAAGTGGACGGGGATGTGCAGGCATGACTGTTGATTATTATTATGATGTTGTATGAACTGTTAGATACTATGCACCAAGAGGGCCAACTGATCGATAAGTTGGGTTGTTTAATCAATCATTGAGCTCAAGTGCTCTCTGTACTTGGTCACGTTGACATGCCATTGCAGTTGTTTAGCTCCGGCATCCAACGATGACTTATTGGCTGTTTGACGGGAGCTCTTGAGGTTCGCTGTGCATGTGCCACTGTGAAGACAGAAAATATCTTATCCGTGAGGGTCTCTTAACTCCTCCTTTTTCTCACAATCCGAGTTATTTCCCAAGAGGTCGAGCATCGCCGACGTCGCGCCCGCAGTTGCCCTCCCCTGCCATGCCACCCTCGCTGCCCTCCGTCGCCATCTGCTTGGGTTGCTTCTTGGGCCGCGACATAGTCGCCTTCCGTGGGGTCAAAACGGCAGCACCTACGGCGCCAACGGGCAAGATCTACGGCACCGTCCCTTCCTTGGTGAGCGTGGTTATGCAGGAGTTGCACCTAGAGGTGGCGTTTCCAATTGTGCAGATGGTGGCGGTGTACTCGTGCAGGCCTAGGCAGCAAGCCGTGGCGGTCTCTGCCTGTGATAACGGGGGTGAGCATGCGGCTGGGCAAGCTGTATGAGCGAGCTACCGGTGGAGGTGCGTGCGCCGCTGGACAGCCCTTCATTTGTTCAATGAAATGTCAATGACGATGTGTTGGGGGTAATGTTACCATATTCTAAGGCCGCGCCAGGGTCACCGTACTCTTGTGTACAGACAAGCAAATACATTCCCACCTGAGTTCAGTTCTGCGTAAATATGCGACCAAACAAAGACGCTTGTACCATTTGGACCGGACTTTAGCTAGCTATATAGCCAAGCCAGTTGACCAGACCAGCCAGATGGTAGATACCAAACACGCCCAAAACGGACTAGGAGAGCTGAAGATCTCGCAAATTCTTTCCGAAAACAAAGCCGGTGCTACACCTGGAGAACCGGATTGGTGGTGCGTGCTCAAGTCAGCCTGACTGATTCCTGCTCAGCCCAACCGACTCAGCGGGCCCAAGGCTCAGCCTGACCTTCAGTAGCGCTGTGCTGCTCCCACTCAGCCCAGCTGGCCCATTGCTCGCCTAGCCCCGACTGCAGCGCAGGGCGCGCGCGGCCTAGACGGCCCACCGCTCGGCCTGGCCGCTTGCAGCGCAGGGCGCGCAGCCCAGACGGCCTAACCGGCCTGCTCCACCCGGCTTGGCCGGTTCCTCTTGAGCAGGGGGGGCGCATACAGACACACACGGTCACGCACGACTTGGTGACAGCAGCTGGCCGGTTTGACACGCCGAACGTGAGCAACGGGCAAGCTGCTAGATATGTCCGGTTCATGGTCCTCGTCTCACTCAGCAGTCAGCACCCTTTCCGGACTCACTATATATGTCTGCTGCCCCACACAAGAAGACCGATGATGGGGGTAAGAACAAATAAAAGGCATGTGAGCTCCTCGATCGTCCCATGCAACAGAACACTATAGCAGATTTGCCTAGTGATGATTAGTACTGATACTACTCAATTAATACAGTGGTGCTACAGTGATACTATATTAATTATTGGATTAGCAAGTGCTGGGGAGTGTAGGAGCCGCGCTAGCAGGGGGGTCGTAAGGCCCACGTTAGTTGAGCGAGAAGGTAAATAGTGGGCTGCTGGGATTGTTAGGTTACTTTATTGAAATTTGCCGAAGAATTACATGTACTAGCTAGTGCTATCATGGGCTTGGAAAGTTCAGGCAAGCAGCAGTGATGTGAGCAGTGGAGGTGCAGGACACACACGTGTATATATACTTATATAGTCGGTCAGGGTTTCGAGATGGTAGATCCCTCTTGTGTCTTTGTTTGTTTGTACCGGTGGGATTTCGAGGGTAATCTTAGAAACTAGCAGGGACCCCGTGCGTTGCACGGGTTTTTATTTTTAAGGGGTGGCACTGTTCCTTAACAGATGCATATAATGGATTTACTGTTTCTTACCGGGTTGACACTGTTTATCGGATCTGTTATTGTACTGTTTCTAACGGGTTAACTGTTTGCTTAGCGGGTTATTACTGTTGATAGGATCCTGTACCCGTTACTGTAGAATGGCGGGTTTACTGCTGCGGGAACGGTAAATGCGAGAGGGATGGGCACTGTTACGGGAACAGTAAAACGTGAGAGGGACGGACCCGCTCCCGTCGTTCGACTTTTATAGGTATGGTTATATGGCGGGTTTACTGTTGTGGGAATGGTAAATGCGAGAGGGACGGGCACTGTTACGGGAACAGTAAAACGTGAGAGAGACGGACCCGCTCCTGTCGTTCGACTTTTATAGGTATGGTTAGATAGGTATGGTTAGATACATATGAGTCCTATGTAATTTAAAAGCTCTATTCTGTTTAGTGAAATACATGTCATAGAGCATGATCTACAAACTTAGAAACGGCACGGGTGATCCTTATATTTACATGCTTCATGCATACATCAATGATCAATTGTCCGTGAAGCAAGGCACTTCTGGCGCTGCTCCAATGCCAATAAATAAACCGCGTCATGCACAGACAATCCGCGTCACGGGACTGGCTGCTAGCAGTTCAAGACACAATTCAGACGCCGGGCCCACATACGACATGAAACTGGTTTGACACGCTGAACGTGGGCGACGACTACGAACTTCACATAATATATCAAGTCCTGCTCGGTTCATGGTCCTTGCCTTTTGTCATCGACACTGCACGTACGTACATCAGGATTCACTTCCTGTTGGCCCACACAGGACTGGTGGAGTGAAACCAAAATCCATCCATTCAATCCAGCGTGTTCGGGGCACAACAACTTTGAGCTGAAGTGACCACAAGACAACTAGACAAGGATGAGCTCTGCTAACTGTGATTCATTCGCACTTTGTGTGCCACTAGCCCACTAGGCATTAGCTCTATATACCTCTCAAAGCTCAGTGCTAAGACTACTATGATATCCTCCTCTGTTCTCTTCAAAGACCGGAGTTTATCTTGGGATGCAGTTGAAAGAATACAAGGTTCTAAGAATCTGGGATCCGACTCTACTACTTATTAAATATTGGAACCCTTCATTTTGGACCTTGCAGAGAAAAGATTCACTTAAGTATCATAATGATATATTTTTCTTATGTCAAATGTACAGTGAATTTTATATTTTTTTTTCACTTGACTATCATGATCATATTTTTTTTCCAATGTCAGATGTACAGTGACTTCCAATTTTTATTCATTTGAGTATCATGATAATATTTGTTTCAAAAGAGTATCATGACGATATATTTTTACTATGTCAAATGTACAGTTAGTTAATCCCACTGCGCTTGGCTTCTCAACTTGTGTGTACATACATTTACATCGGAGGGAATTTTCTTTCTAAGAAATGTATCAAATGAAACTTCTGAGAACAAAGGAATAAAATTGATAGGTAATTCTCTTGATTGTGATTGGTTGAGGTTTTAAAAGTGATGTCAGCTGACATCATCAAGGGAGTTACCCCCACTAAGGCTCATTTATCTCCTACTAGCTATTTCTTTTAAAATAGAAAAAAATCTTAGCATCTAAACTGAGTATCGTAATTAAAATTCAATTACACCATGGTATTCCTCGCAATAAGCTCTTCAAAACAAGTCCTCACATGGATATATTTTGATAACTTTTTTAGTTTAAACAGTTTCTAAAAAAAAAACGTTTGTAAGAAAAACTAGCAAAATTGCATATCATGGATTACATGTGGTCCTACGAAATATGTATAATTTTATGAAGAAAAACTCCTAGAATTTTGGGAGAGGGATGAACCTCAGTTATAGTAGGGGTGGGGGGTTTTGATAGATAAGATTTAGGTGATATCTAGTTTAAATAATCTATACTGTATATGTCAATGGATATAACCTCCACAATTAACTACTACATCCATATGTATCTATTAATTCATGATTTCGACCATTATAAACTTCTTACATTTCTACTTCATACCCGCAGCAACGTGCGGGGCATCCTACTAGTAAAATTGATATACTGAAGTTCATTAATCAAATAGACTCGTTCCACAGATACAAATCATAGTTTTTACTATATATGTATGTAGAAAAGTCAAAATAACTTCTAATTTGGAATGGAGAGAATACTTTTCTACTTAGATTTTTGGCATGTTGTGCTACACCATTCCACCTTGCTTCCGCCTTCAAATAGCGAACCTGCTAGATTTCTTCTCTGAGTATTATTACTGGCCTCCATTCTTCTCAGTTTGCTCGCCTCTTAAATGCAGTAATGCATCGATCTCACTTAACAAGGACTTCTTTTTTCTATTAACGAACGTATTCAGAGTACAATGAGCAGTGCTTCTGTTCCTGTACATAACAAAACTCATGATTCTTTCAGAAAGCATGAAGCTATTAGCTTTTGCGATAATTTTGTTGGGATGCATTCCAAATTCATGTTCTATTGCTGCTGATTTCCAAGGTACGTCCTTTACATTTTTGCCAAAAAAAAATTCTTCATTATCTGGCCTTAGATAAGACAATTAAAAATTTGACTCTGACTGACAAGCTGCAACTAAAGGCATATAAATTATTGCGCTATTGATCGGATTATCTCTACTAACCAGTGAAGTACATCTTAGACATTGGAACGCAGTACATGTCAGCAGTAAAATGTTTGATTTAGAAACTCTAGAAGAAATGTCTACGTAGCAGATAATATGCATACAAGCGGAATGGTTCAGACCACGGACCACTGCTTCACACACTTAAGCACGCCTTTGCAATTCTTTCAAGGAGGGGCATAAAAGAAACTCTATGGAGCACAGTTCATTTTCTTTAGTTCAGATAAACAGCTCCAAATCGGTGAAATATAATTTGGCATGCCATGTATGGTTAACTGCTACAGAATCTACAATCTAGATAGCTGTGAGACACTGAATAGATTCAATAAGGAATTCACCACTTTTTGAGAACTTCAGTCTACCTCGCGAACCTAGAAATAAGACGGTTTTGGTCTGCAGTCGAAGCACTTGTTGAAACGGCGATGCAACTTGCCGATAAAGAAGGTGCTATCAGCGATTGGATGGATAATCAAATGAGCCCCTGCTATTGGAGCAATGTTTATTGTGAAGACAACGAAGTCACAAAAGTGTATGTAAAGGGTTATTGAGTTTGGTTCTTTAGAAATATTATATATATTTGCATGTGCGTTGCGGCTACAGATTTTGTAACAAGTATTGGCCAAAAGCATCCCATGACACAAGGATATCATTTATTCCATTATCTAAAATAGTTCAAGCTATTCATTTAGATTATCTGAATTTTGAGCTCAGTTCTGCTCAAGGCCTCTGGATCAAATTCACATATGATCTTCGAATATAAAGAAATCTCCAGTTATATTAGGTAACTATGTGTGAAAGTGATTGATGCCACTGCTCATAATGGATAAGATATTTTCATTTGAAGGAATATTTTTTTTGATACACCCTTTCCTTATATCACTGCTGGTACAAGTTTGTTGTGCCATATGCTTGCCCACATGACTATTTGCTTTTGTTTAAAGTGAATGATCCCAACTGTTTGTCTCATTGGAATGGAATGTTTTTGTGCTTTCTTGCCTAGTTTTACTACTATAAGCTTGTGTCTTATGTTCAAATAACTATTTACTTAGGTTCCCATTGTGAGTTTGCAGAATTTTGAGCTCATCAGGGTTAGCAGGAACATTATCACCCAGGATTGCAGAGCTCACAACTTTACAACAGCTGTAAGTTCCCAACGTAATCTTTTGGTGTCCAAAACCTTTGGATCTCATAAAATGGGTCCTATCATATAGAAAGTTATGTTCCCTTACAGAATGGATAAATTGCCAACTGCTGAACACTATGGTTTCAGGCAAGTGGGCGACAACAGCATTAGAGCATGGTTAATAAGAGCGCTGGCTGCTGACGGTAGAGTCCTGCCATGTCATCTAACGCCTTTATCAGTAAACACTCTATAATAAGGTGGCTGTTAGATCCGCTTTATTAAAAATTTAAAGATTTAATATTCATATCTACACAGCAGTACCCGTGATCTTATTGTGGCCACAAAGAGGAGTGACCATTGATGCATAGTAGGTCTTTATAGGGTGGATGGAGCACGGGATCAGAAGTGGGGGCCGCAAGCCATGCAAATGCCGACTGTGTTGCTCGCGTAGGCAAAAAAAACACGTTTCTTTCTCGTGAGTTGTGATTAGCCGGCTGTTGATTAATTATCCGCTTCACTCTCTTTCTTTGTTTCTCACTCCTCCAGCTAAGATTTTAATGATGTGGAACATTTTACAGTCTGCTGATTAGAACTTATAATACTTGCTCTTACTAGAAGACCCTTCTAATAGGTAAGAGCCAGCCACATTTTATGAGGCCCTTCTAGTAAAAGCAAATATTATAAGTCCTAATCAGCAGACTGTAAATGTTCTCATCAAAATCCTAGCTGGAGGAGTGAGAAACAAAGAAAGAGAGTGAAGCGGGCGGTTAATCAACAGCCGGCTAAATCACAACTCACGAGAAAGAAACGCGTTTTTATGCCTAGCAACACAGTCAGCATTTGCATGGCTTGCGGCCCCCACTTCTGATCCCATGCTCCATCCACCCTATAAAAGACCTACTATGCATCAATGGTCAGCTCCTCTTTGTGGCCACAATAAGATCACGGGTACTGCTGTGTAGATATGAATATTAAATCTTTTAATTTTTAATAAAGCGGATCTAACAGCCACCTTATTATACGAGTATTAAAAGTGTTAGATGACATGGCAGGACTCTACCGCCAGCAGCCGGCGCTCTTATTAACCATGCTCTTATTCACGTGGGTTTTCAAACCATAAATATATCTAGCGACATGGATAATCACGAGTATCCATGCCATGTGGATGCGAGTATCTATGATTAATAATTGTATAATAAGCCAGCATCGATACTCGGACCAAAAGTTAGCAAAACTGAACGAAGGCGTGCACCACATCATCTAAAAAAATGTGCATGCCATTTCTAGGAACCAACCCAGACCTGTACCCCACATGCGATCCTTCCTTATCATCTCATCTGTATTCTTCATTACTAATAGAAATGTGGAGTTTTGTTTCCTTAAACTTTAGTCAAATATTTGGGCATTTAAATGATTTAAAATAAAAAATTGAAGCAAAAATTTAGAAAAAGTTTGTTTCTAACTGAGTCTATGAAAAGTTATGTTTCAAATATAAGCTTTGTACCAGCTTCTAATATAAGGCTCATGAAATTACTAGGCATCAGTAACCATGGCCTGTGGATGACAAGAGCTGTCATGGATAATCGCTTTGAATTCTATGCCGGTGGACAAACTTGGGGGACTTTCACTTCTGGCTCATATTACAAAAGCACAAATGCCTTATCTATGTTGGTTTCAAATTTATCTGTACATATCAACTGGCAGGAATATCTTGTTTAAGTAGTTTTTTTTTCTCAGAACACGCAGGAGAACTGCATATCATTTCATTGAGAAGAAAGAAAACAAACAAAGCCGAAGAAATCCCCTCACACAAACACACCCACACCAGGACACACACAACAACCCAGTAAGACAGTAAAAAACACCTGTAACAAGTAACAGAAAAAACGAATCATCCAAGGCAGCAAGAGCCTTATAGCAACAAAATAGATCAATGGCCTCTAGCAAGTGTCTTAGCAAGCAACTCCTGAAGCCCTTTTGCAGCTGCTGCGCACCACAAAATGCATTCATCGGAAGACAGGGATGCTTGGGCTAGTGCCATTAACGACACAGACATTTCGGTGCTTCCAGATTTCCCAAGAGACAAGGGTGACCCGGCTGTTGAACCCTTTTTGACAATCTTTTGACACCACGAGCTTGAGAACTGCTTGTTACAGCTTGGCTGAGGGGCAACTGATGCTAAGCCGAGCTTCTTCTGTAGGATAATATTGAAAAACTGACGGATAAAACACAAGAGACTAATAAATGTTGTATAGTTTCATTTTCTAGCAAATGAAAGTACAACATTTGCAGCAAAGCCTCTCAATAGCAAGCCAGATGAAAAATTTGCAGCAAAGGGGGGGCCCAAGTCTTCCAAACTCTCTTCCATGGTGCAGACTGTGCCAAGGAAGAAAGCCTCGTAAGCTGATTTACTAGTATAAGATACAGATTTGGAGAGCTTCCAACGATGTTGATCAGCCACCTCTGGCTGCAATGGGAAGCCATCTACAAGGTTCCAGATCATAAGATCACTACTACAGAACAGATCTTTGGTCACTTGGGCGAAATGAGCAATAGCTCTCGAAAAAATGGCGCCCAGGACTAAAAACACCTTTAGTCCCGGTTGGTAACACCAACCGGGACTAAAAATCCCCGAGGACTTTTAGTCCCGGTTGGTGTTACCAACCGACTAAAACCCATCTTTAGTCCCGGTGCAGTGACACCAACCGGGACTAAAGGTTTTGTCCCGGCTCAGTGACACCAGCCGGGACTAAAGATGGGACTTTAGTCCCGTTTGGTGTTAGGGACCGGGATTAAATCCTTCCCCCCATATTTGAATCCTTCTTCCTCCCCTGGCCGAGCTGTCTGAGCTCACTCTCTTCTTCTTTGTTCTTCATGTTCTTCATGTGTTCTTGCTTGATTTGTGCTCACATCTCCGGCTATTGATTCATTTCGTCACTTCTACGCCGTGATTTACTTGTTTAGAGGTTACTAACTTTATCTTCTCAAGTTTTAGCTGCAGCTTTATCTCATTTTGTGGTGTTATACATGTGGTTTTTTATTTTTTGATTTCTATACTATTTTAAACTCCAATCACTTTATCGTTTGAATATTTCAATGTAGATAACTACAATTAAGACCTTAAAAATTAGTATACACCATTTATTACTATTATGTCTACCATATTTTTTGGTTTAGTTAGAAAAAAAAAACTAAATTTATGGTTTCTCATTATAATTAGTTTTTAAAAAAAATTTACATTTGATAATACTTTAGTTTATAATCTGTGATCGGGTTAATTACTTAATTATAACTAAGTATGAATAATACATTTGAAGGATTATTTAATTATAACTAAGTATGAATATAAAATTTGTTTAGAAAAAATAAGAATGGAGAATTTTAGGTTATATGTTAGTTAGTTACTTATAATACTTTATTTTGCATTTTGTGATCGGGTTTATTAGTTAATTAAAGCTAGTATGCATGCCACATTTCATGATTATTTAGAAAAATAAATACTTTGGTGTTTTTTAGTTTTGCTTGTTTAGGAAAAATAGAAATAGAGAATTTTAGGTTATTTGTTACTTTAATTTCTGTATAAAAATTAGACACTTATAATACTTTAATTTATAATTTGTGACCGGGTTAATTAGTTAATTATAATTTTTTTGATTATTTAGAGAAATAGAGAACTTTGGTGTTTTTTAATTTTGCTTGTTTAGAAAAATTAGAAATAGAGAATTTTAGGTTATTTGTTACTTTCATTTCTGTATAAAAAATTAGAAACTTATCATACATTAATTTGAAATTTGTGACCGGGTTAATTAGAAACTTATAATACTTTATGCTGCAATGCAGACAATGACACGTCATTGGATGTACAATGCCGATCGCCGCTCCAAAGAATTCATTGATGGTGTGCATTATTTCTTAAGAGTGGCCGAGAAAAACAAGCGGGATGGATTCATACGTTGCCCATGTGCCTTGTGTCAGAATTTGAAGGAATATTCTAGCTCTAGAAATATTCACTCATATTTGTTGAAGTCGGGTTTCATGCCAAACTATATTTGTTGGACCAAGCATAGAGAAACCGGGATAATGATGGAAAAATGTGAAGAAGAACAAGAACAACTGGAGCCTAACGATATTATTGCTCAACGGTGGCTTCGATGATACAGCAATGGGAGAAGCTGAAGAAGAGGGAGGTGCAGAAGGCACACTGCTGAAGATGATGCTCTTGGTGACGCCATTCGTGATGCACAGAAAGAATGCGAAAGTGAAAAAGAGAAGGCAAACTTTGACCGCATGCTAGAAGATCACAAGAAATTACTATACACATCTGCCCAAGATGGGCAAAAAGAATTGGGTACAACACTGGAGTTGTTGAAATGGAAGGCACAGAATGGTGTATCCGATAAGGCATTTGGACAATTACTGAAGATCCAAAAAAATGCTTCCGAACCCTAATGAATTGCCCACCACTACGTTCGAAGCAAAACAGGTCGTCTGTCCTTTAGGATTAGAAATCCAGATGGCAAGGACTACGAGAATTTAGATGAATGCCCCGTTTGTAAAGCATCATGGTATAAGATCAGGCGAGATGACCCTGGCGATGTTGAGGGGGAAGAACGTCCCAGGAAGAAAATCCCTGCAAAGGTTATGTGGTATGCTCCTATAATACCACGTCTGAAACGTCTTTTCAGAAACAAGGACCATGCAAAGTTGTTGCGGTGGCACAAAGAAGACCGCAAGGTAGAAAACATGTTGAGACACCCTACTGATGGATCCCAGTGGAGAGCAATAGACAGGGAATTTCTAGAGTTTGCAAAAGACGCAAGAAACTTGAGGTTCGCTTTAAGTACGGACGGTATGAATCCTTTTGGTGAGTAGAGCAGTAGTCATAGCACTTGGCCTGTTACACTATGTATCTACAACCTTCCTCCATGGTTATGCATGAAGCGAAAGTTCATTATGATGCCGGTGCTCATCCAAGGCCCGAAGCAACCGGGCAATGACATTGATGTCTATCTAAGGCCATTAATTAAAGAACTCCTATTTTTATGGAGCGAAACAGGTGTTCGTGTATGGGATGAGTACAAACAGGAACACTTCGACCCACGAGCACTATTGTTTGTGACAATCAATGATTGGTCTGCTCTAAGTAATCTTTCAGGGCAGTCAAACAAGGGATATAATGCATGCACACACTGTTTTGATGAC
Organism: Chrysopogon serrulatus; assembly: GCA_015844335.1. Lineage (NCBI taxonomy): Eukaryota > Viridiplantae > Streptophyta > Magnoliopsida > Poales > Poaceae > Chrysopogon > Chrysopogon serrulatus. The sequence continues at coordinate 313,598 of JADLZL010001694.1, read as the reverse complement.
TTGATAGTATATATTTGAAAAAATACAGAAAGATCGTGTACCTTGGGTATCGTCGATTTCTTTCTGTGAATCACCCAGTTAGAAAGAAAGGCAAGCATTTAAAGGTAAGACAGACCACCGATGCAAGCCTTGCAACAGAATTGGAGAAGATGTATTTGAGATGGTTAAGGATGTGAAAGTAGTTTTTGGTAAGGGACAGGGCAGCCAACCAGTTCCAAAAGATGCAGCGGGTCATGCACTCATGTGGAAGAAGAAGTCAATATTTTGGGAGCTACCCTATTGGCAAGTCCTAGAGGTCCGGAATGTGATCGACGTCATGCACCTGACAAAGAATCTTTGTGTGAACCTTCTAGGATTCATGGGTGTGTATAGGAAGCCTAAGGATTCACTTGAAGCACGACAAGACTTGCAGCGCATGGAAGAGCGAGACGACCTGCATCTAGAGAAGACAGATGATGGACGCCAATATTTAAGACCTGCTAGCTACACTCTTAGCAATGAAGAGAAAGAAATCATGTTTGAATGCTTAAGCAGTATCAAGGTCCCATCTGGATTCTCCTCTAATATAAAAGGTATAATAAATGTGCCTGAGAAAAAATTTCTGAACTTAAAGTCACATGACTGCCATGTGCTTATGATGCAATTGCTTCGAGTTGCATTAAGAGGAATTCTACCTCCACATGTACGTCCCGGCCACCGTAAAGCTATGTGCATTCCTCAATGCAATTTCTCGAAGGCAATCAATCCACGGAACTTGCTGCTCTACGAATGATGTGGTTCAATGTCTTGTCAGTTTTGGGTTAGTGTTCCCTCCATCCTTCTTTGATATCATGACACACCTCCTACTTCATCTGGTCAAGGAGATCAATATTCTTGGTCCTGTGTTCCTACATAATATGTTTTTCTTCGAGAGGTTTATGGGAGTCCTGAAGAAATATGTTCACCAAATATGCTCGGCCGAGAAGGAAGCATCGCAGAGGGCTATGGGGACGAGGGAGGTCATTGAGTTCTACGTGTTGAATTCATTCCCCGAACTTGACCCAATTGGTGTTCCCCGAATCGCGACATGAGGGGAGACCGAGTGGAAAGGAAACGATAGGAAAGAAAACATACATCGGTATGGGGGACGATTATTTCAATAAAGCACACTACACGTTCTTGAAACTCATCCATGGTGGAGCCGTATGTCTCGAAACACAAGGACTTTCTACGATCCCAGCCTCCCGAGAAGAATGAAGCTTGGCTTACGCGGCGTCGAGATATGGACACTTTTAGTGATTGGTTACGAAAAAGAATGTCGGGGTAATGACCAGATTGATGAGCAAGCTGTATTTGTTGGCTAGACAACCATCATGGCACCTCCTCACGTACAAAGGGTATGAGATAAATGGAAATACATTTTACACCCTAGGCCAAGATAAAAAAGCACGAACCAAAACAGTGGGGTTCACGTAGACGCCGCAGACCCGAATGGAAACAGACAAACATATTATGGCCGCATAGAGGAGATTTGGGAACTAGACTACGCACCTAATTTTAAAGTCCCTTGGTTCCGGTGCCAATGGGTCAAGAATACCGGAGGCGGGGTAACAGTTGACAAAAACTATGGAATGACAACAGTGGACCTCAACAATGTTGGTTACAAAGGTGAACCATTCGTCCTTGCTGCTGATGTGAATCAGGTGTTCTATATGAAAGACATGTCTGCAAAACAGAAGAGAGGGAAGAATGACAACAAATCAACGAATGAGCCAAAACGCCATATAGTTCTCTCATGAAAAAGAAACATTGTGCAAATTGAGGACAAGTCAGATATTTTAGAAGATTATGAAAGGGATGACCGAATCACACCTTTCAATGTGACCAAAGATCCGAGCATCCTGATAAATGCTGAGGACACTCCATGGTTACGTCAAGATCATGACCAAGGAACATACGTCAAAAAGAAGTTGACCACTGTGCCCGCTTGAAAACTAGTAATGTTTAATAAATAGTATGTATTAATTAGAGATATTTTGTTGACACTGTGTGTATCAGAGATTAGTTGTTGACACTGTTATATTTCAAAAAATTTATACCTATCCTTTAATTTAGTAGACAATAAATATGGTTTAACATTTTTATTATAGGTTATTAAAAATAAAAAACAAAAGGCCCTTCTCCTGTAAATCGAAATGACTTGAATTTATTTATCGGGTACTCGAGAAATAAAAAATATTTGCCTTCAAATACAAATCCTATTTGATGTACATTTTTCTTTCTCGCATTTGGAGTTTCAATGTTGATAAATGCAAAGATTCACGTTAGTACTATGCAAAAACAAATTTCCTGTCCAACAGCAACAATTTTGGATTTATTAATTGGTCAATATATTTTTGTATTAACAAAATACTAATTATTATTTACATTTGCAAACACTATTGTAAGGTAAGAACATAATTTATGGTACATAATACATAAAAAGTACAAGAAGCCAAAAGGAAATGCAATTGTGATTTTTAAAAATTTTATGCCTAATCTTTCATTTACTCTGCAATTAATAAGATTTAGAAAACAAATAAAATAAATATAACACAGCCGGTAACCTAAAAGTGAAAAAACCTTTTAGTCCCGGGCCGTGGTAAGCACCGGGACTAAAGGTGAACTTTTAGTCCCGGTGCTCCTTACGCGCCGGGGTTAAGAGGCTTTTAGTCCCGGTGCGTGGCTGGAGCCGGGACTAAAGGTCTGTGTAGGTATTTAATCTACAGGGCATCTTCCTTCTTCCTCCTCCCGATCCAGATCGACGTACACATAGCCGCCGCCGCCGCATCCCTCGCTCTCTCCGACGACCTCACCGACGACTCGCCGCCCCGGCGCTCTGGATCGCGCTCGTCGGAGCCTCGCCGCCGTCGCCGCCCCCTCTCCCTCGGCCGCGCGCCCCTCGATCCCCCCTCGCGCCCCTCTCCGACGAGCCCCGTCGATGACGCGCCGCCGGAGGGGCAATCCGCCCGCCCCGGCGCTCTCCGACGAGCCCTCTCACTCGGCCGCAAGTCCGGCGCCCCTGCAGTCCCAGCGCCCGACCCTCCGGCGAGGTCTCCGTCGACGACGCACCGCCGGGAGTACATCCGCCCGCGCCCTGCAGTCCCAGGAGCCAAGGCCGAGCCTCAAGGCGTGGGAGCTCGCCGCCGCCTCCTTCAACTCCGGCAGAGGCCGCCGCCCGGCCTCTTCTCCGGCCAGCCCTAGCTCTCCTCTCCGGCCAGGGATAGTCGCCCCGCCGCCTCTTCTCTCCGGCCAGCCAGAGCAAAGCGGGGAAGCGCCGCCTCGCCGTCTTCCAGCGGCCGGCGGGGAGCGCCGCCTTGCCGTCCTTCAAGCGCGCAAGACGGTGGCGCTAAGCTGCATGTGTTGTATGTGTGTTGCGTTGACCGTCGAGCAGCGGATGTGTGTTGTGGACGGCCGTCGAGCCGCTGTGTTGTATGTGTGTTGTGTCCGGCCATCGAGCCGAGAGCATCTGCGTGCAGGACTTGGCGCGAAGAAGGAGAGCCGAACGGCCGTAATTTTATTCGAAACCCTAACGACTTAGCGAGCACGAACGGCCGTAATTTTATTCGAAACCCTAACGACTTAGCGACGCGATCTATCGACGACTTAGCGGCCCAGCGATCTATCGGCGACTTAGCGACGGCCGGACGGACCAACCAAGCGATGACCTAGCGGCGACCGGACGAACCTAATGGCGACCTAGCGACGACCCGGACGAACCTAACGGCGACCTAGCGACGACCTAGCGGCGACTTAGCGACTTATATATATATATATATGATGTCAAGTAACTTTTAATATAATTAAACACCTTACTCAATATAATTAAGTTTATTATGTAATATATTAATAAAGTCTTGTAATATTAATGGTACTTATTAATAAAGTCTTCTAATATTAATGGTACTTATTAATGGTAAAAGTAACTTTATTTTAACAGAATGGCAAGTAACTTTTAATAGACCTCGGTAATAATAGTTATGTCATGTGACTTTATTATCTAACTTTATGTCAAGTAACTTTATTAATGACACTTTTAATTAACTTTATTGACCTCCTCATGTAATATCTAAGGTTTTGTAATATTGTAATATTTTAATAGAATGGCAAGTAACTTCATTAATAATAGTAATGAGGCAATAATGGACCTAATCAACAGCGGCGGCAATCAAAATCCCCAAGTCCAAGGTGATCCTGATGAACAAATAGATGATGGAAGTCAGTACTTCGCTGATTATGAAGAACTTGTGGGAGACAATCCTGATGAGGTCTATCTACAATCTAGTATATATGTATATACATGAAATTAAAAAGAATGACTTTTGTATTAATATATTTATACTTGTTTGTGTAGCCCTCTGGATCGGCGACAGCTTCCGGGAGTAGTAGAAAAGTGCGAGGCCCGAAGAAGCCGTTGGAGGGTCGGTACATTCTGTCGGAATTCGATGAGGGTACAGGCCAAGTACTTGGGAAACATTCAAAGAAATTTGTTGCGCACTATGGATACCTTGTAAGGGACAGGCTCCCTATCAGTGCTCGAGAATGGAGGCAACGGAAAGATGACCCTACTATTAGTTATGTCTCGGATCATGACAAAGAATTGCTATGGCTAGATATCCTTCAACATTTCACGCTCGATACACATGATGAAGCTTTGAAGGAGAAGGTTCAAATCTGGGCTATGCAAAAGATGGCCAAACAATTTCAGGCTTGGAAGAAGAAACTCCACAAGACTTTTGTTGCACATAATCGAACACCGGATTTCACCAACAAGGCCTACGTCAAGTTGAGGCCATTTTAGGATGAGTTCGTAGGTTTAAGAACTCGGATGAGGGTCGAACACGGATGATCCGTAATCGAAAAATGCTAGACACTAGCAATACCACCATCACTTGGGTTCGGTGGCTACCGGACCGCTATTCCTAAGTGGCGTAAGCTGGAACAGAGATTGTTGACAAGGGGATGGAACCAGAATCACTGCACTGCCCTCGAAGCGCCGCCAAGTATTGGTTCTTTGGTCATGGGGAACCCCGGACCTAGAGACCAAAAGGTAGTGTACGGCGAGAAGCTGCAGAGAGTGGGGACAGAAATGGCCTATGTCCGAGGATTAGTTGAAAGTGGCGCCCGGCGCCATAGAGAGAAGGATGAGCCGACATACGCCCCGAGACTCGCCGAACACGGTGGGCGAACAAGAAGCTATGGGGAGATATCCCGGGAGCATGGATTCCCTAAAGATAGACCCACTTATAGAAGCCGCCAAAGAAAGAAGGAAGAGGAGGCGTGAGCGGTTGCGTAGGTTGGAGGCAATGGTGATGGAGTCACGCCGAAGCGGCTCGTGGAAGCGATAAGCGCCGAGAGAAAGCGCTAGAAGATAGAATGAACGAGGAAATCAAAAGGCAAGTGCGTGGAAGCGAAAGTTCTATACAAAGGCAAACCGCATCGAGCCGAGAGTCAACATTAGCCCCCCCTCGGGTTGAAAAGCGCTTGCGCTTCCACGGAGGTGCCAACTATTCAAGACAACGTGGGGCTGCGCTTTCCGGTGGATGACGTCCACCGGCTAAGACAACATGTGAGCTGCATATTCCACAGGGGGCTACCATAGTCATGGTTGCTGTCGGTGTTGTAACCCCTATCGACCCTATGAAGAAACCAAGAATCCATGGGGCGATAGTTCCAGCTGGATATGCTAGTGTCTCGGTGGATAGAGTTGTCAAAGGCTTCGAAAATGTGCAGCTTGAGATAAAAGGAGGTGATGGAGAGAAGACTCTAGGACAAGCAGAGAAGGCTTTCATTTGTTGGCGCAAGCGCTACATCATTATTCCTGGGGCATCACCTAGTAGTCTACCACCACCTCCTCGTCATGAACCTAACCCTAGGTGCGGATGAAACTTGACGATACATTTATTCACTAGCTTTATTTTGCATTCCCTTAGTTAGCGGTTTACTCATATACCTCTTTGGTTTCACAGGTGGTCACCAACATGTCATAGTGCTGCGGGTGATGACGAGGCAGTGCAAGACACGGCTGCATCGCCTCGGGCTCCAACGCCGCCTCCTCGGGCTCCAACGCCGCCACCTCGGGCTCCAACCCCGCCTCCTCGGGCTCAACGCCGCCTCCTCGCTCCAACACCGACACCGGCTGCCCCTTCGCTTCCACGTCGGGCTCCAACCCCCCCACCGGCCGCCCCATTGCCTCCACACGTGGCTCCAGCGCCAAAACCGGTGGACCCACCATTGAAGAAGAGGCCGGCCACACAATCAAAAGTGTCGGCCGCCCGCCCGCCAAAGAAGAAACCCTCCAAAAAAGAAACAACCTATCATTCCTAAGAAGTCTGTCCTATGAGAAGACCGGCCAGAGAAATAGATGCTTCGGTAAAGTCAGATGTGGACAGTTTCTTCAAGAAACGTAAGGATGAAAGAGAATCTAAGCGAAACCTGAGAAGCCATACCTCTTACTATGGCCAGAAGATCTACGGCAAAGGGTTCAGGCTCAACAAAAAAGAGGCGTCAAGCTCGAAAAATCATCATCATCTTTATCGGACTATGATCGCACTCTAAGCAAATCCATAGAAGGGAATAAGAAAGAGAAAAGAGCACGCAAAGGGTGTAGCACAGCTCGGGGAACAATCAAAGCAATCAAGTACCCTCGCTAGTCATTGAGAATGAATATGGTTCAAACATCGACGTGCTAGACCAACGATACCTCCAGATTTGAACTATGAGGATCTTGATAATTTTTTTGCGGACACTGGTCTTAGCTTAGCCCAAATGATAGCTGGGGCAGCAATTGAAAGTGCTCTAGAAATTGATCATTGGCGTAAGACATATGAATATGGCAAGAGTCTATTCAACCCCTCGCGGCCCTCAAAGAAACTTGGCACGCAAATGTACTTGCTAAACCAAAGTGGTACCTCGTGAGCATGTGGCGAAGAGCGGATGACTATATTTGCGTCCGAATTAGAAACCATCATTACTTCCGTGGTGATGATGTTATTTATGTTCAATTTAATGAGCTACACCAGCTATGCCACATGGACGCCTGACAAAGCTTTAATCACCGCTTCGTCTGTAAGTGATTCTTTCTTTTAATAATGTCATCAGAACTTATTATGTATATGTATAACTAATTACGTAAAACCGGTTATACATATACGTAAAACATGATGAAGAACCTCAGAGTTAGAAATGACAAGGAGATTGGATTTGTAGAACCTTATGTTGTATTTAAAGACCCCAAGACTCCGTATGTCTTATGGAGAGTTCAAACGGAGAGAAATCTACGGAGGTACTTGATCAATTAAAAGGATAAAAGATATATACTCTTTCCCTATAACTTTAAGTAAGTATCGTTATCGTGTGTATATTCTATTAAACCAATTAATCGATCAAGATGAAGATATATAATTATTTTGCCTACACACAAATGCAGCTATCATTGGATACTAATTGTGATTGATCTCTGGCAATGTCATTTGGTAATCTATGACTCGTTGAGAAAACCACGGAAGATTACCAAGAAATGATAGATATTATCCAAGGGTAACTTCGATCTCTAAATATTAATTTCAGCTCTTTAACTCGATAATAGATAATTAATAATGATCATTTTATTGCTAGGGTTTGGGCTGGGTTCGTGCGTAAAACACCGTCCGTGATTTGAAAGCGCCACTTTCAAAGCTTATCCTACTTCGATGGGTTCTACGGCAGCCACCGAGCAAAAATTTGTGTGGCTACTATGTCTCATGAAGTTTCTGATGGTCTATGAAAAAAGAATAAATCTTGAGCACACAAAAAGTATGTAACATGTATATATAATAAGTTCATTTCATTTATTTGTTGCTATTTAATAAATCTTATTCATACCTCTAACTTTTTTTAATGTCTACTAAAGGAGACGTGGTTGAGGCGTAAGGTGTTGGATGAAGTCCGCCTAAAAGAAATTCGGGGAGACAATCGCAGGATTTCTTAACGACCAAGTCCTGAATCCCGTCGGGCGAGTACTACTTCAACCCCGAGGAGCCAATAAAACCAAACCAAGATGATCATTTGTACGACGCTTGAGTGGCGGCGAACAATTAAGTTGTAAATACTTTATCCGTGATGGATATGTGTAAATATTATTTTATGGACCTATAGACATGTATAATATATATATAGTGTTATATAGTATATTTATATATAATGCTCTAAATTATATAAATTATAGGTGCGCATCTACATAAACAAACAAATAACAATACGCATTCAAAATTAATAATAATATAATTGTAAACCAGAAATGGAAAACCAAAAGAAAAGAAAAGGAAAAAAAAACTTTTAGTCCGATTGGTAACACCAACCGACTAAAAGGAGAGGCCAGTGGCGCACTGGGCGCGCCCTTTAGTCCCGGTTCTTTGTTACCAACCGGGAGTAAAGGTGGACCTTTAGTCCCGGGCCGCGGAACCGGGACTAAAGGTGGGACATTTAGTCCCGAAACCTTAGTCCCGGCTCCGCAGCCGGGACTAAAGGCCATTTAGACCCAAGGCTAAAGCCCATCTCTGTAATAGTGGATACTCATGAAGCACAGCAGCTGATAGAGCACCCTTTATATCAAAAACCCAACGATGACCAGCAACAGCATCCGCAAATGTGCGCTGCTTAATAGCCCTTTTAGGAACTGTCTTGAGAAGGTTAGGGGCTAATTCTTTATGGTTTTTCTACCCACCCAACTCTGTCCAGACCATAGTATTTTGGTCATTGCCAACCAAGGATTCCATAGCCACCTTGTAGAGGGCTCGAGCGTTATGTTGCACATGAATAGGCAACCCGGCCCAAGAGTGAGAAGAATCAGTTTTCTCAAGCCATTTAACCAGATGTCATGTAAATTATTTATTTTGGTTTTAGGTCACTAGAAGGGAACTACATATCTGCAGAGATTCCACCAGAGCTTGGGAACCTATCAAACTTGGTATCTCTAAAACTAGGAAGTGACGATTTTAGTGGGTCAATACCTGACTCTTTTGGGCGCCTCCAAAAACTCCAAGAACTGTAAGTTATTATCCTATAGTTCATTTTAGCATTGTTAATCTAAACAAATCTTTTATGGTGAATCATCTAACCAGGCAAGATGTTTCATGAACGCCAAATGGCCACAATCCATTTGCATGATAGCTGCCCAAACTTATAAGGCTATACCCTATAAATCTCACTCATTTAGTATGGTTTAATCAATGTTTAACTGCCTATCAAATTACCTTTTAATTATTTGTACAATGCTTGGCGCTAGATGCCTCAAAACTATGGATACCCAAACATATAAAAAAAAAATTATGATTTAGTTTCTGCACAAAGGTCTGTAGAATATAGATATAACATAATGAGCGTCATCTAAATTGTGCACTTTTAGCTATCTTAATGTTATGTCAACCTACATAAAATAACACTCGAGCACCACCTGACAGCAAGAGTAAAATGTGCCACGGTCCTTAAAATTACCTTGCAATATCGTCTAGGTCCTAAACACTTCAAATAAACATTTATCCATGTAAACTTGTTAATTGTGTGACACAAGATCCCATAATCAACAAGTAGTTATGACTGTGAACTATTACGTGGAGTCTGAGATGTCGTTGTGTACCGTATTACATGATCATGCCCTTCACTGTCATTGTTTGTAGTGCATATCAAGCATCATGCTTGTGTGCTGCATAGACTATGATGATTAAGAGTGACACACTTGAAGTGTAGAGACTCAGCTATGCATTTTGAGTTTAGGGACCTAGATCATTCCACAGAACAAGTTTAAGGATCATTGGTGTATTTTACTCTTTTTGGAATGTAAAGTTACATATTTAATGTATCAGATTATTCCCTTATCCTAGAGTGAGTAGATAAATGCTATGTTGTGGTCTCTATCAAGGCATGTTTATTGCTAGTCAGCAATCCATATTAGCCACACTGTTTTTACTAGTAACTTGTCACGCCCTCGAGTATTATAACCTATTGGACTATTGGACTAATAAGGTCACATATTAAAATAGGTGCAAATTGTGTACTCTTTGAGATTCACGACACTATGATATTTCTTTTTTATCCCACGGAACTGATATTTTGGACAGGGATATAAGTGGAAACCACTTAACAGGGAGCATTCCAAGCAGTTTGACAACTCTTCGATTTTTGGACCACATGTATGTTGCATAAGATTCTTAAATATTACAACTTTATTCCATAATTTGATAATGTATGATGTATAATCTCCTATTATGTGTAGTAATCTGGCATATAACAATCTTAGCGGTGAAATACCAGTGCAGCTACTTCAAGTGGCTCAATATGAGTATGAACATAGTAATTTATTATAACAGATTATAAAATTCTCACTTGAGTTTATGCTTTTACACAATCACAAATTTTGGAGAGCTTCCAACAATGTTGATCAACCACCTCAGCTTGCAATGGGAAGCCATCTACAAGGTTCCAGATCATAAGATACTCATGAAACATAGCAGCTGATAGAGCACCCTTTATATCAGAAACCCAACGATGACCAGCAGCAGCATCCGCAACTGTGCGCTGCTTAATAGCCCTTTTAGGAACTGTCTTGAGAAGGTTAGGAGCTAATTCTTTATGGTTTTTCCACCCACCCAACTCTGTCCAGACCATAGTATTTTGGTCATTGCCAACCAAGGATTCCATAGCCACCTTGTAGAGGGCTCGAGCGTTATGTGGCACATGAATAGGCAACCCGGCCCAAGAGCAAGAAGAATCAGTTTTTTCAAGCCATTTAACCAGATGTCATGCAAATTATTTATTTTGGTTTCAGGTCACTAGAAGGGAACTACATATCTGCAGAGATTCCACCAGAGCTTGGGAACCTATCAAACTTGGTATCTCTAAATTTAGGAAGAAACGATTTTAGCGGGTCAATACCTGACTCTTTTGGGCACCTCCAAAAACTCCAAAAACTGTAAGTTATTATCCTATAGTTCATTTTAGAATTGTTAATCTAAACAAATCTTTTATGGTAAATCATCTAACCAGGCAAGATGTTTCATGAATGCCAAATGGCCACAATCGATTTGCATGATAGCTGCCAAACTTATACGGCTATACCCTATAAATCTCACTCATTTAGTATGGTTTAATCAATGTTTAAATGCCTATCAAATTACCTTTTAATTATTTGTACAATGCTTGGCGCTAGATGCCTCAAAACTTATGGATACTGAAACATATTAAAAAACTTATGATTTAGTTTCTGCACAAAGGTCTGTAGAATATAGACATAACATAATGAGCGTTATCTAAATTGCGCACTTTTAGCTATCTTAATGTTATGTCAACCTACATAAAATAACATTCGAGCACCACCTGACAGCAAGAGTAAAATGTGCCATGGTCCTTAAAATTACCTTGCAATATCGTCTAGGTCCTAAACACTTCAAATAAACATTTATCCATGTAAACTTGTTAATTGTGTGAAACAAGGTCTAAATCACCCTAACCAACAAGTAGTTATGACTGTGAACTATTACATGGAGTCTGAGATGTTGTTGTGTACAGTATTACATGATCATGCCCTTCACTGTCATTGTTTATAGTGCATATCAAGCATCATGCTTGTGTGCTGCGTAGACTATGATGATTAAGAGTGACACACTTGAAGTGTAGAGACCCAGCTATGCATTTTAAGAATTTAGGGACCTAGATCATTCCACAAAACAAGTTTAAGGATCATTGGTGTATTTTACTCTTTTTGGAATGTAAAATTACATATTTAATGTATCAGATTATTCCCTTTATCCTAGAGTGAGTAGATAAATGCTATGTTGTGGTCTCTTTCAAGGCATGTTTATTGCAAGTCAGCAGTCCATATTAGCCACACTGTTTTTACTAGTAACTTGTCACGCCCTCGAGTGTAAATTGTGTACTCTTTGAGATTCACGACACCATGATATTTTTTTCATCCCACGGAACTGATATTTTGGACTGGGATATAAGTGGAAACCGCTTAACAGGGAGCATTCCAAGCAGTTTGACAACTCTTCGATTTTTGGACCACATGTATATTGCATAAGATTCTTAAATATTACAACTTTATTCCATAATTTGACAAAGTATGTTGTATAATCTCCTATTATGTGTAGTAATCTGGCATATAACAATCTTAGCGGTGAAATACCAGTGCAACTGCTTCAAGTGGCTCAATATGAGTATGGAACATAGTAATTTATTATAACAGATTATAAAATTCTCCCTTGAGTTTATGATTTTACATAATTACAAATTTTTCCAGCTTTACAGGCAATAATTTGAATTGTGGTCATCCATCAATACCTTGTGCAAAAGGTGCCACTAGTACAGGTAAGTAACAATCAACACATGTCAATCTATATCTCCTATAAACGAAACCCCTACTAAGCTAATTTTCTCTCCTCTCCTTGCGCCACGTCAGCTGTCAGGAGTTACCTCCACTAAGACTCTCATTTATTTTCCACTCGGCTATTTCTTTTGAAATAGAAAAAAAAGTCGTAGCGCCTAAACCAAGTATCGTAATTAAAATCCAATTGCACCATGGTGTTTCTCGCAATAAACTCTTCAAAATAAGACCCCACATGAATATATTTTGATAACTTTTTTGCAAAAATTTAAACCGTTTCTAAGAAATACCCGTTTGTAAGCAAAAACCTAGCAAAACTGCATTCACATAGATTACATATGGTCCTCTAAAACATGCGTATAGATGAGATTTGGGTGATACCCTATTCAAATAATCTATACCATGTCAATAGATATAACCTCCGCAATTGACCTACTACATCCATATATATGTATCTATTAATTCATAGTTTTGACCATTATAAACTCCTTACCTTTTTACTTCATACCCGCAGCAACGCGCGGGGTAGTTTGTATTGAGCTTGAATACAAAAGATTTTTTTTTTGGTGTGTGTGTGTGAAGATAAAATATGCACTCAACTAATGCATAGTAATATAAAATGTGTTTGCCAGCCATGCGTTCCTTTCTTTTTGTGGGTAGTGTTAATTTTGATTATCCTGGTTCAATATGCCAATCTGATAGTGCCTTTTCTATAAGATACATGCTTTAAACACCAAAAAAAAAAAAAAAAGACGTGAAGGCATGCTTGGTTTGTCATCGTCTCAGGGGGCAAGAGCAAGGGTTGGGTGATTGCCACTATTGTCTCTCTTGTGACACCATTCATTTGCTTCATCTTATTTTTTGGATGGATTATTAGAAGGAAAAGACGAGGTCAGCCCATACAACCTCCATGCAACCATCAATTTTTTGTTTTTAAGTTTGCAATAACTAATAGGACCGCACCACTGTTAGTACAGGTAAACAGAGCTTAAGTTACAAATTCAAGGTAAATGTGCACCACGAATTGGAAATAGAAGGGAGCAGTTCAAATTTCACGATATTTGGCTTTTCACAAGTTTTGGAAGCCACAAATGGCTTCTCAGTTGAAAATAAACTTGGGCAAGGTGGCTTTGGTCCTGTATACAAGGTAGAGAATGCATGAGCTAAATAGAGAAAAAGAAACTAACACTCATGCACTATATGAAAGTGAAGACTGACCTTATAAGCCATATAACAATTTAGCTTGCTTCTAGTACTAGTGCAGTTTCACAAAGACAAGATCACATCCATGATAAAAAAAATATTAACTTTTTTTACAGGGCCAATTTCCTGATGGGTTGGATATAGCAGTTAAGAGACTTGCTTCACATTCAGGACAAGGTTTTAGAGAGTTCAAAAATGAAGTTCAACTGATAGCCAAACTCCAGCACAGAAATCTGGTTAGGCTCATGGGATGTTGCTCTCAAGGAGAGGAGAAAATGCTGATATATGAATATTTGCCAAACAAAAGCTTGGATTACTTTATCTCTGGTACAGCTTCCATTAATCAAGCAGTCTACATTGACTATTTTTTTCTTTTGAATTATTTATGCTTAATTAATGTGCAGATGAAACAAGACGATCCTTACTTAACTGGAGTAAACGCATGACAATAATCGAAGGAATTGCACAAGGTCTTTTGTATTTGCATAAATACTCTCGGTTGCATGTTATACATAGAGATGTCAAAGCAAGTAATATTCTCTTGGACTCGGAGATGAATCCTAAAATTTCAGATTTTGGTCTTGCGAAAATGTTTAATTCAAATGATACTGAAGGAAACACAAAACCGGTGGTTGGGACATAGTAAGATCCTTCTTGCCAACTAAGTCTTTTATTTCATACTAGGAATTATTTTTCATGTATGTTGTCTTAAGGTGTGCCATTTTAGTGGTTACATGGCTCCAGAGTATGCTTCTGAAGGTCTCTACTCGATAAAATCTGATGTGTTCAGCTTCGGTGTATTAATTCTTGAGATCACTATTGGAAAAAGAAATTCAGGTTTCCATCATTACGAAGACTTCCTGAACCTTCTTGGATATGTGAGTCTTCTCCATATATATTCACATTGGTACTCACTTGGTTTTAAATTATAAGACATTTTGGCTTTTCTAGGCACATTGCTTTTGCTATTTATATAGACATGCACTATGTCTAAATGCGTAGCAAAAACTATGTATCTTGAAAAGCCAAAAAGTCTTATAATTTGGAACGGGGAGAGCGATCTTTTTTGTTTATTAGTAAATTATAAGCTTAAATTTTGTAATCTATGATTAACATTATTGTAGGCATGGCATCTGTGGAGTGATGGAAGATGGCTTGAACTTGTGGATGCATCACTAGTTGTTGAGTGTCATCAAGTTCAAGCATTAGAGATGATGAGATTCATCAACATTGCGTTGTTGTGTGTGCAAGAAAATGCAGTTGATAGACCCACCATGACAGATGTTGTAGCGATGCTAAGCAGCACGAGCATGGCGCTTCCTGAGCCTAACCACCCGGCACATTTCCACGTACGGGTGGCAAGGGAAGAGGCATCAACATCTGAAGAGCAATGTAGTGCTAATGGTGTGACTATATCTAGCCCACGAGGCAGATAGTAGTTGATTTTTCCTATAAAACGCGAAGTTCTGACATTACTAAGTTTGAGATTGCTTCTGAAAGCACTGAGAAGTGAGAATCTGATTTAAGTACAGAACCTTGTATGTTGAATGTGCCATTTGTTTTCCTGTAAATTTGGGGCACAGTAATGTTACTATTGCCGCCTTCTCTACATAAAACTTTCAGAAAAAAGAAAAACTCTCTATTCTTGTTCATACAGTGTTCTAAGTTTTCTAGGCAAAGAGCAAAAATCTCCATTTCTCCAGGTAATCTCCATTACTATTGCTGCTACTGCTTCGAAACTACGAATTTCATACGGAATTAGCAGAAAAACATTTCACTTCCCACGGCTCCCCATTCCAAACGTGCACTAAAAGAAGCTACAACGAGATCGACTGGCATTGCGAAAGAAGGCCTGTCCAAATACGAGACTAGTTTACAGGGACTTACTCGGAGACGGCTTAGGCCGCTGGAGTGGACGAGGACCTCGACGTCGCCGACGAGAGATCCGGATACCATCAGCGCCCAGACTTGCCGCATCGAAAGACTAACAGCCGGCAACCGAGGGTAGCAAGGCGCAGAGTATGGGGGCCCGTGGACCATGGCAGCCGACCGGAGAACGAAGGCAAGGGACTTCGCCTCTTGCGGTCAAGGATCTGCGCAGGCGTGAAAGGGATCCGCCGGCCGCCGGCGGTGCCCCCACGGGCGACTGGTTCTGCTTTGCTGACTAAATGTCTAGATGATGGGGTTGTGGTGGGAGTGGGGGACGGGCTGGGCCGCATTCATTACTGTTGCATTTCTCCGACCATCATCGCCATGAGCGTTTCCGGGGGCAAAAAGTATATTTTAGATCCCCTAATTTTTACGAAAATCTACATATCATCCCTAAACTCAAAAATCAGCTAAAACACATCCCTCAACTTCTAAAACCATCATATTACATCCGTTTTCAACAGTTTTACTACAGCAACAGTGGTTTTGTCTTTTTTATTTATTTTGGCTGAATTTTTGAAAAATCATAGTAAATCATAAAAAACATAAAATAGAAAATTTAATTTTGTTGGACTCCACATAAGTAGATCTACATGGCGAACATATAATATAGTATACTTTAGTACAAAGATTTTACTTTGTATAATTTATTTGAATTATAGAAATACATATATCTAAAACTACAGTAAAAACTTTATACTAAAGTATATCATATTATGTGTTCACTATGTAGATCTACTTATGTGGAGTCCAACAAAATTAGATTTTTATTTTATGAGTTTTTATGATTTTTCAAAAATTCAGCCAAAATAAATAAATAAATAAATATGAAAATACAAAACCACTGTTACTGTAGCAAACCACTGTCGAAAACCGCCGAGGGATGTAATATGAACGGTTTTAAAAGTTGAGGGATATGTTTTATTCGGTTTTAGAGTTCAGGGATGACATGCAGACTTTCGCGAAAGTTGAGGGACCTAAAGTGGACTTTTTCCTTTCCGTGGGCAAACTGGGCTCTCAAATGAGCTGGATGAATAACGGCTCGTGGAAATTCGCGGCTTGGGTTGTATTTTGGGACTGACTACATACTCACGGAAGATTTTTGAGTTTGTTGTCTTCCACTTTTTTTAGCAAATCAAAAGTTGCCACGTAACATATCCTGCAAGAAAGAAAAAAAAAAAGGTACAACACATAATAGTTTTTGGAAGATTTTGATATTGTTTATCTTCCACTATCAGAAAATCAAAATCTGCCATGTCAAAAAATACAAAAAATAATAAACAGCACCGTTATGGCACACAAACAACAAAAAAACTCTGCCACGCCCAAAATTAAAAAAAAAAACTACACAATTACAGCACAGAAACAGCTAAAATCTGCCATGTCCAAATTTACAAAAAAAAAAAAAAAAAAAAACAACATAGTTACAGCACAGAACAACTGAATCTGCAGCCACGTCAAGTGCTCCACGGGCATCGGTAATGCTGCAGCCACGTCGGCACATGAATTTCAAGTTGAACCACGAAATAATTAATAATAGTAGCACGAAATAAATGGACCGGTAGAAATAAAAAGCACGGGCCCATTGTTATTTACACCACCCTGTACATGAATCTTAGTAATAATTTGAACCATACAAAAGTGGAAGATAAGAGCACAAGAAATCCCACGTAATTAATTAAACATGCACATGAGCATGCACGAGCTTACGTGGCCTGCCAAATCCAAATGGCACAGTAGCATGCACTTGCTAACTAAAGAGGTGCCTCACGTAACCAAGCCAGGAGCATGCAGCTTGGCATGGAGTGCTGCAAGAGCAAGGTGGTTAGCACTTAGCAGATGGGGTTTAGGTTGGGAGAGTGCACGTTGCAGGGAGAGATGGGAAAAAGGATTTTATATTTTTGCTCTAGGTTTTAAACGAAGGGAAAACCTCCAAGCACAAGCAAAAGAAAACCCCAAATCACACATGCACCTATATTACATGCGATGCACAAATTAATTAGGAGCTTTTTCATGTGATGCTAATTATATTTTATTTATTTTTATAAATTGCGGTTCAGAGGGATATGAGAAGAGAACATTTCGCAAAAAAGTGTTGGTCGATATACTACATGCAACACACATTCGGACAAAAATTTTAAAAAGTCAGGATTTTTATTACATAGGAATTTGCAGAATGTTACAGTATAAGCTATCTTTTATCCTCTCAAGTGGGCTTCAAGGCACCCACTGTTTTCTCTCTTTTTTTTATTTCTCATGCTTTTCATGGATATTTCTTTTTATCTCTTTTTTCTTTTCTTTTTCATACCATTTTGGGTATGGATTTTTTTCTATATTTTTTTATAGCTCATACCCTCTTTTTGGTAGTGGAGACATTATTGAGAGAGACATGTCAAATAATTAAAGTTTTATTTATTTGGTGGATGAATGGCATATTGTGCGAAACTCTCGGTGTAAGAGTCAAGCATTTATTTGTGGCGTGCAAGTGAATCTTGATCATGGGTGCATGGCAAGGATCTCACATGGGTCACAACAATTTGACAAAGCTCAACATGATAACAAGTAGCATATGAATATGGTTTTGCAATATTTAAATCATCATATGGCTTTGGTAGGAAATATCACCATTGAGAAGAAGTATTACTATAAATTTTGAAGTTTTTAGCAAAGCATAAATTCTCCAAGAGCTTACATAGAGCAGATAGGATTTCTATACTCGAGCCATATCTCACTTCACAACAACTTAGTTGATATGTTTTCCTAATAAAGATATATCCACAAGTAATAGGTATATGAACTAGGAATAAAGTTTACGCCGGCCAACCTTTTTAAAGTCAAGTTCATAGTTTGGTATGATTTTATTTTTCATTTCAAAGTCTGATTAGCATGTTTGGTATTTTAAACATAATCAAACTTATGGGAACAAAGCTTGTGTAAGGAGATAGAGTGCAAACCAGCGTGCGAGTGATGGCATGAAAGGGTCGGGTCCCCAACACTTCAGCAAGGTCTCACCATTTTAAGTCCATTGAGCAAGACTTCTCCATTGCTTTTTACTTTAAATTGGCATCATCTCATCCTGGAGATGGATAAGGATGATTGCACCTCTTATCTCTGCCATGCCATCGGTATCTTCATGTGCTTTTGGCTTGGCGGGCTTGTTATTCCCCTTTTTTTTTCTTTTGATCAAGGTTTCATTCAAAGTTTACCAAATAAACATTTGATGTACCTCCATTATGAATCCATCTCAAAGACTTACCCTCATGGATTTGTGAATTTCCTACAGGGGTTAGTCTATGCATATAACCAAAGTCTATACTTACAGTTTTAGTTCAAAAATCAAACTAGACTCCGTGTCCAATTTAGATTTACGAAGGCTAATTAACCTAAGCACCGTGCTTAATTTAAAAAGCCTATGAAAGTTTGTCGAGAACTTCCAAACTAAAGCATACTAGAATAGAAATAGGTAGCATGAAATTGATAAACATGAGATTGAATCAAACAGATGTGCGAACATTGAATGATCAACTAAGAAAACCATTTCATTTTTTTATATGCAAACAATGCAAAGTGGATGAATGAATGTGTTTAAATAAACATGCCATGGTTTTAAAAAAGATAATTAATCGAGTGGTGAGATGCATGAATATCTAGACTTTAGCTTTTGCCCGTAGCGCGGACCATCTAATGATATCATCATACCTATTGGCAAAGCTAATGTATGAAGCCGAGATGGTCCCATTTAACATCCGTCTACTATGAAGCTAGACTAAGAGCATCGAATAGATAGATAACAAAAATTGTTATCTACCTAGACTAGGCATGGCACCCGAATACAGCTCAAAGACTAGGAGCCACCCAAAGAAAGCACTAGATATATGATGAACTAAGCAACATGCAGTGGTGAATATAACATTAGGGAAAATTAAATATTTTTGGATTGATCATCACTCACAATCGTGATTTGAATTGTGAGAGTGATGCATTATAGTCGTTCCATCACATATGATGGTTTTGTTTGCTCTTGACAGCGATCTTCTTTTCATCTGCAAATGATTAGTATATACGCATATACATTTTATGGTATGGCAGGGTGGTAGTGTGGATTGTTTATGAACAATCGGGCACCCTAGGATCATGATGATTTTTTTTTATTTTTACCCACAAAAGCTAGTGGCAAACAAAGTTAGCAGATATCAAGGTTAACATCAAAATCTTTACGCCAATTGCTTCCCCGGCAATGGCGCCAGAAAGCTTGTTGGCATTTCTTAGCATCATCGCTAGGTTTGTGTCCCTAGCGATGTCGCTAGAAAGCCTATTGGTATAAGTTACACAAACAGAGAAATCCGCAAGTGCACGGATACCGTTGTAGCTTTCACCCAAGAGTATTCTAGGGTATCGTATTTATCCTCAGGGAAGCAATGGTTAAAGAAACTGATAATTAACCATCATGTAACTGCTAACTAGTGTACCAGCTAGACTAATGTGGGGTAAAGGGTAAAAGATATGAGTTTTGGATAAGTGACACACAGGAGAACTCCATGATAAGATAGCAGAGTAGACCGACTAAGCTGGGAGGACAACGGGAGAGTTCAAGGTTTCTAGTGACTTCTCTATTACCGTGATTCTATTCTAGCTCATACTATAGAAGATAACTAAGCAAAGGTTAAACATAGCAGTCACACCATGACACTTCGGAGCAGCAGTTCCTTTCCGGTTCTCGAAAAGACTGGGAAGTGGTAACCGGGGTCAGGCTGCCAAAAGCTCTACGAAATCACCAACCCGAACGTGGTGGAATACAAAGACCTGGTCGGAGCTGTCACCCCCGGGGCTATCACAACTATCCGTGGGGTTGGGCGCAAACTCAGGTAACTCGCTAGCCCAGACACCACGTCTACGCGAACGGCTACTACTCTAGTCCGATATCTTAATTAGACTAAAGTACTCGGTCGAGCAGAGATCCCATGCCAAGGTGTAAACCACCATACTAACCATGCTTAGCTAGCTACTAAAGAAAGAACTAGATAACCATAAAAGATAATGCAGTAATAAGAGGAGATGAATATATGAAATACTTGAGTCTTACAGAGAAGCGATACAAGATCATACCAGACCTCCGAGGATGAAACAGTACAAGATTGTACCGAAGCTCTGAGGACTCCTCTGGAACTTGAGCACCTCTCCCTAACTCTCAACTAGCTAGTACTACTACTACATCTTGGTAATTGGAATGGAAGAGCTCCTTGGTGGTGTGTGAAATGAGGAGGGTGGAGACCTCCTTTTATAGGTGGAGAAGAGGGGGTTGAATGAAAGATTTCCCCCTCTTGAATAGCCCAAACCGACCTCTAAACCGACCTGTAGGTGCATTGATTGAGGCAATAACCACCAGAACCGCCTTGGGTACGTCGGTGTCGATCTCCACGCGAAAGTTGGGCCCGAACCGCCTCAGAAAGGTGCGGCCGCACCTTGGCGGACTTCGTTCAGCTTGTTCCTTGTTCTGTGGGCTTCTAGGGGTGCCTAGGATCCATGCCCATAAGGTAAAGATCATTTGGAGTCTATTTGATTTGTGTTTCGGCCTATTTAACCCCCTATTTAGGCCCTGATTTATCTGGCATTGGGCTTTCTCTTCTTGGGCTAGTGTAAACACCCTGTCTTGTACCATTTTTGAGCCCGTATATGGTGCTTTCCATTGTTATCCTCCTGTAAATGATGAATCACCAAAACTTGTGGAACTAGGTTAGTTGTAAGTCCTATTTTCTATGTTTGGTGTTCATATTCATTGATGTTATGTGAGTATTGGTGGTTATATTTATGCGTTAAGGACTGCCAACAAGGTGCATGGAATGCAAATGGGCCACCGGTACTGAAGTCTGTGCGTGGGCGTGTAGAGAAGGATGCTCGTCCCCTCTCGTACCCTGTTTCCTGCGAAAAAGAAGTATTACCTTGTTCCCATTGTCCCTATCCTGAAGATGACTCCCCCTCCTGATAAGAGGTGTAACCCTCCCATGCAGAGTGGTGTGTCCGTGGTGACGGTTGTGGCTGATCAAAACCCATAAAGGCAGTGTATGCTGGTCCCTGTGGTGCAGAATCTGCTCCCTGATAGCTTGGTCTCTATGTCCCAATAAATCATGCTGAGGGACTCCTCCCAACAGTCGCTCTACCTGTTTGCAAATCCAAAACAAAACTCTCTACTGTGTGGAGACCAAGTTCTCTATTTGGCAGCTCGGACTCATTATCAAAATTCTTATAAATCATATAAATTTTATTGTCCTTTGTTTTAAGTAAATGAGCATGCTTAAAAAATTTATATCCAATTATTCTTCGAGTTGCAGGAATATATGTGAGAGTAACTTTTCTAACATCCCTAACCTTGAAGCAATACGAGTAATCCAGGAAGTAAATGTAACATCACACTTTTTCGTGGCCGGTACATGAGTCCAGTATTTTAGCATGTATTTAATAGGTGAAACACTTCTCTTTTTAATCATGGCATATAGTAATTTTAGCTCCTCAACTCTAATAGTGCCTAATTCTTCCCAAGGAAAGAAAGTAACAGCTAGCCATTTATGCATAAACCTTAAAGTAGGGTGATGTATCTCATCCGTGGTGGGTTTATAACAAAACCTTTTTCTAGAAATACTCTCCCATACTTGCGTTCTGTCAAAATCTTTTAGAACATTGTCAATATCTACTGGACACCTAGGTGAAAAACCTAGCATGGCACTAAGATTCTTCCATGTGACAGTGTGCTCTTGGTTAAAAAGTCTAAATGATGTTTCATCCGAACCAAGTTCTAGGGTGCTCAAAAATTCCATGGTGAGTACTTTACAACCTTCCTCAGTGATAGCACAAGCACTTTCCCATCCCATTATTCTAAAGACTAACTCAAATTCACTGTCCATACCGGTTGCTGCAAGTAGTATATTATCAAACACCGGTGTATGGAAAAACTCCTTGTCTCTAATTGAATTAAATACTCCCTTCTCGGTTCTAGCGAATAGAGTAATTTGAGAGTCATCCGTAAGGATATACCTTGGTGGCTTACCTTGGGATGATGATTCATGGACAACGGGTGATGGTGTATCCACGTCCATCTCAGAGTCGGCTCGTGAAGGTGCACGTGATGATGTTTGACTCCGGGTTGAGCGGAAGGAGAGTGCCCTTCCGAGGCTCCTTGCTGCACTCTTCAATTTCTTGCTCATCTTCAAGAACAAGAACAAGAGCAAACAAAAACAACTGATGGAGAAGGGTTAGAGAGGGTGAGGGATCACTTCCCTTGGATGAAACTTTGAGCAAAGCTCTAATCTCCTTCTCTTTTAATTTTTTTGGATTTTTTTCTTAAGCAAATGATGGGATTTCGGTGAGTTGTGTTCTTCATAATGAAGAACAGAGGGGAGCAGAGTTCTCTGGACTTGAGAATGGAAGAGGAGAGAATGAGTGAAGAAAGAGAGGGAGAAGAAGGGGGGTGCCGGCCGGCATGTGTGGTGGGGCCAGCCAGCCCCACACCTTGGCTGCTTGCTCTCTCCTTTCTCTGGTGTCGACATTGCTCCAGATGCTGCTCCTTGGGATGCTTTTTGTCGGCGCAGTGATTGGAAAACGCCAAGAGGAGAAATGGTGAAAGTTGGTGCATGTGAATGTGATAATTGGAACTTTAGATGGTGGTGAATGATGGTGGGGGAGATGGGATATGAGGTGATGTGTGTCGGTCCCACATGTCTCCCATATTTATACCGTATAATGACACAAGAATTTAAAACTAAATTACTTTTATGAATCTACGGAAAATAAGAATTTCTATGTGTTGACACAAAATATGGTGCACTGTGCCTCACACACAGCAAGCCGAAAAAAAGCGTGGCTTCAATCGGGTGCTCGAGGCGGTTTGAAATCCGGAAGCGTGCCAATCGGTTTGACCTGAAACCGATAAGGGATCAAACTGTTAAATATAAAACTGGAACTTGCTTTGGATGAGACCGCACAGGTTCCACATATACGACCCCGAAGCCACTTACTTACGACATATACGGCTATAGAAGTCGTGCGCCAACATGCTCATAGATCATTCGGCTAGTATAAAGATAGAACGTGTAAAACGTTGATTGCCGAATACGTACGCATGAGAAGACATGTTTGAACAAGTCAAAGCTGATCATGAGTTGAAGCATAACCAATCTCGGCAAACTAGCCGAATTGGGGTCCATGAATAAGGAACAAACAAGCTAGCACGAATAAACCTATTAAAAACTTCGTATCCGCCGCACGACACTTAGTTCTATCAAGGTTTAAACGCTTTTAACGTGCATGAACCCACAACATGTAACAGCCTAGATTGATCTAATTCGGCTATGTAAGCATGTAATCTATCTATCACGATGATATGAAAGTAAGAACGTTTGAGAGCAAATAGATCTATAAAAATAAAGAGCTGAAACTTATCAATCTAGATTGGGCAAAAGAGTTTTACGAATATATAAAACATTAAAAACATGCAACACGTAATAACTTAATGAATCTACTAGATCTTGTCAAATCTAATAGAGCCGATAACTATCTTGCTTTGCTAAGCTATCAAGCAACGCCTGCCGCATGGTCATCTAGTCAAGATAAACAAAGCATAAGCAAAGACTTCTTGATTGTCAAGCAAACGCCTGCCGCACGGCCGTCCAGTCGAGACAAACAAGACTACTTGCATCAACGTCTAAATCCACCGCATGATACTAGACATGATAACAAGGTTGTCGGCACTTACGGAGGTCGACGGATCGATGGCTCCTCTCGAAGAACTCGACGACACGACAAAGGACTCGAAAACTTGGCACGGGGCCGATTGTATTGATTTGGTTGTGTATCTCCTTTACAATGGTCGAGGGTTTATATTTATACCCCGGACGGAACATGAGTCCTAAAAAACTACGATTACAAAATACCAAGGAAGGCTTCAAAAGCACGACGATCTTTAGCTCTAATCCTTCTCGGAGTCCTTTACCATCACGGTTCTTTCCTTTTAATCGGTTTTACTTGCCACCTTTTGCTTCCCGAATGGAGCCACCGCCTCTAAGGATAGCCGACCGCATGAATACTTGCCAAATTGCCCAGAGTTAGCCGACCGCACGGGTGTTTGCCAAATGCTCTAAACACTTGCCTCCCATGAGCTTGCCGTGCACTGGCCCACCTGTCATCTCCTCAGCCTTTACCAAAATCCAGTGTTAACATATGCCCTCTCAATTTCGGGATAAAAGTGATTTTATTCCGAAATTGACCACAAGTTCTTCTTTAGGTCAATACTGTTTAAACTCGCAGCCGCCGCTAAGAATTCGAATCCCTTAGCACAGCTTCAAATCCACTTCAAATCCCTAATGGCGACTTCAGGATGGAGTTCTTGAGGTAATTTTCCTTTATCTTTACGCATTCGGTAATTCTCAAATCGATTCCTGCTTTCTTTCGACTCACTCCTTTCCCGCTCCATTGTTCTTTTGAAGGAGTACAAGGACCAGATCTTGATTCCCTATGCCGCGAACCTTGATTCCTATTTCTTTGGTCCGATGGGAGATCCTAGTTCGATCGAGTTTGTTGAGAAAGAAACTCTGAGGATTCCCTTCAAATCTGGGGTCACCCCGCCGAATCAGTGGCCGAATACCTTCAAGATTTGGCCGTTTCCCCCAATCGCAGGATGGCGAAACTGGTACCGAAGGATATCAAATAAGAACAGCAGCAATTGGGAAACCCAAGATATTCAAAGACCTTGCTGAGTTATCTCTGTCTAAAACACTCAGGAATGATTCCCTTTTGATAGCAGCCACTCATTTTTGGTCTGATGCTGCTAATGCCTTCATTTTCGGCCATGGTCCAATGTCTTTTACTCCGGCTGAAATTTTTATGATGACCGGCCTAAATGTGGCGTAACCAAAGGTGTACCCTCCAAGTATAAGAGCAACAAAGCAGCCAAAAAGGCGCAAGTCGAGGGTGGATGGACAAAGTACATCCAAACTTACATGTCATCTGGTGTCGTGTCCGACAAGGAGTATAAGGCCTTCATGAACATGTGGTCGTGCGTATTCATCTTCAAGGCAAATCTAATGAACCAACCCCGAACCATATGGTGATGGCTGAGGATTTAGCTTCGGTACTCTAATACCTCTGGGCAAGTGTCTCTTAGGGGCTGTCTATCATATGATACATCAGATTACTGTCCAAATACGTCATCATGGAGAAATACATTGCGTGAATGGCCCCTGGTGGTTGGTTCAGATGTGGCTGCAGCTGTACATGCATCAAATAGTCTCTGTGGATCTTCATAATTTAGGTTTTCCTTTAGTCAATTATGCTAAAGATGGTACAGTAAAAGAGAAAGCTTGTCAGACATATAGAGAAGCAGCATCCTCTATCATCATTGACATAGATATTGGCCATCTCTTCAAGCTGTTTTTCAAAGGATTCGACAATGTGATCTGGCTTCCTTACAGAGAAAATAAAAATTTGACTCTGCCTTGCAAGTTTAGTTATGAGTCTGGCTGTTCAGATCAAGTATCCACATAAATTTTCAATTCCTTTATCAAGCCTTGCACTCTGCCGGCAGAATTCCACCATGGGAGGTTGCTGCATCCTACCTATGAATTCTACAACCCAAACATGGCAGCCAGACAATTAGGATGTGGCCAGTTGCCTCCAAGACTTTTCTTTTCCAAAATCATAAAGCCTAGGGAGAAAATAGGAGATGACATAGAGGCCAAGAAAGTTTTTGAGCTTGGATGGGACTTGCCAGCATATGAGCCTTCCCAGCTTGGACTAATAGATGCTGCTCATCCTCTGTTTGTTTCCTGGTGGCAAGAGTGGCATGCTCACATCTTCAATATACCAGTGCATCCCCTATACCAAGACTTGCAGCCCAAGTTTGCTTCTGACAGTGAGGTAATTTCCTTGTACCCATAACTCTCCTACTTTTGGGTTTATTCTTCATTTTAATACTTTGTCATTTACAGGATGTTGAGCCTACTCCTCCTTCCAAAGTGGTTCAATATTACCAAGCTGGACCCAATCCTGCCCTGGGGTACAATGCTCCATCCTTGGTAGCTTTCATAAAAATCCCTGCAGCTTTGGGTTCAGCACCCTTAAGGGAAAGCAAAAGGAAAGCTCCTGCTGGATCAAGCAAGGATACTATTGTAACCAGGAAGCCAAGGTCCAAGAAAGCCAAATTACCACCTAAGGTATGAATTCTTCAATTTTTATCTGGCAATAATCTTGGTTTCCTCTATACTCATCTTTTTGTTGCAGCCACAGGTCAGTCTTCCCAGATCGGCTAACATTTCAACGACTGTAGAAACTCTTCCCCAGACTTCTACTGAGAGTGCAGAAATTCATGAAGCCACTGTCCACATTGGTAACAATGTTCAACTTATCATTTTTCTTTCCTCCACCAGATTTACCTACTGCATTTGCATCTCATCACTTGCTTTCAGATGATATTCTGGACAAGATAGCAGAAGGATCCTCTCCTCATCAGGCTTCAAGTTCATCATCTTTGGATATTCAGCTAAACCTTCAAACAAGCCAGGACAAAGCTCAACCTGGTGAAGATCCTATACAAGAGGTAATACTTGGCTTTAATCATTTCTAGTAAACTTGCCCAAATAGGCTAACAATTCCTTCCTTTTTTTAAGGGTGATATCAAGCCGATCGCCAGCTTATTCCTTCACCGTTGAGGAATACATCGGTGAGAAGGGTGAAGAAGCCACATCACAAAGAGAAATTGTCGCCAGAAAATCAAGCTCGGTTGAGGAAGATAGCTCTCCCCAAGCACAAGGATATAAACGTCTTGGTCCAAGATGCGCACCAGATAAGGGATCTTATCGAGCTCATTGATCAAGAGATCCCTTCTACTCTTAGAGCCCCCCTGGAATCTGTGGCTCATCTTAACGACCATTTTGCTATGGTCAGGAGAGCAAGCAAGAACATAGCTTCTAGAGCTATTCTGCAAAATGACAATTTGGTGAAGAAACAATAAGCCAAAGAGCTGCATTCTCAGATTCAGCCGCTAAACATTCCTTGGCAATTTTAGAGCCTGAACTGGAAGCTATGGAGGAAGAAAAGGGCAGGCTGGAAGCTCAATTGGCTCAACTTAATGCAAACATCCAGTCTCATAAGGATAAAATTGGCGACCTGCCGAACTCCATAGAAGCAGCCAAAACAATGATAGCATCTGTCATCAAAGAGAACCAGCAGATCAAAGCAAAGCTCATCAAAATTCAAGGCTCTGAAGATGACGATAAGAAGGTGCTTGATGATGTTAGCCGAATTAGGACTAAAACCATAGATGCAATCAAACTTTTTCTAGGCGAGTAAAGCATTGGCTTGTAATATATTTAAATGCGGTATACTTGTATCTCCGAACAATTGCATCCCCTTTTATTTTTTTGGCTTTTATAGTTCTGCCTGATTGAAAATATATCTGACTGTCTTTAAGTTCCCGATTAGAAGAATAGCCGATTCTCTTTGAAGCAACGATTTTTTATTTAGCCGAACCCGGCCCAGTCCGGTAACGGCCCAAAGGGAGAAAAACCCTATTTCGTCGTTTGGTATACCCCGAGATATACGCCACGACTCTTCACTTTGGCCTATAAATAAGACCCTTCCTCAGCCTTCATCATCATCTCCAGTCAAGCACTTTCATCGCCGCCTCTCCATCTTTCTGCTCAAATCAATCCAGAAAGAAAACCTAGCTTCCCAAGGCATCAATGGCGAACAGTGGTGATCATGGCAAGCGCCCTGCTGGGGAGGAAGCAGAAGGAAGCCGAGCACCACGTCGCCAACGCCATGGGTGAGAATCGATTTCTTGCCCCCTTGCGGTTCTTTTTCCTGTTCATCTTCCCTGGTCTTGATTCTCTTTTTATTTACTTAGGGCAAGGGTCATCACCGGCCAGTACCATCTTCTTCCTCCGATGACGGTGACCCAACCGGGCACTTCTGATCACCCCGTACATGTTTCTGATTCCTCCAGCTCGTCGAGCTCCTCTGAGTCTGAGGACTCGTACCACCCCAACCCTTGGGGTCCGGCGGAGTCAGAGGGAGAAGACCCTCTGTATGTTCATGAGGAGGCGCTCACCTTCCGCAAGGAGTGGGACGAGGCCCGAAAGGAGTTGGGCGATGTCTCCAAGCAGTTCGGCATTGAGCAAGCCGAATGGGAGGACCAGCGGAAGCAGCTCTGTGACGCCATCACCGGTTTGATAATCTTGCTTAGATTTCCTTCTCGACTCCTCCGCTTGTTTGACTTCTTTTTCTTTTGTCCAGCACTTTCTGCGGAGAATGACCGTCTGAAGGCGGCGAGGCAGGGGTTGCCGATAAGGTGAATGCCCGGGGGAGACCGCCGAGGCGCGCCTTTGATGATGCGGACGGTCAGATCAATCAGGTCGCCACTCACGGTGTGCACCTTGGTGTCTCCTTGGGGATCGGCGGCGATGTCTTCCCGGACCGGTGAAGACTACTGCCCGCCCGGTCGGTTTCTCCGGCGGGCCTCCAGAAGAAATCGACGACATTAACGAGCGTCTTGATCACTACGAGGACCATGCTGCCGCTCTTGCTCAGTCCACCAATGCTCAATCTGTCCTCAACAAATTGTTTGAGGGGTAGTTTGTACTAGGATGAACTGTATGTCAATAATATACCCTCTGATATATGCTCGTTTGCAATTTCTGTTTTGGATGCTGAATGACATCTTTTCGTTTTCTGAACAACGTAACTTCGAAGGACGTCTCCCGAATGTATGACGTCACTTTAGCCGATTAGATCTTGGTCTTGCGTTGTAATCGATGTCACACGTCGATCAGTATTTTCATTCAAGGCGCTTCACCTTTCTCTTCTCCCGATAAACCTACCAGACAAAACACCGAAGTCACCTCTCCTGGTAGTCCATAGATATTTTTGTACTAAAGGCGATACGAACTGTATCGGCTATTTTTCTAGTTTTATAATTTTTTGAGCTAAAGGCGATGTCCCTTCATCGGCTATTCACGTTTGATTTCTAACTTTCTCTCATGAACCAACTTCAACACTGGGATAATATTTCTTGAGAAATCTCCCATTAATAGCTCTAGTAAACTCTTCTCTGAGCAAAGTTTTCAATATATATGCGTTGCCGGTATACATTTTATTATCCGAAAAGATCCTTCCCAATTCGGAGACCATTTGTCGAACGCTCTATCCTTCGTCCCAATCGGCAATATAGTTTTCCAAACCAGATCTCCTTCTCGCAAATTGCTTCACTCTAACCTTTTTGTTATAATGTTTGGCAACGCGTATCATGTTTTTCTCAATATTTTCCATGCTTTGAGACGAATTAGATGCAAATCTTCCAATTCATCCATCATCGACTTTTATAATCTTCTTTTTCCAAATCTTTTTGCAATACAACTCGTCTTGAACCCGATCAGAACTCCCATGGTAATACAAAGATGATGCCCATAAACTAACTCATAGGGAGATGTCTCGAGTAGATCCATGACAAGCCATTCGGTAAGCCCACAATGCTTCATTAAGAACCAAATGCCATCTTCTTGGTTTCTCATCAATCTTTTTCTGGATGATCTTAATCATAATCTTATTTGATGCCTCTGCTTGACCATTGGCTTGTGCATAATAAGGAGAAGAATTATATAACTTAATCCCCACGTCTTCGGCAAAATCACAAAACTCCGAGGAAGTGAACTGAGTCCCTTGATCGGTTGTTATAGTTTGAGGGATCCCGAACCCGTGAATTATATGCTCCTTAACAAAACTAATCATATTTTTCTCGACGTAACTTTCTTCAATGGGATAGCTTCAACCCACTTGGTAAAATTATTCGTGGCCAAGAGCACAAACTTATGCCCTTTGCTAGAAGGAGGATTAATCTGACCAATTAAATCTATACCCCATCCTCTGAACGGCCAAGGTTTGAATATTGGGTTCATTGTAGATGCTGGAGCCTTTTGAATATTACCGAATTTTTGACAATCTTGGCATCCCTTATAGTATTCAAAACAATCCTCTAGCATGGTTGGCCGAAAATAACCAGTTCTTCTAATTATCCACTTCATTCGGTAAGCCGATTGATGTGCACCACATAATCCTTCATGTACTTCATACATCATCTTTCTGGCCTCTTCTTGATTCAAGCACACAAGTAATACTCTATCTATAGATTTGTAATATAATCGATCGTCAAGAAGCACGAACTTGAGGGCTTTGTATCTCGAGCTTTCGAGAAACCTTCGTGATGGATTTCTTAGATAATCGGCAATCTCGCACCTCCAATCACCAACCACTTGATCAGCATTGGAAACATCCTTATCTATAGCAAGAATTTCTTGATTTTCATGATATCCGGAAGCAGCTTGAGCTAACTTATTTGCTTCTTCATTGTGCCCCCTAGGGATATGATGCAAGGTTACTACACGAAAACTTTTCAAAAGCTCTCAAAGACACTCTTCATAATATTCCTTTAATACGTCATTCTTGCATTCGTACGGCCAGTTAACCGGTTAATCACCAACTTCAGAATCCCCAAAGATCTCGACACCCACAGCTTTTGATCTCCACAAGAAGTCAAAGCCCTCTAAGCAATGCTTCATACTCCGCTTGATTATTAGTAACATAAAATTCAATAGGAATGGCATATTTAAAAGTTACCCCTCGCGGAGAAATCAAGAAAATACCGGCACCACCACCTTTATTACAGGGATGAACCATCGAAGAATAAAGCCCAAGGTACAATGCTTATCATCTCAACAGAAAAGATCATGGTGTTGGGTAATAAAATCAGCAATAATTTGGCCCTTTACCGCCTTTGCCGATTCATATTTCAAATCGAATTCGACAAGGCCAAAATCCACTTGCCAATCCTTCCATTCAAAATTGGCTTTGATAACATATGTTTTATTACATCAAAACTAGAAACCACCACGCATTCGGCATTTAACAAATAGTGCCAAAATTTGGTACATGAATAATACACACACAAGCAAAAGCTTCTCAGTAGCCGAATACCTTGTTTCTAGATCTACCAACTTTCGGCTAAGATAAGCTATTATTCTCTCTTTTTCCCTCAAATTCTTGCATGAGGGCCGATCCTATCGTTAGGCTATCGGCCGCCACATACAACTTAAAAGGCTTGTCGAGTTGTGGAGGTACCAAAGACGGGGTGGCGCCTTCATGTACTCCTTGATTTCATCAAAAACCTTCTGTTGTATATCACCCCATACAAATTTTTGATCCTTCTTGAGTTTCAATAGTGGAGAAAAAGGTAAAACTCTCTCCGATAAATTGATATAAATCTCCTTACAAAATTAATTTTGCCAAGCAACGATCTGTAATTCTGTAAGATTGGTTGGAGGAACAACTTTGTCTATTGCTTCCATGCTCTTTTTCCAACTTCAATCCCTCTTTTATGAACTAGAAATCCCAAAAACTCACCAGTCGAGACTCCAAAAGCACACTTGTTTGGATTCATTTTCAAACCATGTTTCCTAGTGCATTCCGAGTCTTTCTTAAATCGGCTAAATGTCCTTCATGGTTCCTAGACTTGACCACCACGTCATCGATGTAGATCTCTACAATCTTGCCGATCAACTCGTGAAAAATATAATTCATAGCTCGTTGATAAATTGCACCGGCATTCTTTAACCCGAATGTCAGGACTATCCATTCGAACAAACCAATATGACCAGGGCATCCGAGAAGGCTGTCTTCGAGATATCTTCTATTGCCATGAAAATTTGGTTATAACCAAAGATTCACGCCCATAAAGCTGATGACTTCATAACCAGCTGCCGCATCTACTAGTAAATCGGCAACTGGCATCGGATATCCGTCCATTGGAGTAGCTTTATTTAGATTTCTAAAATCTATACAGACTCTCATTTTTCCATTCTTCTTATATACTGGAACTATACTCAAAATCCACTCTGCATACCTGCATGGCTGAATGAAGTTTGCTTCTAATAATCCTTCAATTTCTTTCTTCACATCGGCCAATATCTCCTCTTTATAAATCTTCCGTGGAGGTTGTTTGTAGGGACGATATCCGGGTTTAATAGGCAACCGATGTTCAACAATAGAGCGATCTAATCCAGGCATCTCTATGTAATCCCAAGCAAAACAGTCTTTAAACTCTTTTCGAAGATTTATCAATTGTAATCTATACTCTGGATTCAAATTTGTACTAATGTACATCGGCCTTCGATTGGTACCATATCTAATATCTATCTCTTCCAACTTATCGGCCGACATGAAACCACGCCCTAGCTTTCCTTTGTTGCCATCGATTGGATTACCCATTAAAAATTACTGTGAGAGCCGACTGCTTGGATCGGCTGTTGATCCCTGTCAAAGACATTCACAGGTCCTTCTCCCCACACTCTGCCAGAGAAACAATCAACACCATCATATTCCCAATAGGCAGGCTCTATAACAGCAACACTTACAGAATCATCAGCGTGGACAATTTCAATATCATCTCCAACCCACTGAATAAGAATCTGGTGCATCGTTGAAGGAATAGAGCAATTAGCATGGATCCAATCTCTCCCTAGAAGCAGACTGTATGCCCCTTTGCCATCAATGACAAAGAATGTAGTAATCAAAGTTTTTGACCCAATCATCCACTCAACATGCACAGCTCCACAGGTGTCAGAAGGATGGCCAGCAAAGTCCCTGAGAACCATGTCGGTTTTTAACAAGTCTTCACTTGTCATCCCAAGTTTTCTGAAGGTAGTATATGGCATGATATTGATGGCAGCTCCTTCATCAACAAACATTTTAGTCAGAGGCTTGCCGTTGACATATCCTTTCAGATAAAGTGGCTTCAAATGACGATATTTGGCTGGTTTATCAAAAACTACCTGCTGTGTCAAGACAAGCTGTGCCATCAAATCTTGAAACTTACTTTCGTCAAAATCGGAGTACACTTCCTCTTGAACATCCTGGCCTTCGGGAGCTATGAACTCTGATGGAAGGAAGAAGGCCGTACATACATCAGCCGAAGGACCGCGCTCATCGGGCTTCTTCTTAGGACGCCACATCTGTCCTTTCTCAACAGCTGCTTGTTTCAACTCTTCGTTCCTCAAACGCTGAACTCTTCTCTTTTGGCTCTTTCTCAGTCCTGGAGGGCACCACTGCCCTTTCTGCCATACATACTCATGGGGACCTTCCTCTCCATTGTATCCCTTATAATGAGTCCAACTTTGATCTGCAAATCTTTTCCTTTGCTGATTCTCAAAACTATTTATTTTTAGGCGCCGATCGTCCTCAGGAAATTATGTTCCAAGTCTTTCATGGACGGGACGGCGGTTGACTCGAGACTGCCTATACCCCGAGTATTGATCACGCATTCGGGGCAATTGTTTCTAGCGTGCGCGGTTTCAAGCCTTCATTCCAACAATGCTTAAAGAATGAACAACCCCAATGAGACTGCTCCTGTTCTCTCATGTGTTCTTCTTGTTCCCTTCGATATACCTCTTCTTTATATCTTCGGCGTTCTTCCATAAACCTTTGTTCTTCGTAATACTCCCTCTCTTGCTGCCTCTGCCATTTGTTCAGTAAAATATATGATGTAATCCCAGGCTTAGAAGTTTTACCTCTTTCAGTTCGGCTATTCTTGAACCGGACATTTTGCTTCAGCTCTTCACTTGTGATTTGCTGATCAGGGTCGACAGTACCACTCTTCCTTGCTCTGTCAGAGGTTAACACCTTCACCTTGCCTTTACCTTTAGGATCATTTGCAGAAACCATATTCATGGAGAAGGAAATCATATTCTGAGGAAAAGGTTGACCATCAACCTTCATCTTGCCATCAAACTTCAGATGTCCCTCTGGGATAGCTTTCTGAATCCGCACTCTAAACACTCGGCAATCATTGATGGAGTGAGAATTAGTGTTATGGTAGCCACAATACCTTTTGTCCTTCACTCCTTCAAGGCGCAGCATGGGATGTCCGTCTGGCAGTTTGATACGTCCTTCTCTCACCAGCAACTCAAAGAGTTTGTCTGCCTTAGTAACATCGAAATTATAAGTCCCCTTTTGTTGCCTCAACCAGCGTTGACTAACTTGAGTAGGCTCTTTTGCCCAAATTAGCTCAGCTACAGCTATCTCATCTTCATCATCAAACTCAGCCGCTTCTTCCAGAAAGCTTTGATACATCTCATTAGCAACATTGCCCTTTTGAAAACGGTTGTCTCTCCTAAACCCTTGAGCTTGATTACTCATAGCTGTCAGCCGCTGTGAAAGTTGACCAAGATCATCAAACTCCATGCCGAATAGTTTCTCCCTGACATTCGGCTGCATGCCTGCTATTGTCATCCCTGGCAACTGATCATCTGGTAAATTTAGAGAATAACAAAGGTTCTTGGTTTCTCTGAATCTGCGAAGATACTCCTGTGGTGTCTCATTAGCTTTCTATCTCAGATTCATAAGATCAACCAGCTTCTTCTCATTAGTACCCGTGAAGAAATATGCATGAAACTTCTGCTCTAGCTCTGCCCATGTACCAATGGAATGAGCTGGCAAAGATGTAAACCATGTGAAAGCTGGCCCTGTGAGAGACAAAGGAAAATACCGAATCCTCCAAGCTTCATCTGTAGAAGCTTCCCCAAGCTGCATCAAGTACCGACTGATATGCTCTATGGTGCTAGTATCATCCTGGCCAGAAAACTTGGTCAAATCTGTTGGAGGCTTCACCCTTGGAGGAAGTGCCACTCTGTTGTACCATACTGGATAAGGAGACTTGTACGAGTAGGACTGATTCTTCGGCTTTAAGCCAAACTGATTCTGCATCATATCAGCCATCCTGTGCATGATAATATCAATACTTGAATTTGGAGTCCCCTGTATCTGCCTTCCAGAAGGCAATCCCGATGCAACTCTTGTATCCTGGATTTAGTAAAGCATCAATAGCACTATAATCAGTAAATTCCTGATATCCATCTCCATACATATTCTTTTGCAATTTGTTTGACGCTGGAGATACTCTGAAAGCTGATGGTGGTACATCTCCTATTGTACCAAATGTCACCTGGCCATAGGTAGGAGGCTGTTGTTTTTCATTGGGAGCTGGTCCACCTTTGTTTGAGCCAGATGCTCCATCATCTCCAGCAGGCTTTTCTTGATACTTTGGCACATTGAAAAGTGTTGGTCCGCGGATTGGGCCAATATTTTCCTCAAAATACTTATCGGCCATTGGACCGAAAGTGCTAACCATGATTGCCTGAAAGGTGTTCAGAAAAGCTGTATGGTGATTTGTCATAGTTTCTCCCATAGCTCTGTAGACCAACTCTGACATCTTCTGAGCATCATCCTCTTCGGTGTAATCAGATTGGTGCGGAAGAAGAACCCTCGGCAATGATTGTTTTTGGAACACTTTGTTGCTCTTGTTCTTAGAAAAGGACATCAAGCACTTCTGCTGAAATTGCTCACATGCTTGCTGCACCAATTCCCTTAAGTTTTCCATCAACTCATCCGTGGTCACATCTAGAACGTGATCGTTGTTGATTTTAGGCATCTTGAACTGCAAGTTGTCCCACTGGGCGTGCCAAAAAGTGTGTTGACACAAAATATGGTGCACTGTGCCTCACACACAGTAAGCCGAAAAAAAAGCGTGGCTTCAATCGGGTGCTCGAGGCGGTTTGAAATCCAGAAGCGTGCCAATCAGTTTGACCTGAAACTGATAAGGGATAAAACTGTTAAATACAAAACTGGAACTTGCTGGATAAGACCAGATAGTTCCACATATACGGCCCTGAAGCCACTTACGATGACATACAGCTATAGAAGCTGTCTGCCAACATGCTCATAGATCATTCGGCTAGTATAAAGATAGAACGTGTAAAACGTTGATTGCCGAATACGTACGCATGAGAAGATATGTTTGAACAAGTCAAAGCTGATCATGAGTTGAAGCATAACCAATCTCGGCAAACTAGCCGAATTGGGGTCCATGAAGAAGGAACAAACAAGCTAGCACGAATAAACCTATTAAAAACTCGTATCTGCCGCACGACACTTAGTTCTATCAAGGTTTAAACGCTTTTAACGTGCATGAACCCACAACATGTAACGACCTAGATTGATCTAATTCGGCTATGTAAGCATGTAATCTATCTATCACGATGATATGAAAGTAAGAACGTTTGAGAGCAAATAGATCTATAAAAATAAAGAGCCAAAACTTATCAATCTAGATTGGGCAAAAGAGTGTTACGAATATATAAAACATTAAAAACATGCAACATGTGATAACTTAATGAATCTACTAGATCTTGCCAAATCTAATAGAGCCGATAACTATCTTGCTTTGCTAAGCTATCAAGCATCGCCTGCCGCATGGCCATCTAGTCAAGATAAACAAAGCATAAGCAAAGACTTCTTGATTGTCAAGCAAATGCCTGCCGCACGGCCATCCAGTCGAGACAAACAAGACTACTTGCATCAACGTCTAAATCCACCGCATGATACTAGACATGATAACAAGGTTGTCGGCACTTACGGAGGTCGATGGATCGATGGCTCCTCTCGAAGAACTCGACGACACGACAAAGGACTCGAAAACTTGGCACGGGGCCGATTGTATTGATTTGGTTGTGTATCTCCTTTACAATGGTCGAGGGTTTATATTTATACCCCGGACGGAACATGAGTCCTAAAAAACTACGATTACAAAATACCAAGGAAGGCTTCAAAAGCACGACGATCTTTAGCTCTAATCCTTCTCGGAGTCCTTTACCATCACGGTTCTTTCCTTTTAATCAGTTTTACTTGCCACCTTTTGCTTCCCGAATGGAGCCACCGCCTCTAAGGATAACCGACCGCATGAATACTTGCCGAATTGCCTAGAGTTAGCCGACCGCACGGGTGTTTGCCGAATGCTCTAAACACTTGCCTCCCATGAGCTTGCCGTGCACTGGCCCACCTGTCATCTCCTCAGCCTTTACCAAAATCCAGTGTTAACACTATGACAGTATTTTTGTATTTTTCTGTTTCTGGAGTAAAAATCACTGACGGGGGTTTTACGCTCCGTAAGCATTAATTACTCAGTGCTTATTCTGACTATTATACCATGATTATTTTTATTTCTTTTTAATAATGCAAAAGCTAAGAAAGTAAATATGTGAAAAGTAATGCGAAAAAATTAAATTACCGATAAGTACCGAATTACCTCCTGGCGAAGGTTCGGAGTTTCTAAGTCCACCGAATCGGACTTCTCCAATTTGATTATTCTTCATCCTGGATCTCTGGTCTCGGAGATGATGACCTTGATTCTTGCTTCTCATGACACTCCAATATTTGGCATTGTTCCGGTTGTGGCTTGAATGCGAATCGTTCTTCTTTTCCATTAATAGTGAATTTGATCCCTCCAGCTCCAACATCAATGTGTGCATTTGCAGTGTTTGGTCGGTCAGTTGCAAACACATTGAAGTTGGTGTAAGCGTAGCGTAGTTGAGCTTGTCGAAGACCTTCTTGGGCATAACACTAACACTAGCTCCAAGATCACATAAAGCATTCTCAAAATTTTGATCTCCGATAGAGCAATCAATGGTGGGATATCTTGGATCCTTCTTCTTGATAGGAAAAGAATTCAGAATTACCGCACTACACTCTTCTGTAAGCTTAAAGACTTCCGTAGAAGACAGTGGTCTTTTGTTGTTGAGGATATCTCGAAGGTATTTCGCGTATGTAGGCACCTGCATGGCATCTAGCAACAGAAGATGTTGACATATAATTTCTGAATTACCTCTACAAACTTACCAAATTGTTCATCTGTTTTGGCCCTTCTATTCCTGCGTAAAAATGGTAGGAGATTTGTGTCATGAAAGTCTTAGCGCAACTCTTAGTCTTGTGGCAAATCTTGTGGTATAACTTCTTCTTCTGTTTTAGCCTTCTCTACTTCTTCTACCTGCTCTAATTGTGATGGCCTCCTTGCCCCTTTTGGGTAAGGTGGATCACGTGTTGATTTACCTCCTCTAGTAGATATTCCTTTTACCTGCTCAGGGTTAGCGGTAGTAGATAAAGTAGAAGCCAAATGGGCTATTTGCAATTCTATCTTCTTATTAAATGCTATATATTCTTTTACAGCAGAAGAAAAATTATCCAATTTAGAGTTTATTCCTTCTAAGATTGCATCATTGAAAGCAAGCTTCTTATGAATGTTCTCATTAATTCTAGCTTGTTCTAATATTAATTCTCTCAAGGGTGGTTGCTTTTGATTGGAAGAATTGTAATTATTACCTTGATACTTACCTTGAGGTTGACTCCATCTTTGCTTCTGTGAAGTGGACTTGATAATAGTATTGATCTTTTCTGGGAAGTTATCGAATTCAACTCCTAAGTATTCTCCATATTGATTCTAAGAATCGAATGCGTCTTGAATGGCTTGTCGATCTTATTTATAGTTAGCTCTTTGCTCTAGCCAATTCAATAGTACAACCATTCTGGTGGATAGTGCACACACTTCCTCTAAAACTTCTTTACTCTTATGACAAGTTTGGCTATTGTATATCCAGCTTTAATTTTCTGATATCTTGTCTATAAGACATCTGGCCTTTTTAGGAGCGAGTGACATAAATGATCCTTCAGCAATGGCATCTAGTTGTTCACGTAACTTTGGTATT
Organism: Chrysopogon serrulatus; assembly: GCA_015844335.1. Classification (NCBI taxonomy): domain Eukaryota; kingdom Viridiplantae; phylum Streptophyta; class Magnoliopsida; order Poales; family Poaceae; genus Chrysopogon; species Chrysopogon serrulatus. The sequence continues at coordinate 274,460 of JADLZL010001694.1, read as the reverse complement.
AATCCATGATAGAATGTTTGTATGAATAACCATTCTTCTATTCCATGATGTGGGCAATCTGAGATATAATCTTGAAAATATTCCCAAGCTTTTGGAATAGGTTCATATTTCTGCTGACAGAATTCTGATATCTTCCCTTGTAACGCATTGGTCTTGCCTACTGGGAAAAACTTTTCTAGGAAAGCTTTTGAACATCCTTCCCATGTCTCAATCTGATCCTTAATTTGATAGAACCACTACTTTGCCTTTCCTTCCAATGAGAATGGAAACAAACGAAGTAGCACAATGTCTTGAGATATGTTCTTGATGTTGGTGGTGCTACAAATCTCTAGAAAATTCTGCAAATGAGCACTAGCATCTTCATCCTTCTTTCCACTGAATGTGATAGCTTGCACCTTGTTGATGAGGCTTGGTTTAAGTTTATAATCATGTTCTCCAATATTGAGAGTTGGTCCAACGCGAATGTTCTTAGTGCTTGGAGCAGAGAATTCGCGCAACGTCTTCTCAGCCATAGCTTCTCAACTGGTGTTTAGCTTCTTTAGGGTCTTGGTTGCTTCTTATTGATGAGAGTTAAAGCACACAACCAATCCTGCACTTACTCTACATAGAATAATAACAAAGATAAAATAAGGGTATGCCTGCTAAAGCAAAAGGTGTTGATCTACCTATAAGTATTTATGTCTATAGCCATATTACTCTTCCTTTTGGAAAAATATTTTCTTTGAAAGCTTGAATACCCCTCATGAAATTATCCTGGCAAATAAATGTTTGATTTCCCTGGCAACGGCGCCAGAAATGCTTGTTGACATTTCTAACATCACTTCACGTTAAGTTGTCATCTCTAATATGATGCCAAAAATACTGAAAAAGAATCTACACTTGTCTACCCTAAAAATAATGCTATAGAATATATCCGCAAGCGCACCGATAATTCTCCTGTTGTAGCATTTCACCTAGTAAGATTTCCAACTATCATTGATTTGTTTTAAGCCAAAAGGAAAAACTTATTTATTGCGTTGGATCTACCTAGAAGGGGATAGAAAAGAATTATGGCTATGACTTTAAATGTGCAAACCTATAGTAATCAATCACTCTAGTGCTTTTAGCAGGGTTGAGTCAAGATAAACAATAAAGATAAAGATAAACATAGAATAAAAAGGACTTTCCAGAGATAGAGATTAAAGACTCAACTAATATGATTTGGTCGGACAGAAGATTTGGCTAAAGTAAAGAACTTCTAGATTATCTCTAAATAATAAGTCTACAGATCACACCAATATACACACTTTTATCTACAGCATAACCAACTCAGAAAACAGCATAAGGAGCATCAGGATGCAATCGTAGGTATATATGATATCTAAGCACTATGCTTATATAATACATACCACCTAACCCACTCGAGTATTGAATTAGGCACTTTATGAACATATGACTATAATCATCACCAATCATAACTATATCAAGAATGTAACTAGAGCAAACTAAGAACTTAATAAGTAGCAATATAATAATTAAGGACAAAGTCATAAACAAGATACAAATTACCAATCTCTTGACTGCAGATCGGAAGCTCCGAGCGAAACGCCCAACTCTACTTGAACCTTGCTAGCTAAACCTAATCTAGAACTTGAAGAACTGGAGCTCTAATTCTAATCTTTAGAAACCCTAGCTTCTAGTCTAATCTTGTCAAATGAATTGAGGCAAAACCCTAATTGCTCCTGGGGAGTGCAAGCACATATTTATAGCCCGGTGGAGAAAACGATGGCCGTTGGATCAAACTGACTTCACGTAGGGCCAAGATTGATCCTCAAAAGCGGTGGAGGAATACTCTAGAAGCTCGTGGAAGACTGTGGAAGGGGGGTGCCGCCCGGCACCTGGCCCCATGCTGGCCGGCCCCACCATGTGGGTCCCGTGCCTCCGCTTTATTCTGGTGTCTTCTAGACTCTTCCTGAGTCCAATGATGATATTTTCCGTCGTGGTTATATTTCGTGTAAATCTTGCAATGAAATCCTCCAATTTCTCTTTTCTGGAATAATCCTGCAGAAAATGTGAAATCACCAAAACTCATGGAAATTATCAGTAAAACCCCTATGTTTTCTAGTGGTGATCTCTTTTATGCATTTAGTTGACGGTTAAAAATGATCGTTATCTACTGTCAACAGTGCCTAAGAGAGGATTGCTTGCTTTTTCTTTTTGCATAGGGATGAAAAACAATTGCTTTTCTGATATCGGATGAGGGGATTGATGAACAGATGCTTTGTTGTTTTTTGAAGAAGAATAGATCCTGCTAATTGAAAGGAGTAGGGATTACTGCTGCTTGTTCAAATCTTTCACTAAACATAATGTACTATAAGATTTTCAAATGCGGAGAATGTTGTTGATAGCATTTTAAAAAATTTACGATTAAATTAACACAATATTTTATTTCATATTTCAATAGCTAAAAAATGCATTCAATCATATGCTTTATATATATTGATTGAAACGTACAGCAAACGTCACTCAAGGGTATATTGGACTATTATTAGGAAAACTCTTATTTCTAGAGCTGGAGCTAAGCTACGTGCCAAACAGACCAATCTGCTCCGCCAACTCTAGAGTAGAGCTGCTCTATGGTAGAGTTGGTGGAGCAGAGCTAAAAAACCAAGAGCAGAGTGTAGTCCCAAACAGGCCCTTCTCTGCTTTTTTTCTCTCGCGGGACTTCATGAGGCTACGATCGTGCCTGCCGCTGCTGCAAACTCCCAGCCGCCATGGCCATCTTGCAGTCGGCCGCAGCCTCCTTCCGGCCGGCCGAGCCTTCCTTCCTTCCAGCCGGCCACGATCGCCCTGCCAGCTGCCGCCACCTCCCTGCTCGTTGCTGCTCTACCTCTGCCTCTCCTTGCAAGGAAGACGATGACCTCCTTCTCTGGGAGCGTGATTGGGCCCGACACGGCGGGCTCGTCCCACCCGAAGTCAGCGCCCGATGGAATCCTGGCCTCTTCTGCAATTTAATGGAATATTGATGAATTATGCCATCACTTATTTTTACCTCATTTGTGAGGAAATAGTGGCATACTCAGTCTATCCTATAATATAGCGCATTCTAAAAATTTTAAGACAACTTAATGGAATACTTAAATGGCCCATGTATTCATAGATTAAATCCAATTATGTATTTTTGTCCTTAAATGATGGTTTTCTTTTTAACAAAATTTGCCAAACCTAAGGATAGACTATTTTAGTATAATTTTTTGGAGTCATAGGACAGAGAGAGTATGTCTCTTAAGTTCTTTGAGTCTAAACTCATCTTGAAGATTCTTCAACAAAGCAGTGACAACATCGTCCTGTTTAGAACTCACAACAATGATGTCATATATGTCGGTGTTTAGCCATTGATAGCCTGCCATGGAGTTCCCGTAGCAGTTGATTCAGATCTCGGTGAATACTAGAACTCTGTGGTTCACGCAAGAGACACTCGGTTTATCCTGGTTCAAGCCTTCATCGTCGAGTAAAAGCTCTACTCCAGTCGGCCTTGGCCTTTTGCGTTGGATTGATGTATGATTGTGTGTTGTTGTTCGCTGTTACAAAGAGGGTGCTCTGGCTCCTTTTTATGAGAGAAGGGAGCTAGAGCTTTAGTTCTAATCCTTGTCGGACTAGTAAAGAGAGTTCTGTTCCTATTAAAGGAGTTACTTTCTATCTGTCTAACTAGGATAGGACATCATCTACTCGGAATCGGTCCTCTTGCCTCTGTCTTGTGGGTCCGCCTAGACGGGAGTCATGTTGATAGGGAACCGTCTCGGTCCCGCATCGATAAGCCCCCGAGCATTTCGAAGTAGAACTCAGGGGTCAACTTGTTTTTTGAGTGATGCTTTGAAGTGGTCTTCTGAACGCTTCTCTTCTTTTTTATGTGCACCGTAGGTGCACTCATTGAGTGTAGCCCCCGAGCCTCTTGCTATTTGTTTACAAATAGCTGGAGGATCTTGAGAAGGAAAGAAAAAAGTTAAGGGTGTATACCCTGTAGCCCCCGAGCCTTCTTCCGAGTTGTTTTTGTAAAAAAAAGTCAGATGATGGCTTTCAGTTTAATTTGGGTTTTCTTGAATGCTTCTTTCCATTGTGCGCCGAAGGTGCACTCATTGAGTGTAGCCCTCGGGCCTCTTGCTATTTGGAACAAAAAGCTGGAGGGTCTAAGTAGATTGACGCTGTAGCCCCCGGGCTTCTTTCCATTGTGCGCTGAAGGTGCACTCATTGAGTGTAGCCGAGAAGGAAAGAAAGTAGATTGAAGCTGTAGCCCCCGAGCCTTCTTTCGAGTTCTTTTAAGAAAAATTGGACAAAGGCTCGTGACTCTCTTTTTGCTGATTTGTCCTTGATTATCCTTTATGTCTGCTCTTTTATGGTTGGGTGTTGGCAGCTGGCGCAGTAAAGGCTGTACGCTTTTACTATGAGGGGATATTCTCAGGATATGCTTCTTTTACTGTGCTCTTTACTGTCCTCTTTTAAGTCTTGTCAGCGTTTCTCTGTTTGGGTGAACTTGGTCTTTGCACGCCGATTTTGTCCTATAAATAGGTCTTATCCCTCGGTTGTTTCCATTGCCTTGAAGTATGCTTCTTTCTGTTCTTGTGAAGATGATTGTTTACGAGATGGATCAGCCCCCGGGCTTCTTTCTTTTTCTTCCAGTATGGTCTTTTTAGTGGGTAAAAGAATTCTTGAGATAGGGATTAGAGGCAGACTAGTTCCGAAGTAACATTGTGGTTGGAGGCTCGTTCTGGTAGGTGGAAGAAGTTTTGAGATGTGCCTTGTGTTTGGCCATTTTGCAGTCTCAGTTCTTCTTTTCCACTCTGCCACACATATGCTCTATGTGCGAGGGTCGCCGAGCCGCACGGTCCTCTAGTTGTCCGGTGCAAATCAGCGGCCGCCCCACGCAGAGCTGGAGCCCTTTTGTCCACATGGGGTCCGATCCGACTTGTGGCTGGAGAGGCCTGATGTGATGCTTGATACGTCAGTGCTACTTTTGACGATCTTAGATGCACTGTGTTGGTGTATCTAGGTTGCTGTTGATATTTCTTATGCACAATTAAAATATGAAATATTCCGCAAGCGCACAGAATACCATTGTAGCATTTTACTGGAAGTATTCCAGTTATCGTTACTTATATTTTACCACAGGAAAACAATGGTTAAAGAAGTTTGATAGTTGACCATGGTGTGTCTGCTAATTAATACACAACTAGACTAAAGTAAGGGTAAATAATAAATGATAGGAGTTATGCTTAAATGACATAAACACAGGAGAATTCTATGATAAAAGAGTAGATAGCTAGAGTGAGAGGACAACGAGAGAGTTTAAGGTTCCTAAATACTTCTCTATTACTGGAGTTCTATAATAACTGATTCATGGTAGATAAAGCAGTCACACAATAACACTTCGGGACATCAAAACACTAGCCACGGAATGGGATGAGAAATGGACTAGGAAGCTCTGACTACGGTCCTACAAACAACAACCCGAACGTGGTGGACTACGCCGACCATCGAGGTCGTCACCACCAGGGCTACCACAACTATCCGTAGGGCTGGGTGCAATCTCAGGTGACCTATAGGCTAAACACCATGTCTAGCCTAACAATTACTACTCTAATCATGCGCGATAACTAGAGCACCCGATACGGGCGGAAATCCTATGCTAAAATATAACAATTATACTAACCAATCAAATTCAAGGCATAAAGTAAATAGAGAAGATAAATATATTAAAGCATAAGTATTACAAAGAATAAATACAAAGGTATACCAAATCTCTGAAGACTTCTCTAGAACCGAAGAGTAGCTCCGCTCTCCCTAACTCCCATCTAGAACAGATCTACTATATTGGAAAGTCTAGCCCTAATTCTCTAGAGTTGAGAGATCATCCTTTCGAGGGACGCCTCTACAACTCTATAATGGTGCCCCTATCTAGGGGGGTCTTGGGTTGCTTATATGAGAGCGTCTGGCCTCCTCTCCACCTTTAGCAAGCGATGTGGTACTAAACTCCCCACCATATCTCGTAAAAACGCTCATAGGTCTTTATGGGCCAAATTCTGATTTGGGCCCATTTAATCCCACAGCTCCATGTTGTGGATTTTTCCTTTATTTGTGAAATTCATATCTTTTTATTTCGAGTTCTAAATATAGCAAATGATAGGTCTGTTTCGATCATCTCGACGAGCCCGTCGCAATGGTGTAGTCCAACTTCTCATTTGAGATACTTTTATTTGGTCAAAAATTACATATTCCTGCAAGACAAGTGAGAACACCAAAACTCGTGGAACTCGTTAGAATCAAAACCTAGAACTATGCTTTGCAGTTTATTTCATGTCAAGTTATGCAATAGTTAATGATTATATTTGGTGTTTAACGACCATCAACAAGTTCCCCCAACTTAACCTTTGCTAGTCCCTAGCAAAGCTAAATTTAGATACCACTATTGGTATTCCTTTAAGTTCTTTTTAACCTTGTAGTAACTCCTCAAAGTATACCAGTAGTTAGATAAAAATTCTCCTCTAAGATAAGGTAAAACTGAGCTGACTTTCAAACTTACTTATATTATCTTTGACTGTAGGGCTTCTTAGCTTTAACTTGGGTCTTGAGTAACCAAAAGACAGAAAGATCAAGTCAAGCACTATGTCTCAAGCTCCTAATTAAACTATCATCCTGGAGTTTTCAAGATTTTCAAATAAAACTCAGAGCTTCCCTTGTACGACATTCTCAAGTCGCACATATATGTGGTATTTGTGGATTCTCACCAAGGCAATGATGTTATGCCTTTCTTTTCTTTCTACAACTAAAGCTTATGTGGAGCTCATAGGTGTGGAGAAAACTTGAAAGAGCATACTTGTAATGCATATATTGTAGAGTCAAACAATGAATCCAAAGAGAAACAAATCATACAATCAAATCAAAATATATGGGTATATGGATATATGGTGGAAATGTAGTGGATATGGTGAATCCTAATTCTACTATGCTCCTTAAAGACATATCTCTATTTTGAAGTTGGAACATGGCCGAGGATATGAGGTATCTTTGTTCTTCTCTTTCTTTTTTCTTTTTCAGTAGGGAGGCGGGCATCTATGTACCCATTGTTTTCGCATAACTCACACCTCCTTTTGGCACTTAAAAAACTTTTGAAATATAGCAACAAGAACTTGGAGCATTTATTTGGTGGCTATCCTATGGAAATATTTTTGGTGTTCCTCCCAATGTAGGAGCAAAACATTCTTGGATGGATGGAATGGTATGGTTGCGCCTACTCCAGTGTAGAGTAGTGCATATATGGATGGGATGCATATATGGATGGGATGCATATATGTGGATCTTGATTCAAGAGCATGACAAATCTCTCATGAGGGTCACAAAGGTTGACAAAACTCATTGTAAAGACAAGCAGCATGGATGTGGAAATTTATCTAGCCTAATTATTATGTTTAGCTTTGGTGGGAATATAAGCTTTCTCATTCAAGAGCTCATCATGTAAGGTTTTGTATTTTTCAAAAGAAATCTCTAGAACTCTAGTGTCACTTAGAACAAGATAATAGTAGCTCAAACTTTTTCAATTATATCAATCAATCACCTAGACTTAGCTCAAGCATATGTAACCCACAAGTTTCAGGCTCAAAGTAAATCTGTTAACACTAGATTTTGGTAAAGGCTAAGAAGATGACAGGTGGGCCAGTACACGGCAAGCTCGCAGGAAGCAAGTGTTCAGAGCATTCGGCAAACACCCGTGTGGTCGGCTAATTCTGAGCAATTCGGCAAGTGTTCGCGCGGTCGGCTATCCTTGGAGGCAGTGGCTCCATTCGGGAAAGCAAAAGGTGGCAAGCAGAAACCGAATAGAAGGAAAGAAACGTGATAATAGAGGACTCCGAAAAGGATTAGAGCCAAGATCGTCGTACTTTTGAAGTTTTCCTTAATATTTTGTAATCGTAATCTTTTAGGACTCGTGTTCTGTCCAGGGTATAAATATAAACCCTCGACCATTGTAAAAGATATACTCAACCAAATCAATACAATCAGCCCCGTGCCAAGTTTTCGAGTCCTTTGTCGTGTCGTCGAGTTCTTCGAGAGGAGCTATCGATCCGTCGACCTCCGTAAGTGCCGACAACCTTGTTATCATGTCTAGTATCATGCGGTGGATTGAGACGGTGATGCAAGTAGTCTTGTTTGTCTCGACTGGATGGCCGTGCGGCAGGCGTTTGCTTGACAATCAAGAAGTCTTTGCTTATGCTTTGTTTATCTCGACTAGATGGCCGTGCGGCAGGCGTTGCTTGATAGCTTAGCAAAGCAAGATAGTTATCGGCTCTATTAGATTTGGCAAGATCTAGTAGATTCATTAAGTTATCACGTGTTGCATGTTTTTAATGTTTTATATATTCGTAACGCTCTTTTGCCTAATCTAGATTGATAAGTTTTGGCTCTTTATTTTTATAGACCTATTTGCTCTCAAACGTTCTTACTTTCATATCATCGTGATAGATAGATCACATGCTTACATAGCCGAATTAGATCAATCTCGGTTGTTACATGTTGCAGGTTCATGCACGTTAAAAGCGTTTAAACCTTGATAGAACTAAGTGTCGTGCGGCAGATACGAGTTTTTAATAGGTTTATTCGTGTTAGCTTGTTTGTTCCTTCTTCATGGACCCCAATTCGGCTGGTTTGCCGAGATTGGTTATGCTTCAACTCATGATCAGCTTTGACTTGTTCAAACATGTCTTCTCATGCGTACGTATTCGGCAATCAATGCTTTACATGTTTTATATTCACAATTAGCCAAAAGTTCTATAAACATGTTGGCGCATGCCTTCTATAGCTGTATGTCGTCATAAGTGGCTTCAGGGCCGTATATGTGGAACTGTCTAGTCTCACCCGGTATGTTCCAGTTTTATATTTAACAGTTTTATCCCTTGTCAGTTTCAGGTCAAACTGGTTGGCACGCTTTCGGATTTCAAACCGCCAGGGCACCCGATTGAAGCCACGCTTTCCGGCTTGCTGTGTGTGAGGCACAGTGCACCACATTTTGTGTCAACACACTTTTTGGCACGCCCAGTGGGACCACTTGCAGTTCAAGATGCCTGAAATCAACAACGATCACGTTCTAGATGTGACCATGGATGAGTTGCCGGAAAACTCAAGGGAATTGGTGCAGCAAGCATGTTAGCAATTTCAGCAGAAGTGCTTGATGTCCTTTTCCAAGAACAAGAGCAACAAAGTGTTCCAAAAACAATCATTGCCGAGGGTTCTCCTTCCACACCAATCTGATTTCATTGAAGAAGAGGATGCTCAGAAGATATCAGAGTTGGTTCACAAGGCTTTGGGAGAAACTATGACAAATCATCACACAGCCTTTTTGAACACCTTTCGTGCAATCATGATTAGCACCTTCAGCCCAACAGCCGATAAGTACTTTGAGGAAAATGTAGGCCCAATCCGCGGACCAACACTCTTCAATATGCCAAAGTATCAAGAGAAGTCTACTGGAGATGATGAAGCATCTGGCTCAAACAAAGGTGGACAAGCTCCTAATGAGAAACAACAGCCTCCTACCTATGGCCAGGTGACATTTGGTACAACAGGAGATGTGCCCCCGTCAGCTTTCAAGGTGTCTCCAGCATCAAATAGGCTGTAAAGGAATATGTATGGAGATGGATATCAGGAATTTACTGATTATAGTGCTTTGGATGCTTTACCAAATCCAGGGTACAAGAGTGCGTCAGGACTACCTTCTGGAAGGCAGGTGCAGGGAACTCCAAATTCAAGCATTGATATCATCATGCATAGGATGGCTGATATGATGCAGAATCAGTTCAGCCTAAAGCCAAGGAATCAGTCCTATTCATACAAGTCTCCTTATCCAGAATGGTACAATAGAGTGGCACTTCCTCCAAGGGTGAAGCCTCCAACAGATTTGACCAAGTTTTCTGGTCAGGATGATACTAGCACCATAGAGCATATCAGTCGGTACTTGATGCAGCTTGGGGAAGCTTCTACAGATGAAGCTTGGAGGATTCGGTATTTTCCGTTGTCTCTTACGGGACTAGCATTCACATGGTTTACGTCTTTGCCAGCTCATTCTATTGGTACGTGGGCAGAATTGGAGCAGAAGTTCCATTCATACTTCTTCACGGGCACTAATGAGAAGAAGCTGGTTGACCTCATGAGTTTGAGACAGAGAGCTAATGAGACACCACAGGAGTATCTTCACAGGTTCAGAGAAACCCAGAACCTTTGCTATTCTCTAAACTTACCAGATGATCAGTTGCCAGGGATGGCGATAGCAGGCATGCAGCCGAATGTCAGAGAAAAGCTATTCGGCATGGAGTTTGATGACCTTGGTCAACTTTCACAACGATTGGCAGCTATGAGTAATCAAGCCCAAGGGTTCAAGAGAGATAACCGCTTCCAAAAGGGTAATGTTGCTAGTGAAATGTATCAAAGTTTTCTAGAAGAAGCGGCTGAATATGATGATGATGATGAGATAGCCGCAGCTGAACTGGTTTGGGCAAAAGAGCCTACTCAAGTTAGTCAATGCTGGTTGAGGCAACAAAAGGGAACTTATGACTTTGATGTGTCTAAGTCAGACAAGCTCTTTGATCTGTTAGTAAGGGAAGGACGCATCAAGTTACCAGAAGGACATCCTATGCTGCGCCCTGAAGGAGTGAAAGACAAAAAGTATTGTGGCTATCATAACACTAATTCTCACTCCATCAACGATTGCCGAGTGTTCAGAGTACGAATTCAGAAGGCCATTCAGGAGGGACATTTGAAGTTTGATGGCAAGATGAAGATTGATGGGCAGCCTTTTCCTCAGAATATGATTTCTTTCTCCATGAATATGGTCTCTGTGAATGACCCTAAAGGAAAAGGCAAGGTAAAAGTGTTAACCTCCGACAGAGCAAAAAAGAATGGTACTGTCGACCCTGATCAGCAAATCACAAGTGAAGAGCTGAAGCAAAAGTTTCGGTTCAAGAATAGCCGAACTGAAAGAGGTGAAACTTCTAAGCCTAGGATTACATCACGTATTTTACTGAACAAATGGCAGAGGCAGCAAGAGAGGGAGTATTACGAAGAACAAAGGTTTATGGAAAAACGCCGAAGATATGAAGAAGAGGTGTATCGAAGTTGGAAAAAAGAGCATGGAAGCAATAGACAAAGTTGTCCCTCCAACCAATCTTACAGAATTACAGTCGTTGCTTGGCAAAATTAATTTTGTAAGGAGATTTATATCCAATTTATCGGAGAGAGTTTTACCTTTTTCTCCACTATTGAAACTCAAGAAAGATCAAAAATTTGTATGGGGTGACATACAACAGAAGGCTTTTGATGAGATCAAGGAGTACATGAAGACGCCACCCGTGCTGGTACCTCCACAACTTGACAAGCCTTTTAAGTTGTATGTGATGGCCGATAGCCTAACGATAGGATCGGCCCTCATGCAAGAATTTGAGGGAAAAGAGAGAATAATAGCTTACTTAGCCGAAACTTGCTAGATCCAGAAACAAGGTATTCAGCTACAGAGAAGCTTTGCTTGTGTGTGTATTATTCATGTACCAAATTTTGGCATTATTTGTTAAATGCCGAATGCGTGGTGGTTTCTAGTTTTGATGTAATAAAACATATGTTATCAATGCCAATTTTGAATGGAAGAATTGGCAAGTGGATTTTGGCCTTGTCAGAATTCGATTTGAAATATGAATCGGCAAAGGCGGTAAAGGGCCAAATTATTGCTGATTTTATTACCCAACACCGTGATCTTTCTATTGAGATGATAAGCATTGTACCTTGGGCTTTATTCTTCGATGGTTCATCCTGTAACAAAGGTGGTGGTGCCGATATTTTTTTGATTTCTCCGCGAGGGGTAACTTTTGAATATGCCATTCCTATTGAATTTTATGTTACTAATAATCAAGCGGAGTATGAAGCATTGCTTAGAGGGTTTCGACTTCTTGTGGAGATAAAAGCTGTGGCTGTCGAGATCTTTGGGGATTCTGAGTTGGTGATTAACCAGTTAACTAGCCAGTACGAATGCAAGAATGACGTATTAAAGGAATATTATGAAGAATGCCGAGAGCTTTTGAAAAGTTTTCAGTAGTAACCTTGCATCATATCCCTAGGGGGCACAATGAAGAAGCAAATAAGTTAGCTCAAGCTGCTTCTGGATATCATGAAAATCAAGAAATTCTTGCTATAGATAAGGATGTTTCCAATGCTGATCAAGTGGTTGGTGACCTGAGGTGCGAGATTGCCGATTATCTAAGAAATCCATCACGTAAGGTTTCCCCGAAAGCTCGATATACAAAGCCCTCAAGTTCATGCTTCTTGATGATCGATTATATTACAAATCTATAGATGGAGTATTACTTGAGTGCTTGAATCAAGAAGAGGCCAGAAAGATGATGTATGAAGTGCATGAAGGATTGTGTGGTGCACATCAATCGGCTTACCGAATGAAGTGGATAATTAGAAGAACTGGTTATTTCTGGCCAACCATGCTAGAGGATTGTTTTGAATACTATAAGGGATGCCAAGATTGTCAAAAATTCGGCAATATTCAAAAGGCTCCAGCATCTGCAATGAACCAAATAATCAAACCTTGGCCGTTCAGAGGATGGGGTATAGATTTAATTGGTCAGATTAATCCTCCTTTTAGCAAAGGGCATAAATTTGTACTCTTGGCCACAGATTATTTTACCAAGTGGGTTGAAGCTATCTCATTAAAGAAAGTTACGTCAGAAAATATGATCAGTTTTGTTAAGGAGCATATAATTCACAGGTTCGGGATCCCACAAACTATAACAACCGATCAAGGGACTCAGTTCACTTCCTCGGAGTTTTGTGATTTTACCGAAGACATGGGGATTAAGTTATATAATTCTTCTCCTTATTATGCACAAGCCAATGGTCAAGCGAGGCATCAAATAAGATTATGATTAAGATCATCCGTAAAAAAGATTGATGAGGAACCAAGAAGATGGCATTTGGTTCTTAATGAAGCATTGTGGGCTTACTGAATGGCTTGTCATGGATCTACTCGAGACGTCTCCCTATGAGTTAGTTTATGGGCATCTGTATTACCATGGGAGTTAAAGTCGGGTTCAAGACGAGTTGTATTGCAAAAAGATTTGGAGAAAGAAGATTATAAAAGTCTGATGATGGATGAATTGGAAGATTTGCATCTAATTCGTCTCAAAGCACTGGAAAATATTGAGAAAAACAAGATACACATTGCCAAACATTATAACAAAAAGGTTAGAGTGAAGCAATTTGCATAAGGAGATCCGGTTTGGAAAACTATATTGCCGATTGGGACGAAGGATAGAGCATTCGGCAAATGGTCTCCGAATTGGGAAGGACCTTTTCGGATAATAAAATGTGTACCTGGCAACACATATATATTGAAAACTTTGCTCGGAGAAGAGTTTACCATAGCTATTAATGGGAGATTTCTCAAGAAATATTATCTCAGTGTTGAAGTTGGTTCATGAGAGAAAGTTAGAAGTCAAACGTGAATAGCCGATGAAGGAACATCGCCTTTAGTTCAAAAAATTATGAAACTAAAAATAGCTGATACAGTTCGTATCGCCTTTAGTACAAAAAATGTCTACGCATTACCGAATGGACTACCGGGAGAGGTGACTTCAGCATTTCTGTCTGGTTGGTTTATCGGGAGAAGAGAAATGTGAAGCCTTGAATGAAAATACTGAGCGATATGTCAAATCAGTTGCAACGCAAGACTAAGATCTAATCGACTAAGGTGACGTCATGCGTTCGGGAAATATCCTTCAGGGTAGCGCTGATTTAGGAAATGCTGAAGATATCTATTCGGCATTTAGGACAGAAATCTTAAACAAGCACATTTCAGAAGACAATTTATTTACAATCAATCCATCCTAATACAAACTACTCCTGGAACAGTTTGTTGAGGACAGATTGAGCATTAGTAGACTGGGCGATAGCAACGGCGTGGTCCTCGTAGAGCTCCAACTGCTCGTTGATGTTCTCGATGTCTTCTGGAGGCCCGCCGGAGAAGCCGACTGGCTGGAAAGAGTAGTCTTCGCCAGTGTGGGAAGACATTGCCGCCAGCCTGAGAGAAACACCAAGGTGCACACCTTGGATGACGGCCTGATCAACACGGCCGTCCACAGTATCAAGGCGTGCCTCGGTAGTCTCCCCCTGGGCGTTCACCTTGTCAGCGATCCTGTTTGCCGCAGCCTTCAGACGCTCATTCTCCGCAGAGAGTGCTGAACAGAGGAGAAATGAGTCAAGAAATAGAAGAAATCAAGAAGGAAATCTATGAAGAAATGTCGAACCGGTGATGGCGTCGCAGAACTGCTTGCGCTGGTCCTCCCACTCGGCTTGCTCAATGCCGAGCTGCTTGGAGACGTCGCTAAGTTCCCTCCGGGCCTCGTCCCTCTCCTTGCGAAAGGTGAGCGCCTCCTCATGGACGTACAGAGGATCTTCTCCCTCTGATTCCGCCGGACCCCAAGGGTTGGGGTTGTACGAGTTGTCGGACTCGGAGGATCTTGACGAACTAGAGGAGCCAGAGACATGAACAGGGTGGTTAGAAGTGCCCGGTTGGGTCACCGTCATCGGAGGAAGCAGATGGTATTGGCCGGTGATGACCCTCGCCCTAAGTAGATGAAAGGAGTCAAAATCAGGGAAGATGAACAGGAAGAATAAACCGCAAGGGGGCAAGAGATCGATTCTCACCCATGGCGTTGGCGGCGCGGTGCTCGGCTTCCTTCTGCCTCTCCCTCAGCAGGACACTTACCACGATCGTCGCTGTTCGCCATTGGTGCTCTGGGAAGCTAGATTTCTTTCTAGATTGATTTGGGTAGAGAAATGAAGAGATGGCGATGAAAGTGCTTGATTGGAGATGACGATGAAGGCTGAAGGAGGGTCTTATTTATAAGCCAAAGTGGGGGATCGTGGCATATATCTCGGAGTATCCCAAGCGACGAAGTAGGGTTTTCCTTCCAGTGGGCCGTTACCGGACTGGGCCGGGTTCGGCTAAATCAAAAATCATCGCTTCAAGAGAGAATCGGCTATTCTCCTAATCGGGAAGTTAAAGGCAGTCGGCTATATTTCCAATCAGGCAGAAATGTAGAAGCCAGAGGATGAAAGGAAATGCAATTGCTTAGAAATACAGTATGCTACATTTGAATATATTACAAGCCAATACTTTACTAGCCCAGGAACAATTTAATTGCATCTATGGCCTCAGTCCTAATTCGGCTAACATCATCTAGCACCTTCTTGTCATCATCTTCAGAACCTTGAATCTTGGTGAGCTTTATTTTGATCTGCTGGTTCTCTTTGATGACAGATGCTATCTTTGTTTTGGCTGCATCTATGGAATTCGGCAGGTTGGCGATTTTATCTTTATGAGACTAGATTTTTGCATTCAATTGAACCAATTGAGCTTCCAGCTTAGCCTTTTCCTCCTCCATAGTTTCCAGTTCAGGCTCCAGAGTTGCCAAGCTCTGGAGGCTATGTTCTTGCTTGCTCTCTTGACCATAGCAAAATGGTCGTCAAGATGAGTTGCAGATTCTAGGGGAGCCCTAAGAGTGGGAGGGATTTCTTGGTCAATGAGTTCGACAAGGTCCCTTATCTGATCTGCATCTTGAACTAGGATGTTTATGTCCTTGGTCAATAAGAGAGCTATTTCCTTTAGCCGAGCTTGATTCTCTGATGATAATCTCTGCTGTGATGTAGCCTCTTCACCTTTTTCACTAATGTACTCCTCAACGGTGAAGGAGTAGCTGACAGTCGGCTTGGTGTCATCCTTAAGGAAGAAATTGTTAGCTGACTGATCAAGTTTACTAAAGAAATTAGTAAGGCAAGGCATTACCTTTTGGGCAGGGTTTTCCTCAGTTTGAGTTCTGCCCTGGCTTGATTGAGGGCTTAACTGGATGCCCAGAGATGATGAGCTTGAAGCATGATGAGGGGAAGGTTCTTCTGCCATCTTGTCCAAAAGCTGATCTATTTCTAAGAGCACAAAGTAGCAAAATGTAAGTGCTGTAGGTAAGCCTGATACAAGAAGAGAAATAATCAACTAGAAAATTTTTACCAATGTTGTCAATGGCTTCGTGGATTTCTGCATGTTCAGCAGAGGCCTGAGAAGAGATTTCAATAGTTGTTGAAGTGTTGGCTGACCTCAAAGATCTAACTTGTGGCTGCAAACAAAGGAGATGAGCACGACATTGTTGCCAAAATAAGGATTCGGAAAAATTATACCTTAGAAAGCAGTTTGGCTTTCTTGGATCTTGGCTTCCTGATCACAGTGATATCCTTGCCTGATCCAGCAGGAGCCTTTCTCTTATTCTCTCCTTTTGGAGATGCTGTACCTAAAACTGTAGGGATTTTCATAAAAGCTGCCAAAATTGGAGCATTATATCCCAAGGCAGGGTTAGGTCCAGCTTGATAGTATTGGGCCACTTTGGAGGGAGGAATAGGCTCGATGTCCTATAAATAGCAGAATATTAAGATAAGGAATGAACCCAAGAGCAGAAAAATTATGGGTACAAGGGAATTACCTCACTGTCAGAAGCAAACTGAGCTTGCAGGTCTTGGCATAGAGGATGCACTGGTATGTTGAAGATGTGGGCACACCACTCTTGCCACCAGGAAACAAACAGAGGATGGGCAGCATCTATCAGTCCAAGAGGAGAAGGCTCATATGCTGGTAACTCCCATCTAAGCTCAAAAACTTTCTTGGCTTCCATGTCATCTCCTATTTTCTCCCTGGGCCTTATAGTTTTGGAGAAGAACAGTCTTGGGGGCAGCTGACCACATCCTAATTGTCTGGCTACCATGTTTGGGTTATAGAATTCATAAGTGGGGTGCAGCATTCTCCCATGATGAAATTCAGCTGGCAAGGTACAAGGTTTGATGAAGGAGTTGAAAATTTCTGTAGACACTTGGTCTGAGCAGCCAGTTTCATAGCTAAACTTGTAGGGGAGAGTCAAATCTTCATTTTCCCTATAAGGGAGCCAGATCACATTGTCAAAACCCTTGAAGAACAGCTTGAAAAGATAGCCAATGTCTATATCAATGATGATGGAGGATGCTGCTTCTCCATATGTCTGACAAGCTTTCTTTTTTATTGTACCATCTTCAGCATAGTTGACCGAAGGGAAGCCCAAGTCTTGGAGATCTACAGAGACTATTTGATGCATGTACAGCTGCAACCACATCTGAACCAACCACCAGGGGCCATTTACACAATGAATTTCTCCATGATGGCGCATCTGGACAGTGATCTGATGCATCATGTGATAGACAACCCTTAAAAGATACTTGCCCAGAGGTATTAGAGTACCTGAAGCTAAATCCTCAGCCATCACCATATGATTTTGGGTTGGTTTATTAGATTTACCATAAAAGATGAATCTGCACAGCCACATGTTCATGAAGGCCTTATACTCCTTGTCAGACACAGCACCAGATGACATGTAAGTTTGGATATACTTTGTCCATCCACCTCCCGACTTGACCGCCTTTTGGCTGCTTTGCTCTTATACTTGAGGGGTACATCGGTTCTCATTACATTTAGGCCAGTCATCATGAAAATGTCAGCCAGAGTGAAAGACATTGGACCATGGCCGAAGATGAAAGCGTTAGCGGCATCAGACCAGAAGTGGCTGGCTGCTATCAAAAGGGAATCGTTCCTAGGCGTCTCTGATAGAGATAACTCCAAGCAATGCTGAATATCTTAGGATTCCCAATGACTGCTGCTCTTGTTCAAAATCCTCCGGTACCAATCACGCCATCCGGCAATTGGGGGAAACGGCCAAGTCTTGAAGGTGGTCGGCCATTGGTTCGGCGGGGTAACTCCAGATTTGAAGGGGATCCTCAAAGTTTCCTTCTCAACGAATTCAGTCGGATCAAGGTCTCCCATCGGTCCAAGAAAGTAAGAATCGGGATTCGCGGCATAAGGAATCAAGATCTCATCCTTGTATTCCTTCAAAAACGATGCAACAGGAGAAAAGTCAATCAAAAGAAAGCAAAAGATCGATTGGAGAATTGCCGAACACGTGAAAGAAAATGAAAATTACCTCTAGAACTTCGTCCTGGGTCACCATTGAAGATTCGAGGTGGGTTTGATTCTGAACCAGAAGATTCGGATTTCGAGCGGCGGCTGCGAGTTTGAACAGTGTTGACCTAAACGAGAAGGAGAGTTTGTGGTCAATCTCGGAATAAAATCACTTTTATCCCGAAATTGAGGGGGCATGTGTTAACACTGGATTTTGGTAAAGGCTGAGAAGATGACAGGTGGGCCAGTACACGGCAAGCTCGCAGGAAGCAAGTGTTTAGAGCATTCGGCAAACGCCCGTGCGGTCGGCTAATTCTGAGCAATTCGGCAAGTGTTCGCGCGGCCGGCTATCCTTGGAGGCAGTGGCTCCATTCGGGAAAGCAAAAGGTGGCAAGCAGAAACTGAATAGAAGGAAAGAAACATGATAAT
Organism: Chrysopogon serrulatus; assembly: GCA_015844335.1. Taxonomy (NCBI): domain Eukaryota; kingdom Viridiplantae; phylum Streptophyta; class Magnoliopsida; order Poales; family Poaceae; genus Chrysopogon; species Chrysopogon serrulatus. The sequence continues at coordinate 255,982 of JADLZL010001694.1, read as the reverse complement.
AGAGGACTCCGAAAAGGATTAGAGCCAAGATCATCGTACTTTTGAAGTTTTCCTTAATATTTTGTAATCGTAATCTTTTAGGACTCGTGTTCTGTCCAGGGTATAAATATAAACCCTCGACCATTGTAAAAGATATACACAACCAAATCAATACAATCGGCCCCGTGCCAAGTTTTCGAGTCCTTTGTCATGTCGTCGAGTTCTTCGAGAGGAGCTATCGATCCGTCGACCTCCGTAAGTGCCGACAACCTTGTTATCATGTCTAGTATCATGCGGTGGATTTAGACGGTGATGCAAGTAGTCTTGTTTGTCTCGACTGGATGGCCGTGCGGCAGGCGTTTGCTTGACAATCAAGAAGTCTTTGCTTATGCTTTGTTTATCTCGACTAGATGGCCGTGCGGTAGGCGTTGCTTGATAGCTTAGCAAAGCAAGATAGTTATCGGCTCTATTAGATTTGGCAAGATCTAGTAGATTCATTAAGTTATCACGTGTTGCATGTTTTTAATGTTTTATATATTCGTAACACTCTTTTGCCCAATCTAGATTGATAAGTTTCGGCTCTTTATTTTTATAGATCTATTTGCTCTCAAACATTCTTACTTTCATATCATCGTGATAGATAGATCACATGCTTACATAGCCGAATTAGATCAATCTAGGTTGTTACATGTTGCGGGTTCATGCACGTTAAAAGCGTTTAAACCTTGATAGAACTAAGTGTCGTGCGGCAGATATGAGTTTTTAATAGGTTTATTCGTGTTAGCTTGTTTGTTCCTTCTTCATGGACCCCAATTCGGCCGGGTTTGCCGAGATTGGTTATGCTTCAACTCATGATCGCCTTTGAGTTGTTCAAACATGTCTTCTCATGCGTACGTATTCGGCAATCAATGCTTTACATGTTTTTATCTTCACAATTAGCCGAAAGTTCTATAAACATGTTGGCAGACAACTTCTATAGCTGTATGTCGTCATAAGTGGCTTCAGGGCCGTATATGTGGAACTGCCCGGTCTCACCCTAACGTTCCAGCTTTTGTATTTAACGTTTTATCCCTTATCGGTTTCAGGTCAAACTGGTTGTCACGCTTCGGATTTCAAACCGCCCGGGCACCCGATTGAAGCCACGCTTTTAAAACTTGCCGTGTGTGAGGCACGCAGTGCACCACATTTTGTGTCAACAAAATCTTCATGTTAAAACAATCTAAGCCGAACTTGGAAAAACTTAAGTCTAGCAACTAGACACTTTGAGAGCTATCAACTTTTATCCTTTAAGATCATGTTATTAAGAGCTAGTCTTTGTATTGACTCATAATTAGACACACATTTTTATTTGGTTTTACATGTAAAGACTTACAAGATGACAAATATGGACCTTCATGTGCCCAAATATTTTTGTTCTTTTTAGATTTTCTGTGATACTATGGTGAACCTTCATGTGCTCATATATTTTTGGTATTTTTAGACTATAGGACAGACCCTATAATTGCATAGGTATACTTACTTGATAACTAGGGGATGCCTTTCCCCAAGCTAGTTGTTGTCGTGGTTGGGCGTTAAAGCTGAGTAATCCTCATGGAGGAGCTCATGCTTGCAAGAGCAAGTGTTTTCATGGACCTTGATCTCATCCCTCAAGGAGTTACTACCATCACAAAGTGGGTAACCGTGTGTCGTGAAGGTGTACTTTGAGTGATGAAAATGAAGACACCTAGGTGTACCAGCTCTTGGAGTCATCCTGCAGAAAGCTCTCACAAAATACCAAGACTTATGGAACGGATTAGGATAAAAAGGTTGGTGGTTAGCCGTTTAAAGGATTGGGTGTTGTGGAGGTTTCAAAGTATTTTTATGATGGGATCATTGCAGCAGGATGCTCATTTAATATTTTCAAATTTTTTAGGCTTATATGCAAAAAGAAATGTATGACATTTTTATTTTTATACCACCACAGTGAATACTACAACAACTTTTACACCACAGGAGATTCACAAGGGGCTTCATGTTTTAAAATGCATGAATGCAACATGATGAATGCATAATTGTTTTTATTATTTTTTTATGCAATGCTAGTGCAAAAGGATTATTTTTTTCTTTTTTAAATGCAGAATATAAGCATGCATAAGAGAAAATAAATCATGCAATGCAAGAAAGTAAATATGGATAACTACCGACTTACCTTTCGGCGAAGGTTTGGGTTTTTAAGTCTGTCGAACCGGACTTCCCCTTGTTAGGTTTGTTGGTTGAGTGCCTCTATTGATGATGGGGATGAAGAACTGGATGATTGTACCCCCTTGTGTCAAACATGTTAAGATCTTTGACTAGAAATTGGTTTGATTCATCCTCCTTGTTCTTCCTACAAAATGTTAGTGGACACATACCCGGAGGATTGCAATAAATTTAAAACATGGGTTGTTGTCCATAATCCATGTGATTTTCATCTATGCTAATAGAAAGATAATTTTAGAGTCACTTTAGCATAGACTTCTTTTATCATATTTTATATTTGTTTGCCACAGTTTAACATGGTTCAAGGCAAAAGTAATTTGTAGCAAAAGATGAAGTGAATGAACTTTGATACTTACAGTTCTTCCCTCCATGAAGGTTGAACTGTGTCTTCTTTTTGCCCAAACTTGTTTGAAGTTTATTGCATGCCTTGATTCATCTCCGATGTGAATTCATCTCAGGACTTACCCAAAGCAGTGTTGAAAGTTTTCTGCAGGGGTTAGTCCAATAAAATAACCAATATCTACACATGCAAGTTCCAATTCAATAATCAAGCTGTCACACCCCAAAATTTGTATTTTGGGATGTGACCTAGAAAACACTAAATAACTTGATATGGTTTTATTATTTTTCTAAAATTTCCCAACTTTAGTGAAATTGTTGACATTCTAGATAGTGAAAAAAATGTGGGTTTCCAAAATTTTGTAATTTAACCTATGGTTTGTTGCATTCATGCCTATGCATAGACTTTATGTTTGGAAAATGAATTGAAATGTTTCAAACGAGCATAGGGTTTTGATCCCAAACAAATCACTCATGATCCTTGATCAAGTTTCTATAACCTCAAAACCATGATAAAATCCTTGGAAACTATATATCTTGATCCTTGTTCCAAACCTTGACGGATCTTCAAACTTTCATCTTTTCAAGAACCCTAAGTCCTATGCTAACCTGCTCTCTCTTTCTCTCTTTTCTACTCATTTCGCAGCTCCTAATTCTTTTCGACTGATTCTTTTCCAAATCCCTAAATCTATGCTACATGACCGATCATTGTATCTTGTCCCTCTCATGCAATTCTATCATTACTCTGTTCAAGCAAAATCCATCACATACCCAAATTATTCTCAGTTTAACCTAATTTCATATGAACCCATGGCACTTTGCTAACTTTGTTCACTCTATTTCTTTCTTTTCCTTTCCTTGGGCAACATTCTCATGGACTCCTTTCCCTCCACCTTTTTGTCCTCTTGATCAAGGACAAATCTTGTTTCAAACATCCATGAAAACTATACGACACAAGTCCCACCTTTCTGGAACTTTGAATTCTCTAGAAACCCAAATCATGTCTTTGCCGAACCCCAACCCTCCCTTCCATCTTCTATTCTCATGGGACAAATCCATATGCTTATCCCATTAGTAAACCATCACCATCATTTCTCTCTTTTTGCTAATGGTTCAGCCCAACTCTTTCCATCATCCTACGTCGCTCCGGGCCAAATCTAGTCCGAATCTTGCCTTGACCCTTGCATCGGATCAATGTGCAACCATTATCCTCTCTTTGTGGGCCAAGATCAAGCCCAACCAGCCTTTCACCTCTTCCTCTCCTCCCTCCCACGTCACCCTCTCCCTCTTGACCTCCTCCCCTCCCCAAATCATGCCCTTCCTTTCCTTTTCTCCTGCTGGACAGAAACAGCAGCTCCCCAATCTCTTCCTCAGCCTTCCTAATCAATGGACGCCCCATCCTCTCCCTTCCTACTCCATGGACGCCCCTCCTCTTCCCTCTAATCCCTCTCCCTCCTCTCCAGCAGATTGCAATGCCCTTGCTGCAGCGAATCCATGTTGCCACTGCACGTGAGTCCCCGTCGTCGGAATCCTGTAATTCTTCGCATCTTGCTGCGGTAAAGATCATGGCCATCACTGTCCTTTCTTGCAAATCATGTTCACCATTACCCCTCTGTGTTGTGACGCCTGAGACAACACCATGGTGCTGCAGCGCTGCATGGAGGCCGCTCTAATCAGCAGCAACACGAGAAGGACGCCCTGCCGTACCACGTCGTCGCTGCCGGTCAAGGTCGACTGCATCTCCTCGCACTACCAAACTCTAACCCTAGGCCTTATCGTTACCGCGCCGTCGGGCGCTGGCTGCCATCACCATCTCCGGCTCTTGAAATTCCCCAATGTGAGAACCACATAAGCCCCTCCGTCTTATGCGTTGATCTATATCAGAATTTTCTCATATTAATTCAAGTAGGATAGATCCCCGGTGCAGCTCGTCGCGAACTTATTGCTGTTTTCTGGGACAGCAGCGTTGCTGCTGGTTGTCAAGCATGTTCCCAGCAATCCGCATCTCCATTTCGCAAATCCTTTGATCCACATGTGTACCATATACTTGCACATGTCCCTGAAAATTTATTTGGACAGAGGGGCCACGACAGTGAAGATCTTAATGCAATTGCGCTTGCTGCTCCTGCACCCTCGCAGCAGCACCGTTGCCAATTGGCATGCACGTTCCTTTAGTTCCTGTCTTCCGGTCATTAAGCCCTTTCACCATGATGTTTTTCATTTAGTTGCACTTGCCTCTACAAATTTTCATGGCCAGAAAATCAAAGGAAAAAGAGATATCATTGCCTTAGTGCTCACTGCTCTGCTGTCCTGGCTGCTCTGCTGCTCTGCATGGCATTGGCGTTCCCCGCTAATCCGCTGTCCAAATAACCAAGCCCTTGAATATACATGTCCATGATATCCTCGCGCATCACTCCACAAGTTGGTTCGTCTATGAAATCTACGATGGCCAAGATATCGACGCCATAGTAACTACTACCCTGCTGTCCAGACAGTAGCCATCCCGTTTTCGCAATCGTGTTCCCTAGCTAGCCGATGGTCAAAATATCATGTATTTTTGCGACAACCTACTCCATACAGTACCAAGCACCCCCACAAAATGTATTAGCATTTAGTTCTGTTATACCCATGCAACCAGTCATCATAACCACCACTGTCCGCCGACGTGCATGTCTTGATGCCTCGGTGATTCTTCATGTTCCCCGCTAAATCGCTACATGAATTTCTGAGCCCTCTTACTTGTGTGTTTATTAGTTGCACATGACCCTACCAATTTCCAATCACAAAAGATAAGTGTGGCCCTTAATTTTGATGGTCATAGCTACCACTACCCGCTGCATGAGTATGTTCAGCCGGGCTCAAATTGTTGTATTGTGTTCTTCGTTGATCTAGCATCCACCTTGGTGCATCAGCTGGCCCTTGCAGCCCAGAAATCGTGTGTCAAATGAAAGCTTCCTTTGTTCAGTTATGTCATTCCTACATGATGTAAATATCATCGTATCCACCCATCATACTCAAGCCATGATATATCAACTCTGCTAAGCCCTGTCTTCACCACAAAAGCATGACCATTCTAGTTATCCGCCATAGTAGCTCAACCTAGATCATCCACAGCCCACGTCGTCTCAGAATCATGTTCATCTAATCCAATAATTTGATGACCTTCATCTCTTTTAAACCATGTCACTTGTTTTAGTTGTTTTTTTGCGCTCAAGCGATCATAGTTACAAGCCCTACGTGTTTCAAACCTTTACCTATTATTCTAGTAATGTTTGATGTAATGTTTTTAGGACTCTTTATGATGCTTGTGCTGGTTACCGATGACGTTAGAAGTGGAGCTATGCAAGGATGATCCAACAAGTAAAGAGTGGAGTGTTTGGCAAGCTTTTTAGAAGGCAAGTGTAACATGAGTTTCCTTGTTACCTAATAATCTTATAATCATTTCATATGCATGTGTCTAATATGATGAACCCTTAAGGACTTTACCTAGCACTCTTATTATCTTGTATTCCTTGTTACCTTGGGTTATGCATATGGGTATTTGCTTAGTTTGCAATCACCAAACTGTTATAATGTGAATCTTGATTAATGACTTATGGAATCGGTGGTTTAAATCATGCTTGTTGGCAACATCGATATCGGGGGGCTAGAGCATTGGGTCTTTTTGGGTGCTCTAGTCCGCCCTCCATAAGGACTGAATCTTAAAGCGGCCACCCAGGGAGTTACCGTACAACCATGAGGGCTACATGGCTCGGCTTTAGCTAAGTAAATTGAACTTCTCTAGCTTGTTAGTGGTTACCGAAAGGCGCAAAAGGGGGTGCCAAGACGGGTATGGCTCTTGTCCCGCCGTTTGTGTGTGTTTGGGCTGCGGGTCAATTGTGAACCACTCTCGGAGGAGAGCATCTATATCTGCTTGGTCAATCCGAAACCTAGCGGCTACTAACTTGTTAGGGGGACTTTCGAAAGGCTTCATAGTGAACCCTGCCAACTTACCATGGAAGTGAGTCAAGAGGCTAGCTACCTCGGGCAAAAGGGTAAATCACGACTCATGGTGAAAGTGTACACACTCTGCGAGTTTGATCAAACTGTTATAACAGCCGTGCTCACGGACACGACCGGCCCGGATCCTTTTCGAGATAGATGGTTACCATGGATGGTTTGGGCGATGGTTAATATTGATGATAATTATTATACATTTCACCTTGGGAGCTTAAGCATAACCTAGAAAGTTAGGAATAATAATAAAATGTGACCTACTAAAAATGCTTACCGCAGTTCAACCATGTCTAGCCTTTTGAGCTTTGCATCCCCTCATGTTATGCTTGTCGAGCATGGTGCGGCCGACACTTGCTTTACAATCAACAAAATCCCGGATGGGTACCGGATCTTTGGATTCAGCGGATGTGTCTTCCTCAAGAAGTTCCATGAGTACTAGGTGAGTGCTCCCCCAGTCAACCGTCCCTGTGGAGTATGGAGACCCGAAGAGTAGATATAGAATAGCTTCCGCTATGCTTTGTAATAGATGTAAGTCATATTGTAACTATGTTTCGATATGCAATAAAGCATTGCCTTTGATAATCTCCATATTTGTCTCTATATGTGTCGTGTGGACATCCTGGGCACACATATAGTTAGCGCTTGGTCTTCTTTGGAAAATCAGGTGCGACAGAGTGGTATCAGAGCAATGTTGACTGTAGGACGCTCAACCTAGTTAGAAATGATCGTCTTTCCAAACTTATTTTCATGAAAACTAATTTTGCCTTCCTCCTCCTTGATACTTTGTAAAAGAAAAACAATACATTTTACCGAAAAGCCTCTCGTTTGTCCAAGATCATTGAAGATGATGCTTAGGGAGATGAAGATTCTACATCAAGAAGTGTATGGCGAAGATAGTAGTGTTCAAGTTTGTTATCCTAATGCCATTTAGGATGTTACAATCCCCAAGCGTTTTTTACGTTAGTCACGATGCTTAGGTTAGTGATAGTGTATCTCCATAAGGACCCTTATCATGTTAGTGTGCCCTAGCATGGTTGATTGTTTTGTTAGTGTCATCTATGATTTGGCTCTTTGTAATGAGTGTAGCTTCAGCGAATCTCGGGGCGAGATTCCTGTTAAGGGGAGGCCAGTGTTGTCACACCCCAAAATTTGTATTTTGGGATGTGACCTAGAAAACACTAAATAACTTGATATGGTTTTATTATTTTTCTAAAATTTCCCAACTTTAGTGAAATTGTTGACATTCTAGATAGTGAAAAAAAATGTGGGTTTCCAAAATTTTGTAATTTAACCTATGGTTTGTTGCATTCATGCCTATGCATAGACTTTATGTTTGGAAAATGAATTGAAATGTTTCAAACGAGCATAGGGTTTTGATCCCAAACAAATCACTCATGATCCTTGATCAAGTTTCTATAACCTCAAAACCATGATAAAATCCTTGGAAACTATATATCTTGATCCTTGTTCCAAACCTTGACGGATCTTCAAACTTTCATCTTTTCAAGAACCCTAAGTCCTATGCTAACCTGCTCTCTCTTTCTCTCTTTTCTACTCATTTCGCAGCTCCTAATTCTTTTCGACTGAGTCTTTTCCAAATCCCTAAATCTATGCTACATGACCGATCATTGTATCTTGTCCCTCTCATGCAATTCTATCATTACTCTGTTCAAGCAAAATCCATCACATACCCAAATTATTCTCAGTTTAACCTAATTTCATATGAACCCATGGCACTGCTAACTTTGTTCACTCTATTTCTTTCTTTTCCTTTCCTTGGGCAACATTCTCATGGACTCCTTTCCCTCCACCTTTTGTCCTCTTGATCAAGGACAAATCTTGTTTCAAACATCCATGAAAAAACTATACGACACAAGTCCCACCTTTCTGGAACTTTGAATTCTCTAGAAACCCAAATCATGTCTTTGCCGAACCCCAACCCTCCCCTTCCATCTTCTATTCTCATGGGACAAATCCATATGCTTATCCCATTAGTAAACCATCACCATCATTTCTCTCTTTTGCTAATGGTTCAGCCCAACTCTTTCCATCATCCTACGCCGCTCCGGGCCAAATCTAGTCCGAATCTTGCCTTGACCCTTGCATCGGATCAATGTGCAACCATTATCCTCTCTTTGTGGGCCAAGATCAAGCCCAACCAGCCTTTCACCTCTTCCTCTCCTCCCTCCCACGTCACCCTCTCCCTCTTGACCTCCTCCCTCCCCAAATCATGCCCTTCCTTTCCTTTTCTCCTGCTGGACAGAAACAGCAGCTCCCCAATCTCTTCCTCAGCCTTCCTAATCAATGGACGCCCCATCCTCTCCCTTCCTACTCCATGGACGCCCCTCCTCTTCCCTCTAATCCCTCTCCCTCCTCTCCAGCAGATTGCAATGCCCTTGCTGCAGCGAATCCATGTTGCCACTGCACGTGAGTCCCCGTCGTCGGAATCCTGTAATTCTTCGCATCTTGCTGCGGTAAAGATCATGGCCATCACTGTCCTTTCTTGCAAATCATGTTCACCATTACCCCTCTGTGTTGTGACGCCTGAGACAACACCATGGTGCTGCAGCGCTGCATGGAGGCCGCTCTAATCAGCAGCAACACGAGAAGGACGCCCTGCCGTACCACGTCGTCGCTGCCGGTCAAGGTCGACTGCATCTCCTCGCACTACCAAACTCTAACCCTAGGCCTTATCGTTACCCGCCGTCGGCGCTGGCTGCCATCACCATCTCCGGCTCTTGAAATTCCCCAATGTGAGAACCACATAAGCCCCTCCGTCTTATGCGTTGATCTATATCAGAATTTTCTCATATTAATTCAAGTAGGATAGATCCCGGTGCAGCTCGTCGCGAACTTATTGCTGTTTTCTGGGACAGCAGCGTTGCTGCTGGTTGTCAAGCATGTTCCCAGCAATCCGCATCTCCATTTCGCAAAATCCTTTGATCCACATGTGTACCATATACTTGCACATGTCCCTGAAAATTTATTTGGACAGAGGGGCCACGACAGTGAAGATCTTAATGCAATTGCGCTTGCTGCTCCTGCACCCTCGCAGCAGCACCGTTGCCAATTGGCATGCACGTTCCTTTAGTTCCTGTCTTCCGGTCATTAAGCCCTTTCACCATGATGTTTTTCATTTAGTTGCACTTGCCTCTACAAATTTTCATGGCCAGAAAATCAAAGGAAAAAGAGATATCATTGCCTTAGTGCTCACTGCTCTGCTGTCCTGGCTGCTCTGCTGCTCTGCATGGCATTGGCGTTCCCCGCTAATCCGCTGTCCAAATAACCAAGCCCTTGAATATACATGTCCATGATATCCTCGCGCATCACTCCACAAGTTGGTTCGTCTATGAAATCTACGATGGCCAAGATATCGACGCCATAGTAACTACTACCCTGCTGTCCAGACAGTAGCCATCCCGTTTTCGCAATCGTGTTCCCTAGCTAGCCGATGGTCAAAATATCATGTATTTTTGCGACAACCTACTCCATACAGTACCAAGCACCCCCACAAAATGTATTAGCATTTAGTTCTGTTATACCCATGCAACCAGTCATCATAACCACCACTGTCCGCCGACGTGCATGTCTTGGATGCCTCGGTGATTCTTCATGTTCCCCGCTAAATCGCTACATGAATTTCTGAGCCCTCTTACTTGTGTGTTTATTAGTTGCACATGACCCTACCAATTTCCAATCACAAAAGATAAGTGTGGCCCTTAATTTTGATGGTCATAGCTACCACTACCCGCTGCATGAGTATGTTCAGCCGGGCTCAAATTGTTGTATTGTGTTCTTCGTTGATCTAGCATCCACCTCGGTGCATCAGCTGGCCCTTGCAGCCCAGAAATCGTGTGTCAAATGAAAGCTTCCTTTGTTCAGTTATGTCATTCCTACATGATGTAAATATCATCGTATCCACCCATCATACTCAAGCCATGATATATCAACTCTGCTAAGCCCTGTCTTCACCACAAAAGCATGACCATTCTAGTTATCCGCCATAGTAGCTCAACCTAGATCATCCACAGCCACGTCGTCTCAGAATCATGTTCATCTAATCCAATAATTTGATGACCTTCATCTCTTTTAAACCATGTCACTTGTTTTTAGTTGTTTTTTGCGCTCAAGCGATCATAGTTACAAGCCCTACGTGTTTCAAACCTTTACCTATTATTCTAGTAATGTTTGATGTAATGTTTTTAGGACTCTTTATGATGCTTGTGCTGGTTACTGATGACGTTAGAAGTGGAGCTATGCAAGGATGATCCAACAGTAAAGAGTGGAGTGTTTGGCAAGCTTTTAGAAGGCAAGTGTAACATGAGTTTCCTTGTTACCTAATAATCTTATAATCATTTCATATGCATGTGTCTAATATGATGAACCCTTAAGGACTTTACCTAGCACTCTTATTATCTTGTATTCCTTGTTACCTTGGGTTATGCATATGGGTATTTGCTTAGTTTGCAATCACCAAACTGTTATAATGTGAATCTTGATTAATGACTTATGGAATCAGTGGTTTAAATCATGCTTGTTGGCAACATCGATATCAGGGGGCTAGAGCATTGGGTCTTTTTGGGTGCTCTAGTCTGCCCTCCATAAGGACTGAATCTTAAAGCGGCCACCCAGGAGTTACCGTACAACCATGAGGGCTACATGGCTCTGGCTTTAGCTAAGTAAATTGAACTTCTCTAGCTTGTTAGTGGTTACCGAAAGGCGCAAAAGGGGGGTGCCAAGACGGGTATGGCTCTTGTCCTGCCGTTTGTGTGTGCTGGGCTGCGGGTCAATTGTGAACCACTCTCGGAGGAGAGCATCTATATCTGCTTGGTCAATCCGAAACCTAGCGGCTACTAACTTGTTAGGGGGACTTTCGAAAGGCTTCATAGTGAACCCTGCCAACTTACCATGGAAGTGAGTCAAGAGGCTAGCTACCTCGGGCAAAAGGGTAAATCACGACTCATGGTGAAAGTGTACACACTCTGCAGAGTTTGATCAAACTGTTATAACAGCCGTGCTCACGGACACGAGCGGCCTGGATCCTTTTCGAGATAGATGGTTACCATGGATGGTTTGGGCGATGGTTAATATTGATGATAATTATTATACATTTCACCTTGGGAGCTTAAGCATAACCTAGAAAGTTAGGAATAATAATAAAATGTGACCTACTAAAAATGCTTACCGCAGTTCAACCGTGTCTAGCCTTTTGAGCTTTGCATCCCCTCATGTTATGCTTGCTGAGCATGGTGCGCTGACACTTGCTTTACAATCAACAAAATCCCGGATGGGTACCAGATGCTGGATTCAGCAGATGTGTCTTCCTCAAGAAGTTCCATGAGTACTAGGCGAGTGCTCCCCCAGTCAACCGTCCCTGTGGAGTATGGAGACCCGAAGAGTAGATATAGAATAGCTTCCGCTATGCTTTGTAATAGATGTAAGTCATGTTGTAACTATGTTTCGATATGCAATAAAGCATTGCCTTTGATAATCTCCATATTTGTCTCTATATGTGTCGTGTGGACATCCTGGGCACACATATAGTTAGCGCTTGGTCTTCTTTGGAAAATCAGGTGCGACAGAGTGGTATCAGAGCAATGTTGACTGTAGGACGCTCAACCTAGTTAGAAATGATCGTCTTTCCAAACTTATTTTCATGAAAACTAATTTTGCCTTCCTCCTCCTTGATACTTTGTAAAAGAAAAACAATACATTTTACCGAAAGCCTCTCGTTTGTCCAAGATCATTGAAGATGATGCTTAGGGAGATGAAGATTCTACATCAAGAAGTGTATGGCGAAGATAGTAGTGTTCAAGTTTGTTATCCTAATGCCATTTAGGATGTTACAATCCCCAAGCGTTTTTTTACGTTAGTCACGATGCTTAGGTTAGTGATAGTGTATCTCCATAAGGACCCTTATCATGTTAGTGTGCCCTAGCATGGTTGATTGTTTTGTTAGTGTCATCTATGATTTGGCTCTTTGTAATGAGTGTAGCTTCAGCGAATCTCGGGGCGAGATTCCTGTTAAGGGGTAGTGTTGTCACACCCCAAAATTTGTATTTTGGGATGTGACCTAGAAAACACTAAATAACTTGATATGGTTTTATTATTTTTCTAAAATTTCCCAACTTTAGTGAAATTGTTGACATTCTAGATAGTGAAAAAAATGTGGGTTTCCAAAATTTTGTAATTTAACCTATGGTTTGTTGCATTCATGCCTATGCATAGACTTTATGTTTGGAAAATGAATTGAAATGTTTCAAACGAGCATAGGGTTTTGATCCCAAACAAATCACTCATGATCCTTGATCAAGTTTCTATAACCTCAAAACCATGATAAAATCCTTGAAACTATATATCTTGATCCTTGTTCCAAACCTTGACGGATCTTCAAACTTTCATCTTTTCAAGAACCCTAAGTCCTATGCTAACCTGCTCTCTCTTTCTCTCTTTTCTACTCATTTCGCAGCTCCTAATTCTTTTCGACTGAGTCTTTTCCAAATCCCTAAATCTATGCTACATGACCGATCATTGTATCTTGTCCCTCTCATGCAATTCTATCATTACTCTGTTCAAGCAAAATCCATCACATACCCAAATTATTCTCAGTTTAACCTAATTTCATATGAACCCATGGCACTGCTAACTTTGTTCACTCTATTTCTTTCTTTTCCTTTCCTTGGGCAACATTCTCATGGACTCCTTTCCCTCCACCTTTTGTCCTCTTGATCAAGGACAAATCTTGTTTCAAACATCCATGAAAACTATACGACACAAGTCCCACCTTTCTGGAACTTTGAATTCTCTAGAAACCCAAATCATGTCTTTGCGAACCCCAACCCTCCCTTCCATCTTCTATTCTCATGGGACAAATCCATATGCTTATCCCATTAGTAAACCATCACCATCATTTCTCTCTTTTTGCTAATGGTTCAGCCCAACTCTTTCCATCATCCTACGCCGCTCGGGGCCAAATCTAGTCGAATCTTGCCTTGACCCTTGCATCGGATCAATGTGCAACCATTATCCTCTCTTTGTGGGCCAAGATCAAGCCCAACCAGCCTTTCACCTCTTCCTCTCCTCCCTCCCACGTCACCCTCTCCCTCTTGACCTCCTCCCCTCCCCAAATCATGCCCTTCCTTTCCTTTTCTCCTGCTGGACAGAAACAGCAGCTCCCCAATCTCTTCCTCAGCCTTCCTAATCAATGGACGCCCCATCCTCTCCCCTTTCCTACTCCATGGACGCCCCTCCTCTTCCCTCTAATCCCTCTCCCTCCTCTCCAGCAGATTGCAATGCCCTTGCTGCAGCGAATCCATGTTGCCACTGCACGTGAGTCCCCGTCGTCGAATCCTGTAATTCTTCGCATCTTGCTGCGGTAAAGATCATGGCCATCACTGTCCTTTCTTGCAAATCATGTTCACCATTACCCCTCTGTGTTGTGACGCCTGAGACAACACCATGGTGCTGCAGCGCTGCATGGAGGCCGCTCTAATCAGCAGCAACACGAGAAGGACGCCCTGCCGTACCACGTCGTCGCTGCCGGTCAAGGTCGACTGCATCTCCTCGCACTACCAAACTCTAACCCTAGGCCTTATCGTTACCCGCCGTCGGCGCTGGCTGCCATCACCATCTCCGGCTCTTGAAATTCCCCAATGTGAGAACCACATAAGCCCCTCTGTCTTATGCGTTGATCTATATCAGAATTTTCTCATATTAATTCAAGTAGGATAGATCCCCCCCGGTGCAGCTCGTCGCGAACTTATTGCTGTTTTCTGGGACAGCAGCGTTGCTGCTGGTTGTCAAGCATGTTCCCAGCAATCCGCATCTCCGTTTCCGCAAATCCTTTGATCCACATGTGTACCATATACTTGCACATGTCCCTGAAAATTTATTTGGACAGAGGGGCCACGACAGTGAAGATCTTAATGCAATTGCGCTTGCTGCTCCTGCACCCTCGCAGCAGCACCGTTGCCAATTGGCATGCACGTTCCTTTAGTTCCTGTCTTCCGGTCATTAAGCCCTTTCACCATGATGTTTTCATTTAGTTGCACTTGCCTCTACAAATTTTCATGGCCAGAAAATCAAAGGAAAAAAGAGATATCATTGCCTTAGTGCTCACTGCTCTGCTGTCCTGGCTGCTCTGCTGCTCTGCATGGCATTGGCGTTCCCCGCTAATCCGCTGTCCAAATAACCAAGCCCTTGAATATACATGTCCATGATATCCTCGCGCATCACTCCACAAGTTGGTTCGTCTATGAAATCTACGATGGCCAAGATATCGACGCCATAGTAACTACTACCCTGCTGTCCAGACAGTAGCCATCCCGTTTTCGCAAATCGTGTTCCCTAGCTAGCCGATGGTCAAAATATCATGTATTTTTTGCGACAACCTACTCCATACAGTACCAAACACCCCCACAAAATGTATTAGCATTTAGTTCTGTTATACCCATGCAACCAGTCATCATAACCACCACTGTCCGCCGACGTGCATGTCTTGGATGCCTCGGTGATTCTTCATGTTCCCCGCTAAATCGCTACATGAATTTCTGAGCCCTCTTACTTGTGTGTTTATTAGTTGCACATGACCCTACCAATTTCCAATCACAAAAGATAAGTGTGGCCCTTAATTTTGATGGTCATAGCTACCACTACCCGCTGCATGAGTATGTTCAGCCGGGCTCAAATTGTTGTATTGTGTTCTTCGTTGATCTAGCATCCACCTCGGTGCATCAGCTGGCCCTTGCAGCCCAGAAATCGTGTGTCAAATGAAAGCTTCCTTTGTTCAGTTATGTCATTCCTACATGATGTAAATATCATCGTATCCACCCATCATACTCAAGCCATGATATATCAACTCTGCTAAGCCCTGTCTTCACCACAAAAGCATGACCATTCTAGTTATCCGCCATAGTAGCTCAACCTAGATCATCCACAGCCACGTCGTCTCAGAATCATGTTCATCTAATCCAATAATTTGATGACCTTCATCTCTTTTAAACCATGTCACTTGTTTTAGTTGTTTTTGCGCTCAAGCGATCATAGTTACAAGCCCTACGTGTTTCAAACCTTTACCTATTATTCTAGTAATGTTTGATGTAATGTTTTTAGGACTCTTTATGATGCTTGTGCTGGTTACTGATGACGTTAGAAGTGGAGCTATGCAAGGATGATCCAACAGTAAAGAGTGGAGTGTTTGGCAAGCTTTTAGAAGGCAAGTGTAACATGAGTTTCCTTGTTACCTAATAATCTTATAATCATTTCATATGCATGTGTCTAATATGATGAACCCTTAAGGACTTTACCTAGCACTCTTATTATCTTGTATTCCTTGTTACCTTGGGTTATGCATATGGGTATTTGCTTAGTTTGCAATCACCAAACTGTTATAATGTGAATCTTGATTAATGACTTATGGAATCAGTGGTTTAAATCATGCTTGTTGGCAACATCGATATCAGGGGGCTAGAGCATTGGGTCTTTTTGGGTGCTCTAGTCTGCCCTCCATAAGGACTGAATCTTAAAGCGGCCACCCAGGAGTTACCGTACAACCATGAGGGCTACATGGCTCTGGCTTTAGCTAAGTAAATTGAACTTCTCTAGCTTGTTAGTGGTTACCGAAAGGCGCAAAAGGGGGGTGCCAAGACGGGTATGGCTCTTGTCCTGCCGTTTGTGTGTCTTTGGGCTGCGGGTCAATTGTGAACCACTCTCGGAGGAGAGCATCTATATCTGCTTGGTCAATCCGAAACCTAGCGGCTACTAACTTGTTAGGGGGGGGGACTTTCGAAAGGCTTCATAGTGAACCCCGCCAACTTACCATGGAAGTGAGTCAAGAGGCTAGCTACCTCGGGCAAAAGGGTAAATCACGACTCATGGTGAAAGTGTACACACTCTGCAGAGTTTGATCAAAGCTGTTATAACAAACCGTGCTCACGGACACGAGCGGCCCGGATCCTTTTCGAGATAGATGGTTACCATGGATGGTTTGGGCGATGGTTAATATTGATGATAATTATTATACATTTCACCTTGGGAGCTTAAGCATAACCTAGAAAGTTAGGAATAATAATAAAATGTGACCTACTAAAAATGCTTACCGCAGTTCAACCGTGTCTAGCCTTTTGAGCTTTGCATCCCCTCATGTTATGCTTGCCGAGCATGGTGCGCCGACACTTGCTTTACAATCAACAAAATCCCGGATGGGTACCAGAATCTTTGGATTCAGCGGATGTGTCTTCCTCAAGAAGTTCCATGAGTACTAGGCGAGTGCTCCCCCGTCAACCGTCCCCGTGGAGTATGGAGACCGAAGAGTAGATATAGAATAGCTTCCGCTATGCTTTGTAATAGATGTAAGTCATGTTGTAACTATGTTTCGATATGCAATAAAGCATTGCCTTTGATAATCTCCATATTTGTCTCTATATGTGTCGTGTGGGACATCCCTGGCACACATATAGTTAGCGCTTGGTCTTCTTTGGAAAATCAGGTGCGACAGAGTGGTATCAGAGCAATGTTGACTGTAGGACGCTCAACCTAGTTAGAAATGATCGTCTTTCCAAACTTATTTTCATGAAAACTAATTTTGCCTTCCTCCTCCTTGATACTTTGTAAAAGAAAAACAATACATTTTACCGAAAGCCTCTCGTTTGTCCAAGATCATTGAAGATGATGCTTAGGGAGATGAAGATTCTACATCAAGAAGTGTATGGCGAAGATAGTAGTGTTCAAGTTTGTTATCCTAATGCCATTTAGGATGTTACAATCCCCAAGCGTTTTTTACGTTAGTCACGATGCTTAGGTTAGTGATAGTGTATCTCCATAAGGACCCTTATCATGTTAGTGTGCCCTAGCATGGTTGATTGTTTTGTTAGTGTCATCTATGATTTGGCTCTTTGTAATGAGTGTAGCTTCAGCGAATCTCGGGACGAGATTCCTGTTAAGGGGGGTAGTGTTGTCACACCCCAAAATTTGTATTTTGGGATGTGACCTAGAAAACACTAAATAACTTGATATGGTTTTATTATTTTTCTAAAATTTCCCAACTTTAGTGAAATTGTTGACATTCTAGATAGTGAAAAAAATGTGGGTTTCCAAAATTTTGTAATTTAACCTATGGTTTGTTGCATTCATGCCTATGCATAGACTTTATGTTTGGAAAATGAATTGAAATGTTTCAAACGAGCATAGGGTTTTGATCCCAAACAAATCACTCATGATCCTTGATCAAGTTTCTATAACCTCAAAACCATGATAAAATCCTTGGAAACTATATATCTTGATCCTTGTTCCAAACCTTGACGGATCTTCAAACTTTCATCTTTTCAAGAACCCTAAGTCCTATGCTAACCTGCTCTCTCTTTCTCTCTTTTCTACTCATTTCGCAGCTCCTAATTCTTTTCGACTGAGTCTTTTCCAAATCCCTAAATCTATGCTACATGACCGATCATTGTATCTTGTCCCTCTCATGCAATTCTATCATTACTCTGTTCAAGCAAAATCCATCACATACCCAAATTATTCTCAGTTTAACCTAATTTCATATGAACCCATGGCACTGCTAACTTTGTTCACTCTATTTCTTTCTTTTCCTTTCCTTGGGCAACATTCTCATGGACTCCTTTCCCTCCACCTTTTGTCCTCTTGATCAAGGACAAATCTTGTTTCAAACATCCATGAAAACTATACGACACAAGTCCCACCTTTCTGGAACTTTGAATTCTCTAGAAACCCAAATCATGTCTTTGCCGAACCCCAACCCTCCCCTTCCATCTTCTATTCTCATGGGACAAATCCATATGCTTATCCCATTAGTAAACCATCACCATCATTTCTCTCTTTTGCTAATGGTTCAGCCCAACTCTTTCCATCATCCTACGTCGCTCCGGGCCAAATCTAGTCCGAATCTTGCCTTGACCCTTGCATCGGATCAATGTGCAACCATTATCCTCTCTTTGTGGGCCAAGATCAAGCCCAACCAGCCTTTCACCTCTTCCTCTCCTCCCTCCCACGTCACCCTCTCCCTCTTGACCTCCTCCCCTCCCCAAATCATGCCCTTCCTTTCCTTTTCTCCTGCTGGACAGAAACAGCAGCTCCCCAATCTCTTCCTCAGCCTTCCTAATCAATGGACGCCCCATCCTCTCCCTTCCTACTCCATGGACGCCCCTCCTCTTCCCTCTAATCCCTCTCCCTCCTCTCCAGCAGATTGCAATGCCCTTGCTGCAGCGAATCCATGTTGCCACTGCACGTGAGTCCCCGTCGTCGGAATCCTGTAATTCTTCGCATCTTGCTGCGGTAAAGATCATGGCCATCACTGTCCTTTCTTGCAAATCATGTTCACCATTACCCCTCTGTGTTGTGACGCCTGAGACAACACCATGGTGCTGCAGCGCTGCATGGAGGCCGCTCTAATCAGCAGCAACACGAGAAGGACGCCCTGCCGTACCACGTCGTCGCTGCCGGTCAAGGTCGACTGCATCTCCTCGCACTACCAAACTCTAACCCTAGGCCTTATCGTTACCCGCCGTCGGCGCTGGCTGCCATCACCATCTCCGGCTCTTGAAATTCCCCAATGTGAGAACCACATAAGCCCCTCCGTCTTATGCGTTGATCTATATCAGAATTTTCTCATATTAATTCAAGTAGGATAGATCCCCGGTGCAGCTCGTCGCGAACTTATTGCTGTTTTCTGGGACAGCAGCGTTGCTGCTGGTTGTCAAGCATGTTCCCAGCAATCCGCATCTCCGTTTCGCAAATCCTTTGATCCACATGTGTACCATATACTTGCACATGTCCCTGAAAATTTATTTGGACAGAGGGGCCACGACAGTGAAGATCTTAATGCAATTGCGCTTGCTGCTCCTGCACCCTCGCAGCAGCACCGTTGCCAATTGGCATGCACTGTAACAGAACCGTCCAAATTATAAGAGCACAAGTATAAAAACAATCACCGAAGTGACTAAATTTTCACACTTGAGCCCATATAATTCCGGTAGTCCACTGAAATCACGAAGGACTTCAAACCAACCAACACATAAGCCAAGATCGTACTGATTCAACAAAACAAGTCACTTGTTACATCCTTTTCATATGTAGTTCAATAAACATCAGAGTGCAAAATAATTATTACAACATAAGTTCAAAAGTAGCAAAAACAAAGTAATTGAAATCAATTTCAAATATATGCCAGTACCAAGGTCAATTCCAACAAAAGCAATAGAGACAAGAGATATAAGAAGGATCATGCCCATGATCATACTCCACCGCTATGGTAGGAGCCATCCAATTCTTGCAGTAGCCATGATACATCACAACCTGCAACAAGTGGGAATAAACCCTGAGTACAAGAATGTACTCAGCTAGACTTACCCGTCATAAACCAGAAATAAAGTGACACCAAGCAGTATGCAAGGCTTTATATAAGTGGGGCTAGCTTGACAATATTTTGCACA
Source organism: Chrysopogon serrulatus (assembly GCA_015844335.1). Classification (NCBI taxonomy): domain Eukaryota; kingdom Viridiplantae; phylum Streptophyta; class Magnoliopsida; order Poales; family Poaceae; genus Chrysopogon; species Chrysopogon serrulatus. Next base: position 235,982 of record JADLZL010001694.1, on the reverse strand, counting down.
AAAGCATAAGTGATATGAGAGCATTATTTTATTATACTAGCAGCAGATTATTATAATCAACCTTTCATCTAGATTAGCACCTGTACTAAGCAATCACTTGATTATATACAAACATTAATAACAATATCAGGTTTATTCCAGCTATCAACATTACCATCATCATGATCATCATCAAAATTAGAACCATCATTATTTAGTGAGTTCTACGATGCCAGGCAAGGTCAAGTTCTCACTATCCGGGAGAGACGGCGATTCGAATCGATTTCAACTGAGCTCAGGGGATATTCCCAACACACACCCAGACAGACCTAGCTAGGGTCGTCTTAGGTTACTCTTGGTACAACTCAGGGCTCGGGCCCGGTTATCACGTCGGCAAAACCGGAAAGTCGGATAGCGGGGATGTTCAAGCCATGCTAACCCAAGGACGACGCCAGACAGTTATACATGCTTGCCCTTGGTCTAGTATGCCGCTATCCCGCGAATTGCCCAACCGCCGCCCGCGTTCCGTCTTGAGTTGAGCTACCGAGCCATGCGGCCACTTGGCACACAGGGGCCGGGCCAACTATGTGTTGGGCTGCGTTCAACATGACCAAGAGTGAAACAACGCGTTCAGTCCTTAATCGACTTCGAGGGCAGGGGTCCACTGTCCCTGCCCGGTCTTCTTTTATTTTAACACTTGGTTCTTTTCCACGATAGCACATATAGCCAACCGTGACCAGAGAAGTAACAACCTATATCTCGCGGATGACAGAGAATCACCCGACTTCTACCGGTCTAAGCATGGCTAAGCATTTATCTCGATTCCTGAACTTAAATAGGATTCAAGGTATAATTTGCTGGACAAGGAGAGGATATATATGCAGCAAGTGTTTCCAACCAACTCCTATAACTTAATGCAATAAACAATATAAAGTACTCAATTGCATTTTATAAAAGGGTGGGAGACTTAGAATGCTCCGGGGCTTGCCTGGAATATGACCCAAAGTCAGTCAAGTTAGCTTGCACCAACTTGTGGAACATCTCCACTCCATGCGTGCACTCCCGGGTCCTTCCGTCTTCGGGATATGTCCACCAAACACCATCTTTGGGTTTGACCCCAACATCTCGTCCATCATGTACTTCATCTAACGTACCTAGATGACATGCACAATGCATATGTATGAACACATAGAAGTGCAATAGACGATGAATCTCATAATGTAAGCAATACAAGAATAAAGTCCACTAGATGACAAGAGCACATTAGAGAGCAAGCTATTCGCAATCATGCCAAACATATAGATATCAAGCATATCAAATATGACACTGATATCACAAGCTCTCAGGTGCATTAAGTTAACCAACATCAAAGACATGAGCCACACTAATCAACATACAAAGTAAACCACTAGAATTAGAATTATCAATTTCTGGACATACACGCAGTAGCTGAGTAATTAAATCATATCTAGAGTTATACAACTCCAAATGACTTGCAACAAGACAATCTGGAAAGCTTATGAAATTGCCTATAATTCATCTTTAATCATCAAAGCATGATTCACAAGTTTAGTATGTCAAAATTACACATGTATAGGATCAGGTCTAGAAATTCCAGAGAGAAGCCATTTCTGAAACTGAACATTACACAGCCACAACTCACAAACTATAAAGGCTATGACTATGAAAATTTAGCACAAGCTAGATATATAAGTTATCTATAAATTTGTTATAGACAAGTTTCATAGAAAACATAATTATCAAGGTGAAATCATCAAAGTTCTAGAAACTATCCAGAAAGCCTCCAAATTGAATAAATAGAGCAAATAATATTTCACTTATATTTCAAACATTAATTTAAGCAAAACCAATGTTACCAACAGTTAGAGTATATTAAACAAACACCAGAAAACATGATGACCAAGCTCAAATAAATTATTATCATGCACTTTTCTATTTATTTATATAACTAGGTGGAATAAGGAGCATATATGGAACACATATCAAAAGTATACAGTAAATTCTAAGAAAATTACAGTAGCTCACATATACTCCCAAAAGTCTACTATTCAAATTTCATAGCATTTTAATAAGTATAGCATCCTTCATGAAAAAGACAAATTGCTACAGCCATTAACCATGTGAGAGCAAGATAAATCTAAAACTCAATATTTTCTGTAAGTGCATGACCATGTTAGAGTTTCTCAGGTCACTACAATATTATTCAAAGCTATTGTAACCATATTTTCTATTTTTACATTTTTATTTAAATTATAAATCAATTAAAACCATTCACTAGACATTACCAAGATAAATCAATAACTCAATCAAACTGCATGCAATGAAGCTCAAATTTTTATCACAGTACACACATATCACCAGTAGGCTACCACAAAAAATTTCACCTCAAATGGAGCACCACAACAGTAGATATGAATTTAGCAACAACAAACCCCAGATAACAAAGATTAAGTTTTACTGCACAAACTTTCTACTAAAACATGCAGTATTATCATACCACTGGATAGATCTACTCACAAGGATTCGACAAAGTCCTCATTTGCTATTTTACGAATTTTATGCAATTTACTACGAATTATAGAATTTTCAGTCATTTTCTAGAAAAAGAAAACATTAAACCATATGAGACAAGCACTTTGCACCGGGGACCCTGCAGATCTTACGAATCAAATATGGATAAAGTACTGTGCGACACTGTATCAATGAGTCATGGACTTTGCATAAAAAACCACAAAAGAGCTTCTATTTGCGATTGACTCCCTTCTTCTTCTTCCTTACGGAGAACAGAGGCCGAGCGAAACGGAAGAAGGTCGGGGCCGGCCGAGGTCGTCGGAGGGGGCCGAGTTCTGGTGACGGGGGGCGAGCAGAAGGGTCGCCGAGGCCTGCTGCTGCAGGCGCGGCCGCAGGAGGCTCAAGCCCCGGCCGGGATGGCCCGTGGCGTCCGGCCCCGCCACGTGCGCCCACGGCGAGGGAGGCGAGGGGGCAACGGCATGCCGGCACCGGCGACCTTCACGGCTAGGGGTGTGGTGATGCGGCTGCGGAGACTGCTGGTGGTGGCTGGGCTGCGCCCGCGGAGGAAGAGGGAGGAGCAGCGCTTGTAGCAGCAGTATCGGGCGGCTCGAGCTCTACTCGGCCATGGCGGCGGCGGTCATGGCGACGCCTGGGAGCGGCCGGGGCGCGGCGAGAAGCAAGAGAGGGTGAGAGAAAGCGTGGAGGAGGATGCCGGGAGGCTCGGCGTCCACATTTGGAGGTGCAGGGATGCAGCAGAGAGGTGGACGCTGTCGGCAATGGAGGAGCGCGCTCTGGTGCATGGCCAGCGCGTGTCCCTTTGGGGCCCACCATCGAATAGCTGGCGGGTGCATCGTTGGAGGCTGATTTGGGCCGTTTGCGGGCTGATTTGAACCTAACGCCCAAAAGCAAAGTTGAAGCATACACTTTACTCTACATTTTCTGTTAAGGGTGTTCGGCCATGTAGTGAATAGATTTGCAGATAAAAAGGCTCCAATCTGATAGTGTCAGCGTATTGACAACAGTTAAGAATGATCGTCAAACCTTGTCAAGCTGAGCCGAATGAATGTCATATTTTGATATGCTCTTCCTTAAGTAATTACCTACAATTTCTATTTTGGGTCCAACTCAAGTTGTTTAACTAAAATTGGAGAACGCGGGATGTCAACGCGGCCGACACAGCTTTTCAGACTTAGAATAAATTCTAGTGCTGAAACTGCAGCAGATTCAAACTTCGAGCTCTTGGTTGACATGGTTGCAAGCTGAATCATGACTAAGTCCTTAAATAAAGTTTGTTGTATAGAACTTAAGCTTCAACTTTTATTTAAGGTCCATCTCCAGAATGTGAGTAGAACCTATACTTTTCTATAGGTCAACACAGCAACTTGATAAAGCTTTAAACTAGGGATTTAGCCACTTTTGAGTATTTTCTTGACATTTGCTCAACACAAACCCTTCATAACTTTTGTCAACAAGTTCAATTAGAGTTGTTTGGGCAACAATGGCATGGCTTGGTTGATATCCCATAGCCTCATTTACTTCACGAGGCATTTCAAGCAACGACATAACATTTCATGTGGCTACTTGATTCTAAACTTCACAAAACTTCCCCAGTGACCACTATAGATAGATAGTGATGTGGGACACATAAAAGAAAGTTTATTATCACTACTCACCATATATAGCTTAAGTCCAATCTCGTTGCTAAGCCCGGTGACTAACACCGGGGTGTTACATGCACGTTCCTTTAGTTCCTGTCTTCCGGTCATTAAGCCCTTTCACCATGATGTTTTTCATTTAGTTGCACTTGCCTCTACAAATTTTCATGGCCAGAAAATCAAAGGAAAAAGAGATATCATTGCCTTAGTGCTCACTGCTCTGCTGTCCCGGCTGCTCTCTGCTGCTGCATGGCATTGGCGTTCCCCGCTAATCCGCTGTCCAAATAACCAAGCCCTTGAATATACATGTCCATGATATCCTCGCGCATCACTCCACAAGTTGGTTCGTCTATGAAATCTACGATGGCCAAGATATCGACGCCATAGTAACTACTACCCTGCTGTCCGCACAGTAGCCATCCCGTTTTAATCGTGTTCCCTAGCTAGCCGATGGTCAAAATATCATGTATTTTTGCGACAACCTACTCCATACAGTACCAAGCACCCCCACAAAATGTATTAGCATTTAGTTCTGTTATACCCATGCAACCAGTCATCATAACCACCACTTGTCCGCCGACGTGCATGTCTTGATGCCTCGGTGATTCTTCATGTTCCCGCTAAATCGCTACATGAATTTCTGAGCCCTCTTACTTGTGTGTTTATTAGTTGCACATGACCCTACCAATTTCCAATCACAAAAGATAAGTGTGGCCCTTAATTTTGATGGTCATAGCTACCACTACCCGCTGCATGAGTATGTTCAGCCGGGCTCAAATTGTTGTATTGTGTTCTTCGTTGATCTAGCATCCACCTTGGTGCATCACCGGCCCTTGCAGCCCAAAATCGTGTGTCAAATGAAAGCTTCCTTTGTTCGGTTATGTCATTCCTACATGATGTAAATATCATCGTATCCACCCATCATACTCAAGCCATGATATATCAACTCTGCTAAGCCCCATCTTTCACCACAAAAGCATGACCATTCTAGTTATCCGCCATAGTAGCTCAACCTAGATCATCCACAGCCCACGTCGTCTCGTAATCATGTTCATCTAATCCAATAATTTGATGACCTTCATCTCTTTTAAACCATGTCACTTGTTTTAGTTGTTTTTGCGCTCAAGCGATCATAGTTACAAGCCCTACGTGTTTCAAACCTTTACCTATTATTCTAGTAATGTTTGATGTAATGTTTTTAGACTCTTTATGATGCTTGTGCTGGTTACTTGATGACGTTAGAAGTGGAGCTATGCAAGGATGATCCAACAAGAAAGAATGGAGTGTTTGGCAAGCTTTTTAGAAGGCAAGTGTAACATGAGTTTCCTTGTTACCTAATAATCTTATAATCATTTCATATGCATGTGTCTAATATGATGAACCCTTAAGGACTTTACCTAGCACTCTTATTATCTTGTATTCCTTGTTACCTTGGGTTATGCATATGGGTATTTGCTTAGTTTGCAATCACCAAACTGTTATAATGTGAATCTTGATTAATGACTTATGGAATCAGTGGTTTAAATCATGCTTGTTGGCAACATCGATATCGGGGGGCTAGAGCATTGGGTCTTTTTGGGTGCTCTAGTCCGCCCCTCCATAAGGACTGAATCTTAAAGCGGCCACCCAGAGTTACCGTACAACCATGAGGGCTACATGGCTCGCTTTAGCTAAGTAAACTGAACTTCTCTAGCTTGTTAGTGGTTACCGAAAGGCGCAAAAGGGGGTGCCAAGACGGGTATGGCTCTTGTCCTGCCGTTTTGTGTGTCTTTGGGCTGCGGGTCAATTGTGAACCACTCTCGGAGGAGAGCATCTATATCTGCTTGGTCAATCCGAAACCTAGCGGCTACTAACTTGTTAGGGGGACTTTCGAAAGGCTTCATAGTGAACCCTGCCAACTTACCATGGAAGTGAGTCAAGAGGCTAGCTACCTCGGGCAAAAGGGTAAATCATGACTCATGGTGAAAGTGTACACACTCTGCAGAGTTTGATCAAACTGTTATAACAGCCGTGCTCACGGACACGAGCGGCCTGGATCCTTTTCGAGATAGATGGTTACCATGGATGGTTTGGGCGATGGTTAATATTAATGATAATTATTATACATTTCACCTTGGGAGCTTAAGCATAACCTAGAAAGTTAGGAATAATAATAAAATGTGACCTACTAAAAATGCTTACCGCAGTTCAACCGTGTCTAGCCTTTTGAGCTTTGCATCCCCTCATGTTATGCTTGCTGAGCATGGTGCTTGTGACACTTGCTTTACAATCAACAAAATCCCGGATGGGTACCAGATGCTGGATTCAACAGATGTGTCTTCCTCAAGAAGTTCCATGAGTACTAGGCGAGTGCTCCCCCAGTCAACCGTCCCTGTGGAGTATGGAGACCCGAAGAGTAGATATAGAATAGCTTCCGCTATGCTTTGTAATAGATGTAAGTCATGTTGTAACTATGTTTCGATATGCAATAAAGCATTGCCTTTGATAATCTCCATATTTGTCTCTATATGTGTCGTGTGGACATCCTGGGCACACATGTAGTTAGCGCTTGGTCTTCTTTGGAAAATCAGGTGCGACACAAGCCAGACTCCATGTCTAATTGGCTAAGGTAGGTTGTTTAACCTAAGCACCACGCTTAATTTAAAAACCTATAGAAGTGTGTCAAATACTTCCAAACCAAAACCTACAAGTATAGAAAAAGGAAGCATAAAAGCATACAGAGATTTACTAAATCAGAGATGAAAGAGCATGATCAGGGTGAGAATTTTTTATAAAGGTGCAAATGATTCAGTTGTATGCACGAAACTAAACAAAATGTGGATGAGTAGACTTAGACTAAATGAGATGGATGCATGGATTATTCAAGGTAAACATGCTATGGAATGCAATTAAAAAGATAACTACTCAAAAGTTTAAAGTCCATGAGCAAGACTTCCTCACCTTTCTTGATCATACTTACCATGACTCACAAGATGATATTTGTGAGTAGTGCAGCGTCTTGTACTCGTCACTTGAAATAGGATTTGAATTGTTGTGACGATGACCTTTTTCTCCAATCTACACATGGTTAGAATAATATATATATATGTATACACAAACCTATGAGATGGCAGGATTGCAGTGTTGATGAATCTTGAACGTTCGAGCACCCTAAGTTCTTCAATGTTTCTCTCATCTTTTTCTATTTCGTTGTGGAAGCTTACCGAAAGGTCGAAACGGCGACAGTTGTCCTGTCTATTCCACAACTCAAAAGAAAAGGGGTAATCCTACTAAAGCTAGCGGTACACTCAATTAGCAAACATCAAGATCATTATCAAAATCTCTACGCCAATTGCTTCCCCGGCAACGGCGCCAAAAATGCTTGTTGATATTTCTTATGCACAATTAAAATATAAAATATTCCGCAAGCGCACAGAATACCATTGTAGCATTTTACTGGAAGTATTCTAGGTATCGTTATTTATATTTTACCACAGGGAAACAATGGTTAAAGAAGTTCGAACCTATGAGATGGCAGGGTTGCAGTGTTGATGAATCTTGAACGTTCGAGCACCCCGAGTTCTTCAATGTTTCTCTCATCTTTTTTTCTATTTCGTTGTGAAAGCTTAGGCGACAGTTGTCCTGTCTATTCCACAACTCAAAAGAAAAGGGGTAATCCTACTAAAGCTAGTGGTACACTCAATTAGCAAACATCAAGATCATTATCAAAATCTCTACGCCAATTGCTTCCCCAGCAACGGCGCCAAAAATGCTTGTTGATATTTCTTGTGCACAATTAAAGTATAAAATATTCATAGCGCCGTAATACCATTGTAGCATTTTACTGGAAGTATTCCAGGTATCGTTATTTATATTTTACCACAGGGAAACAATGGTTAAAGAAGTTCGATAGTTGACCATCATGTGTCTACTAATTAATACACCAACTAGACTAAAGTAAGGGTAAATAATTAATGATAGGAATTATGCTTAAATGATATAAACACACAAGAGAATTCTATGATAAAAGAGTAGATAGCTAGAGTGAGAGGACAACGAGAGTTTAAGGTTCCTAAATACTTCTCTATTACTGGGGTTCTATAATAACCGATTCATGGTAGATAAAGCAATCACACAATAACACTTCGGGACATCAGAACACTAGCCACGGAATGGGATGAGAAATGGACTAGGAAGCTCTGACTACGGTCCTACAAACAACAACCCGAACATGGTGGACTACGTCGGCCATCAGGGCTGTCACCACCTAGGGCTACCACAACTATCCGTAGGGCTGGGTGCAATCTTAGGTAACCTATAGGCTAAACACTATGTCTAGCCAAACAATTACTACTCTAATCATGCGTGATAACTAGAGCACCCGATGCGGGCGGAAATCCTATGCTAAAATATAACAACTATACTAACCAATCAAATTCAAGGCATAAAGTAAATAGAGAAGATAAATATATTAAAGCATAAGTATTACAAAGAATAGATACAAAGGCATACCAAATCTCTGAAGACTTCTCCAGAACCGAAGCTTAGCTCCGCTCTCCCTAACTCCCATCTAGAACAGATCTACTATATTGGAAAGTCTAGCCCTAATTCTCTAGAGTTGAGAGATCATCCTTTCGAGGGACGCCTCTACAACTCCATAATGGTGCCCCTATCTAGGGGGGTCCTGGGTTGCTTATATGAGAGCGTCTAGCCTCCTCTCCACCTTTAGCAAGCGATGTGGTACTAAACTCCCCCACCACATCTCATAAAAACGCTCATAGGTCTTTGTGGGCCAAATTCTGATTTGGGCCCATTTAATCCCACAGCTCCATGTTGTGGATTTTTCCTTTTATTTGTGAAATTCATATCTTTTTATTTTGAGCTCCAAATATAGCAAATAATAGGTCCATTTCGATCATCTCGACGAGCCCGTCGCAATGGTGCAGTCCAACTTCTCATTTGAGATACTTTTATTTGGTCGAAAGACAAGTGAGAACACCAAAACTCATGGAACTCGTTAGAATCAAAACCTAAAACTATGCTTTGCAATTCATTTCATGTCAAGTTATGCAATAGTTAATGATTATATTTGGTGTTTAACGACCATCAACAGTTGCTTTGGACCTGCTCGGCAACAACTATCACCTTGGTTGTTTGGGGGTTCTGCGTAGTTGTTTTCTATGGCAGAATTCTACTTTGGGTTCCTTGTAGCCGTTGTTTTAGTTTTCTTCTGAATTCGATGGGTCCTGTAAGATTTGTATCCTCGTATCTTGTATGTTATGTTGAAAAAATATATGTTTCTATTTTAATCCGAGTTGTTTGAACTTCGGGATCTGGTTGTCTGCCTTTGTGCCGACTTGTTTTTTGGTTGTAAAGCTGATTGTCTGCCTTTGTCTTGACTTGTGCTGACTTGTTTTGTAGTTCCGGTCTTTATTTGTGTTGATGCTTTTGTCACCTTTTCTTTGTTGATGGAGTTGGATTTTTACCGTTGGTGAGTATAACGGGATTAGGACCGTTATCCTGGATTTGGGGGAGTTTACTGGGTCTTTCCTGTTATTTCACCATGTATCCGTTGGCCTTTTTACCGTTGCTCTGTTAAATGGGCCTTAAGCCGGGCCCTTCCTTATAAATTGGTATCTGGGGGTGACCGTTCTTCTTCTTCATCTTGCCTGCGCATCCTGAAACCCTAGGAGCGAAATTTCCCCAATCTGTCTTTGCTTGCTTGCTCCTGCTGCGTATCTTCCATCTATTTGCTGCTGCTTCGTTGTATGGGGAGGAAGAAGACTGCGACCAAGAACCCGGCAGCTGACAAGCCTGTTCTTGAGGAGGAGGTTGACGAGCTGCTGAATCTGGAATTTGCTGCGATGAAGGCGACAGCGAAATCCTTCCCTGCTCCGACTACTCGGGAGAGGCACCTGGCTGAGCTGGAGGAGTGGGGCATGATCCAATCGAAGGATTTGGCTGGATGGTTCGCGCCTGGTGAGCATCGCGTTCCCATTCCCCATCCTGGGGAGGTTGTCCTTTTTATTTCTTTTGTTCGCGCCGGGCTTTGCCTTCCGGCGTGTTCTTTTCTTCATAACTTTCTTCGTTATTTCTGCGTCTCTCTTCATGATCTCACTCTGAATGGGATCCTTCATCTTTCTATTTTTGTTCACTTCTGCGAGACTTTCCTTGGCATTCCCCTTCTCTAAATCTATTCCGCTTTCTTTTCCGTCTTAAGCCACAACCCTGCTCTGATTCCCTCCACGCCCTTGGTGGTTGTGGGATTCAGTTTCGGTAGGGGCGTAATTCGAGCCATTTCTTTGAGTATGATCTTATTTAGTCCATGAAGGACTGGCGTTCCGAGTGGTTTTATGCTGGGAACCTTAGCGGTGATGACGTTTCCCCAGCTCTTAAAACCTACTCAGGGGTCCCGCCAGTGCCTAATGATCGGTGGGAAAAGGAGCAGCTTAGCGCTGCCGAGTTGTTGCTGCTTCAGCCACTCTTCAATAGGATTAGCTATCTGAAGCAGAACGGCTTGTCGGGCTTTGCCATAGTGGCTAGTTATCTTCGCCGCCGAGTATAGCATTTGAAGGCTCGAGAGCATCTTGGCTTCGAGTACTCTGGCGCCGAAGATCCATCTCGGATGGTGGCCACTACCAAGTTGTCTGACGATGAGGTGCTTCTACGCCTCAAGAAAATTTTGAAGGGGGCCTCGGTGGTCCCGATGATTGGCTTTGAGTATTCTGCCAGTAATCCTCCTCCTGCTGTAAGTAGATTGCCCTGCTTGTTTTTTGTATTTCTGGGTACTTTTTGGTTTTTATTGACTTGTCTTTTGTATCTTTGTAGCCTTTTGGCAGGGGGTTTGATGTTGATGGATCTCTCTTTGTTGATGGAGAGATTGCTCCTCTTCCTGCTCTTTCGGCTGTAAGTCATCGAGTTATTGATGGCCGAGTTGTTTTGCCTGGGGTTTCTGAAAAGGACCCCGTCCTCCAGTATGCTCCCTACCAGCCAGTGGCCCTCCCTCGAGCTACTCGCTCTGTTAGGAAGAGGTCTGCAGCTGGTGACACTTCTTCTGCGCCACAGAAGCGGGCGCGTTCTTTTTCTTCTTAGCCTTCAGGTAACATTCTAATAGGTGAGAAATATCTTTGTTTTGCCTTGTTTCTATTTTGGTGTGCGGTTTTGATTCTTCTTTTTTGTTAGATGGCGGCACGGTCCTCCTATATGAGGATGAGACCGAGGATGTTGATGACTCTCCCCTTCTTCACCGGTATGTGCCGTCTTATTTTTGTTCTTTTGTGTCTGTATTGCTTTTTCTTCTATTGATTTACTTGACTTTTGGCTTTGTTTCTGTAGCCCCCGGGGAACTTCTACTTCTTCCCTGGATCTGGGAATTTTGCTGGGCCCTTCCCCTTCTGCTGCCGAGTGGTTGGCGGGTTTGAACGAGGTCATGCCGCCTCCGCCTTCTTGGTCTCTTCTTGCGCTCTGGCGTGCTCCCCGGTAAGGGTTTCTTTTTCTGAGTTCTTTTTCTCTTCTTTTGTCTTTTTGTCTTAGTTTTTGTCTTTATAGGCGTCTGCTGCGGTTCCTTCGACTCCGGCTTCTGATTCAGAGAAGACAGCGAGTGTGGAAGTTGCGGGTCAGGTGTCTTCTGTGCCTGATCCTCATCCGGCCGTGGAGTCAGCTCTGGTGGTGGCCGCACCTTCTGCGGCTGCGACTTCTTCGCTGCCAGTTGCGGAAGTTGTTGTGGCTGCTACTTCGGGGGAGAGCAATTGCCTATTGCTCAACCACTGACTTCTTCTCATCCTCGGGTTGGATGTTCTTCCCCTTCATCTCCTTCCCTTGCTCCCTGGGATATGATACGTGATATGAAGTTGGTGCAAGAATTAGAGGCGGAGTTTGATCCGAGTTCTCACTTGCGAGGACTTGAGTCTAAATGGAATTCCGTTTAGGCTTCTGTTCACTCTTTTGCTCAGTGATTCCAGGTGAGTCTTTTGTATGTACTTTATCTATTGTTTTGTACCTTTCCTTTTCTGATTTCCTTTTTGTTGTAGGATTATATCAGCGATTCTGACCTCTTTTTGGCTCAACTGAGTCACAAAGGAAGTTATCGGAAGAGCTGGCTTCTTTAAATTCGGAGCTTGATGCAGAGCGCCAGAGACGCCAGTCATCAGAGACCGTTTTAAGGGCTCAAGTTGCTGAAGCTGAGCAGCAGAATTTGGCCACTGTGGAGTCTGAGAAGAACACTTCGCGGAAGCTAAAGATTCTTGATAAGGATTTCCAAGGTAATATTTATGCTATTTTTGCGCTTGTCCTTGTCGATGTTATTTCTTTGCTGACTTCTTTTTGCTTGTTTTTGAAGCTTTGAAGAAGAAGTATTCTGAGGAGACAGATGCTCTGAAGCTTGAGGTGAAGACCTTCCGCAATGACTTAGAGAAGGTAAAGGAAGATGCTGAAGAAATCCTTGCCAGAGCTCAGTTGATTAGGCATGGTGCTGATCGAGATCTTTTGCAGGCCAAGGCGTCAGTGGAAGACTTGTCAGCTCGTCTGAAGCCTTTAGAGGAGAAGTGGTCAGCTCTTTGGGACTCTGTCCGAAAGCTTGCTGACATGTTGAAAAAGCCTAAAGAAGCTGGCCTGACTTGGGTTCAGTTTCTTCCTCGGCTGTCGGCGTCCAAGGTGTCTTGGGGCGTATTCAGTTGATTGACCCAAATTTGCCTCTCGAGAGGATCTTGGATGGCGTGGAGACCCTTGATGCTGAGCGGGCCCTCTCGCAATCTGAAGCTGCCGTCTTGAATTTGGCTCAACAATTTGTGGAACTTGTAGAGATAGAGTCTGTACCTATTGGTGGTAGTAGTGGCCAACGGTAGACTTATTTATTGTAAGAATACTTTGTGCCTTTTCTGAGGCTTTTTGTATAAAATTTTCTCTGCTTTGCTTTTGATTTGTTCTCAATCTTGAAACCTTGTGTGAGTTGAATGCCTTGTATTCGTCTGAATAGATGTCTTGACTGTTTCGGATTTGTAGGTTTTCGTCCGAGTTCTATAATCTAGAAGTCAGGATAGGTTGAGCTTTCTGTTGGCTCTCATCTAGGTCTGAAAAGATACTAGGATATTTCGGATCGTAGGTCCTCATCCGAGTTCTGTAATCTAAAAGTCAGGATAGCTCGAGCTTTCTGTTGGCTCTCATCTAGGTCTGATAAGTCGCTAGGATATTTCAGACCGTGGGCCCTCATCCGAGTTCTGTATTCTAGAAGTCGGGATAGGTCGAGCTCTCTGTTGGCTCTCATCTAGGTCTGCAAAGACACTAGGATATTTCGGACAATGGGCCCTCATCCGAGTTCTGTAGTCTAGAAGTCAGGATAGGTCGAGCTCTCTGTTGGCTCTCATCTAAGTCTGAAAAGACGCTACGATAATTGTAGACTTCTTTTTGATGAACGGTACTTTATTGAAAGGAGGTAATACAGGTTATAGTATCTTGTGGTTATGCGAAGAATCATCATAACTGGGAGATGTGCCAAGAGTTCTTTGTTGGTGGCCCATCCTCTGTCATTAGCTCGTAGGAACCAGGTCCTGTCACTCTTGCTATTATGAAGGGACCTTCCCAAGGGCTGAGAAGTTTGTGTCTTCCATCTGGTTTCTAAATTCTTTGGAGGACCAGGTCTCTGGCTTGTAAGGTTCTTGGTTGAATGTTCTTGTCATAATGTCTTCTTAATCCTTGCATATATCTTGCTGATTGTAATGTTGCATTGATTCTGACTTCTTCCATACTGTCGATTTCTAGCTTTCTTGTCTTCTCTGCTTCCCCTTCATTATATTGTTCAATCTTTGGAGATGTCCAGATTAAATCTGCTGGTAGTACGGCTTCTGACCCATATACCAAAAAGAAAGGCGAGTAGCCAGTTGCTCTACTTGTTTGAGTTCTTAGACCCTAGACTACTTTTGGTAGTTCGTCTATCTATTTTGATCCATAATCTTTAAGATCCTCATAAAATCTTGGTTTTAGGTGGGCCAAGATGAGGCTTGTTGGCCCTTTCGACTTGTCCGTTTGCTTGTGGATGGGCGACTGATGTGTAATCTATGCTGAATCTGTAGTCTTGTGCCCAACTTTTGAATTCATTGGCTATAAAAGGTGATCCCAGATCTGTGATTATTCTGTTTGGCATCCCAAATCTATGCATTATTTCTTGGATCAACTCTTGTGCCTTGGCTGAGCTATATTTTACTAAAGGCTTGTATTCTAACCATTTGGTAAATTTGTTAATGGCCACAAAAATGTACTCGAATCCGCTTTTAGATTTTTTGAGTGGTCCGACTTGATCAAGCCCCCAGCATGAAAACGGCCATACGGGTGGAATGCATATTAGATTGTGAGCTGGAACATGTTCTTGTCTTGCAAACATCTGGCAATTTTTGCGGTGTCGACTAGTTCTTCGGCGTCTTTTTTAGCGCCAAGTTGGCCAATAAAATCCGGATCAAAATATTTTTTCGACTAATGTTCTTGAAGATGCATGATTTCCGCAGCATTCAGAGTGCATTTCTAGTAATATTTCTTTTCCTTCTGATGTTGGGACACATTTTAGTAGTACTCTTGATGATGCTTGCTCTTTTATAGAGATTATTCCCCACCAGGGCGTAGTTTTTGCTTCTTCTGATAATCCTAGTTGCTTCTGCTTTGTTATCAGGCAGCTTCTTTTCTTCGATGTAGTCTATGAATACTTGCATCCAAGTTGGGTTATCTGAACTGATTGTTAAGATTTGCTTTTGTTCTAACTTGTTTTCGTGTTTACGCCTCATTTGGGTTTTTTGATAGAAGGTTTGGTTAGTTCTTTGACGAAAACCCCAGCCGGCACTTTTGCTCTGTCTAAGCCAAGTTTGGCTAATACATCGGCGGCGACATTTGAGTCTCGTAGTATATGATAGATTTCTAATCCCTGGAAATTCTTCTCCAGTTTTCGTATTTCTGCACAGTAAGCATCCATGTTCTCTTTGGTATAATCCCAGTCTTTATTTACTTGGTTGACAACTACCGCTGAGTCTCTATAGACGAGTAGTCTTTTTATTCTCAGTGAAGTTGCGACTTGTAGACCATGAATAAGAGCTTCATACTCTGTTTCGTTGTTAGTGGCTTGCCATAGAATTTATAGAACATATTTGAGTTGTTTTCCATCTGGTGCAATAAGTAGTACTCCTGCTCCTACCCCTCCTAGTTTTAAGGATCCATCGAAGTACATTTTCCAATGGTCTAGGATGGCGTTTGGAGTGGGTTGTTGTATTTCAGTCCATTCTGCGATGAAGTCGGATAATGCTTGTAATTTGATTGCCTTTCTTGGAGTGAATTCAATCTTGAGTGCTCCAAGTTCAACCGCCCATTTTGAAATTTGTCATGTTGAATTCGGTTTCTTAGAATATCTTCGAGTGGAAAATCTATTACGATGATGACTTTGTGGTCTTCAAAGTAATGCCTGAGCTTCCTTGATGTTATTAGGATTGCGTAGAGTAGTTTTTTGTAAGTGAGAATGTCTCACTTTTGATACTTTGTGATTACTTTGCTTATGTAGTAGACTGGCCTCTCGTACTTTGTAAATGTGCCCTTGTTCTTCTCTTTCAACAACCATGGCTGTGCTTACTGAAGTAGTTGCAGTGATGTAGAGCATGAGATCTTCACCCTTCTTTGGTGGTACTAGTACTGGAGATATGCTGATGTATGCTTTTAGCTTGTCGAAAGCTTCCTGTGCTTCTTCGTTCCAAGTGAATTTATCCACCTTCTTTAGTAATTTGAAGAAAGGTAGGCCCTTTTCTCCAAGTCTTGAAATAAATCTATTGAGTGCAGCCATACAACCTGTTAATTTTTGTAGGTCTTTTATATCTGCGGGTGGGTCCATGTCAGTTATTGCCTTGATTTGTTTTGTGCTTGCTTCGATTCCTCTCTGACTGACTAGAAATCCGAGTAGTTGTCCCGATGATACACCAAATACGCATTTGTTTGGGTTGAATTTCCACTTCCATCTTTTGAGATTGTCGAAGGTTTGTTGTAGATCTTCTATTAGAGAATCTGGGTTCTTTGTTTTGATGATGATGTCATCCACATATGCTTCCGCGTTCTTTCCGATTTGGTCTCCTAAACAAGTCTAAATTGCTCTTTGATAAGTTGCTCCTGTATTTTTTAGTCCGAAGGATATTGTTTTGTAGAAATATGCTCCGAACGGAGTGATAAAAGAAGTCTTACTTTGGTCTTCTTCTTTTAGTGCAATTTGATGATATCCTGAATAGCAGTCTAGAAAAGATAATAAAGCTGCTCCAGCTGTTGAGTCCACTATTTGATCAATCCTTGGTAGCCCGAACGGGTCCTTTGGACAATGTTTATTGAGGTCAGTGTAGTCAACGTACATACACCATTCATCTGTGTTCTTTTTGTGTACCAGAACTGGGTTGGCTAACCAATCTAGATGTAAGATTTCTCTTATGAAGCCTGCTGCCAGTAATTTGGCTATTTCTTTCTTTATTGCTTCCTTCTTGTCGGGTGAGAATCGGCGTAACCTTTGTTTGATTGGTCTTGCTCCTTTATTGACTTCAATTTTGTGCTCAGTCAACTCCCTTGGGACTCCTGGCATATCGGTTGGTTTCCAAGCAAATATGTCTTTGTTGTCCTGTAAGAAGTTGGTGAGCGCGAGTTTCTATTTAATAGGTAAGTGTGCACTGATAGTGGCGGTTTTGGATGGGTCGCCAGTCCCTAGATCAATCTTTTTGGTGCCCTCTTCTTCAGCTATGGTGAGGATGATTTGTTTTTTGGCTAGAATTTCCAACTCTTTTGCTCTTACTTCAGCTGCTGCCGAGTTGATTTCTCCTTGAACTTTTGAAGATATCTGTATGGCCTGCACATCGCATTCATAGGCACGTTTTAGATCTCCTCTGAGAGAAAGTACTCCGTGTGGTCCCGGCATCTTAAGTAGTAGATAAGGATAGTGAGGTATAGCTAAGAATTTTGCTAGTGTTGGTCTTCCCAATATTGCATGATAAGATGATTCAATATCTGCAACTTCAAATTTAATGAGTTCTGTACGGTAATTTATGGGAGTTCCAAATGTTACTGGTAGTGTTATTTATTCGAGAGGTATTGCTGGCCTTCCGGGTACTATTCCGTAGAACGGTACACTTGTTGGTGTAATCATTTTTGAAAATTCTGGCCCTATCTTCCTTAGGGTGTCGGCAAATATGATGTTGAGTCCTGCTCCTCCGTCAATGAGTACCTTGGTTACTTTATTATTGCTGCTATTGTTGGTCCGAGTACTAGCGGATATAGTCCTACGTTTCCGACACTTGTCCATTGATCCTCTTGTAAAAATTGTATTGGATATTGAGACCAATTTAGATATCGTGGAGTAGCTGGTTCCGCTGCCATGATTGTTCTCCAGGCTAGTTTGTCTTCTTGTTTGCTTCTAGAACCAAGGACCCCTGAGAATATTACTGTCACTATTGCTCTAGGATTTTAAAACCCATTGTCTGCTGGATCATTGTCTTTTTCCTTTTTCTCTCTATTTTCTTATTTTTCTTGTCTGTCCTTTTTCATATATCTTTCTTGGAATATCTGACATTCTCCCATTGGATGAATTCCAGTTGGGTGATAGATGCATTTCATCTTCTCAAGTTCTTCAAACTTTCTAGCTGGGTAGAATTTCTTTTTTTCGGTGGCAGCTACCGTGTTGTCTGAATATCTCTTTTTGTTGTGATACTCCTGTCTGTTGTCTGAGTTATTCCATCTTCCTGAGTTGTCTTGTCTATCCGAGTTGTTCCTTCTATCTAAGTTGTTTCTTCTATCTTGGTTGTTTCTGTTATCTAGAAATCTTTCCCGTGTTTTCTCTTCAGCCGTAATCATCTTTTCGATTGTTCTCTTGAACTCGTCGTTTGTTCGTGGGTTCTCCTTGCAGAAATTGTGGAACATCCACCTTACTCTCAAGCCATATGAGAATGCTTCGATTACTTCTCTTTCGGTAATATCATGTACTTGTGCTCTTAGCTCCCCAAATCTTCTATAGAAATCTCTGATGCTTTCTTCTTGATTTTGCTTTAAGCCTTTCAACTCGGCCTGCATTATCGGGTGTATGAGTATCCCCATGAAACTTTCACAAAAAGCTTTCTAAAGATCCCCCATGTTTTGATTGAGCCTAGGCGCAACTTGTTGAACCATTGTAGTGGTAATGTTTTGAGTGCCATTGGAAAAATAATGCCTTTATGTCATCGTGTCCTCCGGCTAATTCTATCGACTAGGAATAGATCCTGAGCCATTGCATTGGTTCTGTCTTGCCGTCGTATTTTGAGTGATTTGATGGTTTGAACTTATGAGGTAGTCTAACCGTGAGTAGTCTTCCCGTGAAGCAGGGGAATCTGTTGGGTACTTTTTCTGGTGTAGTCGGAATCTGCTTGGCTGTCGTATCTCGTAAGTGACCTAATGGGGCTTCGAGGAGGGTTGGGCAGTCTCTCCCTATTTTCTTCCGTTCTCTTAGCCCAATCGTGATGTGGTTGAGTTCTTCTGCTGTGGCTTGGGACAGATAATCTTTCGAACGCAGGGGGTTTGATGTTGACGGATCTCTCTTTGTTGATGGAGAGATTGCTTCTCTTCCTGCTCCTTCGGCTGTAAGTCATCGAGTTATTGATGGCCGAGTTGTTTTGCCTGGGGTTTCTAAAAAGGATCCCGTCCTCCAGTATGCTCCCTACCAGCCGGTGGCCCTCCCTCGAGCTACTCACTCTGTTGGGAAGAGGTCTGCAGCTGGTGACACTTCTTCTTCTGCACCACTGTTGGTATCTGTTAATGCCTACTGAATAATTCCGCAAGTGCACGGATACGTTGTAGCACTTCACCGGATAAGTATACCCAGTTTTAATATTGAACCCAAAGGAAGATGTGTGAGGGTCTTCTAAACTACACTTAACCACCTGAGTAGCAAACAAGGCTGTAGAAGGTAGAGATATAGAGGGGACAACTAAGGCTTCTAGTTTAGGCTCAAGCAAATTATGATTATTATGTTTTACTAGAGAGTTGGATAGAGGGGCACAGACAGAGTTGTAACTCGACTACCAACTATTCTCCTGCTAGGCCTACCGACAGGACAGTGGAATATATAAGATTCAACGGAGCTATAAAGTCACCTCCGCGAGCTACCACCAAATCCGGACGATAGGGTACATCTACGAGCAACAAAGTCTAAGCACCATGCTTACACTACGAATACTACTCTAACCCAAGAGCTACAAGGATTAAAGTACTCAAAAGAGTCGCAAACTAGTAAAACAAGATAAACAATGTTACTTACTTGAACTCAGAAGTTGATTCTAAAGTAGTCTTAGATACAAGCCGTAGAGGCAGCACCGACAGGCCGATACTCCTCCAAAACTCTCTCTTTAACTCTATCTCTCTATCTCTGAAGAACTAGCTTCTAGAGGTATAGAACTAGCTCTCTCTTGGAATGCTAACTCGAGAGGTCATCCATTCAAGGGACACCTTCGAGGATCCTAACTAGGGTTTCTCGCTAAAGCTCTTCTCTTCTCAATGGATCCTCCCTCCATGGGGGGTTGCCTCTCCTTTTATAACCCTGGCGAATCAACATGAGCCCTTGGATCAAACCGACATTGGCGGATGGTGGAGATTAATCCTCAAAGGCGGTGGAGTAAACCGGGCGAACCAGGCCCACCCCAGACCGGTCGTCTGGCCTGGCCTCTGCTGGCTCTCCGCTTCGGTCTCGTGTCTTCTCGCCTCTTCTAGAATGTTCTTGTGTCGCCGTGGCATCCAATCTTGCATCTATGTTGTAGTGTAGCTAAAAAGTGTGTCATTCCAGTGTTTACCTGCAAAACCATTGATTCACCAAAACTCGTGGAATTTGTTAGTCAAAGCCCTACTTTTAGTTAGATGGATTGCTCTTATGTTATTTTGGAAGGTTAGTTGACGGTTGGAATTGAACGTTAAGGACCGTCAACAACACCCCCACACTTAGGCTTTTACTCATCCTCGAGAAAAGGTTGGATAACTTCAGACATAACTCTAGACAAAGATATCAACATAAGCTCATTGTAATACCCTAGAATGCATAATAGAGTTAGAATTTTTTTATATGGACCAAGTGATTTTTTTAGCGAGGATTGATCGGATTTAAGAGAGACTAAAAATTTAAATTTTTGTCACCTGATCTAATGGAGTAATGGAGATCACCAATGTGTAGAGCTCGTTGAAATCTATCAGTTTGACTACTCATACAAATTATTTCGACTTCGGATCACAAAGTTACGCATATTACAAGTTTTAGAAAAAAAAAGAAAAAAGAGGGCGGCTACCGTAGCTGCGCTACAGTAACCCGACGCTACAGTGCCTGACCCGGTGCGGTTTCTTTTCCCTGTTCTCTAACTCCTGGCCACCGCCTCCTGTTCAGCTCTCGAGGGGGAAAAAAAGAAGGGAGAAGGGGGAGAAGGGAGAAGGGAGAGAAGAAAGAAGACCTTGCCGCCGCCGTCGTTCGCCGTCATCGTCTTTCGTGGTGCCGTTCCCTTGGACTTTGGTTAGCCATCATCTCTTCCTCTTGTTTGCCCTTGTTCTTCGTCCCTCGCTGTTCTTGATGGACATACCATGGTTCGCCGTAGATCGGATCGATGAGACGGCCATAGCGGCATAGAGCACCGTGAGGTGGAGAAGAGGAAGGAAGGAAGGAGTGAATCGCTAGGATCTTGTCGTTGTGCTTGCTGTGGTTGACCTAGGTAAGGTGCTAAATTATGATCCATTTTCTTAGATCAAGTTTTATGCATCGAATCATCGGATTGGATGGTGATTAGTTGGAGTAATTCCCGAAATCCCCGAAATTAATTTTCATCCATGTTCTGAAAATGCCATTAGACTGAGCAGTGTTTGTTTATCGCTGTTTTTAGGCATCTTAGCGGTCTTAATAAATCTTGATACTGTAGACAAAGTTTTAGTGGACTTCAATATCTTTCTTTTTTGACACCAATATCACCCTCATAGCCTCTGTATTTCGGAAGATATGGTCGTTTACATTGGGCTGTTTTTCAGTGACGAGAATCAGAACAGTTTTAGATCTATTCAGTTTTTCGCCCTCAAGATGGATGAATTAGAATTTGTGATCTGAAACAAAGTTGTAGTAGATTTATTAAGCTTTCCAGATTGGTTTAGATCATGTCTTTTGGATGAGTAAATCTCCAGTTATCAATTAAATAACATTGCTGTCCTATTTTGACTGACAGAAAAGTTCAGTTAGCTAAATTGGATTTTTGTGCTATCTTGGGGACTTCTTATACCAAATTGTATAATACCAAACTTGTAGGTAATAGAGTCTTCTACCACCTGGTGTATTTTGAGAATTTTTGAATGCTTCGAGTAGTGTCTATAAAAAAGAGAAGGGACAGTGCTGCTGTCATAGTTTGTAGCAATATGGTAGATGCTTGAACGGCGGGTTTTGAACGTTTTGTTGTGCAATTTGTGATTTGTCTTGTTAGTATGATGGTGGTTGTACTGAGATTTGCTTGTAATCAGGTGGTGCACCTTCGGATCGTGCTTAGCTCTTACCTTTGATCTTCAGTGAAGGCAAGTAAACGTGGCGTTGTGGTCCACATGCTTTAGCTTTGTTGTTTGAATTGCCTCCACTAAATTATGAGTATCTCACGCTATCAATATAATCTGAAATCTAAAGTTAATTATTTCACTTTGAAGTATATGAATTTATATCTGGTGGTTCTATTGTTGGACTATGATGTACTTGAAGTTCTTGCATTGCAACCTTTGCATTTGCACTCTCTCCGTTGGTATGCATTTGGAAGAAACCGTAGCCAAATTGGTGCGGTAAGTACCCGCACACAAACGCACGTTGATGAGCAATGTGGTTGCAGCCCTCACTCCCTCTTCTTGGGATGTAAGGGTAGAAGAGAAGTCATGCATTTGCATTGCATTATTCATATTTGCATTGCATTGCACTTTGCATCATTCATATATGCACTTTTAATATATTTAATTTCTATGAAGCTATTGGTATATCTATGGTGATGTTATTTAAATTTGATGTTTAATTGAACTGTGGTTTAAATAACTCGCTTAAAAGCGGTTTGCTTGCTGAGGTTTTTCATAAACCTCACACGTTATTTTTCCCCTCGGTGAATGAGCTTGGAAGACGCATGCTTGGGGATGGGAGTAGCGACATGTCTGCACATCACTTATGAGTCATACATATTATAGGAGACATGTGCCATAATAATAATATTTTGCTAATGATGGACTAGTTGGTCGTTTGATATTTATCATGTTGGATCATGGTTTAGTTGGATTAAATTATGTTAGTCTGGTGATTGATAAAGTTTTCTTATCATCATATATTATATTCATTGTTGCTTCCGTGTACTCTGTTGTTAGTGTTGGTGTGTGGTAATTCTCCAGAAGAATTTGTGGTGTTTCTTCTGGGGTGTTACAGTTGGTATCAAAGCCTAGGTTATAGGTTCTAGGCTTAAGTTGTGTTTAAATTGACTCATTAAAACTTGACACACTTGCACTTATAGGATGGGAGTTGGATTTTTTTTCATAAATGCTCTATTTCTTGTTTTGCTTTGTACATACGTGTGGTTATGTTTATCTATGGAATAACCTTTTATGGCTATGCTCCTAGCTGTTGTAGCTACCTTTTGATTAGTTGCTATGGTTGCGGTTTTTAGTCTGTAGAAACCTAAGAATAAGTTTGGAATCCTATAGAGTCTTGTTTGGCTTTGCGGATGGGTTGAGTGGAGGGCCCCCACACTGCCTTCTACTCGCCTTGCTAAGTGAGGTTGACCGAGTGTTAGGTTGATCCAACTATTTATATTCAAAAGAAATGGTTGAATGATGGATGGGTTGGCCTCCATGCCATGCTTTATAACTATTTTCTCTTGATATATCAAATAGGTGGGTCATTGTGTGACTTGTCCTATAGATTTGAGTGGCGTCGTTTCACTGTCCTTAGTCTAGAGAAGGTGTTTTCATCGCACAACTCAATCCAAACTTCTGGCGGTGGTCAAAATACGGTGAGGATAGGCTTAGGTGGAGTTTCTTGATGACATTTCTAAGGATGTTTTAATCCAAGTTGCTGGAGAGTGGGCGCTAATTTTTTTGTAAGGCCTAGTGTTTAAGCCTAGTGTTGTTTTTTCTCTTAGTTTGGATGATAAGAATGTAAGTTGAAGAGCATTTGTATTCGTGTTTAGAGAATCTAGGTGTTTTGTGGCTTAAAAGGTTTTAACGTGGATCTCATAGGCTTTGAATTGTCCTAGCATAGTAGTCAAGATGATCAATTGGGAGGAGTGTAACAAATGTTCGTGTGACCCCAAAGCTAAATGGCATACTTTAATATGTTGCAAGTAACCAGTTTGTGTGGATCATGGATAATAGTTGTTTTGGGCTAGTGTCTACAAGGACATGTCATTTTGGAGGTTGTTTCGTGGTGGTTTCGCATGCTTCTTTGGTGAACCTATTAAGAATGACATAATGTTTCTTCAGAAGTATAATGTGAAGATGCATAACCCTTAGTTGTTGGTATGGCATGGTCTTCCTAGTGGGTATATAAGATTGGTACTAAGATGTGAGGTAATGCATGTTGGAGTCTATAAGACAGTAGTTGTTGATCTAGTGATCGTTTTATCTTGAATTATGCTCAAATCAAGGGAAGGTCTGAAAAATTATAGCTTTGATGTTGGAGGAATTATTATGGCATACCTTTGTTGGTTCTTCATGAGATTTAAGGCCCCTTACTTTTTATCCTATTTGTTCTCCCCAATTGAGTGGATCTAAGAAAGTGAAGCTAGATCTTATCTTGAAGTTTCAAGTTGTAGTGGAGGTATAAGTAGTTGTTCTAGGAGCTTTGATGAGGGCAAGATTAAAGGTTTCATAGCAAGTGGGTTGTTTGGATTGAAGTTTTGATATGAGACCGACCGAATCGGCTAAGTGAAGTGTCTTCGGCATGATTGCTACACCATAGAAATTGTGACTTATGAGGATGTGGGCTCATGTGGTTAGATCTTGCAAGTGAGGAAAGAATATTGTTAACTAGTGTCATCCCAATAGATCCATATGTCATTTCCTTAGAAAGTTACGCTTTGTTAGTTGTGAAGGTGACATAATATTTTGCCATTTTGTTCATGAATTGAAAGATGAGTTTTGGAGATGAGTTAATTTAGCATAATTCTAGTTTTAAGTTGTATGCTTTGGAGCATGTTGGCAAGCATCTATGGTTATTGTACACTTTTGTCAAATAGTAAAGTTTAACCCTTTGGCCGAGGTTTGAAGGTGGTCCATTCTTTTAGCATGAGTTGTTATAGTAAGGGATAATACCTATTTGCCAAGGTAAATAAGTGTTCCTTCTGACTTCCTCATATTGTTTTCCCTTCTTGACCATCTTATTAATAGTATGGAATGACTTTTGATCCCAAAAATGTTTTATGGTGGAGTGGGAGAGACCGACTACTTGTCATGGATATTCGTAGTTTTTTAGACTTGCTAGATACTATCATCTCTATGTTCAAGAACTTCTCCACTATTACAAAGCTTATGGCAAAGTTTATTACGAAGGGTTCACTGTTGGTTTGGATAGCTGTGTGTTTGAGGTGAGCTTTCGAACTTTGAAGGAGAAAAAATTGGAGAAGGCCCCTATTTTGGTTTGCCTAAGAGTGGCAAGCATTTTAGATGTCTGCAATATGGGGCTAGGTTGATTACTCATGTAGGAAGGAAGGGTGATCACTTTGCATCTAGACAGTTGAGGTGGAGGTGAATTACCCTACACATGATTTTCAATTAGTAGAAGTGGTATTGACATTGAAGATTTGGAGGCACTAACTTTAGGGTGATTCTTATGATATCTTTACACACCATCAAATTGCAAGTGTATATATTTACTCGAATAACCTAAATTTGAGGTAGAGGATGTGTCTACAGTTTGTTAAGGATTATAATTTGATTGTTCAGTATCATCCTAGAAAGGCAATTGTTGCTCTACAACTGGAACGGACTCAAACGGGTGTACCAATGATCCTATTTGTTATGTCCCATATCCAGTATTCTGTCCCATATTTTTCTCTATGATCTTAGAACCATATACGGATCATTTGGATATTAATATCTATTTTTGATGAATATCAGGAATCCAATGTTGAGTGTTTGGATTTGGATACGGTCAAAATTTAAATGTTTGAATTCAGATACGACATTTGCATACGTGTTTGATCTTTTCAAGATGGACAAATATCGAGAAATATATTCTCATTTTTATCCCTACTCTTAGTAGGATAGGTGATCCTAAAGCATGCATGACTTTGATTGGCGACTTGGATCACATGGATTTTTTTGTTTGCTATGGTGGTGTTTAATGTGAGGAGACCCAATTATTGATTCGGTCATCATTTCATGAGAAGGTGAGAGAAGATTAGTTGCAATATCAATTACTCCGAGCCGTTTGCATGCGCTTTGCGGTAGGTAATAAACCCCACAAGTTAGCATAGAGGTTGATGCCACTATTTATTCAAGAGGTTGTCTGTGTGTGCCACAGAAAGCTAAAGTGAAGATGGACATTTTGAGGGAAGCTCATTGCACTCCTATACGGTAAATAGAGGTGAGGCTAAGATGTATTGAGTTTTGAAGCAAAGTTTTTGGTGGAAGAGGATGAAAGTTGATATTGCTAAGTATATAGGTTCATGTGGTATTTGTCAGAAGGTAAAGGCTGAGCATCAGAGACCAGCTGGGTTGATAAAACCCTTGGAAATCCCTCAGTGGAAATGGGAGAAGATTACAATGGACTTCATAGTTGGATTGCCTCGCTCACCTAGAGGCAAAGATGCTATTTGGGTCGTTATTGATAGGCTTACAAAAGTGGCTCACTTCATTCCAATGAAGACGAATAATACAGCTGTAGATTTGGTTCCACTGTATATTAAGGAGATTGTGAGGTTGCACGGTGTGCCCAAATCCATTGTGTCAGATCGGGACTCTAAGTTTGTGTCTAATTTCTGGCGAAGTTTGCGGAGTGCTATGGGAATGGAACTTGATATGAGTACTGCTTTCCATCCTCAGACAGATGGTCAGTCTGAGCGTACTATTCAGACC
The DNA here is from genome assembly GCA_015844335.1 of Chrysopogon serrulatus. Classification (NCBI taxonomy): domain Eukaryota; kingdom Viridiplantae; phylum Streptophyta; class Magnoliopsida; order Poales; family Poaceae; genus Chrysopogon; species Chrysopogon serrulatus. Next base: position 209,760 of record JADLZL010001694.1, on the reverse strand, counting down.
TTGGAGGATATGTTGCGTGCCTGTGTACTTTCATGGAAGGGGAGTTGGGAAGATCACCTGCCTTTGGCAGAGTTTGCTTACAACAACAGTTATCAGTCTAGCATTCAGATGGCCCCATATGAAGCATTGTATGGGCACAGATGTATTTCTCCACTTTGTTGGGATGTGGTTGGTGAGCGCTCTTTGGTTGGTCCAGATCGGGTACAACAGACTCATGATAAAGTACGTGATATTCGACAAAATTTGCTGATTGCTCAGAGTCGACAGAAGAGCTATGCAGATGTTAGACGAAGGCATTAGAGTTTGCAGTGGGAGATGAAGTGTTCCTGAAGGTTTCACCAAATAAAGGCATTGTTCGTTTTGGTACCAAAGGAAAGCTTAGCCCGAGATACATCGGACCATATGTGATTATCGCCCGTGTTGGCGCATTGGCTTATCAGTTGCAGTTGCTGGAGTCCATGGCTGGAGTACACCCGGTGTTTCATGTCTCTATGCTGAGGAAATACTTGAAAGATCCAGAGCAAATAATGAAAGCTGAGCCAGTGACCATAGAACAAGACTTAACAGTTGAGTATCGCCCGGTGCAAATATTAGAGTTCTCTGAACGTGTGATGCGCAACTGGACTATCAAATATGTCAAGGTCTTATGGTCACATCAGACAGAACGAGAAGCCACATGGGAGTTAAAGGACCATATGCGGAAGGAGTATCCAGAACTCTTTGAATCTGGTGAGTGGTTTTTTAAGCATGTGGTTCCACTCTTGTTTTGCTAGTAATTTTTGCTTGGATGAATTCGGGGACGAATTCCCAAAAGGGGGGAAGAATGTAATACCCTAGAATGCATAATAGAGTTAGAATTTTTTTATATGGACCAAGTGATTTTTTTAGCGAGGATTGATCGGATTTAAGAGAGACTAAAAATTTAAATTTTTGTCACCTGATCTAATGGAGTAATGGAGATCACCAATGTGTAGAGCTCGTTGAAATCTATCAGTTTGACTACTCATACAAATTAATTCGACTTCGGATCACAAAGTTACGCATATTACAAGTTTTAGAAAAAAAAAGAGGGCGGCTACTGTAGCCGACGCTACAGTAACCCGACGCTACAGTGCCTGACGCGGTGCGGTTTCTTTTCCCTGTTCTCTAACTCCTGGCCACCGCCTCCTGTTCAGCTCAGGGGGAAAAAAAGAAGGGAGAAGGGAGAGAAGGGAGAAGGGAGAAGGGAGAGAAGAAAGAAGACCTTGCCGCCGCCGTCGTTCGCCGTCATCGTCTTTCGTGGTGCCGTTCCCTTGGACTTTGGTTAGCCATCATCTCTTCCTCTTGTTTGCCCTTGTTCTTCCCCTCACTGTTCTTGATGGACATACCATGGTTCGCCGTAGATCGGATCGATGAGACGGCCATAGCGGCATAGAGCACCGTGAGGTGGAGAAGAGGAAGGAAGGAAGGAGTGAATCGCTAGGATCTTGTCGTTGTGCTCGCTGTGGTTGACCTAGGTAAGGTGCTAAATTATGATCCATTTTCTTAGATCAAGTTTTATGCATCGAATCATCGGATTGGATGGTGATTAGTTGGAGTAATTCCCGAAATCCCCGAAATTAATTTTCATCCATGTTCTGAAAATGCCATTAGACTGAGCAGTGTTTGTTTATCGCTGTTTTTAGGCATCTTAGCGGTCTTAATAAATCTTGATACTGTAGACAAAGTTTTAGTGGACTTCAATATCTTTCTTTTGACACCAATATCACCCTCATAGCCTCTGTATTTCGGAAGATATGGTCGTTTACATTGGGCTGTTTTTCAGTGACGAGAATCAGAACAGTTTTAGATCTATTCAGTTTTTCGCCCTCAAGATGGATGAATTAGAATTTGTGATCTGAAACAAAGTTGTAGTAGATTTATTAAGCTTTCCAGATTGGTTTAGATCATGTCTTTTGGATGAGTAAATCTCCAGTTATCAATTAAATAACATTGCTGTCCTATTTTGACTGACAGAAAAGTTCAGTTAGCTAAATTGGATTTTTGTGCTATCTTGGGGACTTCTTATACCAAATTGTATAATACCAAACTTGTTGGTAATAGAGTCTTCTACCACCTGGTGTATTTTGAGAATTTTTGAATGCTTCGAGTAGTGTCTATAAAAAAGAGAAGGGACAGTGCTGCTGTCATAGTTTGTAGCAATATGGTAGATGCTTGAACGGCGGGTTTTGAACGTTTTGTTGTGCAATTTGTGATTTGTCTTGTTAGTATGATGGTGGTTGTACTGAGATTTGCTTGTAATCAGGTGGTGCACCTTCGGATCGTGCTTAGCTCTTACCTTTGATCTTCAGTGAAGGCAAGTAAACGTGGTGTTGTGGTCCACATGCTTTAGCTTTGTTGTTTGAATTGCCTCCACTAAATTATGAGTATCTCACGCTATCAATATAATCTGAAATCTAAAGTTAATTATTTCACTTTGAAGTATATGAATTTATATCTGGTGGTTCTATTGTTGGACTATAATGTACTTGAAGTTCTTGCATTGCAACATTTGCATTTGCACTCTCTCCGTTGGTATGCATTTGGAAGAAACCGTAGCCAAATTGGTGCGGTAAGTACCGGTACAGCAACGCACGTTGATGAGCAATGTGGTTGCAGCCCTCACTCCCTCTTCTTGGGATGTAAGGGTAGAAGAGAAGTCATGCATTTGCATTGCATTATTCATATTTGCATTGCATTGCACTCGCATCACATTCATATATGCACTTTTAATATATTTAATTTCTATGAATCTATTGGTATATCTATGGTGATGTTATTTAAATTTGATGTTTAATTGAACTGTGGTTTAAATAACTCAGTTAAAGTGGTTTGCTTGCTGAGGTTTTTCATAAACCTCACACGTTATTTTTCCCCTCAGGTGAATGAGCTTGGAAGACGCATGCTTGGGGATGGGAGTAGTGACATGTCTGCACATCACTTATGAGTCATACATATCATAGGAGACATGTGCCATAATAATAATATTTTGCTAATGATGGACTAGTTGGTCGTTTGATATTTATCATGTTGGATCATGGTTTAGTTGGATTAAATTATGTTAGTCTGGTCATTGTTGCTTCCGTGTACTCTGTTGTTAGTGTTGGTGTGTGGTAATTCTCCAGAAGAATTTGTGGTGTTTCTTCTGGGGTGTTACACTCATTCCTGGTGATTTCTGCATTGTGAGATTCAAAGTGTCTACCATGCAACTTTGGGAAGTTGAAGAGTAGAACAGTTGAACAGATTACCTTTATCTCACAGCCAAGTCCATTGGAGATGTTTGCAAGATTTTTAAAATAAAACATAGCTTACCTGCTCCTCAATGTGGTACTCTCAAATCACTCATTATATGTGGTTTTGTGGATCTCACTTAGGCATGAATCAGTGATTGCCTTTCCTTGCAACCTACATCTAATAGGCTTATGTGGAGTTCAAAGGTTTGGCAAGGAATAGTATACTTACCTCACACGTCACTGAGCCAGCGTAAGAGTCCCAAGGAGAGAAGTGTCATATCCCTAGATCAAGATGTGCATGTGTGTATGGAATATATGGTGGCTATCCTGCTTCTACTGATGCTCATACTTTGAAGGATATATCTCTCTTGCTTGAATTGGGGTGCTGGGAGACAATGGGCTATCTTAAATTTTTCTTTTCTTCCTTTTTCAGAGAGCTAGGCATCTGAGTGCCTATTCTTTTTAGCATTTGGACCCTTGTCCATTTCTATTTTTTTTTGAACTCTCTTTTTCTTTTTTGCATAGCCCATGTTTCCCTGCACGAGAACTTTTTGCCAGACAAAGATTTCTGATAATGTTAGAGCATAGGTGAACGAGATCCTACCAAAGTCTTTTTGGGTGCGTACCCTCAGTGTAAGAGTAGCACATTTTCTATGTGGATGGAAAAAGTTGTGCCTACCCCCAGTGTAGGGATAGTGCATAAATAGAGTGTAAGTGGATCTTGATCTTGAGAGCATGATAAATCTCTACAACACGGGTCTCAAAAGCTGACAGAGCTCAGTGCAGGACAAGCAACTTATGTAGAAAGTTTATGATCATGTATGGCTCTATAGGCATTAAAGACCACAGAGGAGTAGCATAGCTATTGTTTTTATGGTTTTTGAAATAATTGCTCCAATAACTAGGCATAGAAATTTAGGTTCTCATATTTTACTATCTCATACTTGTCAACAACTTAAGAAGCATGGGTCCCTATAAAAAGTTCCCAACAGCAGCAAGTGTTACAGGAGATGAATTATGTAATTCTTGCCTTAAGTTATGACTAAGCTACTCATTTTTGAGGTGTAATCATGTTTCATTAAAGGATATTCAATTAAGCTCAGTATCAATAAATGAGATTGTTTTGGAGTGCGTACCTGGTTCCTGTTGTATAGCATTCCTTCTGAGTTCTTGCGGGTTGTCTCCCCCACACTTGTTTCCTGTTTCCTTTTATGCACAACAAGGTGGAGACAAAAACAAATATATATCTAGAGAGAGATGATGACTCTAAAGACTCAACTCTTTATTATCATGAGGCACATTTATTACACAAAGAATAAATCGAACTAAGCAAAACTATCTTTAACTAACTGACTAATCAAGCAAACTAACTAATATTTTATTACACGTGTGCCTATTTATCTCGATCTCTAGTTTTTCTTCTCTAACTCCTCAACCCTAGCCTTGAACTCTTTGTTCTTGGCACGCAGTCGCTCTTGGTTGACCTCTAGGTTTCCTACACGCTGCACAGTGGTCCTTAGGACCTTGAGTGCATCAGACAGGGCCTGGGCTTGGAGATCTATTCTAGTTTCTAAGGTGGCTAAGGACAGGCGAGGTTGTCTTGGGACTAGTGCAGTCCTTGCCTTCTTCTTCGGGGGCTCCGGGTTGGCTCATGGCGGTGGCTTGAATTTAACATTGCTGGGGTCCAACCGCACACCATCCAGAGTCACACACTCCTTCTCGGTGGTGTACTTAGCACCGGTCACCATCCCAAACTTGGTGGTGACCCCTAGCAGCCTCTCCCCCTCTCTAGGAGGTAGTAATTTAGTGCCCTGGGGGAGAGCAATGCTAGGTTGACCTGGGGGTCGTGGCTTATCTTCCAGAAGCGGTCGATGAGCTGGTGGCGCTATCGTAGGCCTCCTGATGGCCTGAGCGTAGAAGGCCTCCTCCATCGGAGCTCCTTGAGGTCGAGCTCGGACGACCTCCTTCGATGGCACCGGGACGATCGCCTTCGGGGGCACCACCGCCAGCTGCTTTGGCGGGATGATTGCCAGTGGGAGGACTTCCTCCGGCTCTTCGACTGTGTAGGGATGATTTGGGCTCACCATTTGGTGGAAAAGTAGAGAGGTGGAGAGCTTCCTTGCTATGGGCTAAGAGAGGAGAGCTCTTGGGATGAGAGGAGAATGACCCCAGGGGCTGTTTATATAGTCCTGGTAACTTGAGGTAGGGGGCATTCCATCCTAATCTATCCCAAGCATCTACCGTGAACAGGCGGCTGCAGATTCGGATCAAAGTGGAATATCCGAAACCCTAACGGAACAAGCTTCGCACCGAGAGGCGGCGGACCGCGAGGAGGCGCAGGGGTAGACCGGCAGGTCTGGGGTGGAACCGGTCGGTCCCACCCTGGCCCGGTTTCTGGTGCCCTTCCGCGGGGTGTATTCTTGGCCCGTTATCTCTCCAAATTTTCTCCTGTCGCGGCCCAATTCGCGACGGAGTTTTATATTTTAATAAATTAGGGAAAAGCCAGAAAATAAATTTCATCTAATTCCTCGGGTGGTCTAGAAGGTTCTAGAAAGATTTTAAGGCGTTGGCCATTTACCTTGAATAACGTACCTTCATTGTTTTGAAGTGTCACTGCTCCAAGTGATGATGAATTTACCATCGTGAATGGCCCTTCCCACTTGCTTCGTAGTTTTCCATGCCCGAATAATCTTACCCTGGAGTTGAATAGTAGCACTTTATCTTCGGGGTTAAAGTTCTTCTTCTTGATTCGCTTATCATGCCATCTTTTGGTCCTCTCTTTATAGATCTTTGCGTTATGATATGCCTTTTCTCGCCATTCATCTAACTCTGAGAGTTGCATCTTTCTTCTTGTCCCGGCGGCTTCAAAATCCATGTTCCATCTCTTAATTGCCCAATGAGCCTTGAACTCAAGCTCCACTGGCAAATGACAGGTCTTGCCGTAGATAAGCTGATAAGGTGGCATGCCAAGAGGTGTCTTATATGCAGTTCGGTATGCCCATAATGCATCGGGTAGCTTTTCCTTCCAAACAGTTCCCATCTCATTAACTGTTTTTTGTAGAATATTCTTGATTTGCTTATTGGAAGTCTCTGCTTGACCACTTGTTTGAGGATGGCAAGGAGTAGCTACGTAATGTTGGATCCCTTGCTTCATCAAGTACTTGCAAAAGTCCTTGTCAATGAAGTGAGTTCCTCCATCACTAATCACCATCCGTGGAACACCGAATCTTGGAAATATTGTCTCATGAAACATCTTCTTGGAATTCTTAGAGTTTGCAGCTTTGCATGGCATGACTTTTACCCGTTTTGAGACATAGTCAACTGCTACTAGAATGTACTCATAGTTGCCTGAGTTTGGAAATGGTCCCATGTAGTCAATTCCCTAAACATCAAAGAGCTCGATCTGAAGATTGTTGGTGAGTGGCATGGCATCTCTTGAATTAATATTACCGTGCCTCTGACATGCTCCACATCTTGTCTTCATACATGGTTGGCCAAAAGAATCCACTTTGCCAAATCTTTGCATGAGTTTGGAACACTCCATAATGACCTCCATATGGTGATGAGTGACATCTTTCAATAATCCGTAGCCTTTCCTTAGTAGGTACACACATCCAGAGTAGTCCATCAGAACATACTCGAAAGAGATAACGATCATCCCATATATGTAGACGACTTTCATAGATAAGCTTTCTCATGTCCGCCCCTGGTGGTATATATCCTGCAACCATAAAATTGACAATATTCGCGTACCAGGGATCCGACCTGGAGATGGCGTAGAGCGTGTTGTCTCGAAGGGACTGATTGATTGGTAATTCCGGCATATTCTTAAACTGCATTCTAGACAAGTGATCGGCAACAGGGTTTTCTACTCCTCTTTTATATTTTATTTCTAAGTCAAATTCTTGAAGTAGCAAAATCCATCTTATGAGTCGGGGTTTAGCATCTTTCTTAGTGAGCAGTATTTAAGAGCAAAGATGATTAGTATAAACGATTACCTTTGCTCCTACTAAGTAAGATGTAAATTTGTCTATAGCAAAAACAACAGCCCGAAGCTCTTTTTCAGTAGTTGCATAATTAAGTTGAGGTCCCTCAAAGTTTTGGTAGCATATGCAATTGTGTGATGTTTCTTGTCTTTAGTTTGTCCTAAAACTACCCCCACAGCATAATCACTTGCATCACACATCAATTCAAAAGGTAGCGACCAATCAGGGGGTTGAATGATTGGTGCAGAGATGAGCGCTTTCTTAAGGGTTTCAAAAGCTTTTAGACAAGCGTCATCAAATTCAAAGGGAGCATCTTTAGCTAGCAGGTTTGTTAGAGGTCTAGCAATGTATGAAAACTTATGTATGAACCATCGATAAAAACCTGCATGACCTAGGAAGCTTCGAATTCCCTTAACATTAATGGGAGGAGGTAGTTGTTCAATCACTTCAATTTTAGCTCTATCTACCTCTATCCCTCTTTTAGACACTAAATGTCCAAGCACTATTCCTTCTCTAACCATGAAATGACATTTTTCCCAATTAAGGACTAAGTGCTTTTCCTCACATCTTTGCAAAACCTTATCTAAGTTTTCAAGGCATTTATCAAAAGTTTTTCCATATACAGAAAAGTCATCCATAAAAACTTTCATTATCACTTCAATCATATCAGTAAATATAGACATTATGCATCTTTGAAATGAAGCTGGAGTATTACATAGTCCAAAAAGACATTCTACGGTAGGCATAAGTTCCATATGGATATGTAAAGGTGGTTTTGCTTTGGTCATCCGGATGGATCGGTATTTGATGATATCCCGAATACCCTTCAAGAAAACAGAAAAAAGAATGATTTGCCAACCTTTCCAACATCTCATCAATGAAGGGAAGTGGAAAATGATCTTTTCTTGTTGCCTAGTTTAGCTTTCGGTAATCAATACACATCCACCATCCAAAGGATTTGGTTCTTTGTGGGATTAATTCATTCTTATCATTCCTAACAACTGTCATACCTCCCTTTTTAGGCACAACTTGCACAGGGCTTACTGTTGACGGTCCTTAACGTTCAAATCCAACCGTCAACTAACCTTCCAAAATGATATAAAAGCAATCCATCTACCTAGAGTAGGGCTTTAACTAACGAATTCCACGAGTTTTGGTGAATCAATGGTTTTGCAGGTAAACACTAGAAAAGACACACTTTTGAGCTACATCGCAACGTAGAATGCAAGATTGGACGCCTCAGTAATACAGGAACATTCCAGAAGGAGCGAGAAGACACGAGACCAAAGCGGAGGGCCAGCGGAGACCAGGCCAGACCGACCGGTCTGGCCCTGGACCGGCCGGTCTGGGATTACCCCGGTTCGTGCCCCGGTTCGTCCGGTTTACTCCACCGCCTTTGAGGAACAATCTCCACCATCCGTCAAGGTCGGTTTGATCCAAAGGCTCACGTTGATTCACCAGGGCTATAAAAGGAGAGGCACACCCCCCCTATGGAGAGAATCCAAGAGAAGAAGAGAAGAGCTTTAGCTAGAAACCCTAAGTAGGATTCTCGGAGGTGTTCCTTGAATGGATGACCTCTCGAGTTAGCATTCCAAGAGAGAGCTAGTTCTATACCTCTAGAAGCTAGTTCTTCAGAGATAGAGAGATAGAGTTAAAGAGAGAGTTTTGGAGGAGTATCGGCTTGTCGGTGCTACCTCTATGGCTTGTATCTGAGACTACTTTGGAGTCAACTTCTGTGTTCAAGTAAGTAACATTGTTTATCTTGTATTACTTGTTTACGACTCTTTTGAGTACTTTAATCCTTGTAGCTCTTGGGTTAGAGTAGTATTCGTAGTGTAAGCGTGGTGCTTAGACTCCGTTACTCGTAGATGTACCCTATTGTCCGGATTTGGTGGTAGCTCGCGGAGGTGACTTATAGCTCTGTTGAATCTTACATATCCCACTATCCCGTCAGTAGGCCTAGCAGGAGAATAGTTGGTAGCTGAGTATAGCTTTGCCTGTGCTTTTCTATCCAACTCCCTAGTAAAACATCTTAATCATAATTTGCTTGAGCCTGAACTAGAAGCCTTAGTTGTCCCCTCTATATCCCTACCTTCTACAGCCTTGTTTGCTACTCAGGTGGTTAAGTGTAGTTTAGAAGACCCTCACACATCTTCCTTTGGGTTCGATATTAAAAACTGGGTATTCTTATCCGGTGAAGTGCTACAACGTATCCGTGCGCTTGAATTATTCAAGAGGCATTAACAGATACCAACAAGCATTTCTTCGCGCCGTTCTCGGGAAGACGTCGCTTTGAGATCACTCTAAACTTATCTTAACCTCGTATTATAATCTTATCTTTTATTTGTATACTATCACTCTTTACCTTTTCTATTTCTCTTTACCTTTCTATCCTTTAATGGATCAACTTGATTCCACGCCTATCTATAAATATAACTTCATGAGCCTACGCTTAGAGCCAGAGCCGTCCTCAAAGCCTATCTTAGCCTCTGACTATAAGCTACGCCCATGTTTAATAGACATGGTCAGAAACCAATCTTTCTCAGGAGAAGACAATGCTAGCCCTTATTCTCACCTCAATGAATTCGAACAAATCCGTGCGTGTTTGCGCATTAAGGATATGTCCGATGAGACTATTCGATGGAAGCTTTTTCCTTTCTCTTTGACTGGAGAAGCTAGACATTGGTATGATCTCCACGTTGAGAGTGTTAAAGGTGACTGGAGAGCATTATGTGCTGAATTCTGCCTTCAATTCTATCCTATTTCTAAGGTAGTAGAGCTTTCGGCGTAGAAGTTCTATCCTTTAGACAAGAGAGGAGGGAGACCTTAATTGAAGCCCTGGGAACGCTTTAAATTGCCTAATTCATTCTGGACCTAGTCTATCCATACCAGACCCTGTTCTACTTCAACATTTCTATAAGGGTCTGAATAGAAAAACCACTAAATTCCTCAACCTTGCTTCTAGAGGATCATTCTTGCATATCACTCCTGATCGTGCGAGAAACGTCCTCACAAAAATTCGTGAAAATGAAGCACCTTTAAAGAAGCTAGTAGAGGAAGAAGATCTGATAGTTGATCAGGAATCCACACCTACCACATCCCAACCTACAACTATCAGCGAGCTTGAACCAAAGGAGGAGGGAGAAATTCCACTTCCAGACTTCATGCTCGAGATCGAGGATGATATATTTGCTGATTATGGAAACACCTCGAATTATTACACTGTTAAGAGACCACAGAAGTCAAAGAAGTTGTTACCTCGTGACGAAGTCTTAGATCCTTCTGATGAGGCTTTCCTTAAGCAAAATGCTAAAGAGCTTGTGTCGATTATAAGCAATGATTGGTTGGAAGAATCAGAGCTTTCCTCTGATGTCATCCGAGTTGATTTCACATCAACTACCATACCTTGCCAAATCCACAAGGGTTCTTTCGAAGTATTATACAATCCTGTTGTGGGAGTTAACATCATGTCTGCGACATATGCTCAAAACCTTCTAAAAGACATGCCCTTAACCCCAACAACAAAGTTTTTGAAAAGTCCTTTAGGCCATATTCTTCCGAGTTTTGGAATTCTCTATGTCTTACCTATTTATGTTAAAGGGATAAGAGTTCATTTGAGCTTCTATGTCTTTGATATCATAGAGTTTGACGTATTGATTGGACAGCCTATAGAGAAACTTTTACAAGAAGGACAAGAAGGGAATTCGAATATTAGCCTTGGGAAGAACTTTAAATTGCCTATATCCATAACTCGTGTTCTCAACAGTGAGACTGAGTCACTTCCTTAGCCTGATCCTATAGAAGAAGTCTTAGAGACAACCCTTGAATCATCTTTCGAGCGTGATTTTGAGGATGGTCCCGAACCACTAGAAGAGGAAGGAGATAGTACGCTAGAATCTGACCCTCTAGATGAGTCTGAGGAGCCACCTAAGCCTCCCATAGAGCTCAAACCCTTGTCTTCTAGTCTTAAATATGCTTTCCTAAATAATGATCTAGAATCCCCTGTGATAATAAGTGATAAACTCTCTGAAGAGGAAACCTTCCGATTAATTACAGTCCTAGAAAAGCATAGATCTACTTTTGGCTATTCACTCCAAGATCTTAAAGGAATCAATCCTAGTTCTTTGCACCCATCGTATTCCTACAGATCCTGAGATAACACCTTCTAGAGAACCACAACGTAGGTTGAATAATGCGATGAGAGAGGTTGTTAAGAAAGAGGTTTTGAAACTGTTGCATGCCGGGATCATATATCCTGTGCCATACAGTGAGTGGGTATGCCCTGTGCAAGTTGTGCCTAAGAAGGGAGGCATGACAGTTGTTAGAAATGATAAAAATGAATTAATCCCGCAAAGAACTGTCACAGGATGGCGGATGTGTATTGATTACCGAAAGCTAAACAAGGCAACAAAGAAAGATCATTTCCCACTTCCCTTCATTGATGAGATGTTGGAAAGATTGGCAAATCATTCTTTCTTCTGTTTTCTTGATGGGTATTCGGGATATCATCAAATACTGATCCATCCAGATGACCAAAGCAAAACCACTTTTACATGTCCATACGGAACTTATACTTACCGTAGAATGTCTTTTTGGACTATGTAATGCTCCAAATTTCATTTCAAAGATGCATGATGTCTATATTTTCTCGATATGATTGAAGTGATAATGGAAGTTTTCATGGATGACTTTTCTCAGATATGAAAAAACTTTTGATAAATGCCTTGAAAACTTAGATAAAGTTTTGTAAAGATGTGAGGAAAAAGCACTTAGTCCTTAATTGGAAAAAATGTCATTTCATGGTAAGAGAAGGAATAGTGCTTGGACATTTGGTGTCCGAGAGAGGGATAGAGGTAGACAAAGCTAAAATTGAAGTGATTGAACAACTACCTCCTCCCATTAATGTTAAGGGAATTCGATGCTTCCTAGGTCATGCAGGCTTTTTATAGGCGATTCATATAACTAACTTTTCATACATTGCTAGACCTCTAATAAACCTGCTAGCTAATTATGCTCCCTTTGAATTTGATGACGCGTGTTTGAAAGCTTTTGAAACTCTTAAGAAAGCGCTCATCTCTGCACCAATCATCCAACCCCCCGATTGGTCGCTACCTTTTGAATTGATGTGTGATGCAAGTGATTATGCTGTGGGGGCAGTTTTGGGACAAACTAAAGACAAGAAGCATCACGCAATTACATATGCTAGCAAAACTTTGACAGGACCTCAACTTAAATATACAACTACTGAAAAAGAGCTTCTGGCTGTTGTTTTTGCTATAGACAAATTTAAATATTACTTAGTAGGAGCAAAGGTAATTGTTTATACTGATCATGCTGCTCTTAAATACCTGCTCACTAAGAAAGATGCTAAACCCCGACTCATAAGATGGATTTTACTACTCCAAGAGTTTGACTTAGAAATAAAAGATAAAAGAGGAGTAGAAAACCCGGTTGCCGATCACTTGTCTAGAATGCAGTTTAAGAATATGCAGGAACTACCAATCAATGACTCTCTTCAAGACGACACGCTCTACGCCATCTCCAGGTCGGATCCCTGGTATGCAAATATTGTCAATTTTATGGTTGCAGGATATGTACTACCAGGGGCAGACAGGAGAAAGCTTATCTATGAAAGTCGTCTACATATATGGGATGATCCTTATCTCTTCCGAGTATGTGCTGATGGACTACTCTGAAGGTGTGTACCTACTGAGGAAGGACTACGGATTATTGAAAGATGTCACTCATCACCATACGGAGGTCATTATGGAGCGTTCCGAACCCATGCAAAGATCTGGCAAAGTGGATTCTTTTGGCCAACCATGTACGAAGACACCAAGAACATCATCAGGAGATGTGTAGCATGTCAAAGACACGGTAATATCAATTCAAGAGATGCCATGCCACTCACCAACAATCTTCAAATCGAGCTCTTTGATGTCTGGGGATTCGACTACATGGGACCATTTCTGAAATCAGGCAACTATGAGTACATTCTAGTGGCAGTTGACTATGTCTCAAAATGGGTAGAAGCCATGCCATGCAAAGCCGCAAATTCTATGAATTCCAAGAGGATGTTTCAAGAGACAATATTTCCAAGATTCGGTGTTCCAAGAATGGTGATCAGTGATGGAGGAACTCATTTCATTGACAAGGACTTTCGCAGCTACTTAATGAAACAAGGGATCCAACATCATGTAGCCACTCCTTACCATCCTCAAACAAGTGGCCAAGCAGAGACTTCCAATAAGCAAATCAAGAATATTTTACAAAAGACAGTCAATGAGATGGGAACCGCTTGGAAGGAGAAGCTACCTGACGCACTATGGGCATACCGAACTGCATACAAGACACCGCTTGGCATGTCACCTTATCAACTTGTCTACGGCAAGACCTGTCATTTGCCAGTAGAGCTTGAGTTCAAAGCTTACTGGGCAATTAAGAGATGGAACATGGATCTTGAAACTGCCGGAACAAGGAGAAAGATGCAACTCTCAGAACTAGATGAATGGCGAGAAAAAGCTTATCATAACTCAAAGATCTATAAAGAGAGAACCAAAAGGTGGCATGATAAACGAATCAAGAAGAAGAGCTTTAACCCCGGAGATAAAGTGTTACTATTCAACTCGAGGGTAAGATTATTTGGACATGGAAAACTACGAAGCAAGTGGGAAGGACCATCCACGGTGGTAAATTCGTCATCACATGGAGCAGTGACACTTCAAAACAACGAAGGTACGTTATTCAAGGTAAATGGCCAACACCTTAAAATTTTTCTAGAACCTTCTAGACCACCTGAGGAATTAGATGAAATTTATTTTTTAACTTTTTCCTAATTTATCAAAATATAAAACTCCATCGTGAATTGGGCCGTGACGGGCGAAAATTAGGAGAGAGAACGGGCCAAGAACGCACCCCGAGGAAGGGCACCGGAATCCGGGCCAGGGTAGGACCGGCCGGTCCCATCCCAGACCGGTCGGTCTGCCCTGGCGCCGCCTCACGGTCCGCCGCCTCTCGATACGAAGCTTGTTCCGTTAGGGTTCCGAATATTCGGCTTTGATCCGAATCCGCCGCCGCCTTATCACGATAGATGCTCGGGATAGATTAGGATGGAATGCCCCCTACCCCAAGGTACCAGGACTATATAAACAAACCCCTGGGGTCATTCTCCTCTCATCCCAAGAGCTCTCCTCTCTTAGCCCCTAACAAGGAAGCTCTCCATCTCTCCATCCTTCCACCAAATGGCAAATCCAAGCCTTCCCTACACCGTCGAAGAGCCGGAGGAAGTCCTCCCCCTGGCGATCATCCCGCCAGGGCAAATGCGGGGTGCCCCCGAAGGCGATCGTCCCAAGACCATCGAAGGAGGTCGTCCGAGCTCGACCTCAAGGAGCTCCAATGGAGGAGGCACGCTACGCCCAAGCCATCAGGAGGCCAACCATTGCGCCTCCAGCTCGTCGGCCACTCCTTGGAGATAAGCCTCGACCACTTGGTCATTCTAGCATTTCTCTCCCCCAGGGCACCAAGTTACTACCTCCTAGAGAGGGGGAGAGGCTGCTAGGAGTCACCAACAAGTTTGGAATTGTGACTGGTGCTAAGTACACCACAGAGAAAGAGCGTGTGACTCTGGATGGTGTGCGGGTGGACCCCAGCAATGTTAAGTTCAATCCACCGCCGAGAGCCGATCCGGAGCCCCCAAAGAAGAAGCCAAGAACTGCACCAGCCCCGTGACAACCTCAACTGAATCTAGCCACGCTAGAGACTAGGATAGACCTTCAGGGCCGGACGCTGTCTGAGGCACTCAAGGCCCTGAACATGGCCGTGCAGCGCATAGGGAATCTAGAAGCGAATTATGAAAAGATGTGCATTAAGAACAAGGCACTCAAGGCTAGGGTCGAGGAGCTAGAAAAGAAAGACCAGAGATAGAGATGAGTAGGCACACGTGATAGTTAGTCCATTAGTCAGCTTGATTAGTTAGTTTGCTAGTTTAATTAGTTAATTCATTCATTCATCGTGTAATAAATGTGCCTCATTAATAATAAAGAAGTGAGTTTTTAGAGTCGTCATCTCTCTCTAGATATATGTTTGTTTTTGTCTCCACCTTGCTATGCATAAAAGGGAACAGGAAACAAGTGTGGGGGAGACAACCCATAAGGAACACAGAAGGAACCTCATTCAACAGGAACCAGGTACGCACTCCAAAACACTCTCATTTATTGATAACTGAGCTTAATTGAATATCCTTTAATGAAACATGATTACATCTCAAGGATAAGTAGCTTAGTCATAACTTAAGGCAAGAATCACATAAATTCATCTCCTGTAGTAACGCTTGTAGTCAAGTTGGGAACTCTTTATGGGGACTCCATGCTTCTTAAGTTGTTGACAAGTATGAGATAGAAGAACATGAGAAACTGTATTTCTATGCCTAGTCATTGGAGCTTTTATTTCAAAAACACAAAAACAATAGCTAAGCTACTCCTCTGTGATTTTTAAAGTGCCTATAGAGCCATACTTAATCATAACTTTATACATAAGTTACGTATTTTGCACTGAGCTCTGTCAGCTTTTGAGACCCGTGTTGTAGAGACTTATCATGCTCTCAAGGTCAAGATCCACTTACACTCCATATATGCACTATCCCTACACTGGGGGTAGGCGCAGCCTTTTCCATCCACATAAAAAAATGTGCTACTCTTACACTGAGAGTACGCACCCAAAAAGATTTTTGGTAGGATTATGTTTGTCTATGCTCTCATATTATCAGAAATCTCTACCTTGCAAAAGTTCTCGTACAGGATGACATGGGCTATGTAAAAAGAGAAAGAGAGTTAAAATAAGAACTAGACAAGGGTCCAAATGTTAACGAGAACAAGAGGCACAAGATGCCTAGCTCTCTAGAAAAGAAAGAAAAGAAAAACTCAAGATAGCCCATTGTCTCCAAGCACTCCAATTCAAGCAAGAGATATATCCTTTAAAGCATGAGCATAAGTAGAACAAGATAGCCACCATATATTCCACACACATGCACATCTTGATCTAAGAGTATGACACTTCTCTCATTGGGACTCTTACGCTGGCTCGGTGACGTGTAAAGGTAAGTATACTATTCCTTACCAAACCTTTGAACTCCACATAAGCCTCTTAGAGGTAGGTTGCAAGGAAAGGCAGTCACTCATTCATGCCTAAAGTGAGATCCACAAATACCACATATAATGAGTGATTTGAGAGTATCAAATTGAGGAGCAGATAAGCTATATGTTTCTTTCGAAAAACTTGCAAAAACCTCCAATGGACTTAGCAAAGGAGATAAAGGTAATCTGTTCAACTGTTCTACTTTTCAACTTCCCAAAGTTGTTTGGTAGACACTTTGAATCTCACAAAGGCAGAAATCACCGAGGAATGAGCTTATGTTGATCTCTTTGTCCCGAGCTATGTCTGAAAGTAATCCAACCTTTTCTCGAGGGGCGAGTAAAAGCCTAAGTGTGGGGGGTGTTGTTGACGGTCCTTAACGTTCAAATCCAACCGTCAACTAACCTTCCAAAATGATATAAAAGCAATCCATCTACCTAGAGTAGGGCTTTAACTAACGAATTCCATGAGTTTTGGTGAATCAATGGTTTTGCGGGTAAACACCGGAAAAGACACGCTTTTTGAGCTACATCGCAACGTAGAATGCAAGATTGGACGCCTCGGTAATACAGGGGAACATTCTAGAAGGAGCGAGAAGACACGAGACCGAAGCGGAGGGCCAGGCGGAGACCGGGGCCGACCGGCCGGTCGGCCTGACCGGCCGGTGCAGGATTACCCCTGTTCGCGCCCGGTTCGTCCGGTTTACTCCACCGCTTTTGAGGAACAATCTCCACCATCCGTCAAGGTCGGTTTGATCCAAAGGCTCACGTTGATTCGCCAGGGCTATAAAAGGAGAGGCACACCCCCCCATGGAGAGAATCCAAGAGAAGAAGAGAAGAGCTTTAGCTAGAAACCCTAAGTAGGATTTTCAGAGGTGTCCCTTGAATGGATGATCTCTCGAGTTAGCATTCCAAGAGAGAGCTAGTTCTATACCTCTAGAAGCTAGTTCTTCAGAGATAGAGAGATAGAGTTAAAGAGAGAGTTTTGGAGGAGTATCGGCTTATCGGTGCTACCTCTATGGCTTGTATCTGAGACTACTTTGGAGTCAACTTCTGTGTTCAAGTAAGTAACATTGTTTATCTTGTTTTACTTGTTTATGACTCTTTTGAGTACTTTAATCCTTGTAGCTCTTGGGTTAGAGTAGTATTCGTAGTGTAAGCGTGGTGCTTAGACTCCGTTACTCGTAGATGTACCCTATTGTTCGGATTTGGTGGTAGCTCGCGGAGGTGACTTATAGCTCTGTTGAATCTTACATATCCCACTATCCCGTCAGTAGGCCTAGCAGGAGAATAGTTGGTAGCTGAGTATAGCTTTGCCAGTGCTTTTCTATCCAACTCTCTAGTAAAACATCTTAATCATAATTTGCTTGAGCCTGAACTAGAAGCCTTAGTTGTCCCCTCTATATCCCTACCTTCTACAGCCTTGTTTGCTACTCAGGTGGTTAAGTGTAGTTTAGAAGACCCTCAGACATCTTCCTTTGGGTTCGATATTAAAACTGGGTATACTTATCTGGTGAAGTGCTACAACGTATCCGTGCGCTTGCGAAATTATTCAGTAGGCATTAACAGATACCAACACTTACCCACTCACTGTATGGCACAGGATATATGATCCCGGCATGTAACAGTTTTAAAACCTCTTTCTTAACAATCTCTCTCATCGCATTATTCAACCTACGTTGTGGTTCTCTAGAAGGTGTTATCTCAGGGTCTGTAGGGATGCGATGGGTGCAAAGAACAGGACTGATTCCTTTAAGATCTTGGAGTGAATAGCCGAAAGCAGATCTATGCTTTTCTAGAACTGTAATCAACCAAAAGGTTTCCTCCTCAGAGAGTTTATCACTTATTATCAGAGAAGATTCTCGATCATTATTTAGGAAAGCATATTTAAGACCAGAAGGCAGGGGTTTGAGTTCTATGGGAGGCTTAGGTGGTTCCTCAGACTCATCTAGAGGGTCGAGTTTTAGCGTACTATCTCCTTCTTCTTCTAGTGGTTCGAAATCATCTTCGAAATCTGGCTCAAAAGATGATTCAAAGGTTTTCACTAAGACTTCTTCCATAGGATCAGGCTCAGGAAGTGACTCAGTCTCATTATTGAGAACTCAAGTTATGGATATAGGCAAATTAAAGTTCTTCCCGAGGCTAATGTTTAGATTCCCTTTTTGTCCTTCTTGTAAAAGTCTCTCTATAGGCTGTCCAATCAATACGTCAAACTCTACGACATCAAAGATATAGAAGCTCAAATGAACTCTTATCCCTTTGACTTGAATAGGTAAGACATAGAGAATTTCCAAACTTGGAAGAACATGGCCTAAAGGACTTTTCAAAAACTTTGTTGTTGGGGTTAAGGGCATGTCTTTTAAAAGATCTTGAGCATATGTTCCAGACATGATGTTAACTCCCATAATAGGGTTATATAATGCTTTGAAAGAACCCTTGTGGATTTGGCAAGGTATGGTAGTTGATGTGAAATCAACTCGGATGACATCAGATGAAAGCTCTGATTCTTCCAACCAATCATTGCTTATAATCGACACAAGCTCTTTAGCATTTTGCCTGAGGAAAGCCTCATCAGAAGGATCTAAGATTTTGTCACTTGGTGACAACTTCTTCGACTTCTGTGGTCTCCTAACAGTGTAATAATTCGAGGTGTTTCCATAATCAGTAAATATATCATCCTCGATCTCGAGCATGAAGTCTGGAAGTGGAATTTCTTCCTCCTCCTGTGGTTCAAGCTCACTGATAGTTGTAGGTTGGGATGTGGTAGGTGTGGATTCCTGATCAACTATCAGATCGTCTTCCTCTACTAGCTTCTTTAAAGGTGTTCCATTTTCATGGATCTTTGTAAGAACATTTCTCGCAACATCAGGAGTGATATGCAAGACTGATCCTCCAGAAGCAAGGTTAAGGAATTTAGAAGTTTTTCTATTCAGACCCTTATAGAAATGCTGAAGTAGAACGGGGTCTGGTAAAGATAGACTAGGTCCAGAATGGGTAAGATTGTTAAAGTGTTCCCAGGCTTCGTTAAAGTCTTCTTCTTCTCTTGTCTAGAGGATAGAACTTCTAAGCGAAGCTCTACTACCTTAGAAATAGGATAGAATTGAAGGCAGAATTCAGCACATAATGCTCTCCAGTCACCTTTAACACTCTCAATGTGGAGATCATACCAATGTCTAGCTTCTCGGTCGGAGAGAAAAAGGAAAAAGCTTCCATCGGATAGTCTCATCGGACATATCCTTAATGCGCAAACACGCACAGGTTTGTTCGAATTCATTGAGGTGAGAATAAGGGCTAGCATTGTCTTCTCCTGAGAAAGATTGGTTTCTGACCATGTCTATTAAACATGGGCGTAGCTTATAGTCAAGGGCTAAGATAGGCTTTGAGGACGGCTCTGGCTCTAAGCGTAGGCTCATGAAGTTATATTTATAGATAGGCGTGGAATCAAGTTGATCCATTGAAGGATAGAAAAGGTAAAGAGAAATGGAAAAGGTAAAGAGTGATAGTTCGCAAAGAAAAGATAAGATTATAATACAGGTTAAGATAAGTTCAAAGTGATCTCAGCGACGTCTTCCTCAAAGAATGGCGCCAAAATAAATGCTTGTTGGTATCCATTTAATGCCTCTTGAATAATTCCGTAAGCGCACGGATACGTTGTAGCACTTCACCGGATAAGTATACCCAGTTTTAATATTGAACCCAAAGGAAGATGTGTGAGGGTCTTCTAAACTACACTTAACCACCTGAGTAGCAAACAAGGCTGTAGAAGGTAGGGATATAGAGGGGACAACTAAGGCTTCTAGTTCAGGCTAAGCAAGTTATGATTAGGATGTTTTACTAGGGAGTTGGATAGAGGGGCACAGACAGAGCTGTAACTCGACTACCAACTATTCTCCTGCTAGGCCTACCGACGGGATAGTGGAATATATAAGATTCAACGAAGCTATAAAATCACCTCCATGAGCTACCACCAAATCCGGACGATAGGGTACATCTACGAGCAACAAAGTCTAAGCACCACGCTTACACTACGAATACTACTCTAACCCAAGAGCTACAAGGATTAAAGTACTCAAAAGAGTCGCAAACTAGTAAAACAAGATAAACAATGTTACTTACTTGAACTTAGAAGTCGATTCCAAAGTAGTCTCAGATACAAGCCGTAGAGGTAGCACCGATAGGCCGATACTCCTCCAAAACTCTCTCTTTAACTCTATCTCTCTATCTCTGAAGAACTAGCTTCTAGAGGTATAGAACTAGCTCTCTCTTGGAATGCTAACTCGAGAGGTCATCCATTCAAGGGACACCTTCGAGGATCCTAACTAGGGTTTCTCGCTAAAGCTCTTCTCTTCTCAATGGATCCTCCCTCCATGGGGAGGGTTGCCTCTCCTTTTATAGCCCTGGTGAATCGACATGAGCCCTTGGATCAAACCGACATTGGCGGATGGTGGAGATCAATCCTCAAAGGCGGTGGAGTAAACCGGGTGAACCGGGCCACGAACCGGGCCTGCTGCATCGGCGGTCGGGGGTCAGGGCCGACTGGCCGGTCCCTCGGCCTCTTGCTCTCCGCTTCGGTCTCGTGTCTTCTCGCCTCTTCTGGAATGTTCTTGTGTGGCGTCCAATCTTGCATTCTATGTTGCAGTGTAGCTAAAAAGTGTGTCATTTCCAGTGTTTACCTGCAAAACCATTGATTCACCAAAACTCGTGGAATTTATTAGTAAAAGCCCTACTTCTAGTTAGATGGATTGCTCTTATGTTATTTTGGAAGGTTAGTTGACGGTTGGAATTGAACGTTAAGGACCGTCAACAGCCACGGAAGCGGACGCGTTCTTCTTCTTCTCAGCCTTCAGGTAACATTCTGATAGGTGAGAAATTTCTTTGTTTTGCCCTGTTTCTTTTTTGGTGTGCGGTTTTGATTCTTCTTTTTTGTTAGATGGTGGCACGGTCCTCCTGTATGAGGATGAGACCGAGGATGTTGATGACTCTCCCCATCTTCGCCGGTACGTGCCGTCTTGTTTTTGTTCTTTTGTGTCTGTATTGGTTTTTCTTCTGTTGATTTACTTGACTTTTGGCTTTGTTTCTGTAGCCCCCGGGGAACTTCTACTTCTTCCCCAGATCTGGGAATTTTGCTGGGCCCTTCCCCTTCTGCTGCCGAGTTGTTGGTGGGTTTGAACGAGGTCATGCCGCCTCCGCCTTCTCGGCCTCTTCTTGCTCTCCGGCGTGCTCCCCGGTAAGGGTTTCTTTTTCTGAGTTCTTTTTCTCTTCTTTTGTCTTTTTGTCTTAGTTTTTATCTTTGTAGGCCGTCTGCTGCGGTTCCTTTGACTCTGGCTTCTGATTCAGAGATGACCGCGAGTGTGGAAGTTGTGGGTCAGGTGTCTTCTGTGCCTGATCCTCATCCGGCCGTGGAGTCGGCTCTGGTGGTGGCCATACCTTCCGTGGCTGCGACTTCTTCACTGCCAGTTGTGGAAGTTGTTGTGGCTGCTACTTCGGGGGGAGAGCAATTGCCTATTGCTCAACCACTGACTTCTTCTCATCCTCGGGTTGGATGTTCTTCTCCTTCATCTCCTTCCCTTGCTCCCTTGGATATGATTCGTGATATGAAGTTGGTGCAAGAATTGGAGGCGGAGTTTGATCCGAGTTCTCGCTTGCGAGGACTTGAGTCTGAATGGAATTCTGTTTAGGCTTCTGTTCACTCTTTTGCTCAGTGATTCCAGGTGAGTCTTTTGTATGTACTTTATCTGTTGTTTTGTACTTTTCCTTTTCTGATTTCCATTTTGTTGTAGGATTATGTCGGTGATTCTGACCTCTTTTTTGTCTCAACTGAGTCACAAAGGAAGTTGTCAGAAGAGCTGGCTTCTTTGAAGTTGGAGCTTGATGCGGGCGCCCCGGAGATGCCGCCGTCGAGACCGTTTTAAGGGCTCAAGTTACTGAAGCTGAGCAGCAGAAGTTGGCCGCTGTGGAGTCTGAGAAGAACACTTCACGGAAGCTGAAGATTCTTGATAAGGATTTTCAAGGTAATATTTATGCTATTTTTGCGCTTGTCCTTGTCGATGTTATTTCTTTGCTGACTTCTTTTTGCTTGTTTTTGAAGCTTTGAAGAAGAAGTATTCTGAGGAAACAGATGCTCTAAAGCTTGAGGTGAAGACCTTCCACAATGACTCAGAGAAGGTAAAGGAAAATGCTGAAGAAATCCTTACTAGAGCTCAGTTGATTAGGCGTGGTGCTGATCAAGATCTTTTGCAGGCCAAGGCGTTAGTGGAAGACTTGTCAGCTCGTCTAAAGGCTTCAGAGAAGAAGTGGTCAGCTCTTTGGGAATCTGTCCGGAAGCTTGCTGACATGTTGAGAAAGCCTGAAGACGCTGGCCTGACTTGGGTTCAATTTCTCCCTCGGCTGTCGGCGTCCAAGGTGTCTTGGGGCGTATTCAGTTGATTGACCTGAATTTGCCTCTCGAGAGGATCTTGGATGGCGCGGAGACCCTTGATGCTGAGCGGGCCCTCTCGCAATCTGAAGCTGTCGTCTTGAATTTGGCTCAACAATTGGTGGAACTTGTAGAGATAGAGTCTGTACCTGTTGGTGGTAGTAGTGGCCAACGGTAGACTTATTTATTGTAAGAATACTTTGTGCCTTTTTTGAGGCTTTTTGTATAAAATTTTTCTCTGCTTTGCTTTTGATTTGTTCTCAGTCTTGAACCCTTGTGTGAGTTGAATGCCTTGTATTCGTCTGAATAGGTGTCTTGACTGTTTCAGATTTGTAGGTTTTCGTCCGAGTTATATAATCTAGAAGTCGGGATAGGTCGAGCTTTCTGTTGGCTCTCATCTAGGTTTGAAAAGATGCTAGGATATTTTGGATCGTAGGTCCTCATCCGAGTTCTGTAATCTAAAAGTCAGGATAGGTCGAGCTTTCTGTTGGCTCTCATCTAGGTCTGATAAGACGCTAGGATATTTTGGACCGTGGACCCTCATCCGAGTTCTTCAGTAGTCTAGAAGTCGGGATAGGTCGAGCTCTCTGTTGGCTCTCATCTAGGTCTGAAAAGACGCTAGGGTAATTGTAGACTTCTTTTTGATGAACGGTACTTTATTGAAAGGAGGTAATATAGGTTACAGTATCTTGTGGTTATGCGAAGAATCATCATAACTGGGAGATGTGCCAAGAGTTCTTTATTGGTGGCCCATCCTCTATCATTAGCTCGTAGGAACCAGGTCCTGTCACTCTTGCTATTATGAAGGGACCTTCTCAAAGGCTGAGAAGTTTGTGTCTTCCATCTGGTTTCTGAATTCTTTAGAGGACCAGGTCTCCGGCTTGTAAGGTTCTTGGTTGAATGTTTTTGTCATAATGTCTTCTTAATCCTTGCATATATCTTGCCGATTGTAATGTTGCGTTGATTCTGACTTCTTGCACACTGTCAATTTCTAGCTTTCTTGTCTCCTCTGCTTCCCCTTCGTTATATTGTTCAATCTTTGGAGATGTCCAGATTAAATCTGCTGGTAGTACGGCTTCTGACCCATATACCAGAAAGAAAGGCGAGTAGCCAGTTGCTCTGCTTATTTGAGTTCTTAGACCCCAGACTACTTTTGGTAGTTCGTCTATCTATTTTGATCCATAATCTTTAAGATCCTCATAAAATCTTGGTTTTAGGCCGGCCAAGATGAGGCCGTTGGCCCTTTCGACTTGTTCGTTTGCTTGTGGATGGGTGACTGATGCGTAATCTATGCTGAATCCGCAGTCTTATGCCCAACTTTTGAATTCATTGGCTGCAAAGGTGATCCCAGATCTGTGATTATTCTGTTTGGCATCCTAAATCTGTGCATTATTTCTTGGATGAACTCTTGTGCCTTGGCTGAGCTGTATTTTACTAAAGGCTTGTATTCTATCCATTTGGTAAATTTGTTAATGGCCACAAAAATGTACTCGAATCCGCCTTTAGATTTTTTGAGAGGTCCGACTTGATCAAGCCCCCAGCATGAAAACAGCTATGCGGGTGGAATGCATATTAGATTGTGAGCTAGAACATGTGCTTGTCTTGCAAACATCCGGTAATTTTTGCGATGTCGACTAGTTCTTCAGCGTCTTTTAGCGCTGTTGGCCAATAAAATCTGGATCAGAATGTTTTCCGACTAGTGTTCTTGAAGATGCATGATTTCCGTAGCATCCGGAGTGCATTTCTAGTAATATTTCTTTTCCTTCTGATGTTGGGACACATTTTAGTAGTACTTCGATGATGCTTTGCTCTTTTATAGAGATTATTCCCCACCAGGGCGTGGTTTTTACTTCTCCCGATAATCCGAGTTGCTTCTGCTTTGTTATCGGGCGACTTCTTTTCTTTGATGTAGTCTATGAATACTTGCATCCATGTTGGGTTATCTAAACTGATTGTTAAGATTTGCCCTTGTTCTGACTTGTTTTCAGGTTCTGCCTCGCTGGGTTTTTTGATTGAAGGTTTGGTTAGTTCTTTGACGAAAACCCTAGCTGGCACTTTTACTCTGCATGCGAGCCAAGTTTGGCTAATACATCGTGGCGACATTTGAGTCTCATAGTACAATCTTAGTTTTTATTTACTTGGTTGACAATTACCGCTGAGTCTCCATAGACGAGTAGTCTTTTGATTCTCGATGAAGTTGCGACTTGTAGACCATGAATATGAGCTTCATACTCGCTTTATTGTTAGTGGCTTGCCATAGAATTTGTAGAGCATATTTGAGTTGTTTTCCATCTGGTGCAATAAGTAGTACTCCTGCTCCTGCCCCTCCTAGTTTTAAAGATCCATCGAAGTACATTTTCCAATGGTCTAGGATGGCGTTTGGAGTGGGTTGTTGTATTTCAGTCCATTCTGCGATGAAGTCGGATAATGCTTGTAATTTGATTGCCTTTCTTGGAGTGAATTCAATCTTGAGTGCTCCAAGTTCAACCGCCCATTTTGAAATTTGTCATGTTGAATTCCGGTTTCTTAGAATATCTTCGAGTGGAAAATCTGTTATGATGATGACTTTGTGGTCTTCAAAGTAATGCCTGAGCTTCCTTGATGTTATTAGGATTGTGTAGAGTAGTTTTTGTAAGTGAGAATATCTCACTTTTGATACTGTGATTACTTTGCTTATGTAGTAGACTGGCCTCTGTACTTTGTAATATGCTCTTGTTCTTCTCTTTCAACAACCATGGCTGTGCTTACTGAAGTAGTTGCAGTGATGTAGAGCATGAGATCTTCACCCTTCTTTGGTGGTACTAGTACTGGAGATATGCTGATGTATGCTTTTAGCTTGTCGAAAGCTTCCTGTGCTTCTTCGTTCCAAGTGAATTTATCCACCTTCTTTAGTAATTTGAAGAAAGGTAGGCCCTTTTCTCCAAGTCTTGAAATAAATCTATTGAGTGCGGCCGTGCAACCTGTTAATTTTTGTTGGTCTTTTATATCTGCGGGTGGACCCATATCAGTTATTGCCTTGATTTATTTTGTGCTTGCTTCGATTCCTCTCTGACTGACTAGAAATCCGAGTAGTTGTCCTGATGATACGCCAAATACACATTTGTTTGCATTGAGTTTCCACTTCTAGCTTTTGAGATTATCGAAGGTTTGTTGTAGATCTTCTATTAGAGAATCCGGGTTCTTTATTTTGACGATGATGTCATCCACATATGCTTCCGCGTTCTTTCTGATTTGGTCTCCTAAACAAGTTTGAATTGCTCTTTGATAAGTTGCTCCTGCATTTTTGAGTCCGAAGGACATTGTTTTGTAGCAATATGCTCCGAACGGAGTGATCAAAGAAGTCTTGCTTTGGTCTTCTTCTTTTAGTGCAATTTGATGATATCTTGAATAGCAGTCTAGAAAAGATAATAAAGTTGCTCCAACTGTTGAATCCACTATTTGATCAATTCTTGGTAGCCCGAATGGGTCCTTTGAACAATATTTGTTGAGGTCAGTGTAGTCGTCGCACATACGCCATTCGTCTGTGTTCTTTTTGCTTACCAGAACTGGGTTGGCTAACCAATCTGGATGTAAGATTTCTCTTATGAAGCCTCTTTGCCCGATGAATTTGGCTATTTCTTTTTTATTGCTTCCTTCTTGTCGGGCGAGAATCGGCGTAACCTTTGTTTGATTGGTCTTGCTCCTTTATTGACTTCAATTTTGTGCTCAGCCAACTCCCTTGGGACTCCTGGCATATCGGTTGGTTTCCAAGCAATTATGTCTTTATTGTCCCGTAAGAAGTTGGTGAGCGCGAGTTCCTATTTGATAGGTAAGTGTGCACTGATAGTGGCGGTTTTGGATGGGTCCCAGTCCCTAGATCAATCTTTTTGGTGCCCTCTCCTTCAGCTGTGGTGAGGATGATTTGTTTTTTGGCTAGAATTTCTAATTCTTCTGCTCTTACTTAATTTCTTTGCCGAGTTGATTTCTTCTTCAACTTTTAAAGATATCTGTATGGCCTGCACATCGCATTCATAGGCACGTTTCAGATCTCCTCTGAGAGAAAGTACTCCGTGTGGTTCCGGCATCTTAAGTAGTAGATAAAGATAGTGAGGTATAGCTAAAAATTTTGCTAGTGCTGGTCTTCCCAATATTGCATGATAAGATGATTCAAAATCTATAACTTCAAATTTGATTAGTTCTGTACGGTAATTTGTAGGAGTTCCAAATGTTACGGGTAGTGTTATTTGTCCGAGAGGCATTGCTGGGCTTCCGGGTACTATTCCGTAGAATGGTACACTTGGTGTAATCATTTTTGAAAATTCTGGCCCTATCTTTCTTAGGGCGTCGGCAAATATGATGTTGAGTCCTGCTCCTCCGTCAATGAGTACCTTGGTTACTGTTATTGCTGCTATTGTTGGTCCGAGTACTAGCGGATATAGTCCTGCGTTTCTGATACTTGTCCATTGATCCTCTCGTGAAAATTATATTGGATATTGAGACCAATTTTGATATCGTGGAGTAGCTGATTCCGCTGCCATGATTGTTCTCCAGGCTAGTTTGTCTTCTTGTTTGCTTCTAGAACCAGGGACCCCTAAGAATATTACTGCCACTGTTGCTCTAGGATTTTGAAACCCGTTATCTACTGGATCATTGTCTTCTTCCTTTTTCTCTCTGTTTTCTTCTTTTTTTGTCCGTCCTTTTTTCATATATCTTTCTTAGAATATCTGACATTCTCCCATTGGATGGATTCTAGTTGGGTGATAGATGCATTTCATCTTCTCGAGTTTTTCAAACTTTAAATTTTGGGTAGAATTTCTTTTTTCGGTGGCGCTACCGTGTTGTCTGAATATCTCTTTTTGTTGTGATACTTGTTGGCACTTCTAACGTCGCTACTGGCGAGATTAGAAATGCATGGTATTAAATTAATTTATCATTAGCAACTAGCCACTTATTTATCACTAGCATTCATAAGCATGAATTAAGTTGTCATCCCTAATTATAATGCTAAGGAGCAAATATAGATTTACATGTATTATTCAATATGACTAGGCAGAGATATCAATATAAACTAAAATAGATTCTACAAGCGGACAGATAATTATACCATTGTAGCATTTTACCTAGAGAGTTCTACCAGGTTATCGATTTATATTTATACCAATGGGAAAGTTTGTTATAAACTCTATCTATTATATTGATAAGGAAGTATATACAATAAATAAGTGATATTACCAATGTTATCTACTCTACTCATAATAGGCAGAGGTCACAAGATAAATATAGATAAATACAGGTGATAGCATAATCAAGTATCATAATTATATAGATAATCATCAGAGCATTTTCTAGTCATAAGCATAGTTAGCCAAAGGATAAACTAAGGAGATAACTGTCTAAGGTAATTCTATAACTACATCAATGAATAACTCTAACTAGTGCAATTACATCTAGTAATCATCGCTAAGTCAACCCTATATCATTATCACATGTAAGTGGGCATCAACTAGGAAGGATGTGAAACAGAGTCAATATCTAACTTCGCGACCGTGCCCTGCTGTCCTACATACGGAGGGTGGACTACAGAGGAACCAACGTAGGTGTCACCTACGCGGACTACCATATGTCCCGGCATGTCAGGGTGCACTCGCAGACAAACAAGATATCTAGACACCACGTCTACATATTGTCTATCATTTACCCATTGTACACTTGGATAAACGCTATACGAGCAATTACATGAATTCAATAAGATCGAACTAACTAAACTAGACATATAATCAAAGTAGACAATGACTATTGCAATTAAGAACATATGAACTATTAAGAATAATGTCTCCCTAATCTGAATAATTAATACAATAAGAAAGAAAGAACTAGAACTATACCGAACTCCTACGCTCCAGACAGACGTCGGGGGCTCCAGATCCCGATGAAGAACTAGATCTCCTCTATTTCTAATCTAACTAACTAGAACTATGAACTAGAAGGCTCTTGATGAACTTGAAGGTTTCTTGATGCTTGATGGCTTGAGGCCTTTGATGAATAATGAATTGGCTCCCTCCAAGGGGGGTCTACCCATATATTTATAGCCCGGTGGGATGAACGTGCGCCGCAGGATCAAACCGACTTAACCAAGGGCCGAGATGCATCAAGAGAGGCGGTGGAGGAAGCTTCCAGAAGGAGGAGGGCCAAAACCCTAGGGGGGCGCGCCCGGCCCTATGGTGGGGCCGGCCGGCCCCACTTGGCCGCCTCTGTCGGTCCCGCTGCTTCGGGTGTCTTCTAGATCCTTCCCACATCCCAATGTTGACCTTTCCCGTGGCGGATAAGTTTCATGATTAATATGCACTTTAATCCCTCTTTTTTTTTAGCTTTTCTAGAAAAGTCCCCGGAAAATATAGAATATGCAAAACTCGTGGAAAGTGTCGGTTAAAACCCTAGACTAGTGTGTATTCGTGTATCCTCTTGTGTCTAAAGTTCTAATGAATGTTGACATTATCCACCGTCAACAACTCCCCCAAGCTTACCTTTTGCCTGTTCCTTGGCAAACAAACTAAGCCTAATTTTTATTATATTTGGATCAGGGATTGCTACAATATTGTTATTCTCTCCAAGTACATATGCTTTCAAATAAAGATATTCCTCCGGATTAAACAGTATACATTCTAACCTTCAAACTTACCCATTTTACCTTTAATTATAGGGCTTCATAGCTTTTGCATAAGTCTTGAGCAATCGAAAGATAGAACAATCAAGTCAAACGCTATGTCTCGAATTCTTTGCAATGCTAATATTCCAGAGTTTTCATAAGTTTTCAAAATAAAACTCAGAGCTTCATTGTATGACACCCTCAAGTCTCTCAATGTATGTGGTATTTATGGTTCTCTCTTAAGGCATTTATGATGTTATGCCTCCTACTGCTAAGGATATATATGGTAGAGCTTATAGGATTGGCAATAACAAGGGTAGACATACTTGCAATGCATATATTATAAAGTCAACTAATGGATCCACGGAGAATCGAGGCATACAATCAAACCAAGATGTGCATGTGTATGGAATATGGTGGATAGGTGTATATATGGTATTTGTGGCTAATTCTAATTCTACTTTTACTCTTTAGAAATAACTCTCTTAAAACTTTTCTCAGGAAAAACATGGGCCATCTTTATTATTTTAAATCAGGGAGGCGGACGTCTTATACCCGTTGCTTTAATTGCGGGGACATTTGTCCATTTTACTCCCTTCTTCTCTCTTTTTTTCTTTTTTTTAGAATTTTACACAGCCACATGCATCCCTTGAATATAATAACCAATTAGAGAGATACAATAAGGACTTAGAGCATTAAAGATAGGGGTTTTCCTATGGGGTGTATATTTTTGGTGTTTTCTCCCAGTGTAGGAGAAAAACATTTCTTTGTGATGAACATGGATGGAAAATATGTGAATGATTGCGCTTACTCCCAGGGTAGGAATAATGCATATATGGACTAGAGTGTGTAAGTGATCTTGGTTTTAAAAGCATGACAAGACTCTCATAAGGCATTCAACACAGGTTGACTAAACTCAATGCAAAGCAGGCAGCTTAAATGTGAAAAAGTTTCCTATCTTCTAAAGATATTATTTCTGGCTTTGGTAGGAATTCATATTTTGTCATACAAGAGCTCATCATGTGGATTTTAAATTTTCAAAATAAACCTCCAGAACTTAGTAATGATAGGAATAAGATAAATAGCAGCTCATCCTTCATGAATCATATCGATCAACTACCTGGACTCAGCGCAAACTTATGCCTCCACAATTCAGGTTCAGAGTAAATTCTCCAATTAAAACAGCAGTGTTTAAAACTCGAGAAAGATTTAAGTTTGGCAACTAGATACTTGGCAAGAATGACAACAGAGCAACTATTCATCATCTCCAAAACAAATTTTAATATTCATCAAGTTTTTAATTGACTCTAGCCTAGACTAACTTAAATATACTATAACTAAATATTTATTTAGTTTTAAATAATTATGTATCTTTTTATCGTTTTGAATTAATAACCTAACAAAAGACTCTATGACTTCCGTGGACCTTCATGTGCCCATATATTTTTGGTATTTTATGACTATATAAAGTAAACTTAATAATTATCTAGGTGTAGTCACCTGATAACTAGGGGATGCTCCTCCCCCAAGCTGGATGTTTGTAATACTTGGTGTAGATGTCCTTGGCGAGCGAGCTAGCCAATAGCAGACCTGGTGGTTGCCACTGATAGACTCTCTCCTTGTCATAATATTGTTCCTGTATAAATATATTCCAAACAAAGGAACCAAAACTTGAGGCTCAAATTTTTAATAATGGGTTAGCGATCAGCCAAGGAGTAATTGATTATCTTCATGAGCAGATTTATGTTGCCAGATTTTAGCAGGATTTCATATTTTTTTTGAATTTTCTATTTATGATGCAGGAATTAAATATGAATGCTATTTTTATTATTTTTATTTTTATGCCACCACAGTAAATATTCTGGGGGGGTTACCATAAGTTTAATTACATGGGGCTTATAATGCCATAGATGATGTAGTAAATATTTTTGTAGTTTTTTATATTTTAATGTGCAAACATAATTATGCTACTATATATTAAAGTAAACTTACTAGTGAACTTAAGTAGATAATTACCATTCTAACCATATGGCTAGGGTATGGAATTTAAAGTCTACCGACAGGACTTAGACAGAGGAGAATACTTACTTAGTGGGTTCATTGTCTGAGGTCACCTCAGTCAATCCCCGTCTCGTGGTGGTGCAGCACGTACTTCTTCTTCCTCCTTCCATCTCTTTTCTGTTTCTTCTGCTTCTCTCTTCTCTAGCTCCAGCTCTTCAGCTTTGTTTTCCTTCTCCCACTTTTCTAGATGTGCTAGGATCTCTTCTTTTTCTGCCTTGGCGATCTGGTCCATTCTTCCAGCTTCCGCTTCCCACTTACTCCCGCGTGGTGCTTGTGTGTTCTCTTCTTGCTCCTTGTAGCAGTCCTTATACTTCACGATCTTGCCAGGAAATTCTTCCCATCCACAGTGAGGCTGGACAGCCTGATGGCGGCCTTGGCATCTTTGTAACAACCTGGGTTTTACCAAACACCAAAAATCTAAACTTTTTAAAACTTTTCTTGCAAACGTGTAAAACATGTAGTTGCTAGGTCGAGGCTAGGTTAAACACGGGAGAATGCTGCTAATGAAACGTCGCATACATATAGATTGATTGTAGGAGTTGCCCCATTTTTCGAGTCAGTTCCCAGTTGTGTGATTTTTCCGGTGTATGGAGTGCACAAGCCATGGCAAATTCTCTCTCTAGACCATAACCCGAACAATCGGAAAACCCCACTAATCTTCCATGGAGTCTATCTCAAGTCTTCCACTAGATCTTCTCCAAATCACACTAACTCGTATTCATGATGTCCCTTAAAATCCTTTGCCATAAAATGGGAAAAACTTTCTTCCTTTCTTTGGACCCAAAGCCCCCAGCAGGCCTCCCTTTCTTTCCCTTGCGCGCGGCCCAGCCAAACACCCCTCTCTCCCCTTTTTTCCGCAAGCAGGCCCAGCCCACGCGCACAAGCCGAGCAGCCCAGCTTTCCTCCTCCTGATTCCCTGCCTCACAGGCCCACACGCCGCCCCACGGGCCCAACTGAAGCACCACGGCCCAGTTGGCCCACGGCGCCCCCTGAAACCCTAGGCGGGCGCCGCTCCTCCCAGCCCAGCCGCCGCCCCGCCAGAAGCCGCGTCGCCGCAAGACGCTCAGCGCGGATGCCGCCACGTGTCCGAGGCGCGGAAGCCGAGAATCACCGGCCGCCATGCCACCCGCGTAACCCTAGCTGCTCGTGTATATAAGCGAAACAGCCCGCCGACGCTTCTTCCTTCTCCCATTGCGGCCGCGCGGCTGCGCCCGTGCGCCCGCGCACCACCCGCCAGCGGCGTGCCCTCTGCTCTTCTCCCTCTCCATGCCGCGGCGTGCTGCCACGCCACCGCCATCCGCCCACAGCGCCGCCGTCCCCGTCGCACCAGCGGCGGCTCCATCGCGAAACCCGCCCCGAACCCGCCCCGCACTCGGCCACGCCAAAGCTCCACCACGGCGTCGCCAGCTCCACCATCCTGCTCGGCGTTACGCCCACGCCCCGCGGCGTCGACCACGCGCCGAGCCCCTCGAGCCTCCGCCGGGCCGCCGCCTCGCCACGCCACGCCAGCGGCCCGGTCGCCCACGCCGGTCGCGCGCGCGTTCGACCGCCACCGTCTGCGGCCCGCGCCCGGACCCCGCTCCGAGCTCCTCTTCGCCAACTGCGCGCCGCCACTGCTCTTCCGCCTCCTGCTCCACTTTCTTCCTCCTCCTGCTCCGCCCGGAAAGCCACCACCGCGCCGCGCCGCGTTGGCCGCCTTGCCCGCTGCGCCGGCCGTCCATCCCGCGACGCAGACGTAGGGCCCCGCCTCGCCAGCGGGCCGCGCTGCAGGCCGGCACGCCGGGCTGCCTGCAGCCGCCCGCTGCTGGCTGGCGCTTCGCCACCAGATGCGCCCGTCGGGTGCAGCCCGCGTCACGGCAGGACAACGCCGCCCCGCCTTGCCTTCACGGCGTTCCCGTCGTGCCGATGCCGGAAGCTGGCGCGCGTCGCGCCCCCTCGCAGCTTGGCCAGCGCCCGGCGAGCTCCTCGATGCTCGAAGCACCCCTGCTCCGTTCTCGTCGGCGTGCGCCTTCTTTGGAGCCGTCTCGCCCCGCCGAGACGTCGTCCGGGCCATGGCCACGCTCCTAGCCGCTTTTGGCCGGCCCTCTGGCGCCGTCCCAAATTGCCGGCCGTACCCTCGGCCGGGTCGTGCGACCACTGCGGTAACCCCTTGGCGGCGACAGCGAAGCAACAGCCCCGTCCGGCCAAAATGACTGCTGCTGCTGCTCCATGACGCCCTACCACCTTGCCGAACCCTCTCGCTACCGCTGGTGAGCTACCATGGCCCAAGACCCCACCTTTCCCTCTTCCCGTCGACGTTTGGGCGAGATCGGCCATCGTGCGTGGCTTGTTCTTCACCTCCGCAGGGAAGCTGGCCACCCTCCGCCGCCTTTACGCTGCGTCCGGCCAAGCCCGGCCTTCTCTGGCCAGTCGCAGCCACCGCTGGCCAGGCTGCGGCCAGGCGCAGCCAGCCACGGCCACCCGCTGTTGGCCAGCAGCAAGCCACAGCCGGCCAGAGCTGGCCAGAGCTGGCCAGACGTGGCTACAGTTAGCCGCTGCTGGCCACCAGCCTCCTACCACCTTTTGGCGATGCTCCGTTGCCGGCCACGCCCTGCTTCCCCGCCAAGGTCGAATCCGGAACCCCGCCGACGCCGTCCTCGGCGTCGGCAATGCTCTTGCTTTTTTTGTTCATATTCACACATGTTGCATTGTTATCCATATCTATATCTATGCCTATGCCGTGCCTTCAAGGGATTATCCCTCGTGATGCTATGGATGTGTGCTACTCGTGTGGTCGATATCTTGTGTTCGTTGTGTTTGTATGGTGTGTATGCTTATCCGTGGACCGAGCCATCGAGCGGTTGGGAGAGTGGCGTGTGTTTGAACGTCGATCGCGAGTTAAATCTCGCCAGACCGTAACGCCGAACACATCCCTTCTCTCGTGCTTTTAGTTGTCTCTGTCGTGCTACTATTGTCGCGACCTGATTCGACCCTAGGACATGGTCACCAGGGACTTAGCGATGCGGATATTACCCGTATATGATGAGCCCCTCATGACCTAGTCTAATGGGAGACGAAATAGGGAGTGACGGTTGTGATATGACGAGCCAACCCGTGTAGGTAAAGCTTATGGCCGCGAGTCATCTCGCCATGACCATTGGGCTCTACCTCTTTCCCCTCTCTTACTTTCTCTTACTCTTTTCCCAAACCACCTCGTATGCTTGTGCCATGTAGACCATAGCATTCCTTTGGACCTAGCGGTGACAACCGCATCGCTATGGACCCTAGGAATAGCATTGTGCTGCCCTAGTAGCACGGAGGTCGTGGTGCCCTACAAGTTGGCGTGAATTGTGGAACCGTGCGAGACTTAGGTCTCTTTTTCCTCCAACCACCGTCCCTTGCCATGACGGGTAGGTTGGAGGTGCGCGAGACCATTATACTCTTTTTGCTCTCCTTTCGATCCTCGCTAGTTCGGTAAGGCGTGGATTGACTCTCTTGACCCCGAGTACTTCGATTATTGACTATTGCCATGTCATGTGGATCGAAGTGCCGTGGAAACCACCCCTTTTTTCTCGATTTTTTGCACCTACTAGTGTTCTCTTATTCGCCTCTCGGTTTCATTCCCTTGATTCCGTCAATCACAATGGCGAGTGGATCAAAAGGAAGGCGAATCCTGATTTTCTCCTTCGAGGTTCTTTTTCGTGCTTAAGCCCTAGTATGCTTGTACCTATTAAGACCTAGCATTCCTTGGGTTCTCGCGGTGACAACCGCACCACTAAGACCATAGGGAATGTTTTAAGTGCATTGAGTACACCTTGGTTGAGGTACCCTACTAGCGGAGAGGGCACTCGCGCTCTCTTGTGCGTCGCTCCTCTCCGATGCCCTGCCTTCTTACCGTGGCATGTGCATTGGAAGGAGTGGGCCACTCTGCTCTCTTTTCTACTTCCTTTCTTCCCCACTAGCTCGCTCTGTTCGATCCCGTCTTGACTACGATGATTGGATCAAAGACCGGGCTATCTCTTCTAGTCGGCGAAGCTATGGTCTATGTCTCATTCTTGGACCCGTGCGAGTCGACCCGATCGACCGTTGGAAAACCATCCTCACCAAGGATGAGACCGAGACCGTGACATGGACATGCCTAGCTAACTCTCTTTCTCTCTTCCCCTGTTGTGCTACTCTCTTCCCGGCTCCCGACGTTGTTGTGTCGTGCGGGTCGAGAGGACCTGTAGCCGCTCCTCTGTCGTTTGTGTTCCAATCTCTTTTGCTACCGTCGGCTACCATGACGGGTAAGCTAAAGAGCCTCAGAACCCAGTCACAATTCCTCTGTTCGTGTTAATCGTTCTTACTCGAATCTTAAGTGGTAGTTGTGACTTGCGGGTTAAAGGCCACAAGGGCCAAACCCTATTGTTCCTATTTCCCTTTCCCTCTTGCTTGTGATCCCCTGGTCCCTGCCAATTTCCATGACGTTCGGATTGAGAGACCACAAGCCGTGGTGTTTGTTTAAGTTAAGATAGGATCAAGGCCTCCTCTCTTGGAGCCGTCATGGTCGACATGGTTGACCCGGGACGTCTGGACTATTTCGAGGCTTCGATCCGAGCTTATGCTTAACAAACAACCACCTCTGTTTGTTTGGAGCCCAAGGATTGGACACTTTCCACGAGGGCTAAGTCTTTTCGGTGTTTGATCAGAGTTATCTAGTTTCTTCTATATCTTGTTGCCTTTTTAGGGAGTATTGGATTTTGGTTAGGGAATTGATTGCTCTTCATCTTGTTTGTCGCTATACCGAGGTAGTTGCATGCGGTGACAATGGGCGGACCGAAGATCTGCTAGAGGGAGGAGACATGAAGGTCAACCAGATGTGGATGACAATGGATTGCTATGAACAGGTGCCACGTCCCACCCAACCTTGCAGAATCCTATTAGACATGCAATATGTAGTCGCTAGCGCTTTACTTTATGCAAATGAACTGTGATAGGATGCATGGTAGATTGCTTGATAAGCCATTACCTTGACGCAACCTTTCTCCTGCACACCCGCTGCTAGGATAGATGCTCGCCTACCTCATGATACTTGCTACACACTTACACTTTACTCATACATGCTTGTGTGTGGCTAAGGCACGTGGTGCCGTGAACTGGATAACCGGGGATAACGTGGGAGAGATCTTGGCGTGTGTCTTGGGTGTGTGGTGAGGGTTGTGTCGACTGGGCAGGATCTACGACGAGTCAGGGGACAAGTCTTGCCGGAGGAGTGTGATCTGGGCACTCCCTATGTGAGAGAGTACCTGTGGCGGGTACATGTGATGTGAGTAGATTCCGGGTGGAGTGCCTTTGTGGGACGAATCCTCGGAATGGAGGTGCCATCGAGGCACAGGGCATCGAGCCCCCTTGTGAAGATATCCTGTCCAGTCCCTCTAAGGACTGATTGGGCGAGTATGCGGCTCATGGGACTCTTTCGTGCACACCACTCATCTCTGAATGGGCGGGGTCCGACTTGACGACTAGCTGGCCCCCTGCTACTACTACTAGGTTGATAGGTGATAGTGTAGGGAGGTACGGGTGCCGAGACCCACACCCTCCGAGACAGCGTGGTATCCCCTGGGATCCGGTACCACGTCTCACGCCTCTCGGCGTGCCGGTGGATCTCCGGGGTGCCCCAGAGCTGAGTGGTAGAGTGGCATCGGGCCAGTTAGGCGGCAGCTTGGTATCAGCCTAGGCGAGGCATCGTCGATGATGGTGATCTTGTGGTTCCAGGTGTACAAGCTCTGCAGAGTTACTAAATCTGTAGTATAGCCGTGTCCCCGGTATGGACATTCCCTACGAGTACCCTCATTCGTTATAGTGAGAGGAGTCCTTCTTTTCTCCCCCTGGGTGTGGTTGGATTCCGGCTTAGGCCGTTGAGGCAAGGAGGAGCGGGAGTCTTCCTTGCCGACTAGAGAGAGTGAGAGTGTGGTGAGATGTGTGGATATGGATATGGATATGGATGGGATGGATGGATGTGTGGATGAGATGGGTTAAAACTTGATGAACTATATTATTTTTACTTTATGAACTGGCATAGGAAAACTACAGCCAAATATAGGCCTTTTTCTCTCTACCCTTGCATTCCACTTACCACATAGCAAAGCAAAGCATAGGGTGGGAGCCAGTGGCCAGTACAAATCGTACTGATAGAGTTGAGCAGGTTGGTACCCGAGGAGGCCTACGACGATAATGGAGCTGGAAGGACTAGGTGGTCTCGTTCCTACACTCAAGTTTGGTTAAGGAGATTAAGTCTACGTCCGCTGATACTCTACCCCGACTCTGATAATCGCCTGTGAAGGAGGAGCCTTCACCTCTACGGCGCTACGCCTACTCTGATGCTGACCTGTGTGCGAATATCGCTAGGATACTTTGTACTTAGGTATGCCTCCAAGTGTTGTAAAACCTTATAACTTGTACCTTTTTGTGATGTATGAACTGTGGTATCAACTGTAAATGATGTACTCTGTGGATTTCCCTTCGAGGAAATCGTGGGTCATTTCAGTCTTCTCCTATCGCGTTGCTTCAGAATCTGTTCCTGGTTAACAAGTGTTCTAAATTGATAGTGTACCTTTCCAGTAGACAAGTTGAAGTGGATCTGTCCGGACCCGATGTAGATGTTCGCGTTGGCTGTGTAAAAAAAGGTCTTCCCAGAAGGATCAGGATTCATCATCTCCCTGCATATCAAGAACTAGAAAATCTGCAGGTATATGTTGCCCTTGAATTCTTACCATGACATCCTTGACCACTCCTTCGGGGAACCTTAGTGATTGATCCGCCATCTGCAACTGAATAAATGTTGGGTATAAAGGTAAATCAAATAGATCATCATATACCTGTTTTGATATTACATTGCAGCCTGATCTGGTGTCATAGATGGTGTTGGCGAAGGTGGTGTCTTTTATTGTGCATTCAATAATTGGTATACCTGGATCACCTCTCTTTGTTGGAAATGGCTTGGGTAGCATATGATCATTTTCTGTATTGAGAGCAGTGATTAGTTGAGTAGTTTCTTCAGGTGCATGCTTGATCTCCCTCCATCTTCTATTGCTTCTATTATTTCTTTTCTTCGGCACTGATTGCTGTAGTTGCTCTTCTTGTTGATGGAATTGCTTCGGGGCTGCAGGAGCTTTTAGGACGTGGTTCTTGAACGTGAATCTTTCTTTCTTGTCCTTAATGGATAGGACGATCTTGGTGTACTCCGCATAGATGAAGGCTTTTGTTGTGCACAAGAATGGTCTACCCAAAATTATGGGTGCCTTCTCATCTACTCCTGTCTCCATGACCACAAAATCAACTGGGACATATGATTGTCCCACTCTGATGACAACCTCTTCTAGTACTCCCTTAGGGTAGCAAATGGACCGATCTGCAAGCTGCAAACGCATATTTATGTACAACAGGAGATCATTTAATATTTTCTCATAGATTACCTTCGGCATAATGTTGACACTAGCGCCGAAATCGTAGATAGCCTCTGGAAAGTTATGACATCCTATGGCGATAGGAATGACAGGCCTTCCAGGGTCTCCCATCTTCTCAGGTAGAGAGCGGTCAATCCACTGTACATCTTGGTAATTACCTTGTCGAGGTTGCTGATTCCACCTTGGTTTTGTTGAGGACGATAGTAGGTGTTGTTGTTGATGAAGTTCACATCCTCTTGCAGTGTAGGGCAGCTGATAGCCGAGTGCCCGTAGTCTCCGCATTCTTCACATGTCATATGAGAATCATTGATGTGCATGACTTCCTTCTTCTCTATATCGAGCTTCTTCATAATGAGGTCTAGCTTGGCAGTGACCATATCAGTTTCCTTGAGATGATGGATTCCTCCTCCTTTCTTGCGGGGCTGAGTACGTTCTTCATTACAGCTTGAATTTGAGGCCATCTTCTCAACAAGTGCTTTAGCATCTGAGAGCTTAAGTGACAGGAAAGCTCCCCAGCTGTAGCATCAATAGACTCACGGGTGCTAGAGACAAGCCCGTGGTAGAAAGTCTGCATTAATAGCCACTCCTCTATCCTATGATGAGAACAGTCTTCTATATAGTTCTAGAATCTTTCCCATGCTTTAGTGAATGATTCATCATGTTGCTGTTGGAAACTTGCAATTTTCCCATGCAGAGCGTTTGTCTTGGCGGTAGGAAAGAATTTTGCTAGGAAAGCGATTGAGCACAGGTCCCATGTAGTGTTCTTATCTTTGTTGGTGTAGAACCACTGCTTAGCTTTCCCCAATAATGAGAATGGGAAAAGGCGGAGTAAAATAACATCTCTTGGTACTCCTTTGATCGTGAAGGTGCTGCAGATTTCTAGAAAATGTTGTAGGTGTGCAGCCGTAGAGAGGGCACTGACAGGCCGGCACCTTCTCCTAACTCTTCCCTCACTCTCCATCTCACTATTATCTAAAGACTAGATCCTAGAGAGGACTAATCTTCTCTTGATGGCTGGCCTCAGAGAGGTTATCCATTCAAGGAACACCTCTCAATTAGGGTTTCAGAGAATTGCAAATGAATGTGTTATGCCCTAGGGGGGTCCTGCCCTCCTTTTATAGCCTGATGGGATGAACATGAGCCCTTGGATCAAACCGACTTTGACGGACGGCTGAGATTGAAACCCTAAGGCGGTGGAGCACGTGGGCCGAAGCTGGGCCCATTTGGCCACTGTAGCAGACCGGCCGGTCCAGAGCCAGACCGGCCGGTCTGGCTCCGGGGCCGCTCACGGTCCGCTTCGGCGTGGTGTCTTCTCGCGCCTTCTGGAGTCTTCTAGTGCAGCCCCGGCTTTAGAATTAATATCTTTTCATCCGGAAGTCCGAAAAAGGCAAATGATATGTCCATTTCGATCGTCTCGACGATCTCTTCGCAATGGTGTGTTCTAATTCATCATTTGAGGTGCTTGTACTCTATCATATTGGTCCTTTTTGATAGCTTTTCTGATGTGTACCTATAGAAATAAGGATTCACCAAAACTTATGAAATTCCATTAGTGTAAACCCTAAGTCTATGTTGGTGATCGCCAATGTGCCTCTTTCAGGAGTTAGTTGATGGGTAAATTTGGTCATTAACAGCCATCAACAACACCCCCACACTTAACCTTTGCTAGTCCCTTAGCAAAGCTAAGCTCAGAAAGCTTATCAAAAGATATGTGTAAGTTCAAGCATTGTAGCCAGTTTGATGTAACTCCTCAGAAGTATACCTGTATTTAGACAAAAATTCTCCTCCAAGCTTAAGTAATAACTGATCTGACTTTCAAACTTACTCATGTTACCTTTGACTATGGGGCTTATCAGCTCTTACTTGGGTCTTGAGCAATTAAAAGATAGAAAGATCCAGCCAGGCACTATGTATCAAGTTCTTTGTTCAACTATCATTCGGAGTTTTTAGAGATTTTCAAATAAAACTCAGAGTTTCCCATATATGACACTCTTAAATCTCTCAATGTATGTGGTATTTGTGGTTTCTCACCAAGGCAGTAGTGATGGTTGCCTTTCTTTTCATCCTATAACTAAGGCTTATGTGGAGCTCATAGGTAAGGAGAAAACTTGAAAGAGCAAACCTGCAATGCATATGTTGTGAAGTCAAACAATGGATCCATGGAGAAACAAGTTATATAATCGAATCAAGATGTGCAAGTGTATGAATATGGTGGGACCTAATTCTACTATGCTCCTTGAAGACATATCTCTCTTTTGGAATTTGAAACTTGGCCGAGAGTATGAGCTATCTTTTTATTTTTTTCTTTTTTTTCATCAGGGAGGCAGGCATCTAAGTACCCATTGCTCTTGGACACTTGTCCATTTTTTTCCAACTCCCTTAGTTTATCTTTTTGTTTCATGATAACTTTTGCATAGCTCATAACACTCCTTTTGGCACAAAAGATTTTTGAGAGATAGCAATAAGAACATGGAGCATTTATTGGGTGGCTATATAATGGAAGTGTTTTTGGTGTTCTCTCCTAGTGTAGGAGCAAAATATTTTTGGATGGGTGTAGATGGAATGGCATGTTGTTGTGCCTACTCCAGGTGTAGAGTAGTGCATGTGAAGGTAGAGTGTAAGTGGATCTTAATTCAAGAGCATGACAAAACTCTCACAAGGGTCACAAAGGTTGACAAAACTCAATGCAAGACAAGCAGCATATATGTGGAAGTTTATCTAGCCTATCTCATCATGTTGGGCTCTGGTGGGAATATAAGCTTTGTCATACAGGAACTCATCATGTAGGGTTTTTGCATTTTTCAAAAGATAAATCTCCAGAACTTTAGTGTCACTCAGAACAAGATAAATAGCAGTTTAAACTTTCTCAATCAGATCAATCAAGTACCTAGACTTAGTTCAAGCATATGCAACCCACAAGTTTTAGACTCAGAGCAAATCTTCATGTCAAAACAGTTAAAGCCAAATCTCGGGAAAACCTATGTCTAAACACTAGGCACTTCAAAGGTGTTATGAAAGAACAGCTTTTCATCATTTTCATCTCTAAGGATCATCTTCAGGGCTTGCCTATTTATTGACTCATATCTAGACAAATATTTTATTTGGTTTTACATTTTTAAGATTCATACTATATAAGACTCTAAAGACTCTAAAAGCATGGACCTTCATGTGTCCATATATTTTTGGTATTTTAAAGTTTTCTTATGATACTATGGTGAACCTTCATGTGCTCACATATTTTTGGTATTTTTTATGACTGACTCGATAATCACGTAGGTACACTTACCTGGGTACCTAGGGGATGCCTTCCCCCAAGCTGGTTGTTGTCGTGGTTGAGCATTGAAGCTGAGCAGTCCTCATGGTGGAGCTCATGCTTACAAGAGCAAGTGTAGCCAGAAATCTTGATCTCATCCGACAAGAAGTTGCTTCCTCCACACAGTGACTAGCTGTGTGTTGGGAAGGTGTACTTTGAGTGATGTCGATGAAGATTCCTAGGTGAACTAGCTCTTAGAGTCATCCTGCAGCAAACATCTCACAAAACACCAAAACTTGTAGAACGAATTAGGGTAAGCAGTTAGTGGTTAGCCGTTTCACGGACTGGTTGTTGTGAGAGATTTTCAAAGGTTGTTATAATGTATACAGTGTAGCAAGATGCTAAATGATTATTTTTAGATTTTCTATTTTTATTATGCAGGAAAGAAAACATGTATGCATGATTATTTTTGTTATTTTTATGCCACCACGATGAAGACTCCTACGGGCTTTTACACACCATAGAACTATTCACATGGGGCTTTAAGTTTTATAATGCATGAATTATCTAACAAGATGAATATATATTTATTTTTGTTATTTTCAATGCAATGCTAATGCAGAAAAGTAAACATGCTAAAGAGAAAATAATACATACAATACAAGAATGTAAATATGGATAACTACCAATGTTACCTCATGGCAAGGGTTCGGATTTTAACGTCTTCCGGACAAGACTTCTCCCTTCTTATTGATTCCTCCAGTGTCGATGACATGGAGTTTCTTTGGTGGGTAGATGGGAGTGCTTCTTCTCCAAGCTAGCTCTTTCGGTGAAGACAAAGATTTCTATGATGATGCCCTTTATGATGTGTTACCATCTTCTACCTAACCTGTCTTAGTTTTGAGTTTGGATTTTGCTTTGACAGGTCCAGGACCTTCACTTGTGCAAAGTAGGGAATTAACTCCCTCACACTTGGATTGAAGTGTGTCCTGCTCATGGAGACAAGGCAGAGATCAAGTGCATGGGCTCTACTAGTGGGAAAACACCAGCAGAACCAAAACTTCTGTTCCACATCTCTGGTCCTTGGTCACATTGAATAACATGGAGTTGATGTTATGTGCTTTGTTCAACATTGTCATGAGAGGTAGGATCAGAAGGTTGAGCAAGGATGTAAGATTTAAGTTTATTAGGCTACAAGAGTTGAAGTGCTTAACCCAAGGAAGGATTGTCTATCTATACATGATGTGTCGATTTTTACATGATCATGACTATCATCTTCCAAGCATAAGATGTGCAACTTTTTAGCTCATTTAGTTAAGACTATGGATCAAGA
The DNA here is from genome assembly GCA_015844335.1 of Chrysopogon serrulatus. Classification (NCBI taxonomy): domain Eukaryota; kingdom Viridiplantae; phylum Streptophyta; class Magnoliopsida; order Poales; family Poaceae; genus Chrysopogon; species Chrysopogon serrulatus. Next base: position 166,284 of record JADLZL010001694.1, on the reverse strand, counting down.
TAGTGATGTTATAAACAACTTTCAAGAACTAGACATGTTGAGTTAATCAGGATTGATCATGGATAATTATTACTCAAACGTGTTAAGTTCTTTATTTATGTTCATACTAAAACCAAGGAGAAGCATTTTAAGTTGTGACCATTTACCTTTGGATGTTACCTTCATCATTGGAGCACGATGACACCATGTGATGAAGAGTAGATGACTCTTGATGGTCCTTTCCTTTTGCTCATTGATTTTCTTGTTTGGACAGCCTCACATCTTGAATTGTTCATAGTGCCTCTTGTTTCTAGATGGTGCTCTTTTTGTCGTGCCATCTTTTTGCTCTTTACCATTTTGGATTTTCTTTCTCACTCTTTATGTTATGCCTGCACAGGATTAGTGGACAACACATACCCGAAGGAATATACCAATTTGAATGGGGGATTGTTATCTCTAATTTATGTGCATTAGCTCTATGCTATTAGAAAGATGGGTTTAGGATTATCTTAGCATAGTTTTTTTTATGTTTTATGCAACCATGGTTCAAGGCAACGGTAACTTGCAGTTGAAGACAAAGTGAATGATCTTTAATACTTATAGTCCTTCCATCAATGATGAATGAGCTGTGTCTTCAGTGTGCAAAGTTATTGGAGTTTGTCATGTGCCTTGCCTCATCTTTGATTTGAATTCATCTCTTGACTTACCCAGATTGGATTTTAGAAGTTTTCTGCAGGAGTTAGTCCAACAAAATATCTAGTGTCTACAAGAGCATACTTTCAGTTCAAAAATCAACCTAGACACCACGTCTAATTTGATTTAGAAAGATATTCTAACTTAAGCATCATGCTTAATTTAAAAGGCCTTTGGAAGTAAGATCAACACTCCTAAACTAAGCACCATGCTTCTTTTAAGCGATGTATGAAAATACTCCAAACCTAGGCATACTATAATAGACAACAATAGCATGAAAGCACTGTAGAGATTCATTATTCAAGTAGAGATGAAAGAGCATGATTGTTATATGGCAAGTTGAGCATGGCTTAAAGGTAGAGACAACCAAGAATAGCAACATGGCATAAGATTTTTCAAAGAAGCATCTCCCCCACACTTGAGTTCTTGCAAGGTAAGATCAAGTTTGGATGGATGTGATCTAATGTTGCATGATTAGTTGGACATACCTCACACCATCATCCTTTATTCTTCTTGCTTTAGATCTGAAATGGTTAGTGACAAGAATACCCAAAGGAATATTTTCACAATTATATCTCTGCGCTCAATTCATAAGGGCAGTTCAAAAAGTTTCATGTTGTCTATCGAAAGCGCTAGTCTCAGGACAAAAGCTCATTGTTGGGAAACCTCAGAATCACACTTCAAGATGGTGAAGTGGTTCCCCTCCAACACCAATATCTATCGACCTACCTCATGATCCGCACATCGAGATCTACAATGTTTATGATAAACATATGCATCTACAATGTAACACCCGTGTTTTTGCATCTATTTAAAAATCACTAAAATTTGAACTTTTTAAAACTTTCCAACAAATTAAAACTTGCTTAATTATTTTCCGCCAAACCGTTTTGAAAAATATAATTTCCAAAACCATGTATTAAAAACTCATCATATGCATGTATGTTCGAATGCTTGTTTGAGTGTTTGTGTTTTCTCTAGAATTTATTTGCAGCACCAAAATATTTTACTTGAATTTGTATCCCATCCTCTTGTTGAATCCAACTCCGATCAAATCCTTTCAAAGCCTTTGTCCCATGCGTGGGAAAAGAAATCTCCAATTAAGTAGACAAACCCAAGCCCTTGAGGTTAATTCCTAATCTCCCTTCTCCCTGACGTTAGGCACACGGGCACCGTGTAATGCGCACCTTGCACTCGTCGTTTTTGTCAAGTCTAGTCCCGTCCCTCCCGAGGCACGCCGCAATTCCGTGGACAGCGACAAAGACAAAGAGCAAGTCGAAATGTGAAGCGAAACACAAATGTGCACTTTGGTGCTTGTGCCAAACTCCGCGTGGACATCACGCCGCTGAAGCCTAGCCCAGCGAGTAAGCACTGCATGGCGTGGACGTTAGGCCGTTTTTCCCGTGTCGCCTACCTTCCGTCATATCCTCTTCGCCGACACGCACACGAGCACGCTGGCCCGAGGAGTCGCTGCAGGTAGCACGAGCATCGCCTTTACATGCACCGCCTCCATGCATGCAAAGATGGCCCATGGGTGATATTTTGGGCGTTACCGCCTCTTGCTGTGCGCGAGCTCCACTGCCCCATCGCGGAGATATTTTTCTTCACCACCGCCTTTGCTGTGCTCCACCGCCTTACCTCGCATATAAAAGGCCAGCGAGGCCGCCATGGCTGGACGGGCGGGAGCACACGCGATTGTAAGGTTGACGTTGTGCGGTCGTCACGGCCAAGCTCTCCGCGCCGAAAGCACCGAGCTGCCGGAGCCAGGGAGCACGCTACCGCCACTCTGTTCTTCCTGCGCCGCCGCCTCGGACCTCGCCACACCGCCGCGACCGCCGAAGCCGTCACCACCGGAGCGGCACGGAACTAGCTGATGTTCATCTTTGGAGACCGCTGCCCGGCTCGCGCCTCAAGCCCGCCCTCTCTGGGGTAGCTGCTGAGCCGAGGATGCTCGAGGACAACGCCGGGTTCGCCACCACCGGGGACACGCCTGCGCTTGCCCTCGGCCGACTAGCACCCAGGGAACACCGAGCGCCGCCACGCTCCCCTCTGCCGCCCGAGCCCGACCGCCGATCCGACGCCGCCGGCCGCCGGGTGGCTCTCGCGCTTCGGCCGTTCGCCTGCTGTCCCGCCGGTGGCCACCTCCACGCTGAGGCCGAGCGCCGCTGCAATAGAGACGTGCACGAACACGGGAGAACGTCGTGCGCCGCCGAGTCCGCGCACGCCTTGCTCGACGAAGCACCGGTCAAGCTCGCGCCGGAGCTGGACCATCTCCCCCGCCGCCGCCGCCCCTGTCCCTTGGCTTGCTCGCTCTACGTTTCACGTCACACGGAGGAGAGAGCGGAAACCCGTGGACGGAGAAGCTGCCTGCGCACATGGCCATCCACGTCCACGGCAACCAATGGCGGTTTCACTACTGCGGGACCCGGCTGCATGCAAGACGCATTTCCCCCTCTCCTGCACACACGTAAACCATCCATAGGTGCATGTGCTGGTGCATGGGTGCTTGGCAGCCTAGCCCCACCACTGCCCACATGTCAGCCTCAAGGACAGGCGGGAGAATGCGCGTTTACACGGGAAATGTATACGAGAGACTATAAGTAAGCCCTCTTGCCCTTTCCAAAATTCCAGAAAAATTTCCTAAATAATCTAGAGCCACCCTAGACCCTAACCAAACTCTCCTCAATCCTTTACCATTGCCCAAAATTCCAGAAATAATCTCCAAGTTCCCTTCCATCCGCGTTTTGTCGATAAAACACATCAAATTCATATCTCCTCCATCCTAAATCCAAACATCTTATTTCTTCCACTAAAAATCTTCCAACATCATACCCTACACACCCATCTCTTTTTCCATAATTTTTGGTGCCCATTTAAATTCTAGTTATGTGTGTTTTGCATGTTTTGTTTGGCTTTTCCTTGTTTGTCGACGCTAGACGGCGTAGGATAGAAAACGTGGAGAAAAACCGATGGACCAAGAAGTACACCACACAAAGGAATTGAAGCAAGAGGCATAGGAGTCGAAGTCCTGGAATGGAGGATATATTCGTCAGCGAGCGAAGGCAAGTCCTAACACCCACCTACCTTTCTCTCCACATATATATTTACTATTCCTAAACCACTTCCCCTCCATATACTATCACATTTCTAACCAAACTTCACCTTTCCACCGTCACCATATTCCACCACTTTCACCATATAACCTACCACCCCCACTTTACATTAATTATCAAATAAATCCTATTTATATTATTTCATGTTGATAATATTACCAGAATTTATGTTGCGAGCATGTGATATATGTATGATGAATATTTGTGATTTAATATGAAAAATATGATATTTTTAAGAACATGAACCGTGATGTTAACTGAAATGGGTAAACTCAACTATTTTCTCGACAGGGGAGCGAGTGGGGGGTAATTCACGTGGTGCGGATTACCTTTAGCGGGGATCGCCTAGTGAGGGTTCCTCGTAGGAGATACTCGCTTCGGTCATATAAGGACCGGTTCATTTGCCATCTCCCTGGTCAAAAACTCGTACAGCCACATGCCTATACGGGTAGGCTTGATCTCACACCCCGTTAGATTGAAGTATGGTCTCACTTAGGGGGCCGGTGTAGGCAACGGTAGAGCAGGAGAAGGCATGGATGCTGGGTGATCTTCCATGGCCTGGTTGGACGTGGTTGCTATGTGATCCTCCACGTTAAGCCCTTGAGATTTTTGGCCGTGTTCGAGCCCTATATATTTTGAGAATTGATTATGAGACATGGTGTCTCTATGTGATGTGTGTTTCCAACCCCTAAGCACTGTAGCGGGAATATATGGAAATCTAGGGTAGCCCCCCAGCGGGTACGAGATCTCGTTAGGCCTGTCGTGCTATTGGCCTTAGTGACGACTACGCCTATCTTGTGGGGAAATTTGTACACCTCTGCAGAATATATTGAATCTATTCGAATAGCCAAGTCCTTGGAATGGGCAAACGCCGATGATGAGGTCTCAAATGATTAGATGTTTTATAAAAGGGAACGGTGATAATTTGGTAAGTTGTAATTAATAAACTCCGGGAACTGGCGAGAAGGGTTAATTCTTTCCCAGGGCCCAAAACTATATTTTATATACAACTTTACTCTTAACATATATATATATATATATATATATATATATATATATCTCCACTGTCATAACCTACCTTCATTTTCAGCCTTCGCTATCCACCTCACCAACCCTAAATTAGGACTTGCTGAGTACGTATGTACTCAATCCCTCCATTCTATGTTTTAGGAGAGAAGTCGTGGGAGCACGCATAAAGGACGGAGCTACCAAGGCTGCGGCAGGATGGAACCATAGGAGCATACACGAAGACGAAGCTGTACGACTACGCGAAGGAGCTACACTAGAACTACTAGGAACAAGAAATAGGAATGCACTTAAGGATAAGGTTTACGTCTACACTCCAAGTTGCCTGTAGGAATGGAGCCACAATGTCTTAGGATCACTATGTATTAACTCTGATGTTGTTGTAGGGCTCATGGCCCAAGATATGTAAATATAGACCTTGTAATATGTTTCCTCCGTTATTAATAAAAGTATGGTTTTTGATATAAATCTTGTTGATCCGTGCGTATCAGCTACTGATCCAGGGACTGATATGTGATACACAGTGGACCCTAAAATAAGGGCCCGACATACAACCTCCCTTTTAAAGTTTTTATGGACAGGATGTATGAGGGGGTTGAAGATCTCGAGTGTGGTCATGGTAGAGAGACCATGTAACATCCCTGTTAAACCTAGAACCCAAAAATCACAGCTTTCAAAAACTTTTTCAAAAACTAACCCATACATGGTGAGTATCATGCAGGAAACCCCCATAGTGAGTTGCATTAGCTCCTAAACTCAAATTAGTGGCACGTGCATTGATTTTCTTTTTATACATGTGATTTGCCTCTTTCCGATTTTATGTGATGCTAAGTAAATTAAATAAACGACCTTTGGTGACATGTGTACAACCAATGGAAACCACTTTGACCAGACCCCAGGCTAACCTAGGTGGACCCACCAGCATGTATGTGCATGGATGCACTCTACATGGGTATATACATGTATACATGTGTATGCTTATAGTTAGCAATATGGAAAATGGGAAAAAGAAAAGGGGAAGGAGGGGAGGAAACCAACCAAGCCGAACCGGCCCGGCCAGCTAGCCGGCCTCTTTGCCCATCCCGCGCCCCCTTCCTCACACACACACGCGCTGCCCAAACCCACCTTACCCGCGCCCCCCTCTTCCCCACATGCTCGCACGGCCCAGCCAGCTAAGGGCGCCCGGCCGAGCGGCCCGCACAACCGCGCGCCCCATCCTCTCGGGGGGGAGGCGATGACGGGCGGGCCCCAACGGACCCACCTGTCATCCCCAACCTTTATCCCTCCCTTTTTTTCTCGGCGAAAGCGAGCACCCGCCCGGGCCGCTGGATGCCATCCTCGCCGTCCGCGCCAAACCGCCACGCGCTCGACACCCGATGGCCGCCACGCCGGGCCCTCCCACGCCGATGCACCACAACCCAACAAGGCGGGCCGCGGCATGGACCCGCCGTCGTGGACGCCATGGTTCTTGCCGCCACTCCCCTTTTTGACCCGCCGCTCCAAATTGGGCGCCCCCGCGCCCAAAGACCATCCCGCGCCTCCAAAACCCTAGCCGGGAGCCGTAGATGGCCTCCACGTGCCCCCAGGGCCTTTAGACGCCGTCCGCCCAGGCCTCCCATGGCCGCCGCCCCTATAAATAGGGCACCTCCGGTGCCCTAGCTCTCCTTCCGCACCCCCGGCCCCGGTGGCACCAACCACACACCACGCCACTCAGAAGGGGAGGGCGAGTGAAGGAGAAGGCGACCGGAAAGCGGCCACGCCGCCCGGCGGGATCGCCGCCATGCGGAGCCGAGGTGAGCAGCGCCCGCCCGTCGGCTCACGTCACCAAGCGGCGGCAACGCGCGCGGCACCGACTCATCACAGGCTACAGAATCGCCCCGCGCCCGCTAGCCCTTCTCCCATGACACCGACGGTGAGCACCCACCTCCGCCGCCCAGGCTGCGTTCTCACTTCCTGGCGGAGGCCACCATGAGCCTCAATTGGTCGCTCAAGGCCGCCTTGGAACACGGCACGCGCACACACGCGCGCGCACACACGCACGCGCACCGCGCGCACACGCACACGCTGCACGCATCGATCGCGCGTTCCCGACGCCACGCCAGGCCTGCCGCGGCGGCGCCCGGCCGTGGCGCGGCCGTTCCACAGCGTGTCGCGGCCACCATGGGCGCGGCGATGGGTGAAGCGGCTTTCGCCTGCGCCACCGTGCACTTAGCCGCCTACACCGCGGGGGGGATTAGAACGCCTCGACAGACCCACCTCTCCCCACCGGGCGCCATCACCGCGAGGCTTCCACCAAGACGCCACGCTGAGCGGACTCGCCAAGGAGGAATGGTCGCCGCCAGTCACCTCTCGTCGACTGAACGCGACCCCACTTGGGAAAAAGGGGCGCCCTTTGCACCATTCCCGCCTCGACGGTTAGCGCCGCCGCCACCGTGCTTCCACCGGCGCCGATGGCATGGCCACGCCCTATCGCACCTTCACCGCTGCCCGAGCGCAAAGGAAGCTGTGACCTAGAGGCCGCCACGAGCCCTGCACCGCTTTTTGACACGCACTACACACACGAGCACGCGATGGTTCCGCCGCCACCGCACTCCGGCGAGGCCGCGGCTTCCACCGCGGCCGCCTAGATGGCCAAGCCGCCCCTTTTCGCCCCACAGGTACATGCGCCGGGGGTATTGGGAAGCCAATGAGCCCCCCAGCCGCCGAGAGTCACCGGGGAGCCACGCGGGCGGTTCGCCGCCGGCGGCTCTGCTCCGGCCATTCGGCAGGAGTTGGGGAAGAAGCAAAGCCCCCCGCGAGCTTGGTGAGCTCGGCTCGCGGTGGACCCGAGAGGGGAAGCGAGAGGTGGGATGTGGTCCACCCGTGAACCAACCGGGGTTCCGCGGTGCACCGGCCCTCGGTCCCACGGTGCACCGGCCCCCCGCACACCACAACCCGGTGGAGGCCTAGGCCGCCACGTGGGCCACCCTCCCCGGCTTGACACGTGTCCCGGCCGGGGCCGGCCCAACCCGGCCCTCGATCCGGCCCACCTAGGCCCACACCGGGCCCGGTCGGCGTTGACCATTGACCGGTCAACGTTGACTGTTGACCTGGCCCCACCTGTCAGTGACCCCACCAGAGCCAGCCAATCACAGCCTGCCACGTGTCACCTTTTTCTGAAATAATAAAATGAATTTCTCTTTTTCAGATTTGAATTTAATCTTCGAAAAATCATAATAAATCCATTTTAACTCCGAAAAATATGAAACCAGTGTCCAAATTTTTCTAAAAATGAGCTCTAGGTCATAGGCTTATCCATGAGTGCATTTGCTTCTTTTAGTATTCAGTTGCTTCTTTGTGCACCTCTATAGGAGCCGCTAAACGCGGTGTTATGTCACACTTTTCAGAGACGGAGGAGCCGCCGACCGAGGAAGGAGAGGACTACGAGTACACCGAGGACCTGGGGAGACGACCCGACCGCGGTGCCACGTCCCACCCAACCTCTTAGCTCCTATCTAGACATGCAATAACTAGAAATGCTAGCGCTCTTTTATATGTCGCTTGCTGCTGTTGATAGGATGCATGGTAGATTGTTTGATTCAGCCTATGCCTTGTCGAAACCAATCCCCTGCATACCCGCTGCTAGGATTAGACTCGCGCGTATCATGTTTTATCTTGATGCTACTCACTTACTTCTATCACTACTGTTGATGTACTATGACTGTGAGTGGCTAAGGCATAGGGTGTCGAGGTTATGGAAACCGGGTTTTTGGGAGAGATCTTGGCGTGAGTCTTGGGTGTGTGGTGAGGGTTGTGTCGACTGGGCAGGATTTAGGGCAAGTCATGAGGACGAGCCATGCCGGGGGAGTGTGATCTGGGCATTCCCCACATGAGAGTACCTGTGGCGGGTATATGTGTTGGAAGAAGGTTCCCGGAGGAGTGCCTTTGTGGTACGAATCGCCGGAGCGGGGAGGTGCCGTTGCGCACGGGGCAATGGGCCCCTGTGAAGATGTCCTATCTAGTCACCCCTAAGGACTGGGTATGTTGTGAGAACCGGTTCATAGGACCACTCGTGCACACCACTCGTTCGTTCCCGGCGGGCGGGAAACGACTTGACGGTTAGTTAGGCCCCCGCCATTACTACTAGGTTGTCAGGTGACAGTGTAGGGAGGTACGGGTGTCGAGACCCACACCCTCCTGAGACAGCGTGGTGCCCCCTGGGATCCGGCGCCACGTCTCACAGTCTCAGCGTGCCGGTGGACTCCGGGGTGCCCTAGAGCTGAGTGGTAGGATGGCAGTGGGCCCGTTAGTCGGCAGCTCGGTATCAGCCTAGGCAAGGCACATCGCCGATGATGGTGATCTTGTGGTTCCAGGTGTACACGCTCTGCAGAGTTGATCGATCTATACGTATAGCCGTGTCCACGGTTACGGACATTCCTATGTTTCCACCCCCTCATGATTAGCGAGCGGAGTCCTTTTCTCTTCTCTTCCCCTGGGTGTGGTGGTTTTCGGCCTTGGGCCGTTGAGGCGAGGAGGAGCGGGAGTCTTCCTCGCCGACTTGAGTGAGAGTGAGGTGTGATGTGTGGATGATTATGGATGGGATGGATGGGGGGGTTTATGGATATAAATGGGTTAAAACTTGACAAATACTATTCAATTATGTTAATGCATAGGAAACCTAGAGTCTCAATTAGGACTTTTGATTACCCTTGCATCCATTTACCACATAGCAAGCTTCATTCATATGGGTGGGATTAGTGGCAAGTACAAATCGTACTGATACATTGTGGTTCAGGGGAGAACATCGAGTGGGAGACCGACGAGGACGACGAGGAGGAGTAGGAGTCTCGTGCTACGCGCAAGTGGATGACGTGTCGATCCGCTTCTACCTACCTTATGCTTTTCCGTATGTGTGTGTGAGTGTGATTCCGCCTTGAAGGCGATGTAATAAAGTACTTAAATACTGCTACTTGTACTCTCTAAGTTAATTATTCCGCTGTATGCGCACTTTGGACCGCTGATTTGTCGATGATGGCGATGAGCCCTTCGAGGCCATTGCATTATTGTACGAAAACTGTGACTTTTCCCTTCGAGGAAAAGCGGGTTGTTTCAGTTGGTATCAAGAGCCATATTTGCCCGTAGGATGAGACCCCTAGAAATGGCCGATTGATTAGGGTGAATTCTTTGTCTTCGGTTATATTTACCAACCTTGCATCTTTCTATGCATGGCTTATCTTATACTCTAAACCTAAAAGTTGCCCTTTTACCAATGTAGCTATGGAGACGCCGAACGAGTTGAGGACCAACGGGATGCACTATGGTGGGTTCGCCAAGCCGCCGCTGCCGAGGTGCTCTTGGACCTCGGGGTTAATCCCGAGCAGGTCCAATCGTCATCCGCGGGGAGAGGGGCATCGTTGCCATCTCCATCGAGGTGCCGCCAGTGAGAATCGGCCGCACATCCGTGGTTTCACGGAGCCGGAGGTCGACACCACCGTCGACATGTGCGTTCGATCCGTTGTGCGCACGGCCCTCCGTACCGTGTGCCGTAAACTCCCGCCCGGCTCCTTGCGCCCGGCCCCTTCGCATGCTACCCGGGGATTTCGACACCGACTCGGCGCTCCGACCCTACCGAGGCTCACCCGGCGTCGTCGAGCCGGTCGGACCCAGTCGGGTCCGCATGCTAGACGTGACCACCAGCTACGCTCTCGCCCAGGATCGTTACATAACGACCTTGGAGGCCGAGAACCGCCGGTACAGGAGCTTCTGCTCAAGACCCGACGACATCGTCGCCAGATGGAAGCGAGACGAAGCCGCTGCGAGACGAGCTCGGGCCGGGAGAGAGAGCCGCCGCCTCAAGGAGGCGGGCGGAGATCGCCAACCTCGAGACCAGGTTGGAGACTTCGGGCTCCGCAACAACTACCTGGACGGGCGCGTCCTCGAGCTCGAGAGTACCTTGGCCCGTACCACGGAGGCCCTCAGGGAGCGTGAGGACGCCACCAGGAACTTCAACCTCCGCTACCTGGGGCTTCTGAACGACATCAACTGGGGGAAGAAGGTGATGACCCAGGAGGCCGACTACGCATGGAACAACGTTCTCCACCAGGTGCAGCTCATGAAGAACGAGCGCATCGCCCACGACCGGCTCCGTCGCGTGGAGAAGGCCTGGAGGAGGTCGGACAAGCGGCGCGTCGACGAGTACCACCAGCTTTCAAGCAGGCCGTGGCCCACCGTGTACCGCCGCCCGCCCTTCGTCGAGGACTTTCGCCCGCACAGGACCCGGCTCAACCTAAGGGCCGCCGACACCAGCCACCTGCCTGCTCCTGCCGGGACTCCACAGATGGAGTCTGCGGTCACCTTCACCAACAGGTTGTTCTGGCCTGTTGAGCCTTCCACCCCTGCACCACCACCACCTCCACCAGTCGAGCAGCACCACCTAGGGCCCGAGCCTTCCACCCCACTCTCTCCCGGCTACCCCACCCTACGACACCTAGGTGTTCTACCCATGTTACCCGAAGTAGTGTAGGCTAGCATCCTTACATGTTTGCCTGCGTGGCAATCGAAGACATGTCTCACCTACCCCAGGATAGAGTAATTGTCACCCTTTTGGAGCCTACCTGCGAGTAGAGCGTTTCTCGCGAGTCTTCTAAGCGTAGCTGCTAGAGACATCGCCATGTAATAAAATGAATGTAATGGATGCTTGGATTTTATGCAATCTTTATGGATCTTTATGCTTCTTTGATTGAGTGCACTATTAGCGTTTTTCAAATTAATTGACTAACAACTTAACCACCCGATTTTAATGCAAACTTGGTATCTTTAATCAACCCCTCTAACAGATGTCCCTCCGCCGCTCTAGCCGCTTGTTGAACCGCCCGCAGACGCCGATGCCGGCAGTTCGTGGTCGTGGACATGGTCGCGGGCATGGCCGCCGTGGCGCCCGGCCGCGTCGGACACGTTCGATCAACTTCGAGGAGGACGAGGTTGTCGTGGAGGACGTTCACGAGGAGAACGAGGTGCCACAGCCCGCACCGGTGGAGGTGCTGCACCTAACCCACCACCGGCCGGAGGTGCTGCCCCTAACCCCACCACCGGCCGGGGCGCCGCTCCAACGCCACCGCCGCCTCGCCTCCGCCGCCGCCCCGCTCTTGGCTGAGGTCATGCAGCGCCGCACCCAGCTGTTGGAGACCTTGGCTGAGGGAGTACTTCGCCACCACGGAGGTCCGCCCAACGACTTCTAGCGCAAGCTTGAGGGCTTCCTGAAGCTGAGGCCATTGACCTTCGACAACTCTGACGACCCCATCGTCGCCCCTCGACCGGCTCAAGGAGATCGTGAAGAACCTCGACCTCACCACCTGTACGGGAGGAGTGTGTGGCCATCGCCGTACACCCGGCTTCGTCGGAGCTGCTCGAGCGTGGTGGGACAGCCTGCGACATGCACGCGACCCCCAAGCGCACATCACCCGGGAGGAGTTCGAGGAGGCCTTCGTCGAGTACCACGTGCCCGAGGGCGTGATGGACGCCAAGGTCGAGGAGTTCCACAACATCCAGCAGGGGTCCCTGAAGATCTAGGAGTACGGCAACCGCTTCACCTCCATGATGCGGTATGCCCCCGGCGACACCGACACAGAAAAGAAGAAAATGTACTTCTTCAAGAAAGGTCTCAACACGCGCATCAAGCTTTCTCTCTTTGGGCACACCTGCCACACCCTCCGGGAGATGATGAACAAGTGCCTGGAGATCGAGAAGGATCGCTTGGAGGCTGACCTATCCAAGGAGAAGAAGAAGAGACGCTTCGAGGGGTCGTCCCGCACCTCCGCTCCACAGAGGTCGCGTGGAGGGCTGCCCTCGCACCTCCGCACCCGCACCGCCAGCGCGCTCCGCCTACCGTGAGCCAGGGTGGTACCTACACCGCCAACTACCCCCGCCCTGCTCAGGGTACGAGCGCGTGGAAGACCCCCGCACCGAGCACGTGGAAGGCTACCGCGTCTACCCCCACAGGCGGCATCCCTTACACTTGCTTTGGGTGTGGCAAGCCCGGCCACAAGATTCTCGGCGCCCGACAGAAAGACTGCTGCTACACCAACGGCTCCAAAGACGGAAGCTGCCTGTCCCAGCGGCGCCCACGGGGTGCTCCGGGAGCCACCAGCGGCCGCCCGACCCACCTCACGCCAGGACGCCCAGACGCCCCCCCGACGTGGTGTACGGTATGTTCATGGTTAACGGAGCTAAGGCTTCGGTGCTTTTTGATTCTGGTGCTATATGATCATACATATCATCAAAGTTTGCACGAGAGAATCACGTACCCATCACTCCACGACGGGGAGCTGTTGTAACAAGTTCCCCCTTGGGAAACTTGAAGTGTACACACAAGTGTCAGGGAGTGAGAATAAACATCGAGGGTCACCCTTTTCTAGCCAACCTCACCCTTCTTCCTTCTAATGGTCTAGATGTCATCTTGGGGATGGATTGGTTAACCCAAAGACAAGGGCGTGATCTCATGCTCACCCGTGTATGTAGAGTTTACCCATCCCAAGGGTCATGTAATCGTGTGAGCCCAACCACGGCAAAAATCGGTCTCCATGTTGTGTGCCCTAGAGGCCCAAACCATGGAGAACGTACCTGTAGTGTGTGAGTATCCGGATGTGTTTCCCGAGGAGTTACCGGGAATGCCACCGGATCATGATGTTGAGTTCGTGATTGACCTCCTGCCTGGTACGGGTCCGATTGCCAAGCGACCTTACCGCATGTCGGTCGATGAGGTGGAGGAGCTCAAGAAGCAGCTTAAGGAGCTTTCTGATAAGGGGTACATCAGGCCTAGTGCTTCCCCTTGGGGATCTCCCGTCCTGTTCGTAAAGAAGAAAGATGGCTCGATGAGGATGTGCATAGATTACAGGAATCTGAATGCCGTGACTGTCAAGAACAAGTACCCTCTCCCAAGGATCGATGACTTGCTTGATCAGTTGAGGAATGCCAAGTTCTTCTCCAAGATTGACCTTCGATCCGGGTACCACCAGATGAAGATCCGGCCCGAAGATATACCCAAGACAGCCTTTATCACTGGTGCAGGCGTATGAGTTCACGGTAGTGTCGTTTGGGCTCACTAACGCCCGGCCTACTTCATGAACATGATGAACAAGGTGTTCATGGACGAGTTAGACAAGTTCGTCATCGTGTTCATTGATGACATACTCGCCTACTCGGCTTCAAATGAGGAACACGAACAAAGATCGAGGACGGTGCTTGAGAAGCTAAGGCGAGAATCAGCTCTACGCCAAGTTCAGCAAAATGTGAGTTACGGCTTGAGGAAGTTGCGTTTATGGGACATGTGCTTACCGCAGAAGGAGTGGCAGTGGATCCAGCCAAGATTGAAGCCGTGAAGGCATGGGAGCAGCCACGCAACGTGACTGACATTCGGAGTTTTCTTGGTTTAGCGGGCTACTACCGCCGCTTCATCGAGAACTTCTCCAAGATTGCAAGACCCATGACCAATCTCTTGAAGAAGACTAATGAGTTTGAATGGACTCGGATTGTGAGAGAAGCTTTCGGACTCAAGGAGAAGCTTACCACTACCCCGTGCTAGCCTTGCCGGATATTCGTCGGGACTTCGTGATCTCATCGCGATGCTTCCGGCCGTGGCTTGGGGTGTGTCCTTATGCAAAACGGGAAAGTGATCGCCTATGCCTCCCGGCAGCTGAAGCAACACGAGCAACGCTATCCGAGACATGATCTTGAGCTTGCAGCAGTTGTACATGCTTTGAAGATCTGGAGACACTACTTGATTGGCAACAAGTGCGACATCAACACCGATCACACGAGCCTGAAGTACTTCTTCACCCAGGAAGATCTGAACATGAGACAGCGAAGATGGCTGGAATTGATCAAGGACTACAACCTGGAGATCCACTATCATCCGGGGAAGGCTAATGTAGTCGCAGACGCGCTGAGCCGCAAGAGCTATTGCCACTACCTCATGACGAGTACCACCCCTCCTGAGCTATGTCGTGAGATGGAGAAGCTCCAGCTAGAAGAAGTGCCGAGGAGTCAGATGAACTTTCTAAGAGTGCAGTGCAATCTTGAAGAAAGGATCCACAAGGCCCAAGAGACCTGCCCTGAGATCACAGAGTTTCGAGAGCTCATGAGGATAGGCAAGTGTCCTGAATTCAGAGAAGATGGGCACGGAACCATCATGTACAAAGATCGTGTCTGTGTACCCCTAGACGAGAAGCTACGGGAAGAGATTCTGTTAGAAGGGCATGACTCCAAGTTCTGCATACACCCAGGAAGCACCAAGATGTACAACGATCTCAAGAAGACCTTCTGGTGGAGAGGCATGAAAGCAGACATTGTGGGACATGTGGCAAGATGTGATATATGCAACCGTGTCAAGGCCGAGCATCAAAGACCCGCTGGTCTACTGAACCCGCTCGACTTGCCAACCTGGAAGTGGGAAAGCATATCGATGGACTTCATAGTCGGGCTGCCCCGCTCTCCAAAGGGGCATGATTCTATTTGGGTGATAGTCGACAGGGTTGACGAAGGTGGCCCACTTCATTCCAAAGGAGCAACAAAGCAACCGACGCTCTAGCGACCTATATATCAAGGACATCTTGAGGTTACACGGGGCTCCCACAAGTATCGTGTCCGTAGAGGAAGCCAGATTCGTATCTCGCCTTACGAAGAGCCTTCACAAGGCAATCGGCACCCGACTTCGATTACATAAAGACCGCTTACCACCCACGCACGGATGGGCGGATTTAAAGAGTAAACCAAATCCTCGGAGGACATGCTTTGAGGGCTTGTGTACTCAAGTATGGGAAGGATTGGGAGAGCTGCTTGTCTCACGCAGAGTTCTCTTACAACAACAGCTACCAAGCTAGTATCAAGATGTCACCTTTTGAGGCCCTTTATGGAAGGAAATGCCGGACCCCACTCATGTGGTCCGAAGTGGGCGAGAGGTCGTTCTTTGGACCCGCCAAGATTCAAGAGGTTGAAGAAGGAGTCGCTCAAGTGCGAGAGAACTTGAGAGTTGCACAAAGCAGACAAAAGAGCTATGCCGACAAACGGAGGAGAGACCTCGAGTTCACAAAAGGGGACTATGTCTACCTTAAGGTATCCCCACTTCGAGGCACCCGCAGATTCCATGTGAAAGGGAAATTGGCCCCCAGGTTTGTCGGACCCTACAAAATCAGCCATAGGGTTGGCAAATTGGCGTACAAGCTCGAGCTGCCAGATGAGCTGATAGGAGTACACCCGGTGTTCCATGTCTCTCAACTCCGCAAATGCTTAAAAGTGTCAGATCAACAGGTACCCACAGATATCCTAGATCTCCAAGACACGCTTGAATACAAGGAACACCCCACGTGTATCCTTGATCGAGCGACCAAGGAGACTCGAAGCACCACAATCCCCATGTGCAAGGTTCAGTGGAGCAACCACACTGAAAGAGAAGCCACGTGGGAGAAGGAGACGGAACTCCGTATGCTCTACCCCTACCTCTTCGAAAGGTACACCTTCTTCTGAATCTCGGGGACGAGATTCTCGTAAGGGGGGGAGTCTGTAACATCCCTGTTAAACCTAGAACCCAAAAATCACAGCTTTCAAAACTTTTTTCAAAAACTAACCCATGCATGGTGAGTATCATGCAGGAAACCCCCATAGTGAGTTGCATTAGCTCCTAAACTCAAATTAGTGGCATGTGCATTGATTTTCTTTTTATACATGTGATTTGCCTCTTTCCGATTTTATGTGATGCTAAGTAAATTAAAGAAACGACCTTTGGGGACATGTGTACAACCAATGGAAACCACTTTGACCAGACCCCAGGCTAACCTAGGTGGACCCACCAAAGATGTATGTGCATGGATGCACCTACATGGGTATATACATGTATACATGTGTATGCTTATAGTTAGCAATATGGAAAATGGGAAAAAGAAAAGGGGAAGGAGGGGAGGAAACCAACCAAGCCGAACCGGCCCAGCCCAGCTAGCCGGCCTGCTGCCGCTCCATCCCGTGCCCCTTCCTCACGCACGCGCCCCCAGCCCACCCCCTTACCCGCGCCCCCTTCCCCCTCAGTGCTCGCACGGCCCGGCCCTAGCTAGGTAGGCCGCCGAGCGGCCCGCACAACCGCCCCCCCATCCTCTCAGGGAGACGATGACAAAGCGGGCCCCAACGACCCACTCGTCATCCCCAACCTTTATCCCTCCTCTACTTTTCTCGGGCGAGCAGAGCACCCGCCGGGCCGCTGGATGCCATCCTCGCCCGTCTGCGCCAAACCGCCACGCCGACACCCCGACGGCCGCCACGTCGGGCCCCTCCTCCCGCCGATGCACCGCAACCCGAGAAGGCCGCGCGGCATGGACCCCGCTGTGGCCGACGCCATGGCTGCTGCCGGCGCGCCCCCCTGACCGGCCGCCGCTCCAAATTGACGCGCCCCGCGCCCCACCATCCATCCCGGCCCAAAACCCTAGCCGGGAGACCGTAGATGGCCTCCACGTGCCCCGGGGCCGTGACGCCGTCCCGCCGGCCTTCCATGGCCGCCGCCCGCCTATAAATAGGGCACCTTCGGTGCCCCGGCACCTTCCGCACCCGCCGGGGTCGCACCAACCACACACCACGCCACTTAGAAGGGAGGGCCGTGGAAGGAGAAGGCGACCCCGGGAAGCGGCCACGCCGGAGCCGTCGCCGGGGCCTTTCGCCACGCCGAAGCCGAGGTGGGGCGACGCCGCCCGATCGGCCACGTCACCGCAGCAGCCGGGCACGGCACGGCACCGACTCGTCACGGCTGCACCTTCGCCCCGCGCCGCTAGCCCTTCTCCCACGACACCGACGGTGAGCACCCACCTCCGCCCCGCCCGCTCACCACGTTCTCACCAGAGCGCGCCGCCGCGAGCCTCACCTGGGGGCTTAAGGCCGCGCTTTGAACACGGCACGCCGCACACACGCACGCTGCGCACACACACGCACGCACGCGACACGCACACGCTGCACCGGTCGCCGCTGCTCCGGCGCCGCCACCCCGCGTCTGCCGTGGCCCGAGCGCCGGCAGGGCGCGGCCGTTCCACCGCGTGTCAGCCACCATGGGCGCAGCCGATGGGTGGGCAAGCTTGCCTCGCCACCGTGCACTTAGCCGCCTACACCGCTGGGATTAGAAGGCCCGACAGCCCACCTCTCCACCGGGCGCTTTATCGCCCGGCTCCGCCAAGACGCCACGCTGCGGAGCGGACTCCGCCGCAAGGAATGGTCACCGCCGTCACCTCCGATCGACGAACACGACCCCAATTTGGGAAAAGGGGCGCCCTTTGCACCAATTCCGCCCGACCGTTAGCGCCGCCGCCACCGTGCTTCCACCGGGCGCCGATGGCATGGTCAGCGCCTCTATCGCACCTTCACCGCTGCCCGAGCGCAAGGAAGCCGTGACTGGAGGCCGCCGCGAGCCCCCTGCACCGCTTGACACGCGCACCCACGCGAGCACGCGATGGTTCCACCGCCACCGCACTCCGGCGGGCGAGCCGTGGGTTCACCGCCGGCCGCCTGATGGCCAATGAGCCCCCGGCAGCCGCCGAGTCACCAGAGGAGCCACGCTGGCGAAGTTCGCCCGACGGCTCGCCCGGCCGCTCGGCAAGAGTTGGGGGAAGAAGCAAAGCCCCCGCGAGCTTGGTGAGCTCGGCTCATGTGGACCGAGAGGGGAAGCGAGAGGGTGGATGTGGTCCACCCGTGAACCAACCGGGTTCACTTGCACCGGCCCTCGGTCCACACGGTGCACCAGCCCAAGACACCACAGCCCCCGAGGAGGCCCAGCCGCCACGTGGCCGCCTCCCCCGGCTTGACACGTGTCCGGGGCGGGGCCGGCCCAACCCGGCCCCTAATCCGCCCACCTAGGCCCACCCCGCCCGGCGGGCGTTGACCGCTTGACCGGTCAACGTTGATCGCTGACCTGGCCCCCCACCAGTCGCTGACCCCACCAGAGCCGGCCAATCACAGCCTGCCACGTGTCACCTTTTTTTCTGAAATAATAAAATGAATTTCTCTTTTTCAGATTTGAATTTAATCTTCGGAAAATCATAATAAATCCATTTTAACTCCGAAAAATATGAAACCAGTGTCCAAATTTTTCTAAAAATGAGCTCTAGGTCATAGGCTTATCCATGAGTGCATTTGCTTTTTTTGGTTTTCAGTTTCTTCTTTGTGCGCCTCTATAGGAGCCGCTAAACGCGGTGTTATGTCACGCTTTTCAGAGACGGAGGAGCCGCTGACTGAGGAAGGAGAGGACTACGAGTACACCGAGGACCTGGGAGACGACCCGACTGCAGGTGCCACGTCCCACCCAACCTCTTAGCTCCTATCTAGACATGCAATAACTAGAAATGCTAGCGCTCTTTTATATGTCGCTTGCTGCTGTTGATAGGATGCATGGCAGATTGTTTGATTCAGCCTATGCCTTATCGAAACCAATCCCCTGCATACCCGCTGCTAGGATTAGACTCGCGCGTATCATGTTTTATCTTGATGCTACTCACTTACTTCTATCACTACTGTTGATGTACTATGACTGTGAGTGGCTAAGGCACAGGGTGCCGAGGTTATGGAAACCGGGTTTTTGGGAGAGATCTTGGCGTGAGTCTTGGGTGTGTGGTGAGGGTTGTGTCGACTGGGCAGGATTTAGGGCAAGTCATGAGGACGAGCCATGCTGGGGGAGTGTGATCTGGGCATTCCCCACATGAGAGTACCTGTGGCGGGTATATGTGTTGGAAGAAGGTTCCGGGAGGAGTGCCTTTGTGGTACGAATCGCCCGAACGGGGAGGTGCCGTTGAGGCAGGGGGCAATGGGCCCCCCGTGAAGATGTCCCTGTCTAGTCACCCCTAAGGACCGGTATGTTGTGAGAACCGGTTCATAGGACCACTCGTGCACACCACTCGTTCCTGATGGGCGGGGAAACGACTTGACGGTTAGCCGGCCCCCCCCCATTACTACTAGGTTGTCGGGGTGGCAGTGTAGGGAGGTATGCGGGTGTCGAGACCCACACCCTCCCGAGACAGCGTGGTGCCCCCCGGGATCCGGCGCCACGTCTCCACAGTCTCGGCGTGTGGTGGACTCGGGGTGCCCCTGGCTGAGTGGTAGGATGGCGGTGGGCCCGTTAGTCGGCAGCTCGGTATCGACCCCTAGGCGAGGCGCATCGCCGATGATGGTGATCTTGTGGTTCCAGTGTACACGCTCTGCAGAGTTGATCGATCTATACGTATAGCCGTGTCCACGGTTACGGACATTCCTATGTTTCCACCCCCCTCATGATTAGCGAGCGGAGTCCTTTTCTCTTCTCTTCCCCTGGGTGTGGTGGTTTCCGGCCTTGGGCCGTTGAGGCGAGGAGGAGGAGGGAGTCTTCCTCGGCCGACTTGAGTGAGAGTGAGGTGTGATGTGTGGATGATTATGGATGGGATGGATGGGGGGGTTTATGGATATAAATGGGTTAAAACTTGACAAATACTATTCAATTATGTTAATGCATAGGAAACCTAGAGCCTCAATTAGGACTTTTGATTACCCTTGCATCCATTTACCACATAGCAAGCTTCATTCATATGGGTGGGATTAGTGGCCAGTACAAATCGTACTGATACATTGTGGTTCAGGGGAGAACATCGAGTGGGAGACTGACGAAGACGACGAGGAGGAGTAGGAGTCTCGTGCTACGCGCAAGTGGATGACATGTCGATCTGCTTCTACCTACCTTATGCTTTTCCGTATGTGTGTGTGAGTGTGATTCCGCCTTGAAGGCGATGTAATAAAGTACTTAAATCCTGCTACTTGTACTCTCTAAGTTAATTATTCCTCTGTATGCGCACTTTGGACTGCTGATTTGTCGATGATGGCGATGAGCCCTTCGAGGCCATTGCATTATTGTACGAAAACTGTGACTTTTCCCTTCGAGGAAAAGCGGGTTGTTTCAGACCAAGAGATTCAGGAGATGTGTCATATGAGCATGGCTTTGATGAGGTCTTTATGAAGTAGCTTCCATGCTCATTGATGTCATCTTCCTTACCAATCTCTAAGGGTGGTTCTTTATGAATGTTTATAGGCAAAAATATTGTCTCCTTCATTTCATGCCTATGACACTTATCAATCATATTATTGTCCAAGATTTCCTTAGGATTGGTGGCTATCAAGCTGGTCTCATTAATGGCCTCCTCCAAACTTATATGAGTCCTAAGTTTATCATTTGGATCTAGGCCTAGGCTGGATTCTATTAAGGCTTCTTCATGGTCCATCCATTCAACGCATTCCAGCCATTGTTGTAGCACTTCTTGGTCATCCTCAAGTCTATCATGATTCCTATGCTCTAAGGGTCTTAGTGGATCTCTAGGATCATCATGAGACTCAAGAGAACAAGTGTCAAGGGATTCTTTGGGATCAAAGATGGGTTTAAAGATGGGTTGAGATGAGACATCTAAGGTAGGCATAGAAGGAGAGAAGATAGGATTAGAATCAAGTTGTAGACACAAAATGTGGTGCACTGTGCCTCACACACAAAGAAGTTTAAAAAAGCGTGGCTTCAATCAGGTGCTCGGGCGGTTTGAAATCCGGAAGCGTGCCAATCAGTTTGACCTGAAACTGATAAGGGATAAAACTGTTAAATACAAAAATGGAACTCGCTGGATGAGACCAGACAGTTCCACATATACGGCCCTGAAGCCACTTACGACGACATACAGCTATAGAAGCTGTCTGCCAACATGCTCATAGATCATTCGGCTAGTATAAAGATAGAACGTGTAAAACGTTGATTGCCGAATACGTACGCATGAGAAGACATGTTTGAACAAGTCAAAGCTGATCATGAGTTGAAGCATAACCAATCTCGGCAAACTAGCCAAATTGGGGCCCATGAAGAAGGAACAAACAAGCTAGCACGAATAAACCTATTAAAAACTCGTATCTGCCGCACGACACTTAGTTCTATCAAGGTTTAAACGCTTTTAACGTGCATGAACCCACAACATGTAACAACCTAGATTGATCTAATTCAGCTATGTAAGCTTGTGATCTATCTATCACGATGATATGAAAGTAAGAACGTTTGAGAGCAAATAGATCTATAAAAATAAAGAGCCGAAACTTATCAATCTAGATTGGGCAAAAGAGTGTTACGAATATATAAAACATTTAAAACATGCAACACGTGATAACTTAATGAATCTACTAGATCTTGCCAAATCTAATAGAGCCGATAACTATCTTGCTTTGCTAAGCTATCAAGCAACGCCTGCCGCACGGCCATCTAGTCGAGATAAACAAAGCATAAGCAAAGACTTCTTGATTGTCAAGCAAACGCCTACCGCACGGCCATCCAGTCGAGACAAACAAGACTGCTTGCATCAACGTCTAAATCCACCGCATGATACTAGACATGATAACAAGGTTGTCGGCACTTACGGAGGTCGACGGATCGATGGCTCCTCTCGAAGAACTCAACGACACGACAAAGGACTCAAAAACTTGGCACGGGGCCGATTGTATTGATTTGGTTGTGTATATCCTTTACAATGGTCGAGGGATTATATTTATACCCCAGACGGAACATGAGTCCCAAAGAAACTAAGATTACAAAATACCAAGGAAGGCTTCAAAAGTATGACGACCTTTAGCTCTAATCCTTCTCAGAGTCCTTTACCATCACGGTTCTTTCCTTTTAATCGGTTTTACTTGCCACCTTTTGCTTCCCGAATGGAGCCACCGTCTCTAAGGATAGCCGACCGCATGAATACTTACCGAATTGACCAGAGTTAGCCAACCGTACGGGCGTTTGCCGAATGCTCTAAACACTTGCCTCCCATGAGCTTGCCGTGCACTGGCCCACCTGTCATCTCCTCAGCCTTTACCAAAATCCAGTGTTAACACATGCCCCCTCAATTTCGGGATAAAAGTGATTTTATTCTGAAATTGACCACAAGTTCTTCTTTAGGTCAATACTGTTCAAACTCGCAGCCGTCACCCAGAATTCGAATCCCTTAGCACAGCTTCAAATCCACTTCGAATCCCTAATGGCGACTCAGGATGGAGTTCCTGAGGTAATTTTCCTTTATCTTTACGCATTCGGCAATTCTCAAATCGATTCCTGCTTTCTTTCGACTCACTCCTTTCCCACTCCATTGTTCTTTTGAAGGAGTACAAGGACCAGATCTTGATTCCCTATGCCGCGAACCCTGATTCCTATTTCCTTGGTCCGATGGGAGATCCTAATTCGATCGAGTTTGTTGAGAAAGAAACTTTGAGGATTCCCTTCAAATCCGGGGTCACCCCGCCGAATCAGTGGCCGAATACCTTCAAGACTTGGCCGTTTCCCCCAATCGCAGGATGGCGAAACTGGTACCGAAGGATATCAAATAAGAACAAAGCAAAGAATTGGGAAACCCAAGATATTCAAGACTTGCCGGAGTTATCTCTGCAAGCAAACGCCAGAATGATTCCCTTCGATAGCAGCCACTCATTTTTGGTCCGATACTGCTAATGCCTTCATCTTCGGCCATGGTCCAATGTCTTTTACTCTGGCTGATATTTTTATGATGACCGGCCATGGTCCAAGTATAAGAGCAACAGCAGCCAAAAGGCAGTCAAGTCGAGGTGGATGGACAAAGTACATCCAAACATATATGTCATCCGGTGTTTGTGGTCCGACAAGGAGTATAAGGCCTTCATGAACATGTGGTCGTGCAGATTCATCTTCTTGGGCAAATCTAATGAACCAACCCCGAATCATATGGTGATGGCTGAGGATTTAGCCTCGGGTACTCTAATACCTCTGGGTAAGTATCTCTTAGGGGTCGCTCTATCATATGATGCATCGACATTCTTGTCCCGATGCGTCATCATGGAGAAATACATTGTGTGAATGGCCCCCCGGTGGTTGGTTCGGATGTGGCCAGCAGTTTGTACATGCATCAAATAGTCTCTGTGGATCTCCATAATTTGGGTTTCCCTTCAGTCAATTATGCTTGAAGATGGTACAAGAAAAAGAAAAGCTTGTCGACATATGGAGAAGCAGCATCCTCTATCATCATTGACATAGATATTGGCCATCTCTTCAAGCTATTTTTCAAAGGATTCGACAATGTGATCTCGGCTTCCTTACAGAGAAAATGAAAATTTGACTCGCCTTGCAAGTTTAGTTATGAGTCCGGCTATTTAGATCAAGTATCCACGTAAATTTTCAATTCCTTTATCAAGCCTTGCACTCTGCCGGTAGAATTCCACCATGGGAGGTTGCTGCATCCTACCTATGAATTCTACAACCCAAACATGGCAGTCAGACAATTAGGATGTGGCCAGTTGCCTCCAAGACTTTTCTTTTCCAAAATCATAAAGCACAGGAAGAAAATAGGAGATGACATAGAGGCCAAGAAAGTTTTTGAGCTTGGATGGGACTTGCCAGCATATGAGCCTTCCCAACTTGGACTAATAGACGCTGCTCATCCTCTGTTTGTTTCCTGGTGGCAAGAGTGGCATGCTCACATCTTCAATATACTAGTGCATCCTCTATGCCAAGACTTGCAACCCGAGTTTGCTTCTGACAGTGAGGTAATTTCCTTGTATCCACAACTCTCCTGCTTTTGGGTTTATTCTTCATTTTAATACTTTATCATTTACAGGATGTTGAGCTCACTCCTCCTTCCAAAGTGGTTCAATATTATCAAGCTGGACCCAATCCTGCCCTGGGGTACAATGCTCCATCCTTGGTAGCTTTCATGAAAATCCCTACAGCTTTGGGTTCAGCACCCTTAAGGGAAAGCAAAAGGAAAGCTCCTGCTAGATCAAGCAAGGATACTATTGTAACCGAGAAGCCAAGGTCCAAGAAAGCCAAATTACCACCTAAGGTATGAATTCTTCAATTTTTATCCGCAATAATCTTAGTTTCCTCTATACTCATCTTTTTTGTTGCAGCCCACAGTCGGTCTCCCCGGATCGGCTAACATTTCAACGATCAGAGAAACTCTTCCCCAGGACTTCTACCGAGAGTGCGAGAAATTCATGAAGCCACCGCCCACATTGGTAACAATGTTCAACTTATCATTTTCTTTCCTCCACCGGATTTACCTACTGCATTTGCATCCCATCACTTGCTTTCAGATGATATTCTGGACAAGATAGCAGAAGGATCCTCTCCTTATCAGGCTTCAAGTTCATCATCTCTAGATATTCAGCTAAACCTTCAAACAAGCCAGGACAAAGCTCAACCTCGGTGAAGATCCTATACAAGAGGTAATACTTGGCTTTAATCATTTCTAGTAAACTTGCCCAAAGGCTAACAATTCCTTCCTTTTTAAGGGTGATATCAAGCCGACTGCCAGTTATTCCTTCACTGTTGAGGAATACATCAGTGAGAAGGGTGAAGAAGCCACATCACAGCAGAAATTGTCAGCAGAAAATCAAGCTCGGTTGAGGAAGATAGCTCTCCTGCTTAACAAGGATATAAACGTCTTGGTCCAAGATGCAGACCAGATAAGGGATCTTATCGAGCTCATTGATCAAGAGATCCCTTCTACTCTTAGAGCCCCCCTGGAATCTGTGGCTCATCTTAACGACCATTTTGCTATGGTTAGGAGAGCAAGCAAGAACATAGCTTCTAGAGCTATTCTGCAAAATGACAATTTGGTGAAGAAACAACAAGCCAAAAAGCTGCATTCTTAGATTCAGGCTGCTAAACACTCCTTGGCAACTTTAGAGCCTGAACTGGAAGCTATGGAGGAAGAAAAGGCCTAGCTGGAAACTCAATTGGCTCAACTGAATGCAAACATCCAGTCTCATAAGGATAAAATTGCCAATCTGCCGAACTCCATAGAAGCAGCCAAAACAAAGATAGCGTCTGTCATCAAAGAGAACCAGCAATCAAAGCAAAGCTCACCAAAATTCAAGGCTCTGAAGATGACGATAAGAAGGTGCTAGATGATGTTAGCCGAATTAGGACTGAAACCATAGATGCAATCAAACTTTTTCTGGGCGAGTAAAGCATTGGCTTGTAATATATTTAAATGCGGTATACTGTATCTCTGAACAATTGCGTCCCCTTTTATTCTTTGGCTTTTATAGTTCTGCCTGATTGAAAATATATCCGACTGTCTTTAACTTCCCGATTAGAAGAATAGCCGATTCTCTTTGAAGCAACGATTTTTGATTTAGCCGAACCCGGCCCAGTCCGGTAACGGCCCAAAGGGAGAAAAACCCTATTTCGTCATTTGGTATACTCCAAGATATACGCCATGACTCTCCACTTTGGCCTATAAATAAGACCCTTCCTCGGCCTTCATCGTCATCTCCAAAGCAGCACTTTCATCGCCGCCTCTCCACCTTTCGCTCAAATCAATCCGTAAAAGAAAACCTAACTTCCCAAGGCATCAATGGCGAACAAGTGGTGATCATGGCAAGCGCCTGGCTGGGAGGAAGCGATGAAGCCGAGCACCGCGTCGCCAACGCCATGGGTGAGAATCGATTTCTTGCCCCCTTGCGGCTCTTTTTTCCCTGTTCATCTTCCCCGGTCTTGATTCTCTTTTTTATTTACTTAGGGCAAGGGTCATCACCGGCCGGTACCATCTTCTTCCTCCGATGACGGTGACCCAACCGGCACTTCCGATCACCCCAGTACATGTTTACGGTTCCTCCAAATTGCCGAGCTCCTCCGAGTCGAGGACTCGTACCACCCCAACCCTTGGGGTCCGGTGGAGTCGAGGGGAGAAGACCCTCAGACGTTCATGAGGAGGCGCCACCTTCCGCAAGGAGAGGGACGAGGCCCGAAAGGAGTTGGGCGATGTCGCCAAGCAGTTCGGCATTGAGCAAGCCGAATGGGAGGACCAGCGGAAGCAGCTCTTTGACGCCATCACCGGTTTGATAATCTTGCTTAGATTTCCTTCTCGACTCCTCCGCTTGTTTGACTTCTTTTTCTTTTGTCCAGCACTTTCTGTGGAGAATGACCGTCTGAAGGCGGCGGCGAACAGGGTTGCTGATAAGGTGAACGCCTAGGGGGAGACCGCAGGCGCGCCTTGATGATGCGGGGCGGCCGTATCAATCAATCGTCGCCACCCACGGTGTGCACCTTGGTGTCTCCTTGGGACCCTGGCGGCGATGTCTTCTGGGCCTGGTGAAGACTACTCCGTCTAGCCGTCGGTTTCTCAAATGGGCCTCCGGAAGAAATCGGCGACATCAACGAGCGTCTGGATCACTACAAGGACCATCTTTGCCGCTCTTGCTCGATCCACCAATGCTCAATCTGTCCTCAACAAATTGTTTGAGGGGTAGTTTGTACTAGGATGAGCTGTATGTCAATAATATACCCTCTGATATATGCTTGTTTGCAATTTCTATTTTGGATACTGAATGACATCTTTTCATTTTTTGAACAACGTAACTTTGAAGGACGTCTCCCGAATGTATGACATCACTTTAGCCGATTAGATCTTGGTCTTGCGTTGTAACCGATGTCACACGTCGATCAGTATTTTCATTCAAGGCACTTCACCTTTCTCTTCTCTTTTGGCTCTTTCTCGGTCTGGAGGGCACCACTGCCCTTTCTGCCATACATACTCATGGGGACCTTCCTCTCCATTGTATCCCTTATAATGAGTCCAACTTTGATCTGCAAATCTTTTCCTTTGCTGATTCTCGAAACAATTTATTTTTAGGCGCCGATCATCCTCAGAAAATTGTGTTCCAAGTCTTTCATGGACGGGATGGCGGTTGACTCGAGACTGCCTATACCCCGAGTATTGATCACCCGCATTCGGGGCAATTGTTTCTAGCGAGCGGTTTCAAGCCTTCATTCCAACAATGCTTAAAGAATGAACAACCCCAATGAGACTGCTCCTGTTCTCTCATGTGTTCTTCTTGTTCCCTTCGATACACCTCTTCTTCATATCTTCGGCGTTCTTCCATAAACCTTTGTTCTTCGTAATACTCCCTCTCTTGCTGCCTCTGCCATTTGTTCAGCTAAATACGTGATGTAATCCTAGGCTTAGAAGTTTCACCTCTTTCAGTTCGGCTATTCTTGAACCGGACCTTTTGCTTCAGCTCTTCACTTATGATTTGCTGATTAGGGTCGACAGTACCACTCTTCCTTGCTCTGTCAGAGGTTAACACCTTCACTTTGCCTTTACCTTTAGGATCATTTGCAGAAACCATATTCATGGAGAAGGAAATCATATTCTCGAGGAAAAGGTTGACCATCAACCTTCATCTTGCCATCAAACTTCGATGTCCATCTTGGATAGCTTTACGAATCCGCACTCTGAACACTTTCGGCAATCATTGATGGAGTGAGAATTAGTGTTATGGTAGCCACAATACCTTTTGTCCTTCACTCCTTCAGGCGCAGCATGGGATGTCCGTCTGGCAGTTTGATACGTCCTTCTCTCACCAGCAACTCAAAGAGTTTGTCTGCCTTAGTAACATCAAAATCATAAGTCCCCTTTTGTTGCCTCAACCAGCGTTGACTAACTTGAGTAGGCTCTTTTGCCCAAATTAGCTCAGCTACAGCTATCTCATCTTCATCATCAAACTCGGCCGCTTCTTCCGAAAAGCTTTGATACATCTCATTAGCAACATTGCCCTTTTGGAAACGGTTGTCTCTCCTAAACCCTTGAGCTTGATTACTCATAGCTGTCAGCCACTGTGAAAGTTGACCGAGATCATCAAACTCTATGCTGAATAGTTTCTCCCTGACATTCGGCTGCATGCCTGCTATTGCCATCCCCGGCAACCCGATCATCTGGTAAATTCAGAGAATAACAAAGGTTCTTGGTTTCTCTAAATCTGCGAAGATACTCCTGTGGTGTCTCATTAGCTTTCTGTCTCAGATTCATAAGATCAACCAGCTTCTTCTCATTAGTACCCGTGAAGAAATATGCATGAAACTTCTGCTCTAGCTCTGCCCATGTACCAATGGAATGAGCTGGCAAAGATGTAAACCATGTGAAAGCTGGCCCTGTGAGAGACAAAGGAAAATACTGAA
The DNA here is from genome assembly GCA_015844335.1 of Chrysopogon serrulatus. NCBI lineage: Eukaryota > Viridiplantae > Streptophyta > Magnoliopsida > Poales > Poaceae > Chrysopogon > Chrysopogon serrulatus. Next base: position 137,502 of record JADLZL010001694.1, on the reverse strand, counting down.
TCCTCCAAGCTTCATCTGTAGAAGCTTCCCCAAGTTGCATCAAGTACCGACTGATATGCTCTATGGTGCTAGTATCATCCTGGCCAGAAAACTTGGTCAAATCTGTTGGAGGCTTCACCCTTGGAGGAAGTGCCACTCTGTTGTACCATTCTGGATAAGGAGACTTGTACGAGTAAGACTGATTCTTTGGTTTTAAGCCAAACTGACTCTGCATCATATCAGCCATCATGTGCATGATAATATCAATACTTGAATTTGGAATCCCCTGTACCTGCCTTCCAGAAGGCAATCCCGATGCACTCTTGTATCCTGGATTTAGCAAAGCATCAATAGAACTATAATCAGTAAATTCCTGATATCCATCTCCATACACATTCTTTTGCAATATATTTGACGCTGGAGATACTCACGAAGCGATGGTGGTACATCTCCTGTTGTACCAAATGTCACCTGGCCATAGGTAGGAGGCTGTTGTTTTTCGTTGGGAGCTAGTCCACCTTTGTTTGAGCCAGATGCTCCATCATCTCCAGCAGGTTTTTCTTGATACTTTGGCACATTGAAAAGTGTTGGTCCGTGGGATTGGGCCAATATTTTCCTCAAAATAATTATTGGCCATTGGACCGAAAGTGCTAACCATGATTGCCCGAAAGGTGTTCAGAAAAGCTGTATGGTGATTTGTCATAGTTTCTCCCATAGCTCAGAGACCAACTCGACATCTTCTCGAGCATCCTCCTCTTGATTGTAATCAGTTGGTGCGGAAGAAGAACCCCCGGGCAATGATTGTTTTTGGAACACTTTGTTGCTCTTGTTCTTGGAAAAGGACATCAAGCACTTCTGCTGAAATTGCTCGTATGCTTGCTGCACCAATCCCTTGAGTTTTCCGGCAACTCATCCATGGTCACATCTAGAACGTGATCGTTGTTAATTTCAGGCATCTTGAACTGCAAGTTGTCCCACCGGGCGTGCCAAAAAGTGTGTAGACATAAAATGTGGTGCACTGTGCCTCACACACAGCAAGCCGAAAAAAGCGTGGCTTCAATCGGGTGCTCGGGCGGTTTGAAATCCGGAAGCGTGCCAATCAGTTTGACCTGAAACTGATAAAGGATAAAATTGTTAAATACAAAAACGAACTTGCCGGATGAGAGCGCATTAGTTCCACATATACGGCCCCGAAGCCACTTACGACGACATACAGCTATAGAAGCTGCATGCGCCCAACATGCTCATAGATCATTCGGCTAGTATAAAGATAGAATGTGTAAAACGTTGATTGCCGAGTACATACGCATGAGAAGACATGTTTGAACAAGTCAAAGCTGATCATGAGTTGAAGCATAACCAATCTCGGCAAACTAGCCGAATTGGGGTCCATGAAGAAGGAACAAACAAGCTAGCACGAATAAACCTATTAAAAACTCGTATCTGCCGCTCGACACTTAGTTCTATCAAGGTTTAAACGCTTTTAACGTGCATGAACCCACAACATGTAACAACCTAGATTAATCTAATTCGGCTATGTAAGCATGTGATCTATCTATCACGATGATATGAAAGTAAGAACGTTTGAGAGTAAATAGATCTATAAAAATAAAGAGCCAAAACTTATCAATCTGGATTGGGCAAGAGTGTTACGAATATATAAAACATTTAAAACATGCAACACGTGATAACTTAATGAATCTACTAGATCTTGCCAAATCTAATAGAGCCGATAACTATCTTGCTTTGCTAAGCTATCAAGCAACGCCTGCCGCACGGCCATCTAGTCGAGATAAACAAAGCATAAGCAAAGACTTCTTGATTGTCAAGCAAACGCCTGCCGCACGACCATCCAATCGAGACAAACAAGACTACTTGCATCAACGTCTAAATCCACCGCATGATACTAGACATGATAACAAGGTTGTCGACACTTACGGAGGTCGACGGATCGATGGCTCCTCTCGAAGAACTCGACGACACGACAAAGGACTCAAAAACTTGGCACGGGGTCGATTGTATTGATTTGGTTGTGTATATCCTTTACAATGGTCGAGGGTTTATATTTATACCCCGGACGGAACATGAGTCCTAAAAAAACTACGATTACAAAATACCAAGGAAGGCTTCAAAAGTACGACGATCTTTAGCTCTAATCCTTCTCCGAGTCCTTTACCATCACGGTTCTTTCCTTTTAATCGGTTTTACTTGCCACCTTTTGCTTCCCGAATGGAGCCACCGCCTCAAAAGATAGCCGACCATATGAATACTTGCCGAATTGACCAGAGTTAGCCGACCGTACGGGTGTTTGCTGAATGCTCTAAACACTTGCCTCCCATGAGCTTGCCGTGCACTGGCCCACCTGTCATCTCCTCAGCCTTTACCATAATCCAGTGTTAACACAAGTTGACTTGGCTCTCCTTCTATGGCATCATTAGACATGCCATCCTTGAGTTCTTCCCAATAAGGACACTTTCTAAGAGATTCCTTTATGAGGGGATTTGAGTTATATTCACTCGAAGGTCTCTTGTAAGACTGGAAGTTTAGGCTCTTCCCGACATCAACATCAAGAGAGTTTTTCAAGGGTTGAATCTCTTCTTCCCTTAGTGGATCTTGGGGTATCGATGGTTCGGGACTAATAGCTAAATGTTGGGATTGGAATAAGTGTGATTTAGCTATCAAAACTTCCTCTTGTCGTCTAGGAAACAATTCATTCTCTTTCTCGGGGGGTTCATATTGAATGCTAGGGCAAGGAGTCCTTCCACAAAGTTTATCAATCAAAGACCTTGCTTCACTAACAGTCACATGAAGAAAAGATCCTCTAGAAACTATATCCAGGGACTGCTTAGAATCCTTACTAAGGCCTAAGTAAAAGTGTTAAAACGACACCGGGTCTGTAATAGAAAGGTCTGGGCCTATAGTGAGGAGATGATTAATGCGATCCCATGATGTTTCTAGAGATTCCTCCTCTAGCTGTTTAAAGCTTAGAACCTCTTCCTAAAGATCAATCACCTTAGATGGGAAAGAATTTTGTTTAAAATTCAGAACATAGCAATTCCCAATCTTCTTGCATACTTCCTACGGTTTTGTTGTACCAATGTTTAGCTTTCCCCATCAAAGAGAACGGAAAGAGCTTCCATTGTAGAGTCTTATCAGACATGCCAGCAATGCGAAAGCATGCGCATCTCAGTAAGAACTCCCGTAGGTGTGAGTATGGGTTTTCATTGCCTTCTCCCGAAAAGGATTGTTTTTGGACAAAGTCTACCCAACACGGGCGCAGCTCATAACCAGGTGCCAAGATAGGCTCTGAAGATTCTAGTGGTCTAAAGCTTGCGCTCGTGGGTTTAGCATATTGATTGATAGGAGTGTGACTCATGCTAAACCAAAAGTCAAAAAGAAAAGAATGAAAGAAAGAAGAAATGAGTAAAGGATAAAAGAAAGAAGGATAAAAAGGAAAAGAAAAAGTTAAGCTAGGTTCATAGTCAACTCAGCAAACCGTTTCCCCGGCAACGGCGCCAAAAAGCTTGTTGATATCTGTTAACGCCCACTGAATGATCCACAAGCACATGGATACCGTTGTAGCTTTATTCCAGAAGTATTCCATGTTTCGTTCCACTGAGAAACGTGTGAAACTAACTACGGTCTAACTTAACTAGGGTTAGCAGTAAGGTGAAGATAGATACTAGATTAAGATAGAACTAGGATAGAACTAGGGCGACAATTAATGTGGTTGAGAGCAGCAATCAAGGTGGATGATAATAGGAGAGTAGAGAGGATAATTATGGTTCTCTTCTTCTAACTTGGGCAAGCCTATGTCTCTATTGCTAACTGGGGACATTACATAAGGAGAGACACCGACATAGGATGTTGATCTTCGTAGCAACCGCGTCCTACTTGGCCTACAAACGGGATAGTGGGATACATAGGATTCAACGGAGCTATAAAGTCACCTCCGCGAGCTACCACCAAATCCGGAATATAGGGTGCATCCACGATCATCCTAAGCCTAAGCACCATGCTTACACCTACGATAATACTCTACTCCATCTAGAACAGGAATAAAGCACTCAAAGAGAGTCGTGATCCAGATAAACAATAAAGGCATACAACTTACTCGTATTAGAACTTGATCACCAGAGACATCTCAGGAGCAAGCTCAAGTAGAGCTTGATCCCGCCAAGGTACAAGCCGTAGAGAGGGCACCGACAGGCCGGCACCTTCTCCTAACTCTTCCCTCACTCTCCATCTCACTATTATCTAAAGACTAGATCCTAGAGAGGACTAATCTTCTCTTGATGGCTGGCCCCAGAGAGGTTATCCATTCAAGGGACACCTCTCTATTAGGGTTTCAGAGAATTGCAAATGAATGTGTTATGCCCTGGGGGGTCCTGCCCTCCTTTTATAGCCCGGTGGGATGAACATGAGCCCTTGGATCAAACTGACTTTGGCGGACGGCTGAGATTGAAACCCTAAGGCGGTGGAGCACGTGGGCCGAAGCTGGGCCCGTTTGGCCACTCTAGCAGACCGGCCGGTCTAGAGCCAGACCGGCCGGTCTGGCTCTGGGGCCACTCGCAGTCCGCTTCGGCGTGGTGTCTTCTCGCGCCTTCTGGAGTGTTCTAGTGTAGCCCCGGCTTTGGAATTAATATCTTTTCATCTGGAACTCCGAAAAAGGCAAATGATATGTCCGTTTCGATCGTCTCGACGAGCTCTTTGCAATGGTGTGTTCCAATTCATCATTTGAGGTGCTTGTACTCTATCCTATTGGTCCTTTTTGATAGCTTTTCTGATGTGTACCTGTAGAAACAAGGATTCACCAAAACTCGTGGAATTCCGTTAGTGTAAACCCTAAGTCTATGTTGGTGATCGCCAATGTACCTCTTTCAGGAGTTAGTTGACGGGTAAATTTGGTCATTAACAGTTGTCAACAGAACTATTAAGAATAATGTCTCCTAATCTGAATAATTAAAACAATAAGAAAGAAAGAACTAGAACTATACCAAACTCCTGCGCTCCAGACAGACGCCGGGGGCTATAGATTCCGATGAAGGACTAGATCTCCTCTACTTCTAATCTAACTAACTAGAACTATGAACTAGAAGGCTCTTGATAAACTTGAAGGCTTCTTGATGCTTGATGGCTTGAGGCCTTTGATGAATAATGAATTGGCTCCCTCCAGAGGGGGTCTACCCATATATTTATAGTCCGGTGGGATGAACGTGCGCCGCAGGATCAAACCGACTTAACCAAGGGCGAGATGCATCAGGAGAGGTGGTAGAGGAAGCTTCCAGAAGGAGGAGGGCCGAAACCCTAGGGGGGCGCCGCCTGGCCCTATGGTGGGGCCCGTCGGCCCCACCTGGCCGCCTGTGCCGGTCCTGCTGCTTTGGGTGTCTTCTAGATCCTTCCCACGTCCCAATGTTGATCTTTCCCGTGGCGGTTAAGTTTTGTGATTAATATGCACTTTAATCCCTCTTTTCAGCTTTTTTTGGAAAACTCCCTAGAAAATATAGAATATGCAAAACTCGTGGAAAGTGTCAGTTAAAACCCTAGACTAGTGTGTATTCGTGTATCCACTTGTGTCTAAAGTTCTAATGAATGTTGACGTTATCCACCGTCAACAACACTCCTGTCTGTCGTCTGAGTTATTCCATCTCCCTGAGTTGTCTTGTGTAACCGAGTTGTTCCTTCTATTTGAGTTGTTTCTTCTATCTTGGTTGTTTCTATTATCTGGAAATCTTTCCCATGTTTTCTCTTCTGCCGTAATGATCTTTTCGACTGTTCTCTTGAACTCGTCGTTTGTTCGTGGGTTCTCCTTGCAGAAATCGTGGAACATCCACCTTACTCTCAAGCCATATGAGAATGCTTCGATTACTTCTCTTTCGGTAATATCATGTACATGTGCTCTTAGCTCCCCAAATCTTCTATAGAAATCTCTGAGGCTTTCTCCTTAATTTTGCTTTAAGCCTTTCAACTCGGCCTGCATTATCGGGTGTATGAGTATCCCCACGAAATTTTCACAAAAAGCTTTCTAAAGATCCCCATGTTTTGATTGAGCCTGAACACAACTTGTCGAACCATTGTAGTGGTAATGTTTTGAGTGCCATTGGAAAAAAATAATGCCTTAATGTCGTCGTCTCCTCCGGCTAATTCTATCAACTGGGAATAGATCCTGAGCCATTGCACTGGTTCTGTCTTGCCGTCGTATTTTGAGTGATTTGATGGTTTGAACTTATGAGGTAGTCTGACCGTCAGTAGTCATCCCGTGAAGCAGAAGAATCTGTCGGGTACTTTTTCTAGCGTAGTCGGAAACTGCTTGGCTGTCGTATCTCGTAAGTGACCTGATGGGACTTCGAGGAGGTTTGGGCAATCTCTCCCTATTTTCTCCCGTTCTCTCAGCCCAATCGTGATGTGTTTGAGTTCTTCTACTGTGGCTTGGGACAGATAATCTTCCGAACGCAGAAGGTATGCGACGAGGGGGTGCTCGGTCATCTTGTATTCTTTGTGCAGTAATTCTGAGTAAATTTTTGAGTTTGGCTTGTTCTTTACTTGGTCGCTTGTATAGCATCGATTTCATTGATCAATTCTTGTATTTTGTCAATGGGTCAAGTCGAGCCCTTGCTGATGCTCGCCTTTTCTTGGCTTCTTTTTCATCTCTTCTCTCATTGTACTCGGCTAGTTCTTCTTTACATTTGCGCCATGCTTCCCTATGCTCTTGAACTCGGTTCCTTCTTCCTTCTCTTTTTTTGTTTCTTCTTTCCCTTGCGGCCCTTTGACTATCAGTTTATCCATCTCTGGTCATGGAGTCAGGTGGGATATCTGCTTCCAATTCTTCTGAGGATCTGTAGGCAGGTTGGACTGGCGGTACCAGCGGTTGCCTGATCATGAATACTTCTTTTTGTGCATTGAGCGAGTAGTTGGGTTCTTCTTCTTCTAAAGATCTTCCGTATTGAAAAGGGAGGGAGATGGGGTACTTATCTTGTTCGTTGATGCTCATTGTGGTGAGGTCATTAGATTCCATCGCCCTTTGAATAATCTTTTGATATGTTCTTGCCATGTTGTCGAGGCCATAGAGGAAAGAACTCAGTGTATTTGGTAGACTTGTTCTTGAGGCTTCTTCTTCAGCTATCTTGAGTTTTGAAAAAATTTCATGTGTCTCCGGTTCAGTTTCTTGAAGTAGTCGACCATGGAGAGCTCCGCAGTTGTCTGCTTCGCAGATCCAGCTTCCGAAGACGAAGGTTGAGCCCTTTGGGAAGAGCATCGTGTGTACATCCGCTGAGCCTTTGACGTTGAATTCACCGAAAGCCCCTACCTGGCGCGCCAGCTATCGGTGTTTAGCCACCGATAGCCTGCCACGGCGTTCCCGTAGCAGTTGATTCGGATCTCGGCGAATACTAGAACTCAGCGGTTCACGCAAGAGACACTTGGTTTATCCTGGTTCGAGCCCTCATCGTCGAGTAAAAGCTCTACTCCAGTCGGACTTGGCCTTTTGCATTGGATTGATGTATGATTGTGTGTTGTTGTTCGCTGTTACAAAGAGGGTGCTCTGGCGTCTTTTTATGAGAGAAGGGAGCCAGAGCTTTGGTTCTAATCCTTGTCGAACTAGTAAAGAGAGTTCTATTCCTATTACAGGAGTTACTTTCTATCTGTCTAACTAGAATGGGACGTCATCTACTCGGAATCGGTCCTCTTGCCTCTGTCTTATGGGTCCGCCTGGACGGGAGTCAAGTTGATAGGGAACCGTCTCGATCCCGCATCGACAATATATCAATGTGTCGCACCCGGTTTTCTAAGACCAAGCGCTAACTATATGTGTGCCCAGGATATCCACACAATACATATAGCAACAAATATGGAGATTATCAAAGACAATGCTTTATTATATATCGAAACATAGTTACAACAAGACTTACATCTATTACAAACCATAACGGAAGCTATTCTATATCTACTCTTCGGGTCTCCATACTCCACAGGGACGGTTGATTGGGGGAGCACTCACCTAGTACTCATAGAACATCTCGAGGAAGACACATCTCTTGAATCCAGCATCTGGTACCCATCCGGGATTTTGTTGATTGTAAAGCAAGCGTCAGCACACCATGCTCAGCAAGTATAACAAGAGGGGATGCAAAGCTTAAAAGGCTAGACACGGTTGAACTGCGGTAAGCATTTTTAGTAGGTCACATTTTATTATTATTCCTAACTTTCTAGGTTATGCTTAAGCTCCCAAGGTGAAATGTATAATAATTATCATCAATATTAACCATCACCCAAACCATCCATGGTAACCATCTATCTCGAAAAGGATCCAGGCCGCTCGTGTCCGTGAGCACGGCTGTTATAACAGTTTGATCAAACTCTGCAGAGTGTGTACACTTTCACCATGAGTCGTGATTTGCCCTTTCGCCCGAGGTAGCTAGCCTCTTGACTCACTTCCATGGTAAGTCGGCAGGGTTCACTATGAAGCCTTTCAAAAGTCCCCCTAACAAGTTAGTAGCCGCTAGGTTTCGGATTGACCAAGCAGATATAGATGCTCTCCTCCGAGAGTGGTTCACAAATGACCCGCAGCCCAGCACACACAAACGGCAGGACAAGAGCCATACCCGTCTTGGCACCCCCCTTTTGCGCCTTTCGGTAACCACTAACAAGCTAGAGAAGTTCAGTTTACTTAGCTGAAGCCAGAGCCATGTAGCCCTCATGGTTGTACGGTAAGTCCTGGGTGGCCGCTTTAAGATTCAGTCCTTATGGAGGGCAGACTAGAGCACCCAAAAAGGCCCAATGCTCTAGCCCCCTGATATCCATGTTGCCAACAAGCATCATTGAAACCATTGATTCCATAAGTAATTAATCAATATTAACATTATAATATTTGGTGACTGCCAGCTAAGCAAAACTACCCATATGCATAACCCAAAGGTAACAAGGAATACAAGATAACAAGGTTCTAGGCAAGTCCTTAGGGGTTCATCATATTAGACACATGCATATGAAAAGGTGATTAAACGATTATTGGGTAACAAGGGAACTCATGTTACACTTGCCTCAAAGAGTGCTCAAACATGTCCAACTTTTCTTCTGGATCATCCTCGCATATCTCCTCTCCTATATATCGCAACAACCAGCACAAGCACCATAAAGGAACCTAAAAACAATACATCAAGCATTATAAAAATAATACAAAAAGGTTCGAAACACAAAGGGCTTATAACTATGATCGCTTGAGCGCAAAAACTACTAAAATAGGACCAACAACTTACAAGACATGACAGTTGGAAGGTTCGATAAATGATAGGAATGGTATAGATAGGATGTATGTGTGTAAATTGTAAGGTTTAGAGAGCACAAAGATTTGTAGATGAAGGGTAAAAGATCATAGGATTGTAGACAAGATGGATATGACATTACTAAGAAGGAAATAATCTTACTAAGGTTTAATGGCTAGATCACATGGGATTGATGACTATGCAAGCTTGATGAGAGGAAACATATATATTGTAGCGGCTATACAAGAGTGAGATGATGTGGTGAGATACTATCAAGAATATTTATTTTTGGTCATGCAACATGAAGAAGCAAGAACAATGGTGTTGGTTTGCATAGTGGGAATTGGCAAACAACAAGGCGATCCGGGGAGTTTTTTTTTTAATGGAGAACATAGCAAAGCCGGTGCACATGTACGTCGGCAGATAGTGGGGTTATGAGCAAAAAGGGCATGGCTATAGCAGCACCAAATGGTGATCTATTTTATAGGGATGTTGAGGAATGTATAGAGTATGTGTTGCCAAAAGGGCATAGCTTTTTTATCAGTGATTAGTCTAGGAATGCGATTGCAAAACAGGGTGTCATGTCTGTTTGGACACTGAGAGAAATGAATATTGCGGCCTCAATATCTTAGCCATCATAGCACCCATAGATGAGACAACAAGCAGAGACATGTGGAAGTACATGAGGCATGTTACACTTTGAGGGTTTGAGGATTTGGTTGATGGAATAATGGGAACACACATGCCATCAGGGCTGCTGCAAGCTGTCAGGGCAGCAGGGATAACAAACACTACATCATCGATATCTCAACAATCATGGATAGCGAAGTCGAAACATCTTGGGGAATCATGTGTAGGGATATCGTCAACATGAAGATTTAAGGCCTTGGTTATACGGACAGTGGATTGGTGGGGAACGCTAATGCCATTCAGAGTGGCACATCTGCTAGGACAGCATGTACAACAAGCACGGGATTGATGATATCTCTTTCGTCTTGGATTATACGGCCATGAAAATTTGTAGAGGCATGAGCATCTTAATGAATAACACCATGATCAAAGGGTTCAATGACTGGAGGGTAGGAATTAAAGGAACCGGCATGCCAATCTGCAAAAGTGCTGCTGCAGCGATGCAGGGGCAGCAAGCACTGCAACATCAATATCTTCGACATCGTGGCTCTTATGGCCAAACCATTTCTCAGAGGGCAGTGCAACAGCAAGAACTATATCATGATCGAAGGGCTTAATGAGTGTAGGTCCAGATCACTGAGAACATGAGTGCCAACAGATAGTAGCGCTGCTGTTCGCAAAGGGCAGCAACAAGATTGCGGGGAATCTTTGCCGGAATCGATACTAAACTGAATATGGGTACATGGTTTATTTGCAAGGAAAACATGGGAAGGTTGCAGGGGGTTCTTACATTGGATATTTGGAGGCGGATAGAGGCAGTTTGACAGCAGCCAGCAACGATGACAGGTGACGATACGGTCTGCGATCAACGGGACAGCAACATGTCATTGGGCAAAATGGCATCGGCGATCCATCAAACATCATCTACGACACATGATTGCCAGCAAGGAACATGAAACCAACATTGGGAAGGTGTTGGGGCGTTCTCACCTAGGGTTAGGGTTTGATGGAGAGAGGAGACGCAGCCAACCATGACCGGCAGCGACGACGTGGTACTGCAGGGCATCCTCCTCGTATAGCCACTGATCGGGGCGGCCTCCATTGCAGCGAAGATGGTCATCTCCTCCCTAACAGCAGAGGGGCAGAAGCAAGATCAGAGAGGGAAGGGAGAGGGACGACCTCACCATATGATGTCCACATAAACGATGCTGTGATGTCGGCCTCCTCCAAACAATGGCTCCGTGCAAGAGATTGGGACTGCAGCAGTAAAACGAAATCGCCGCTGCTTGATCTGTCCGTTTTGGTGGAGAGGAAGGAGAGAAAGGAAGAGGAAGAGGAAGAGGAGGGGGCGTCCATGGCATATGGGGAAGGAGAAGGGGAGGAGGGGATGCTGCTGTTTTGGCCGATCAAAAACAGAAGGAAGGGAGGGGGGTTTCCTTACGTGAAAGGAGGGGAAGGGGCATGATTTGGGGAGGGAAGGAGGCCAGCACCCAGGGGTTACGTGGGAGGGAGGAGAGGAAGAGATAGAGGGCTGGTTGGGCTTGATTTTGGATCACCAAGGAGAGGAGTATGGTTGGACTTTGATCCAAGGCGAGAATTAAGGCAAAGTTTGGACTGGTTTTGACCCAAAACGATATAAGATCGCAAGAGCCGGGCTGATCCATTAGTGAAAAGGAGAGGATATGGTCTAGGTTGGATTGGCCTAGAGCAAGAGAAGATACTTGTTTTTAGCGAATTAGTGAAAATTAGGTTAAGGGACTAGTCACTGGAGGACCCTTGGCTTGAGGATCTTGACCAAGAGGAGAAAAGGAAGAAGGGAGGGAGTTCATGAGCATGTTAACCAAGGTGAGGAAAGAAGAGAAAAGAATGACTCCATTAGCATGAGAGAACTTCTATGGGTTGATAAGATTAGGGAATTGAGATTAACTTGGGTTTGTGCTAGGTCAGTGATTTGATAGGATCAAAACCCTATGCGCATTTGAAACATTTAAATTCATTTTCCAAACATAAAATCTATGGATCAGCATGAATGCAACAAACCATTAAGTTCAATTGCAAAAGTTTTAGAAACCCACATTTTTCCACTATCTAGAATGTCAACAACTTAACTAAAGTTGGAAAATTTTAAAAAAATAATAAAACCATTTCATATTATTTAGTGTTTTCTAGGTCACATCCCAAAACATGAATTTTGGGGTGTGACAACACTACCCCTCTTAACAGGAATCTCGTCCCGAGATTCGCTGAAGCTACACTCATTACAAAGAACCAAAACAATCAAGAGCACAATAACAATACAATGAAACATGCTACAACACACTAACATGAGAGCAGTCCTTAATCAAGCATACTAGCACTCACCTTAGCATCGTTGCTAATGTAAAGCGCTCGAGGTTAACAACCTCCTAAGGGCATTAGGATAGACAAGTGTCAACTCCTCAATCTTGAGGGTGGTGCTTCTTGTTGATGTAAAGTCTTCATCTTCACAAGCATTTTTTTTGCTCTAGGACAAACAAGAGGTTTCGATGAAAATTCTTTTTATTTTCATAGACAACCAAGGAGGAGGAAGACAAAATTAGTTTTTATTTAAATAATTTTGCAAAGACGACCATTTCTTACTAGGCTGAGCATCCTACAGTCAACATTGCTCTGATACCACTCTGTCGCACCCGGTTTTCTAAAGAAGACCAAGCGCTAACTATATGTGTGCCCAGGATGTCCACACAACACATATAGCAACAAATATAGAGATTATCAAAGACAATGCTTTATTATATATCGAAACATAGTTACAACAAGACTTACATCTATTACAAACCGTAACGGAAGCTATTCTATATCTACTCTTCGGGTCTCCATACTCCACAGGGACGGTTGACTGGGGGAGCACTCGCCTAGTACTCATAGAACATCTCGAGGAAGACACATCTCTTGAATCCAGCATCTGGTACCCATCCGGGATTTTGTTGATTGTAAAGCAAGCGTCAGCACACCATGCTCAAAGATGTATAACAAGAGGGGATGCAAAGCTCAAAAGGCTAGACACGGTTGAACTGCGGTAAGCATTTTTAGTAGGTCACATTTTATTATTATTCCTAACTTTCTAGGTTATGCTTAAGCTCCCAAGGTGAAATGTATAATAATTATCATCAATATTAACCATCACCCAAACCATCCATGGTAACCATCTATCTCGAAAAGGATCCAGGCCGCTCGTGTCCGTGAGCACGGCTGTTATAACAGTTTGATCAAACTCTGCAGAGTGTGTACACTTTCACCATGAGTCGTGATTTGCCCTTTCGCCCGAGGTAGCTAGCCTCTTGACTCACTTCCATGGTAAGTCGGCAGGGTTCACTATGAAGCCTTTCAAAAGTCCCCCTAACAAGTTAGTAGCCGCTAGGTTTCGGATTGACCAAGCAGATATAGATGCTCTCCTCCCGAGAGTGGTTCACAAATGACCCGCACCCCAAAGACACACAAAACGGCAGGACAAGAGCCATACCCGTCTTGGCACCCCCTTTGCGCCTTTCGGTAACCACTAACAAGCTAGAGAAGTTCAGTTTACTTAGCTGAAGCCAGAGCCATGTAGCCCTCATGGTTGTACGGTAAGTCCTGGGTGGCCGCTTTAAGATTCAGTCCTTATGGAGGGCAGACTAGAGCACCCAAAAAGGCCCAATGCTCTAGCCCCCTGATATCCATGTTGCCAACAAGCATCATTGAAACCATTGATTCCATAAGTAATTAATCAATATTAACATTATAATATTTGGTGACCGCCACTAAAGCAAAACTACCCATATGCATAACCCAAAGGTAACAAGGAATACAAGATAACAAGGTTCTAGGCAAGTCCTTAGGGGTTCATCATATTAGACACATGCATATCAAAAGGTGATTAAACGATTATTGGGTAACAAGGGAACTCATGTTACACTTGCCTCAAAGAGTGCTCAAACAAGTCCAACTTTTCTTCTGGATCATCCTCGCATATCTCCTCTCCTATATATCGCAACAACCAGCACAAGCACCATAAAGGAACCTAAAAACAATACATCAAGCATTATAAAAATAATACAAAAAGGTTTGAAACACAAAGGGCTTATAACTATGATCGCTTGAGCGCAAAAACTACTAAAATAGGACCAACAACTTACAAGACATGACAGTTGGAAGGTTCGATAAATGATAGGAATGGTATAGATAGGATGTATGTGTGTAAATTGTAAGGTTTAGAGAGCACAAGGATTTGTAGATGAAGGGTAAAAGATCATAGGATTGTAGACAAGATGGATATGACATTACTAAGAAGGAAATAATCTTACTAAGGTTTAATGGCTAGATCACATGGGATTGATGACTCTTCAAGCTTGATGAGAGGAAACATATATATTGCAGCGGCTGTACAAGAGTGAGATGATGTGGTGAGATACTATCAAGAATATTTATTTTTGGTCATGCAACATGAAGAAGCAAGAACAATGGTGTTGGTTTGCATAGTGGGAATTGGCGAACAACAAGGCGATCCGGGGAGTTTTTTTTTTAATGGAGAACATAGCAAAGTGCCGGTGCACATGTACGTCGGCAGATAGTGAGGTTATGAGCAAAAAGGGCATGGCTATAGCAGCACCAAATGGTGATCTGTTTTATAGGGATGTTGAGGAATGTATAGAGTATGTGTTGCCAAAAGGGCATAGCATTTTTATCAGTGATTAGTCTAGGAATGCGATTGCAAAACAGGGTGTCATGTCTGTTTGGACACTGAGAGAAATGAATATTGCGGCCTCAATATCTTAGCCATCATAGCACCCATAGATGAGACAACAAGCAGAGACATGTGGAAGTACATGAGGCATGTTACACTTTGAGGGTTTGAGGATTTGGTTGATGGAATAATGGGAACACACATGCCATCAGGGCTGCTGCAAGCTGTCAGGGCAGCAGGGATAACAAACACTACATCATCGATATCTCAACAATCATGGATAGCAAAGTCGAAACATCTTGGGGAATCATGTGTAGGGATATCGTCAACATGAAGATTTAAGGCCTTGGTTATACGGACAGTGGATTGGTGGGGAACGCTAATGCCATTCAGAGTGGCACATCTGCTAGGACAGCATGTACAACAAGCACGGGATTGATGATATCTCTTTCGTCTTGGATTATACGGCCATGAAAATTTGTAGAGGCATGAGCATCTTAATGAATAACACCATGATCAAAGGGTTCAATGACTGGAGGGTAGGAATTAAAGGAACCGGCATGCCAATCTGCAAAAGTGCTGCTGCAGCGATGCAGGGGCAGCAAGCACTGCAACATCAATATCTTCGACATCGTGGCTCTTATGGCCAAACCATTTCTCAGAGGGCAGTGCAACAGCAAGAACTATATCATGATCGAAGGGCTTAATGAGTGTAGGTCCAGATCACTGAGAACATGAGTGCCAACAGATAGTAGCGCTGCTGTTCGCAAAGGGCAGCAACAAGATTGCGGGGAATCTTTGCCGGAATCGATACTAAACTGAATATGGGTACATGGTTTATTTGCAAGGAAAACATGGGAAGGTTGCAGGGGGTTCTTACATTGGATATTTGGAGGCGGATAGAGGCAGTTTGACAGCAGCCAGCAACGATGACAGGTGACGATACGGTCTGCGATCAACGGGACAGCAACATGTCATTGGGCAAAATGGCATCGGCGATCCATCAAACATCATCTACGACACATGATTGCCAGCAAGGAACATGAAACCAACATTGGGAAGGTGTTGGGGCGTTCTCACCTAGGGTTAGGGTTTGATGGAGAGAGGAGACGCAGCCAACCATGACCGGCAGCGACGACGTGGTACTGCAGGGCATCCTCCTCGTATAGCCACTGATCGGGGCGGCCTCCATTGCAGCGAAGATGGTCATCTCCTCCCTAACAGCAGAGGGGCAGAAGCAAGATCAGAGAGGGAAGGGAGAGGGACGACCTCACCATATGATGTCCACATAAACGATGCTGTGATGTCGGCCTCCTCCAAACAATGGCTCCGGTGCAAGAGATTGGGACTGCAGCAGTAAAACGAAATCGTCGCTGCTTGATCTGTCCGTTTTGGTGGAGAGGAAGGAGAGAAAGGAAGAGGAAGAGGAAGAGGAGGGGGGCGTCCATGGCATATGGGGAAGGAGAAGGGGAGGAGGGGATGCTGCTGTTTTGGCCGATCAAAAACAGAAGGAAGGGAGGGGGGTTTCCTTACGTGAAAGGAGGGGAAGGGGCATGATTTGGGGAGGGAAGGAGGCCAGCACCCAGGGGTTACGTGGGAGGGAGGAGAGGAAGAGATAGAGGGCTGGTTGGGCTTGATTTTGGATCACCAAGGAGAGGAGTATGGTTGGACTTTGATCCAAGGCGAGAATTAAGGCAAAGTTTGGACTGGTTTTGACCCGAAACGATATAAGATCGCAAGAGCCGGGCTGATCCATTAGTGAAAAGGAGAGGATATGGTCTAGGTTGGATTGGCCTAGAGCAAGAGAAGATACTTGTTTTTAGCGAATTAGTGAAAATTGGGTTAAGGGACTAGTCACTGGAGGACCCTTGGCTTGAGGATCTTGGCCAAGAGGAGAAAAGGAAGAAGGGAGGGAGTTC
Organism: Chrysopogon serrulatus; assembly: GCA_015844335.1. Classification (NCBI taxonomy): domain Eukaryota; kingdom Viridiplantae; phylum Streptophyta; class Magnoliopsida; order Poales; family Poaceae; genus Chrysopogon; species Chrysopogon serrulatus. The sequence continues at coordinate 121,012 of JADLZL010001694.1, read as the reverse complement.
ATGAGCATGTTAACCAAGGTGAGGAAAGAAGAGAAAAGAATGACTCCATTAGCATGAGAGAACTTCTATGGGTTGATAAGATTAGGGAATTGAGATTAACTTGGGTATGTGCTAGGTCAGTGATTTGATAGGATCAAAACCCTATGCGCATTTGAAATATTTAAATTCATTTTCCAAACATAAAATCTATGGATCAGCATGAATGCAACAAACCATTTAGTTCAATTGCAAAAGTTTTAGAAACCCACATTTTTCCACTATCTAGAATGTCAACAACTTAACTAAAGTTGGAAAATTTTAAAAAAATAATAAAACCATTTCATATTATTTAGTGTTTTCTAGGTCACATCCCAAACCATGAATTTTGGGGTGTGACACAATGCAAAGATAGTATAGGTTGATCGTAATTATAGAACAACATAAAACTGTATCTACTTTACCCTTTGAAGCCAACCTCACATAATTTGATAGACCGCTTTTAGTTCCCTGAGGCTAAACTTTAGCCCCCGTTACATTGGATGTCTCATTTTCATAATTAGCACTGGAATATTTTGTGTGATAAGAACTAAACTTTAGCACAAGGGATCCAAACACCCCAAACATTCGATGTGAAAACTTTTAGCACAAGGATCCAAACACCTTCTAAATCTTGGAGTGAAAAATTTTGGCGTGTCACATCATCGATGTTCCATAGGATGTCGGAAGGGGTTTTTGGATGCTAATAAAAACATAAATTATAAAACTCGCGAGGAAACTGCAAGATAAATTTTTAAGCATAATTAATCTGTCATTAGCAAATATTTACTTTGTAGTATCACATTGTCAAACCATAGACTACACTAGTACACAAAGTATTTGTCTTGACGGTAGGAATTTTTCACCGGCGGTTTTAGCTTAGAGACGCCTCTGAAAATAGGCAAGCGGGCCCCAGCTTAAGAACCGCCAAGGGAAAGGGCTACCGGGCGGTTCCTTAAGTAAACCGCCAGTGTAAATGGCCCCATTTTCACCGGGCGGTTGACTTAAGGAACCGCCAATGATAATGAATATTTTCACCGGCGGTTTCCTTATGTAAACCGCCAGGTGAAAATGAGCATCATTTCCACAAAGCGGTTTCCTTATGTCAACCGCCTGTGGTGATCTTCTCCTATATATACCCCCTTCTTCCTCCCCACCACAGTCCAACAGAACTGCAGCTCGAAAAGTTCTTCCATGGAGAAGCTTTGGAGGTCCGTTTTCACTAAATACAAGGGGAGAGGTTTTGCTCTTGATTTCTTCGGAGGAGGTGACTAAAAAAAGTTAGTTTATGTGTTTCTTGCCTCATTTTCTCCATTCTTGCTCAATCCCACCCAATTTTGAGATCTAGGGTTTCACCCCATGTGAGAGAAAGAAGAGTAGCTAGGTTTTTGTTTTTCTCAATAATTCTAGTCACTATTTTTCTAGGGTTCCCTTTATTTTAATAATTAGTTATGTGAAGTTTAATTAGCTATTAGTGATATTTTTTGTGGTGATCCTTTAATTATGGTTTCATTAAAATTTAGTTTCTTATTTAATTATTAGTTTATGTGTTATATTGATGCTTGTAATTAGTTTTTGTTTAATTATGTAGTTATATTATGTTTAATATAATTTATAGTTTTGTTTTTTTAAATCTAGTAGTGGTGAGGCTTTGATTAGGGTTTTATTATATAGTCTTCCTTTAGTTTGTATGGTTCCATCTAATAAATTAATTTTTAAATTATTATGTTTAGTTCATGTAGTTATGTTTACTCTTATTTAATTATTAGTTTATGTGTATATTGATGCTTGAAATGATGGTTTCATTTACTATATTTAGTTTATTTAGTTGTGTTTAGTTTTATTTAAGTACTAGTTTATTTGCCATATTGATGTTTGAAAATTAGTTTCTCTTTAATTGTTAAGTTTTGTTTTGTTAAATTAAGCAAAGTGGTTACACTTTGATTAGGGTTTCATTATGTAGTCCTTCTTATTTTTTAGGATTTCATATAATAAAATGATGCTTTAATTTACTATGTTTAGTTCATTTAGTTCATATTGATCTTCATTTAGTGGTTAGTCTTCTTTTATTTGTCATATTGATGTTTAATTATTAAGCTTTGTCTTGTTAAATTATTTACTATTGCTTTATATATTTTTTTTTAGAGGCGAATTTTTTTTAACTAGTTGTTTTAACTGTATGTGATTTAGCCCAGACGTGTGTTATTTAAGAAATATATAAGGGAGGAGTTATTTTCATCTATAATCCATTGAAGGCGTTTGCTGATCATCGTAAGGTTTGTTAATAATTATCACAGAATATTAATATCTTCTTTTAGTGATTACATTATTTAAATCTGTTAAACTCTATAACAGGTAACAATGGACAGAGCATTCGGATGTATAACTTAGACAGAGTAGATCCATCCTACGTACTTGAGGTCCGTAGGTTTATCGATGCTTTGTCAAAAATCATGCTTTCGAACACGAACGGCACATATGTTGTCCTTGCGCCGATTGCGTAAATCTTGTTGTTTTTGAAGACACAAGTGCAATCATGGCTCATCCGGTCTGCCGAGGATTTATGAATGATTACTTGATTTGGACAAAGCATGGAGAGGGTAGCTCGCAACGTATATAGTCAAGACCCCGTGAATCTAGGTGGCAATGGTCCGGATATGCTTGTTGACGATGTATGCCGGTTCGGACACGAGACGTAACAACATTGTCCCCAAGAGAGCGAACATGTTGTGCCCGATGTTCATGATGATGCAAATATTGGAGGAACCGATGCCAACCGAATCGGGTGGAGGATGAAGACGCAGAATTGATGGCTGCACTATTGCGTCGTCATACGGATCCATCAATGTTTTTCATGAAAGGGATGGAGGCCTTAGAGCAAAAGCGCAGAGCCCTTGTACGATGAGAGTAAGGGTTGCACCAAAGAGTTCACGACACTACGGTCTGTGCTTAAGTTGTTGATGTTGAAGGCTAGGTACGGATGGTCCGATGCCGCCTTCGATGCATTATTGAGTACTCTTAGAGATATGCTTCCAAAGGAGAACAAAGTCCCCGCTAACACTTACTATGCAAAGAAGCTAATCAGTCCGCTTACTATGGGTGTCCGAAAATCCACGCATGCAGAAACCACTCGTATCTTATATCGAGGTGATTACAAAGACTTGGACAAATGTCCAAATTGTAGTGCAAGTCGGTACAAGACAAAAAAAAGACTATCTACAAGAGGAGAATGCAACTTCTGCTTTCCAAAGGGAAGAAGAGAAAGAAGACCCAACAGAGTTCAAAACTCTCCAACAAAGAAAATGAAGAAGAAGACTATTATGCCCGGAGAAAGGTTCCAGCTTTGGTGATGTGGTATCTTCCTCAGTAGTTGATCGTCTGCGGTGTTTGTTTGCAAACCCCGATGATGCAGAGCTTATGACTGGCATGCTTCCGAGAAGCACAAAGTAGACGGAAAGCTTCGACATCCTCGCCGATGGGAAGCAATGGCAAAAATTCAATGCCGACCACCCCGCACTTTGCTAAGGAGACAAGAAATATTCGGTTCGCACTATGTACCGACGGAATGAATCCCTTCGCCGAAAGGAGCAAGCACGCATAGCACATGGCCGGTGCTCCTCACTATCTACAACCTCCCTCCACACTTGTTGCGTAAGCGTAAATACCTTTTGCTAACCATTCTTATTTCTGGACCTACACAACCCGGTGTTGATATCGATGTATTCTTGGAGCCATTAATGGAGGAAATGAGAATATTGTGGGATACAGAGTCACCATGTTGGACGAATACAGGAAAGAGTCATTCACACTAAGAGCAATTATTTTTGTTACGATCAACGATTACCCAAATCTCTCTTTGTATTGTCGACAATTCAAGGGTAAGGTCGGTTGTGTAGTATGCTTGATGAAACCTTTTACGTGTCCCTCGGTGCCTCCAACAAGATAGTATACATGAGACATAGGCGTTTCTTGTCGAAAAGGACACAGTACCGCTTGCGAAAGATGGATAGATACTTTGACAATCACGACGAAACAAGGTCCACCGCTCCATCGTAATAGTAAAGGTCAAAGAGTGTACGAGATAGTTAAGAACATCAAGTTTGTATTTGGCAAGAAGACAAAAGATAGAAAAGTAAGAAAAAATGTGAAGCCAACTCCCGGGGCTACATTCAAGAAGATGTCAATTTTCTTCAAATATTTGCCCTATTGGAAAGAGTTTGATATACGGCACGCGGTCGATGGTATGCACATCCGTAAGAATGTGTTTGAAAGCATAATTGGTACCTTGCTAGACATCAAGGGTAAGACAAAGGAAGGATTGAGTTCACGTCGACCTGGTCAATTTGAAGATAAAACCGTAACTTCATCCCGTGTTGCTAGATAATGGAAAGTACCACCTCCCCGCAGCAAGCTACAACCCGACTACGAGATGAGAAACATGCGATGTGTGTTTGGTTGAAGAAATTGAAAGTTCCAGCTGGATTTTGCTCTAACATTAAGAGCATTGTGTCAATGAAGGATCTTACACTCACCAACTACAACTCGCATGATTGCCATGTGATGTTGACAACCTTTCTCCCTATTGCCATCGAGCTATTAGCCCGGTGTTCTTAAAGATGGCAATCACACGGTTATGCTACTTTTTTTTAACGAGATATCACGAAGGTAATTGACCGAGAGCAGTTGGAGTCTCTTCAGAATTCGCAGCTGAGACAAGTGTCACAAACTTGAGATGTGTTTCCCACCATCTTTCTTTGATATAATGGTACACCTTGTCGTGCATTTGGTGCCACAAATACAGGCATTGGGTCCCATGTACTTGCATGAGATGTGGACATATGAACGTTTTATGTCAATACTCAATGGTTATGTATCCACTCGTGCTCGTCCTGAGGCATCCATGATAGAGGGATACACTACCGAAGAGGCCATTGATTCCGGAGGTCCATTCTGTAATAATTTCCTAAGAGACCAGATTGCAATAGGTTTGCCTCCGTCCCGACATGAGGGTAGACTGCATGGGTGTGGGAGGATGGGCCGAAAATCATTCATCCCATTAGACTATAATGTAGTCCTCGAGGCGCATCATAGCATCATGCATCGCCTCTCGATAATGGAGCCTCGATCGACAACACATAGAAGAGCTAAGCGATCATAACCCTGGGCAAACAGAGGATTGGCTATCAAAGGAACACAAGCGTCGATTCACTTCATGGCTAATGGAGCAGAAGATTCCAAATGGAGAAACAATTGAGCAACAAACAATCAAGAGGTTGGCAGCTGGACCATCTAGGCAGGTCACATCATGGCGCACCTATGACATCGCTGGCTTCACGCTTTTGTACCACTTCTAGAGACAAAAAAGAGCATGGCGCAAAACAGTGGTGTTCGCTATGAGGCCATAGATGATTCAAATGAAAACGCTACATACTATGGCTTCATTGAGGAGATATGGGAACTAGACTATGATTCATTTAAGACGCCCGTGTTTCGATGCCAATGGGTTGATGACAAACATGTTACAAAGGACAACTATGGCCTCGAGTTCTTGATATAAGTAAAGTAGGCTACAAAGATGATCCCCGGATCCTTGCTATCCGTCTTTGCATGTGTCTTTTATGCCGAACAGATCCTTTCTAAGGAAGAGAAGAAAAAGTAACGACAAGACCAAGCATGTAGTTCTTCCCGGAAAGCAACAAGGTTTAGGAGTTGATGGTGTAATTGACCTAGATGGCTTCAACCATTTCGGGCACATGTCTCTTTTGAAGATCATCCTTTGAAGATAAAGAATATTGAGCGTACCATCCCAAAAAATTCATTGCCATGGGTGCGCCACGATAGGGAAGGCGTAACAAAGAGCGGGCTAGCTAGATTTTATATTAGTTACATATCAGTCAATGTCATGTGTAACAATTTATCGCTTGTAATTTGTACTCATTAATTAGTCTATCTTGATATTGCTCTTTAACTTATTTAAGTCTTTTTTTCTTTCTACTACTTCAAGTCCTTTTCTTTCTAATATTTTTAGTCTTTTTTATTGTACTTCTATAAGTCCTTTTCTTTCTAGTTGTTTAAGTCCTTTTCTTTCTACTTCTTTAAGTCCTTTTCGTTCTACTCTCTTGATATTTACCTTACATAAAAGAAATAACCTAAAAGAATTAACCTACAAGAAATAGCCTACAAATAACCTACAAGAAATACCATAAAACAAATAATCTAATACAACTACAAGAAATAATCTAAAAGTAATATATAAAAAACATTAAACCTACAAACAAATATACTACAAATTAACCTAAAAAGAAATATAATAAAACAATTAACCTACAACAAAAAACATTAAAGAAATACACTACAAGAAATAACCTAAAAGAAATAATTATTTAAGGTCTACAAACAAGTAACCAACAAACAAATAAATATAAGAAATAAAATAAAAAATAACCAGAATAAATAAGTATAAGAAATAACCATAAAATAAATAGTCTAAAAAAAAATAACCTAAAGAATTAACCTAAAAGAAATAAGATAAGTTAAACTTAATGCCATACAGGAAAAGAAATAGTGGGAAAAAAAAAATATTTCCACAGGGCGGTGGACCTAGCCAACCGCCAGTGGAAATGGATTTCCACCGGCGGTTGCCTAAGTTCACCGCCTGTAAAAAATCATTTATGCAGGCGGTTGTCTAGGACAACCGCCAAGAAGAAACTATTTTTACCGGGCGGTTGTCCTAGACAACCGCCTCGTACAAATGCTCCCCCTACTTATACCGCCCACCAGACTTGAAATTTTCACAAGTCTGGTGGGCGAGCTTTTTCAAATCGACGCCGTCAGGCTGCCGAATTCTCCGCCGGAGTTCGCAGCGCCGCCCATCCCGCGCCGGAGCACTGCCGGGCTGGAGGCACGCCCGCCGGAGCCGCCTTCTCCATCCGCCGGAGTCGCAGCGCCCCGCCTTCCGCCGGAGCGCCGCCGAGACTCTTCCGCCACCGTTCTCCATCCGCCGAAGCCGCCTTCTCCAACAGCCGGAGCACCACCGCCGCCGGCCGCGCTCCGTTTTTCTGCGTGCGCCGTGGTGAGAAATCTTCTGCGGCGTGGTGGCGGCGGTTTGCATGCTGCTCAGTCCGCCCGGTTTTGCGTGCGTCTTGGCGGCGGCGGTTTTCGCCGGCGGCGGGCGGCGCCTAAGCGCTTAGGGCAGCGCCAGCCCGCGCCAAGTTGGGCCATCATGGGCCAAAAAGGCCCAACAAAGGGCCTTTTTTTTTTTTTTTTGTTTTTTATGTAACAATTATTATAAAATTAGAAAATTAGTTGTATTAATTGTATTAATTAGTATTAGTTGTATTAGTTGTATTAGTTGTATTAATATTTTAATACTATTAAAATTGTATTATTAGTTAAATTAGTTAAATTAGTAATTAGAAAATATTGTATGTCAAATTTTTCAAATATATTACGTGTATTATTAAGTAATAGTATTACGTAAAACTAGTAATATTGTATGTGGCATTTTCAATTTATATTGTATCAATTAGCAATTAGTAAATTTGTTTTGGTTATATCCTCGCTCATGGTACCTTTTAAATTATATGCTCGCTCTATTAATTTGCAAATACCGTCACCATACCCGCCAAATAATCATTGTCCTGCCACCGTCTTCTCATCGTTCTCGGTCCTCGCCCCAGATTCAGTCTCTCCTCCACGCTTTATCACGGTACATATTTCCTAATGAGTTAGTGTTAATTCCTACGTGTTATTAACCGCCTGTTAAAGACTTAGTGCTAATGACTTAGTGTTATTGACTTAGCGTTATTTACTTAGTGACTTAGTGTTATAGTGCTAATGACTTAGTGTTATTTCCTAATTACTTAGTGTTAATGACTTAATGACTTACTGTTAGTGTGACTTAATGACTTAGCATGTTAATGACTTAGCATGTTAATGACCTAGTGTTAATGACTTAGTGTTTATGATTTAGTGTAAGATCACACAAGCGCGTACAAGACTAGCCGGCTGCATTAATGACTTAGTGTTTATGACATTAATGAGTACAAATTATAGTGTTAATTCCTAATGGAACTTCCATTTCTAAGTGTTAATTCCTAATGACTTAGTGTGAGTAACTTAATGACTTAGTGTTAGTGACTTAATGACTTACTGTTAGTGTGACTTAATGACTTAGCATGTTAATGACTTAGCATGTTAATGACCTAGCTTTAATGACTCAGTGGTAATGACTTAGTGTGACTGACTTATTATATTTGAAGTTATCAAGAAGATGACGTCTCCAACATCTAAAGACCATCAGGCAGAAGAGCAGCGTGCAGAGTCACCCACTAAGACTCACACACCCCCGGAGGCACGGTGAGTCTCACGGCATTAAGAAGCCTTGCCCTTTTTATAACGTCGAACCCTATCAAAGTAACTAACATAGTTATTGCCATGCATAGAACTCAGAAATCCTGTGGAAGAAGAAGAGCAGCGTGTTGAGTCACCCGAAGCGGAAGAAGGACAAGAAGAAGATTTCTATGGTGCCATGTTGGAAGAAGAGGAAGATGACGGCAACCGAAGTGATCCATGCCCTAGCATAGATAGACAACGCGAGAAAAGTGTTGACCCAGATTATAATCCGTATGATGAGGTATATATACTTAGTACATGAAAACTAATACTTTCCTTCATAGTATTATACTCATAATGATCCTTACACTCTTGAATTCCTTCGGCCAGAGGTTTTGTCTCAAATGCGGGAAATTCTTGGGGAAGAAGAAGACGTGCCTCAAGACGAGGCACCGAAACGACCGAGACAACCACCTCCAAATCAAGAAAAAGAAAACAAAGTGACCGGAAACGTGGTGACCGAGGAACAAACAAGTGGCCAGAGAAGACATACATAGTTCCTAGCGTTGGCCCAAAAGGAGAGCCTCTAGTGTCTACTGAGGTGGCTGCCAAGATACGGAATGCGATTGGTTTTCTAGTGAGGGATAAATTGGACATCACTATCAGTAGGTGGAAGGATGTGGATGCGGCTAAAAGGAAAGAGTTGTGGGACAAATTTATAGAAAGGTTTGTTTATCCTACGGGGACAGATGAGAAACTTGCGAAGGGGTATTTTTTCAAGCAGATTGCAATATCATTCCGTAAATTGGCGATCTGAGATGAATACCAAGTTTCTCAAGCATGGGAACGACCCAACGAGCAAGTATAAGATCACACAAGCGCAGTGGGAGATATTCAAGGCGCAGAAGAACGACCCAGCTGCCAAAGCCAAGAGTGAAGCTGCTTCAGCACTAGCAAGGAAGAACAAATACCACCATCACCTTGGCACCGGTGGTTACAAGAAACAAATTCCGAAATGGCAGGCAGAGGAGGAGGAGCTAAAAAAACAAGGGGTTCCTGTGCTATCAGAGCAAGTTGGCGAGAGGTCGGCAAATTGGCTCAGAGGTAGAGGAACAAAACAAACCTCTACCGGTATCAACTGTCCCTTAGACATCACAGCCCCAGCTGATAAGATGTTGGAGCTAGCAGTGGATGTCAAAGAAGGGAAGCTCAAGCCACGAAGGGAGAGAGACATCCTGAGTATTGGACTGGGTAACCCTGAGCATCCTGGCCGTGTACGAGGCGTCTCCTCGAAGATGGGATGGAAAGAAGGATTTGGTGAGGAGTGGGTGGGCATATATAAGAAACGCGATCAATATAAGGAAGACATGCAGCATTTCTTTGAGGAAAAGGCTAAGGAACAGTTCAGAAACATGATGTCAGACTTTCTAACAAATCCTGATCCAAAGCTGGTGCAGAAGTTAGCTAGTGCAGTGTCTGTTCAGCAGATGAGCACACAAGGCCCACAGATGCAGCTCGTTCCAGCACAACCCTTGCCTGGAGCTCAGGAGATGAGTCATAGAATGCCCGCTCAATCTGCTCCCTTTCCAAGTAGTGTGGGGTCTACGGGAAACACACACCGCTATCCTGTGGATGACATCAGTGGGCCGACACCTTGCAAAATGCTCATACGATATGGTATGAAGCATCAACGTACAAGGGAGATAGCCACAGGCTTTGCGATCCCCGGACGTGACTACCACGGTAAACCTATACCAGAAGAGTACTGCAGGGTAGAAGTGCAGACGGTCGTCCCAGGCTACGAGGATGACATGCTAGAAATTTCTGGTCCCGAGGGTATTGAGACACTCGGACAGGCCATTAATAATTTCATCCTGTGGCCTCGAAGAGACGTCCAGTTGACCCAGCCACCATCTTCCACAGAAGCCCTGCCACAAACTCAGGAGTCAGCACCTGATCCCGACCGTCAACAGGATCCACCACCATCACCCCCTGCTGCCGATGCACCATCATCACCCCCTGCTGCCGATGCACCACCATCACCCCATGCTGCCGATCCTTCAAGAACCCCACCGTCAACATCGAAACCAGCAGGATCTCCACCACAAACAAGTACACCAGTCCGTGAGCCTGCTTCGTCCCCACCACCTCAAGACATGGAAGCATCGCCTTGGACACCACCGCCGCCACCAAAGAAGACCCAAGAAAAAACCACCAAGAAGAGAAAATTTTCTATTCCTAAATTGGTTTCCCCATACGAGCCGAAGAAGAAAACAGCTGGCACTGCCAAGTTTTTAGAAGGGATTGCGCTTTCTCGCAAGTCAAGTACCGTGGACTTAGCCGAGCAAGAGAAGGCAGTAGAAGAAGCAAAGATCCGAGCACTAAAGATAGTGAGGCCATCATGGGATGACTACCAAAACGTCCCTGATAAATACGTCCCCGGCAGGCCTCTACTTAGTTGGGAGCGACTCCAAAAGCTTCCCGCCGGTATAAAAAGACTTCATGACCGGTACATGCGAGCGGCTCGAGTCGGAATCAACGCAATCCAAGTAAACATACCACCACCTGCTTTCATAAGTGAACGAGACACGGCTTTCGTTGATTTTGAGGACATCCGGTTGATGTTCAACCTTAAGCGGCTCGACGTTCAGCTCGTCACGCTATTTGCATTGTAAGTGTACCTCTCGTACTAACATGAACTTCCGTTTATTTTTATTGACTTCTATCTTGTGCTTTGCGCAATGCAATATGATCAAGACGAGTTCGTGTACGGTCCCGGACTAAGCAAGAATGAATTCAAACGGATTTGGGTACCTAAGCCCCAAAAAAATATGCGAGAATGAGCACATCTTCCGAATTGGTGATGACAACGACAAATTGAAGGGGTTATCAAAGAAAGACAAAGCAAAGAGAATCAAAGATCCGAGAAGGATCATGAGACACATTACGCCACCTACATAGGCAATGCATTGCTCCAAAGACAAACATAGGGAATGCGTGTAGTTGCCCCTTATAACTTTGGGTAAGTATGAGTTCATATACATACATCGCCTTAAGTATCGGTTTATATAAATGCATAACAACTCGGTTTCGATCGTGCAAATGACCACTGGATATGCTTCTTTATTTATCCTAGGGACGGAAGGGTGCTTGGTCTTTGACTCCGCCGACTACCCACCTCAAAGATATGCGAAATTTCAAAGCATCCTAGAACGGTAAGTCGATAAAATATAGCATGCATCTTTTAATCGATGAGAGTTTAAGATTACTGCTAACTGATTCTTTTTGAGATCATAGATGTTGGAGATTCTATAAACTAAGAGGTGGAGTGTTTGACCAGTCCATGGCGGGGGGAGGAAATAAGATTTTTTCACAAATGGCCGGTGCGTAGAGTTATGAATCAATATCATGCATGTTACATATATAAGATATTATTACAAGTAAATAACTCTATGCAATTTATATAGTGCCACAAGCAACCAATCGGTTCCCCTCGACTGTGGATTCTACACGTGCGAAGTTCATGAGAACGGCCGGACGGTACATCGGGAACCCCGATAAGGTACCACTAATAGTGACGTTTGTATTTATATCGTTAACAATGCAAAATTACTTAGACACATGGAAATATATATATAATGCTTACAAACTTCTTTTTTCAGGCGTATCAAGAAGCGGAGTCCAAAACCTTCGACGACAACACTGCTGTCTGACGGAATAATTGAGGATCTCTGCTCATTTATCATGAGAGAAATTATTCCTACAGAGGGAAAATATTTTCACCCGGAAAGCCCCTTAGCGAGGCCAGAGTTCAGAGCGCTAAGGGACATTAGCGCTCTGAAATTAAGTCGAAATGATTATTAGATTTCTCACCAATAAAAATTTTATTATCATATGGTGGCCACAAAACAATTTTGATGTAAACAATATATGATGTAATTAAATTGTTCATGATGTATATATGTATATAAGTATTGTATAGTATAATTACTTTTTGTTGATGTATCACATAATTAAATAGTCCGTCGTATTGATTGTAGTACGAGAGAAAGATGAGGGGGGAGAGGAGGGAGGGAGGAAGGGAAAGAGGAGGACAGAGAGGAGGGAGAGAGAGACAGGAGAGGGCGCCAATTCAAATCAAAAAAATGAAAATTCAAATGAATGTTGGCGGGAAAACATTACCACTGGGCGGTTCACCTAGTGAAACCGCCAAATGAAAACAGAATTTACACCGGGCGGTTCCTTATGTGAACCGCCCGGTGGTAATGGCATTTTCACTGGGCGGTTGCTTATGTCAACCGCCAGTGGAAATGCATTTCCACAGGCGGTTTTCAAGCAACCGCCAGTGAAAATGCGACATTTTCACTGGCCTCTTGCACAGGCGGCGGGCCAAAACGCCAGTGGCGAGGCCTCTAGAACCGCCTGTACAAATACTTTGTGTACTAGTGCTACTTAGGCTTAAAAGATTCGTCTCGCAAAGTTATCGCAATATGTGAAATTAGTTATTTTTTAGTCTATATATTTTAATACTTTATGTATGTGTTCAAACATTTGATGTGATAGGTGAAAAGTTTATGTGAAAGGAACTAAATCTTGAGTACCAAGCTCGCCGTGTCTGTTTCAATCTATTCAAGGACTGTTGTGAGAAGTTTGCATGCATGCATGAGCCGCACCATGATGGAAAGAGTCCCAGGAGTTCAAGATTATTTTGTCGCCGTTTACAACAAATCCTATATTACAATCGCATCTATATCTCCTATATACATGGCAACAAATTCTATATTGTTGCCTGATTTATCTAACAGATGTCACCATAAAAACAGACACCCCTCTGCCCCCGGCGCAAAGACTGTTTTGCGTTCAATATGCCCAACTGTTCAGCTCCTTCCGTCAACGGCTGCGGCAAGACTACCATTGTCGCCGAGACAGTGACCGGGTCGCACGTGCTGGAGGTGAAGGGATACTCCGTAACCAAGGGCCAGCTAGGCGTCGGCAAGATCATCCGTTCCTGTGTTTTCTGCGTCGCGGGTCATAGATGGTTCATTGGATACTTCCCGGATGGCTTCAAGGAGGATAGCGCCGATTACATATCTATCTTTGTACACATCGAGAATCCTGTTGCTACGGCCGATGTGAAAGCAAGATTTGGCTTCAGTTTACTCAACCACGCCGGAGAGCCGGTGTCCGGGAACAGTCGTCTTGCAGGCGAAACATTCGTTTTCTCATCCTCATCTCTATCCTGGGGTTACCATAAATTCATAGAGAGGAAGAAGTTGGAGTCATCCTATCTCCGGGACGACAGCTTCCAGATCAAATGCGACCTCACCGTCTTGAAGGACGTCGTCCACATGGAGACTACTCTCGCGGCAGAGCCGGCGCTGCCGCCGCCTGACCTGCAGCGGCATCTTAGCAACCTCCTTGCAAGCAAGGTGGGAGGCGACGTGGAGTTCAAGGTCGACGGCGAGGTACTCACGGCGCACCGGTACATTCTGGCCGCACGGTCGTCCGTGTTCATGGCGGAGCTGTTCGGCCCAATGAAACCCAAGGCGAAGGGCCACGTACGCGTGGTCCGAGACATGGAGGCCAGGGTGTTCAGGTGCTTGCTCCACTTCATCTACACCGACTCGCTGCCGGAAATAAATGCGAGAGAGAAGAATATTGTGGCTCAGCATCTTCTTGTGGCAGCGGATCGGTACGACCTCCGGATGCTGAAGCTGATCTGCGAGGACATGCTGCGTAGCTCCGTGGACGTCAGCCTTGCAGCGACGACATTGGTCCTGGCAGAGCAGCATGCCTGCCAAGGGCTCAAAGCCGCGTGCTTTGAGTTCCTTAGGGCTCCTGGCAATCTCAAGGCAGTCATGGCGAGTGATGGCTTCCAGCATCTGAAGGGCAGCTGTCCATCTCTTCTCGAAGAGCTGCTCGCAGAGGTTGCTCCATGAACTGCTCGAAAGGGAAAGCTGAAAAAGATAGTTTTCTTTTTTGCATGCATGTGCTCAGATCAAATCTGAGGAAGCCAAAACAGTCGGAGTGTGTATCCAGATTTAAGGGGATTTCTAATAATAAAATATAAAAATTTTGTTGCGTAAACTATCTATTGTAACACAGGTGGACATAGGCAATTAGATGCAATTTTTGGTCTACTTTAGATCATATTTCTTAATGGTGTGTAGGTCGATAATATTAAGATGGATTCATTGGTTTCTGTATGTTGTTTTATGCAAATAGTTACAAACTCTTTAATTTTATCCTCAATGTTAAGTTAAAATTCTTCAACTTATTGTACCTTTATAAACTCTTTTCTTATACTTTGTAGAATAAGGATTTTAGGTTGTTGAGTACTTTAATGTATCACCTCAAAGTATGATCTCACATAGGGGTAACAATGCTAACCTAATAGAATTTTAATACTTTTAAGACTTATAATGGTCAACTTTTTACTTGAAAGCAATCTTAAACAACCATAATTATATTTGTTCGACAGAAATTTGAATTCACTAGATTCAAATTTTGGAGCTTGGACCCAACAACAAAAATTATAAAACAAGTCTAGAACGGTGGATATAGAGGCTGGAGTCACCATTTTGGTGAATCTCTTTATGAGGTGCTCCACCAACTCAAGTTTGGTGAAGTTAAAAAAAATTGCCTATCATTGTCACCGGTTACATACAAAAAACTGGTGGCCGCTTGCTGCTGCATCGTGGTCGTGCCTAGCATCGACCGCGAGCTCCGGCCTTGCACCAGCTCTGAAGCCACCGGCGCGGGCAGATCTCGCTGTAGAGCCAATCCGGTCCCCTAATCGATGCTCATCGAAGCCAACAATGTAGGCGTGGGTGGCAGCCATGGGCGCGGAAGCGTGTCTTTTCCCTTTTTCTTTTTCTTTTTTTTTAATCAGAGAAGAAGAGTAGATCACGTTGATAGGTGGGGCACATCCCAAGGGCAAATATGTCCATTCCATCTAAATACCTTTACGTCTCTGCGTGGATCTGAAGCTACTGCATTTACTAAACAGTTTGTTGGTAGATCTATGGTTGATCTCAGATCCATGGTGGAGCTGATCGTGAATCCCAGATCTAAGAATGCATGCAGATGTAAGAATGGAACAATCCCTTGCCTGCGCTGGATGTTTAATTTCCTCATTGTCCTCGCAACCCTTCGGTGAAGTACGTACTTTAACATGCATGGTTGTGGAATAAAGTTCCTTGTGGATGTACTTAATTTCCTTGCAACACTTTGGCGGTGTGCTTTGGTCTGGATGTGGGATAAAGCCCCTCGTGGATGTATGGAGAGGCATGCATATTATTCTAACCATTAGATTCTTTGCTTGCTTGATGCAGTTTTGACAAGATTGTTTATTCGCCATTTGCACTTTAGCATGCGACCCTAGGAAAAACTAAGGTCTGCCGGTAACGAAAGCAAGTTTTTGGAACCAAATCAAACGGGGAGCCCGTTGCTCAGGAGGGCCCTTTGCATTGCTTGCTTGATGCAGCAACCTGGCTTCCTGGCTTCATCGCTTCTATTACGTGCCTGTAGCTAAGAGGTAGCATATGGTTTTGCAGCATGTCATCGCGATGTTTTGGTGAACACGCACCAAAGTTAACTAAAGGAGAATATACTGAACCCAAGGCCGAGTAGCAGCTCGAGCCTGAGGGCAGGCAAGAAAAGGTCATCCGTCAATCGGCCATCACAGATCAAGTAAGTGGGAAATTAAAACCCTTGAGATTGATATTCGGCCATTCTGCCGCTTGATATAGTGATATTGGGTCCTTAATTAATACGTTATTCATTTAATTGCTCAGCTTGCAGGGTGCATGCATGGCGCCTGAAACCTCGGAGGGGAAGCAGCGCAAGGAGGTAGATATGGTGTCTGACGCTCCCGCTCCCGCTCCCGATCGGGAGCAGCAGCAGGAGAGAGATGTCACAGCGCATCAAAATTATTCCGAGGAGGGGGCGGATGCCGCGGCCAACATCGTCGAGGAGGTATTAAGCAAGCTGCAGGTGCTTCGTGCGAGGATCTCTCAGCTGCTGGGACCTGCTGGCCCTCATCGCGTCGTCGTCACTGGTGATGCTGGACGGCGCTGCTTGGCCTTCTTGGAGACGGAGTTGAGCACCATTGCGGCGTTCTTGACGTCACTGAGACCGCAGCAGTTGGACGCCGTGATGAAGAAATGGCTGAGATACTCTTCTTTGTCAGGTGTTCACCGTTTGGCCGACCGTGTCCTGCGTGAAGTTCACTCCTCACGTCGAGACAAAGAAATGGCTGGGAGCCGGCTGACAAGAGCTGCTCTGGGCTTCCAACGTAGGAAGTATTATGCTGTTCCTTTTCCTTATTTATTTCAGCTTTACGATATCAGCGAAGGTACCTGCAGATATAGGCATCTTCTTCTTACCAGTCATAACCTTGGGCTTACACCTCAACTGCAACTGGCCGAGGTGGCGGGTGGCCTCCCTCTTGTCGGCATCGACCGCCCAGTGAAGAAGCTACTCAGGTGGATTGTCCCACACAATGGGAAGATGGACAGGAGCCTGAGAGTCATGGCTATCGTTGGACCCATGGGGATAGGCAAGACAGCTCTTGCCTTGGAGATCCGCAATCGACTTATGCATAAAACTACTTCTAGTGGAAGATGCTACGGCTACTTCCAGTGCAACATTATGGCTCAAGTGCCACGGGGGACTGATAGAAACATTCTTCTTCTTCAAGATATCCTCTCGCAAGTTTCAGAACCAGCGGCAAGAGCACTTTCATCTGACCCGTCGTCACAAGCCAAGACAATGGAAGCCCTAGTCCCGCTCGTTTCAAAGCACCTGCAAAAAAAAAAGAGGTGTGGTACTAATGATATAAGAACTTAACTAATTAGCTATTGCGTCAATATATATTGTATTTGCTCTGAAGCTATATAAAGTTGTTGATCTCTTTCTCACAATTCTCCATGTTTATTAGGTACTTCATCATTATCGATGGTATGCGCGAAGCATCAGATTGGGAAGAAATCAAAGGGGCATTTCCTGATACTGATAATCGTGGTAGCCTAATATTGGTTACAACACGTGTTACAAGTATAGCAGAGGCATGTTGCTCCGGTTCATATGATGGCCTCGTGCACAAGATGAAGCCTTTGAACCAGATCAACTCAGAAAGGCTGCTTCTAGCAAAAGCTCTTGGTTCTGAGGATGGTTCCCTTCCACACAACATGAAGTCATTTTGTGATAAAATCCTGAGGAGATGTGATGGCATACCGTTGTTTATAATTGGTATGGCAGACTGGCTGATCAAGGAACAATTGCCCCAACAACAGCAACAACGAGTTGATGAGGACGAGGAGCAAGTGCCCCAGCTACCAGAACGGTTTGAACAGTCATTGTCCTCTGCTTTTAATGACTTCCGTAACAATGAGTTGATGTTACTATCATACATGAGCATGTTTCCTTATGGTTACGAGTTTGACAAGGATCGTCTCCTCTGGAAATGGACAAGCGAAATCCTTGTGTCGTGGTCCGAAGCTGAGATGCTATTCTACCAGCTAGTGGATAGGAATGTCATCACCTGTGTAGCAGCAAACAATTGCAAACACAATAATGTGGATGAAGCCACGGCCTGCCAGTGGATTGTCAATCATCATATTATTATGCAGCAGTTCCTTGCTTCCAAATCTGCAGAGATGGGTTTTATTTTTGCCACTACTACACTCAACTTGCAGCAGTTCCTTGCTTCCAAATCTGCAGAGATGGGTTTTATTTTTGCCACTACACTCAACTTAATGGAAGCATCAGCAGCATCAGCAACAGATCGTGATAACGAAACCAGCAGCAGGATTCTACGGAGGTTAGCTCTCCACCATCCAGATCCCCAGCTCCAGTCGCTGCTTGAAACTATGGATTTGTCCCAGACTCGTTCACTATCTGTGTCTAGGACAGTCGGCAAAATCCCTCTGGACAAGTTTGTCAATTTGGTGCTTCTAGATCTTGAAGGCTGGGAGAGTCTGGAGGATGAGGACTTGCTGCAGGTATGTAGAAGCAAAATGATCTTTTTGAAGTATCTGAGCATCAGGAATACTCAAGTCAGCAAGCTCCCAAAAGAGATCAAGGAGCTGCGGATTCTGGAGACATTGGATATAAGTTGCAGAGAGATAACAAAGCTCCCTCCTGAAGTGTTCGAGCTAACAGATTTGGAGCACCTGGACCTAAGAGGCACACATGTAAAACAGCTGCCAAAGGAAATTGTGGGCCTACAGGGTCACTTGGAGTATCTTCTGGTTGGTGATGAAGGAATAATCAATTCCGTGGAAATAGCAGTAAGGGTGCCACACGATGTACGGCATCTCCACTGGCTACAAACACTAGCCACTGTTGATTTGACGGAACAACCTGCAGACTTCGTCACGGCTCTCGGTGATCTATGCAAGTTGAGGGTGCTTGCAGTTACATGGTCCTTTCATCAGTCCACTGACAGAGACTACTGTGAAGCGTTAGTGTCATCTATCTCAAAGTGGGAAAAGCTCGAGTCCCTGACCATTCACTGTGGACTTGGCTGCTCCATGGAGTTCCTAGGCTCCCTTGAAAAGTCTGATGTGCCTCGGGAGCTTAAGGAGTTCAAGGTGACAGCCGGAAGATTCACAAGTGTGCCACGATGGATCGATGGGCTCTGGTTTCTCTCTCTCCTGCAAATCACTGTCTGTACCAAGCAAACAATGACGGATGATGTGCAGGTACTTGGAACCTTGCCACAATTGCAGTACCTAATACTAGGCTTGGACTTCATTCCTGTACAAGCCATAGAGATTGAAAATCAAGGATTCAGTAAGCTTCAGAGATTCTCTGTGGACTGCCCAATGCCATGGCTCACTTTCAGCACAGGAGCAATGCCGAAGCTGACATGCCTTCAACTGAAGTTCTGTTCGATCCCAGCGAGCCAGATATGTGTTCCTTCAGGTATCAGCAACATCGGTAGGCTTACAGAGGTTTCTCTGTGCTACAACAAACGATACATCAACAGCCCTAGCGTCAAGATGACAGTGGAAGCAGTGAGCAAACAAGTTGCCGAGCATCGCAACCCGATCAACCTTTTCATCAATGGCGTTGAACAAGATGATGTCCAAGAAGCTGATGAGGTAATCACCACTACTATTAGAGACAGTTTGCATATACACTCTGACATTGACAGTTTCCATATACACACTCGTTGCAACAGGAACGATAAGTCGTCTCATCTCTGGAGCAACTCAATTATACTGCCCAAGAGATGAGAGAACAAGAGTTACAGCTTGTCAAAGCCATACCACAGGATGGTACACCATTCCTCAGCTCACGTCCCATGTACGACATGGTGGTAATCCATCCCCCCGCCCCTGTTGTCGCCACATTCCTTCTAAGACTGCCATTCACTCCAGTAGCGTATTGGTTCCTCCGTGTGTACTCTTCGGCATTTTTGCTGTTGTTTGCAACTTCAATTACCGTCACTGTGGCCTGTGTGGAAATCAGTTTCTTCCCTTTCCTAGGAAGCAGAACTATTCGAAGCGGATCTGGATGGAGTGTTGTCTATATGTGTTGTTGCTTCTGTCTCAAATGGATTTGCACGTAAGACTTAATTTGCAGTTATAATGTAATAATGCAAGACTTGGAGTTATTTCATCAGTGTCTTGAACTAC
The DNA here is from genome assembly GCA_015844335.1 of Chrysopogon serrulatus. Classification (NCBI taxonomy): domain Eukaryota; kingdom Viridiplantae; phylum Streptophyta; class Magnoliopsida; order Poales; family Poaceae; genus Chrysopogon; species Chrysopogon serrulatus. Next base: position 101,018 of record JADLZL010001694.1, on the reverse strand, counting down.
TGTACAACAGTAAATTTGTATGTATATATATGTTTGGCTTTGTGAGTCTTGTGACACACCCAGTTTTGCACCTCCGTCTCTGCACTCATCAATCAAGTCCCCAATGAAAACCACCTATCTCCCCCAAACATCCACACGGAGTCACAGTCATCAGGCCGTGCAGTGGGCGATGCGCTTGACCTGAACGACGGGCAAGTGCCACCATGGCCAGGTTATCTCCGACGGTGAATTCGATAGGCCTCATGGTGGCGCGGACGGCATGGCCACGTGGGGCGGGTGGAACGGTGGTGATGACGGACTGATGGTCGATGACGCTAGAGGTGGAGAGTAAGGACCTGCATGTGTGGGCCAACAGGGAGGGGGTGTTGCTAGGTATGTTTGGACCTGGTGATATTGTTGGACTAGTTTTGACAATTTTTTGGAGGAAGCCAAGGCTAATTTTCAAGTTGAAAAAAGTTAGTTTTTGAGTTGGTTGTGCGGTCGTTTGCTCCCTATGGCCCCGCTAGAGGTTTCGGCTATTGTTTCGTTAGGAGTTCCGGCCTTTACGTGGCACCACAGTGACTAAGATTGTGTGCTATGATGGGGTCCCCACGATCAGCACCAACTGTGGGAGGCTTCATTTAGTCTCCTACCCTTGCTAGGGTAATAGCACCGAGGAGGTTGAGAGTGCCCCACATGAAAGACAAGCTAGGGTACAAGTTAAACTAGACCGAACGGAAAGGCAACAAATTCAAGAGTAAATGACCATTAATTCATCATCTTGTAGTGCCATCCACCAGTTATTTAGAGGACATGGCCACAAGTGGTGAAATTACAAACTGCCCTCACCGGTTGGGGCGTCACTGCATGGGGGGGTAAGGGTATTTTGGACATTCCACATGTCTTCTGCAACTACACTTCGTAAGGTGCTCCGTTCCTGGGGACCATTGCTTTCTGTCCTCCATCTCACAGCGATGGAGCTAACTCTGCGAGAGTTCTATCCTGTCCGAACGGCCTCATAGGCGATGCTTGATTTGCAAAGGCACAAAACCAGAGTTATTTTCGCTGGAAGTATTAGCGAGGCATCTTCTCACCGCCATACGTAATCGGTGGGGATCGTTCAAGGGCAGGGAGACGAGGAGCCCTATGCCCAAGGGTCCCACCGAGGGTAGCCATAGGTATAGATGAAAACGGATCAGATACGAACGGATATCACTGATATCACATTTGTTTTCATATTTCTGTCCGGATTCGGATTCAAATACGGATAGTGTCAACCATGCCGGATAGGATACGATTGAATATCGACATCATAAATATGTGATTTGAATATTCGGATATGGATACGGTACCGGATGTTGAATGTCCGTACTTAGATACGGACGGATAAAAACCCCTCTAAACGAATTTGGTCTCGAATACGATTGGAAATATCCGTACCGTTTTCATCCATAGCCATAGGTCCATGTTGCTTCCTTGGAACGAGGGTAAGAGCAGTCAAGGGTTCAGCTGGCGAGCGAGGTTAGAACGGGGTGTCGTGTTTAAGCCGTCCCCACCACCACCACACACACAACCGGCCCCCCACACACACCCACCACACACACACACACACACACACACAACAGAATGAAGTTTTTTTTTTCCAATTTTATTTCCCACATCATCCTTTTTTCCATACCTTAAAACATTAATTCAATAGACAACACCCCCCCAAAAAAAATGAACAAATTGAATCCACAAGAAAAGGTACGTGTTGATGACAACTGAGTTTGTTTCTATTGTACCGTGGAATCAGCAATGCGCAAAATAAGCTCAAACAAATCACCAATGTACACAGCGGCCGGTGCCGCATGCATGCAGATGAATGCAAACAAAACGCTGGACTGCAAAGATCATCACACATCGGAGCTGACGCCGCCAACGAGAACGAGCCACCGTCAGTCACAGCTGCCGCCCTGGTAGAATTGCAGCACGGTGTAGACGGCCTGCGTGATGGTCTTGACGAGGAGGAAGACGGCAGCGGCGAGGGTGAGGCCGGAACGCTCAGGGACTCCTGAAGTAGGTGTGGATGAGGTTGGCGCGCCACATGTTCCATGGCTTCCGGCAATAGGCGTTCACCTGCTGGTGCACGGAGTCGAGCGCGCTCTCGTCGTCGGGATCCAGCACCACGTCCTTGGAGATGCTGTTGAAGAGCTTGGCCACCGCCTTGTCGCTGCCGACGGCGTTCTGGATGATGCCTTTGGAGCTGAGCAGCGCTACGTCCTTGGCAGAGTGGATGATGTTGTTCATGAATAAGACGTATGCCATGGCGTTGTTGCCGGCACCGACATGCAGCCGCTCGAACGCCATCATGTTGAGGAACGTGTACTCGGTGGAGTCGTCCACTGTCACCGCCGGCATGCTCAGCACGCCGTTCCGGAAGCGGATGTCATGGAGGCTCTCTGAGTGGCTCTTCCTGAACCGGATGCCGGCCTCGTACAGCTCCACCGCCGACCGGATGATATCCGTCTCCGGAGCCTGCTGGCGACGAGGCCAATACTTGAAGGGGCCATAGAGCATGTTCCAGCGGTGCACGTCGAGTATGTGGAGCCCGACGCCGACACCGGTGGGCGGCAGCCGGGGCGTCGGGATCAGGAACCTCAGCACCATCCTGTTGATGGCGTCGCCATTCTGCATCCATCATGCACATGCATGCATGCAAGTTTTGTGTTAGTTCTAGTTCTTCTAGTTCAGCTGTAAATATGATAAAGTGGTATTCGATCTGATCTGATCTCTCTCTGTAAATTTCTGGTTTGTGACATCTTGCATCTTAGAAAGAGAACCCCCACACCTTTTTTTTAAAAAAAAAGGCAAGTGTCATACCATGTGAAAAGAAGAGAGCACTCAAGATGCTGACGGTGACTAGGTACATGCCTAGCTTTGTCTTTTGCTTTACTTTGGCTTCGATGCCTTGGTAAAGCGAAGCATAATAATAATGACAACAGTACCAAAACACGAAACGAATTTACATAGTTTGACTGCATGCAAAACTGCTCCATGCTTTGGGGTCGTCGAAAACAACGGGAAGAGAGAACGAATAATGTCGTCGCAAAAAAAAAAAAAAAAAAAAAAAAGAGAACGAATAATGTATCGTAGGCTTTAATTACGTTAAAAAATAACAAAAAAAAGAAAAAAAGAAAAGGAATGTACTATAACATACTGTAGGCTTGGCATTCTCGACGTCGACGAGCTTCTCAAGCACGATGAGCGGCAGCTGGTTCTCGAGCATGAGCATGTCGTGGCGGATGTATGGCGCCATGTAGACCAGCGGGTCGTTGGCCGCATAGTCCGCGGTGTTCTTCCCGTCGAGGCTGGCGGCCCTCATCACCTCCAGGAGGAAGCAGCCGTCGACGACCATCATCTCCAGGAACCGCTTCCTGCCGTCGCCGACGCGCCACTTGGCGCCGAGGTCCAGGTACGCGCTCTGCAGCGGCTCCAAGATCTCCTCCACGGCGGCCAGGAACTCCTCCAGCGGCCTGTTGGCGCGGCGTAGCCGGTGCTGCAGCGCCCGGCGCTTGTGCTCCTCCATGGGGACTAGCTCCCTGTCGCCGTGGTGGAAGGGGCCCAGAGACACCACTTTCGGCTTGTACGCCTTGGGCATGAGGTCCTTGATGCACGCCGGCACGCGGTAGATGCAGCACCGCGACACCTCCCACGGTCGCCTGCCACCACCGGACGCCGCCGCCATGGACGCGATCTGATCGGCGAGCAGTTGATCTATGTGTACATAGCTGATGATGATGTGTCTAAGTAAACATAAACATGGAATTCGACCGATTGTTATGTAGCTAGATTTGTAGGATCTTCATGAAGGGATGTTAGACACTAATCTATGCTAGATCGATCGAACCTTAAATATATATGATTACCGATGATCGGTAGCTAAGTTGCCAATGGCAACTAACGTACGCACGCATGTGGGGTTACTTGCGAGAGCAGTTTTTCCACAGGTAACTTCGGGGGAAGGTATCTTTGTTGATGTTGGTTAAACCCGACAACGGTTTGGGTTAAGCCCGGTTTTTTAGTTTGGTTTTGCTTTTGGGCTGTATTGGTTTGGGGTGAAATGGGCTAAGAAGGTTGTTGGTTTGGTTTGGTTTGGGCCCTATTAAAGTGGGCTGATTTGGTTTGACTGTCAATAATAGAGTTAATAATGAGTTTTTATTCTATATATTTACTTTTTGCTTTTGCTTATGACTAAATATAAACAATAGCATGAGGTGCCAGTGAATTGGTGGGTTGAAAATGCATTTTAATGGGTTGAATGTACAAGTGGTTTGGTTTGGTGTGGATGATTGAAGTCCCGGTCTAGTTTGGTTTGGATTTAACTTTCAAATATACATGCTTTGGATCGGTGCGGATTTGGTTTGGATGTTGACCCACTGTCACCTTTATCCCCTCGAGATTTGGGTCTGAGCTGGTCCCATCATGTTCCTGGTTGTGGAGGAAAAATCAGATTCTCCTCCGACCTAGTGTGCAAACCCAAATCAATCTTCTTTTGATTTTTTTATTGTTAGGAAGTGACTACACAATTTTCAGTTGATTTTTTAACCATCCAATGACAGACACATCATAACTCAAATAGAATTAAAATATGGAAGATGCTGCCTCCATACTTGAAAAGAAAGTCGTTTTAGATGTAGTTTAGCTCAAACATTAGAAATATAAATCATGAATTTTTAAACGTAACAATATATGAACAGATTTGTCTTGAAAAGCACTGTCATAAAAATATACATATGTCAATTTTCGATAGATATATGTATATGTGCAATATTTATATCTCCAAATAAATTTATTAAAAAAACTAGATTCAAAGATTTTTCTGATGATACTAATTATAATACTAATCAATAATACTTATTATTTATAAAAATTACCATCAATTGTTTCTTAGAAAATGAAAACATCATCTATTTAGGCATGGAGGGTGTAGAGTGAAAGGAGTTGGAGACAACCTAACTCTAGGACAAAGACAGCTTCTGAGATCAAATGCAACATCACCATCAACAAGGACATTGTCTGCAAGGAGACTCTCACGCGGCTGCCTGATCTGCAACGACATCTTGGCAACCTTCTTGCAAACAAGGTGGGAGGGGACTTGGAGTTCGAGGTCGACGGCGAGCTAATTCACGGCACATCGAATGTACTAGCCGCACGATCTTCTAAGTTCATGGTGGAGCTGTTCGGTCTAATGGAACCCATGGTTGTGGCAAAGCTTCTTAAAAAAGATTTAAAAAAATACCGATGAATTTCTTGTATGTAGTGGTGAGGCTAGGTTTGGAGTTTGGGGGGCTCTCTCCTCCCTCCATCTCGACACTTCCTTTCACTATTTATCTTCTTTTCCCCTCTCTCTCTCCTCCTCCTCCTTGCCCTTTTTGCCTCCAATGGAGTTTAGTGCTGTTAGGGGCTGGAGCCTCCTCAGCCCCCTGTAGATCCTCCACTGCTTGCATGCCCTTCAATTATGTACTCCTACTAGAAAAACATTCAAGTTCGAACTGTGCATTTCATAATCAACTGCTTGCATGTCTAAAGAATTTTTGGGATCCATCATTCCTCCCTTCCTCCCTTGTGACCCACCACAAAGCATTGCTCATCCCTTTTTCTCCTTCTCCACTACTGATCACCATTCACATGCTTCTCCATGTCAGTAGTGGGCTGCCACCCTCTACCCCCATGGCAGCACTAACCACGACATTATTATTCCCCTATAGTGTCGGCCATGACCCCATTCTTCCATAGCATTGGCGGTTGCCAACTTCTTCCCCTCCATGCCGAATGCAACCCTACACACCACAAGTACCCCTCCATGCTGACTGCAACACTACACACCTTCAAAAGTACCACAAACCTCACCACCCCTTTCTCACCAAATGTTGTCAAGTTTGTCCTTTATTTCCCTTTTTGATAGTGCCAACAATCCCTGTCCCCTGCTCATCTCAATTACCAGCCATGGCCTCACATAGGCTAGCAATGGTTGTGAGGATGGGAGAATGCTCACAACACATGCAAATTCACCCCTATGAATAGACGTATGTAAAACCCCCTATAAGCACCTTTATAAGATTGTGCTGATAGATTTCGAGATTGATGAAGTCACTATATAGGTGTCTCGCTATCAACGAAAACCCCTGCTCATCTCAATTACCATGGCCTCGCATAGGCTAGCAATGGTTGTGAGGATGGGAGAATGCTCACAACGCACACACATTCACCCCTATGAATACGTGCATGTAAAACCTACCCCTATGAACACCTTTATAAGACAGTGCTGACAGATTCTGAGATTGATGAAGTCACTATAGATGCCTCGCTGTCGACAAAAACATCGCCTACCATAAAAAGCACAACAACCACTAAATCCTGGAACAAATTGAGAAAAATGCGAGCACCTGTGCCAAGTCTAGAACTTGAATCTGGATGGGCAGGTTCCACCACAAGAAATCTGACTAACTAAACTAGGCTCAGTTCGATTGAGTTAGAATTATACCATACCATCACTTACTTCAGACCTCAATTCCGAGAAAATAGTGTACTCCCAGTGTTGTAATATAGCGCATGCCAAAAATTTTCTGAGAACTTATTAATGGAAATGGAATACATAAACAATGCATATGTACCAATAGATTAAAGCCAACTATGAAATTTCTCCTTAAATGATGGTTTTCTTTTGAACAAACTTTACCAAATCTAAACATAGACACACCGTATAGAATGTCTTATATTCAGTATAAATTATAGAAGTCATGCTTAGCACAACACTTCCAGAACAGATGGTCTAGGTCAGCTAATAAGTTCTTAAGTGTAAACTCTTCTTGAAGATTCTTTAACAAAGCCGTGACAGCATATCCTGCTGTTTAGAACTCACAACAATGATGCCATAAATGAACGCATGATAGTAGTACCACCGTACTTGTAGAAGAATATAAATCCGTATCTACTCTAGACCCTTTCAAAGCCAAGCTCCCACAATTTCTTAATCAATCTCGAGTACCAAAGCTGGTGGTTCCTATTTCAATCTATTCAAGGCCTTGCCAAGTTTGCAGACATACACTACTGGAAACTTGAAATTCTCTGACCAATGTTACGCAAAATTAGAATTACCCAGTCAAGCTAGCCCTGACGGTATTTTTATTTTCCGTGACGGTAAGTGCACCATAAGAAATTTCATGGCAATATTTTTATTTTTTATGACTATACGTACATTTTCATGGTGATATTTCTATTTTCCGTGATGGTAGTGCACCGTAAGGGAATTTTAAGTTTCCAGTAGTAATAACTAGGACATGATTTATCGTCATACTAGTTTTTTTTTTTAGCATCATCGTCATACTAAGGCCTTTTTGAGCATCATCGTCATACTAAGGCGCACCTTTGTTTTTATCGGCATGGAAATTAGGAGGCGCACCATGATGGATAGTCCCAGGCGTTCAAGATTGTTCTATCGCCGTTTGCATCCATATCTATCTCCTATAGTACATGGCAACAAATCAATCTTGGAAACGAAGATATATATTGTTGCAAGATTTATCAGATGTCACCATAAAAACAGACGCCCCCCGTCCTCCCCTGGCGCAAACTGTTTAAGCTTGCGTTCTGTATGGGCAATTCAGCTACTTCCACCAGCGATGGCAGCAGCAAGAACACCATTGCCGCCGAGACAGTGACTGGGGTCACATGTCCTGGAGGTTAAGGGATACTCCATAAATGAAGGCACACCATATAGGATGTCTTAAATTTCAGTATAAACTATAGAAGTCATGCTTAGCGTACTTCCAGAACAGAGGGTATGGTCACCTAATTAATAAGTTCTTAAGTGTAAACTCTTCTTGAAGATTCTTTAACAAAGCCGTGACAGCATCCTGCTGTTTAAAACTCACAACAATGATGCCTTAAATGAAGGCACCGTAATAATAGAAGAATATTAAGCCGTATCCACTCTAGACCCTTTGAAGCCAAGCTCACACAATTTCTTACTCAATCTCGAGTACCAAGCTGGTGGTTCCCTGTTTTCAATCTAGTCATGGCAACAAGGACATGATTTATCCTCGTACGTACTAATTAGGCGGCGCACAGTACCTTTGTTTATATCGGCATGGAAATTAGGAGGCGCACCATGTGATGGAATAGTCCCAGGCGTTCAAGATTGTTTTATCGCCGTTTGCATCCCTATCTATCTCCTATAGTACATGGCAACAAATCAATCTTGGACACGAAGATATATTGTTTCAAGATTTATCAGATGTCACCATAAAACAGAAGACCCCCATCCGCCCCCAGGTGCAAAGAAAGTTTGCGTTCCATGGGCAATTCAGCTCCATCCACCAGCGGCGGCAGCAGCAGGACCACCATTGCCGCCGAGACGGTGACTGGGTCACATGTCCTGGAGGTTAAGGGATACTCTATAACCAAGGGCCGGCTGGGCATCGGCAAGAGCATCAATTCTGGTGTTTTCTGCGTCGACGGGCACATGTGGATGCTTCACTACTACCCGGATGGCTTCAACGCGGAGAGCGCCAATCACATCTCTATCTTCGTAGGAATGAAAAATCCTGTCATTAACGCCGATGTGAAAGCAAGATATTCCTTCGGTTTACTCAACCATGCCGGGGAGCCGGTGTCCGGCGGGTACAGTTTTACAAGCAAAACACTCATTTTCTCGTCCACATCTGCATGCTGGAGCTACCCTAATTTCATAGAGAGGAAGAAGTTGGAGTCATCCTATCTCCGGGACGACAGCTTCCAGATCAAATGCGACCTCACCGTCTTCAAGGACCACGTCGTACGCAAGGAGACTGCTACTCTCGCGGCAGCGCCGGAGGTGCCGCCGCCTGACCTGCAGCGGCATCTTGGCAACCTCCTTGCAAGCAAGGTGGGAGGGGACGTGGAGTTCGACGTCGACGGCGCGGTATTCATGGCACATCGGTACGTGCTGGCGGCACGGTCGTCCGTGTTCATGGCGGAGCTGTTCGGTCCAATGGAACCTAAGGCGAAGGGCCACGTACGCGTGGTCGTCCGAGACATGGAGGCCAGGGTGTTCAGGTGCTTGCTCCACTTCATCTACACCGACTCGTTGCCAGAAATAGATGCGGGTGAGAAGACCATTATGGCTCAGCATCTTCTCGTGGCGGCGGACCGGTACGACCTCCAAAGGCTGAAGCTGATCTGCGAGGACATGCTGCGTAGCTCCATGGAGGTCAGCATTGCAGCTACGACATTGGTCCTGGCAGAGCAGCATGCTTGCCATGGGCTTAAGGCTGCCTGCTTTGAGTTCCTCAGGGTTCCTGGCAATCTCAAGGCAGTCATGGCGACTGATGGCTTCCAGCATCTGAAGAGAAGTTGTCCGTCGCTTCTCGAGGATACGGTTTCCTTTTTTGCATGCACTAGAAAAAATACACGTGCATTGCCATGGGTACACAATTTATATTCTTATCACCTAGACATTTATATTCTTATCACCTAGACGACATGTGATTAGGACATTTATTCAACAATTGCATCATATGTTATCATATATATCGAAACCAAACCCTATAACATGTCAAGATGACACAAGTTATTTATGCGACAAAATTGTATATATATTTAAGCCCTCAACCTGTTATCTACTTCACCTTCTCACCTATAAAACCATGTATTATACCCCCTTAAACTATTGAAAACTATATAAATTAATAACCCCTTGAGGCTTTATAAGTGGTTTTAGTAATGTGGCATATTAAAACTCTACATAACTCGAAAATATCAAGGATCAGGTCGACACAAGGCTTGCCCTGCTGCAGTCGGCATGGCCGCTGCATTATTTGAGCAGATCAATCAAGCAGGTGCAGTGCTGCAATGACGGCGGGATGCAATAGTCCCTCCGCAATCCGCATCATGTCAAATATCCTGCGGCCCTCGTCGACGAGTGACCCGCACTTGCTTTGCTTGCCAGCAGCCAGCAGAATGACGCCAAGTGCAACGGTTTATTAACACGTCGGCTTGTCGATCTATGCACAGCGAGGAGCGATCATGCATAACGTTCCACGAGAAGACATATTTGTTGTCCATCTTCAAGAAAACAACGAACGAATACGCGGGCCACGTCGCTGCGCATCACATGGCGTAATACATCTCGACCAAGAAGGTTGTCCCATGTTCAGCATGGACATGGAGCGCCGGAGTCTATTAATTGGCATGGATCCATCTGAGCTTCGTCAAGTTCTCGCAAGCCAAGAGAGCGCCACGCTGGAGTCCGGCCGGCCGTGATGTACATTGACACCATCCTGTTGCTGAAGCCGATGGAGGACCTAGCACGAAAGCCCTAGATCGATCACCCGCCTTGCGTCGCCCGACCCGCGGGCAACATAGAGCATGAGAAGCAAGCTGCCGATCGCCGGCTGGTATGACGGCGAGCACCCTTCTTGAGCACGCTGTAGTAAACCACCTCGGCGGCATGCCACATCCGCACCATAAATGCACGTGTCCACGACGTACGGGTAGGTCAAGCTGTCCAGGGCGAAGTGACTCTACGCCACCTCGCCGTCGCTGCCCCATGCCCCCTTGTGACTCCATGGTGCCTCGTCCCCGCGCTCATGACTCGCCGTCATTGTCCCGTGCCCCGCCTAGACCTCCCCCTCCGCCTCGGCTACAGAAAACAAAAAAGATATGTACCTGAGCTAGGAGCTCCTGTGGGACATCGGCTATGGCAGATGGCAGTTTTCCTGAGGCCCGAGCTAGCGCTTTCTGTTTTATTATTATATTTATTTATTTTTTTTATTATTTTTTTGTTATTTTGTCCATTAATGCCCTTGTGCAATTCTTTTCCAACTTAGCGCCTACCTTTTCTTTTTTTGTCTTTTGTGTCTGTGTTGTGATTGATATTTCTGTTGGCTTTGGAAACGGTTTTCTCTATCCGTTTTTCACCATATCCATAAGTAGTTAGGAATCTAGGTTACCTTAAGAATATGTGCATATATCAGGAGAGTTATATGTAGACGAACAAACATAGTTTTCCATATTTACGGAGTTAGTTAGAGGAGCCTAGACCAAAAAAAAAATGGCACAAAAAAAAAGGAGAAATTTTGCACTCTTTATTATTAGGTATATAGATATAGATATAGATATAGATGTGCTCAAATTAAAATCTGAGGATGCCAAAAATAGTCGGAGTTTGTATCCAGATTTAAGGGGATTTTTAATAATATACAGTAATTTGATAAAAATTCTGTTGCCTAAACTATCTATTGTACGTAATAGGAGGACATAGGTAATTAGATGCAAATTTTAGTCTACTTTAGATCATACTCCCTCTGTCCCTAAATAAATGATGTTTTGGGTGTCCATACCACAAGTTTAACTCGACTTATAGAAAATACGTACAATATTTATATCTCTAAATAAACTTGTTAAAAATTTAGATCCAAAGGTCTTTTTAACGATACTAATTATGATACTAATCAATAATACTTATCTATAACTCCTATAATCTTAACCCCCATTAACTAATTCTCTGACTTTTGATTGGTCGAAACTTTAAAAGTGATGTCAGCTGACATCATCAAAGGAGTTACTTCCACTAAGGCTCATTTATCTCCCACTAATTTTTTTCTTTTGAAATAGAAAAAAAGTCGTAGCACCTAAACCAAGTATCGTAATTTAAATCCAATTGCACCATGGTATTCCTCACAATAAACTCTTCAAAACAAGACCCCACATATATATATTTCAATAATTTAAACCGTTTCTAAGAAAACCCGTTTGTAAGCAAAAACCTAGCAAAACTACATATCACATGGATTACATGTGGTCCTTCGAAACATGCATAATTTTATAAAGAAAAACTCCTAGAATTTTAGGAGGGGGATGACCTTCAGATATAGTAAGGGTGGGGGTTCGGGTAGATGAGATTCGGATGATGGCCAATTCAAATAATCTATATCATGTATGTCAATGGATACAACCTCCATAATTGACCTACTATATCCATATATATGTATCTACTAATTCATAGTTTCGACCATTATAAACTCCTTACATTTCTAATTCATACCCGCAGCAACGCGCGAGGCATCTTTCTAGTTGTTTATTAAAGTTGACCCCAGTTGTTTCATAGGAAGCGAAAGCGACTTTCTTTTTAGTACGCAGGGAGTATTTCTTAATGGCGTGTAGGTGGATAATATTAAGATAGATTCATTGGTTGCTTTATGTTGTTTTATGCAATAGTAATGATCATTATTTAGAAAATAATGTAGCACCTATAGCCATTTTATATTAATGGTGCGTTGTACTGAATTGATGGTTAAATGTTCTGAATTTTGTGAGATTTTTTAGGGTTGTGTCTGCAATTAATAAATGTAGAGATCAAAGGTTGATCGAAGAGTTGAATAATTGATAAATATAAATTTACTATATCCGAGTTGGTATCCCCACTAATATGTTTTCATCCTTGCTCAATTGTCTCTAGCACATTCATCGATATTCAGGGATATGTGATTAATTATACGTAAAAATCTTTGAATTAAAATATGAACCTTAATCCATTTGGCTATAAATTCAAGACTGTAGACATATGGAATTAGAAATATTCTCATATTGCTATTTTGATTTTGAATTTAGAATGTTGAAATAGATCTTATTTCATTGTACCAAGTAATTAATTTTTTTAAGATGAAAGAAGAATTACATTAGTCCGGCTAGAAGCCCTGCGGGATGGGTCGTGGTAGAGAAAAATAACTGGTTTATGTTTTATTTTCCTTGGTACCTAGATCTTAATCACCAAGACAAGATGCAGTTATATGCCTTATCTAACAGATGTCACCATATATAAGAACCGTACGACAACTCCCCTCCCCTCACCCGGCAGCGTAAAAAGGCTGTTTTGGGTAGAGTATATATGTGCAATGGGCCGGTCCGACCCGATACGGCACAGATCCGTGCCATGAATGGTCTGACTGGGCACGGCCCGACGAGGCATGGCAGGCCGTGCCTTTTCAGTCCTTCGTGCCTAGCCGGCGGCCCAGACCGCGGCCTATTGGACCACTTTCCATGTCGGGCCGGCCTGTTGAGCACGACCCTTTTAGCAGGCCGGGTCGGCCGGTGGCAGATATTTCTCAAAAAACAGCAGAGAGACAGAGCCGAGAGAGCCTAGATGGTGACTGGGTCGTCCATTGGGCAAAAAGCGCTTACCAGGCCATAACATCTGAGCTCTTTGCTAAGTGCCAAATAAAAAACACTCCAAAAAAAAGTTCTTTGCCGAGTGTTTTTTTCTGCTTCCGAGTAAAGAAGGTCTTAGACAAGTATTATTTTTACGCTTGATAAAGATACATTTCAAAGCACATTTTAGAGTAATAAATTAATTTAAATGAAAAAATTTTAACTGCAAAGTTGTATAACTTTTAAAGATTCACATCTTTTATTTTGATCATTTCTTTATTTGATAAAGTGAAAGTAAATTTATTTACAAATCTTACATATTTCTCTTATAGTTTATAAAACTACAAGACAGATATATAAAGATTTCTGAACAATGTTTTTACCACTATGTCATATGACCAAATGACCAAAATGAAAGATGTAGGTCTTCAGAAATTATACAACTTTGTAGTTGAACACTTTAATTTCAATTAATTTTGCAAATGAAAAGTACATTCTAATTTCTTAAATTTAAAATTTGAATTTTCAAACGATATCGATGGAAAAAAACAGTCAAAATAAAATTGTAGATCTCGAAAAGTTATAAAACTTTATAGTTGATAATTTTTCATTTGAAATTATTTTGTCAACAAAAACTACATTCAAATATGCAAAAATTTGAAATTTGATTTTTTAAAAGTATCTCGGATGGGGAAACACCCAAAATGAAACTTGTAGATCTTGAAAAGTTATCAAACTTTGTAGTTGTCAACTTTTTAATTTGAAATCATCTTATCAGTAACAACTACGTTTGAATTTCTTAAATTTGGAATTCAAATTTTGTAAACGACATTGCATGGAGAAACTCCCTAAATAAAAATTATAGACTCAAAAAGTTATGAAACTTTGTAGTTGACATATTTTTATTTAAATTTGTTTAGGGCCTCAAGCAAACAATTTTCACTCGGTTTAATATAAAATTTGGGGCACCAAACGGAATATAGACACATTTGATTATGTAGTGCAGCGGTAGGGGGGGCTCCACTCTCGAGAGAGGTTCATGGCATCGAATCTCGCCGGTTGTGTAATCGTGAATTTTGCGTGAAAAAATCTGCGACTTGCATAGCCTAGTAGGGGCCTCCCCCGATTAAAAAGAATCTTTTACTATTTTTTTTTGGGGTTTCTCTCGGTTTGAAATTTTGCCGAGTGTTTTTTTGTCGAGTGTATTTTCGGCACTCGGTAAAGGCTTTACCGAGTGTCCGATAAAAAAGACTCGGCAAAGAGCTCTTTATCGACATTTTCTTTGCCAAGTGTAAAAAGAGTTTTGCCGAGAGCCTCAGACACTCGGCAAAGAATTCATTTCTAGTAGTAGATGTGGGTGACACTGACAAGACCATAATGGCTCAGCCATCTTCTCGTGACAGGACCGTAATGACTCAGCATCTTGTCGTGAGAGGACCCTAATGGCTCAGCATCTTCTCGTGACAGGACTGTAATGGCTCAGCATCTTCTCCCTTAGGGCGATCGGCCCCTGCTGATCTGTTCTCACAGGTTCCCTTGACAATTCCTCCTATATGACCACTGTACTCCTCACTGTTGCAACTACCTCCTGTGGTATGTTCTCAGGTTAAATTGGAAACAACTATTTATTTAATTATAAGTAATAGAAATTTTATCTCCTGAGTATAATGTATAATTCCCACCTTAAACTTATGTTCCTTTCTCCAATTAAGTTGGAACCCACGAGAGAAAAATTATGTTGGAGAACTGAATCTCATATCAAATGTGCGATTATTTAAAATAAGTTTAAGTGATGGGCTATATTAAGTAAATTAATTAAGAAAACCCATAAGTACAATTATTTACCTAATTATAACAATATTTATTTTCTCCAAGTGATTAGTTTTGGCCTTCATATTTAATATGTCTATAATTAAGTATTAAGCTTTATTTAAATGTCTTTCATAGTTGTATTCTGACCAAAGCCCTTTGTAGCTATAGATCTTCAAAATTTATTGCCCACTAATAAGCTATTCTCACAGTAGGCCTGTTCTCTAGTATAGCATAATGCTTTAGGAAAATCCTAAGGAAGGTTATAAGAGATATTTTAAGCGCTCTTAGGGATTAATCTAAAACAAAAGTTACTAGTCCCAATATTAAATTAAGCTAATTTATTATGCTTCCATAATTATGTATATGATGATCATCTAGTGTAATAATATTATTCTCCGTTATGTATAAGTCATTTCTTGCTTGCTAGAGACTTAGTAAGATTTAAATGATTGGCTTCATGGCTCAGGGTGGTTGTATTCTAATCAAAGTTGTTTATAGTCACGTGTCAGTTAACTAAACTTAAGTCATTTAAGTCGCAAAGTCTCAACCATTTACCTTCATGTGTTCGTCCCCCTAACTCATCCACCTTTAGGACATTTGTTTAGGATATTTGTCTTCCTCATTTCATCTTCATTTATTTTTGAAATGAATATTTGACACTTTAAATGAAATCAAATGGAAATGTTGTTAATGACAAAGTTTACAAGTTTTCAAGATCTATTCACACATAATTTTCATAGATAGGTAATTTCAAATGAAAATGTTGTAAACTATAAAGTTGGTTAGCTTTTGGAGATCTACAGCTTTTGTTTTGATCTTTTCTCCTTCCGAAGCCATTCAAAAAAAATTCAAATTTCAAACGTGAGTAAATTCAAATGCAATTTTCCCCTGGAACAATAGTTTCAAATGAAAAGTTAACAACTCCAAAGTCACTAAACTTTTCTAGATCTATAACTTTCTCAAATGTGAGTAAATTCCAATGCCATTTTTCTTGGAACAATAGTTTGAAATGAAAAGGTTGACAACTACAAAGTTATTTAACTTTTATAGATAAAAACCTTATGTTTTGGTCGTTTCTCCATCTGAGGTCATTTGAAAGATTCAAATTTCTAATGTGAGAAATTCAAGTGTAATTTCTCATGTATAGAAGATTTCAAATGAAAATGTTGTCAATTGTAAAGCTGCAAATCTTTTCAGGATCTATAACTTTTGTTTTTTTGTTGTTTCTCCATCAAAGATTGTTTGAAAATTCAAATTTACAATGCAGCTCCTATTTTTAAAGACGTTTGGAAATCGATTTCTATAGGTGACTGGAAATAGAGCCATCTCTAATAATCGATTTCTAGAAGCAACTGAAAATAACAGTAGCTACCTCTACAAATGCCTTTTTAGAGATGATTCGGTTTGGAGGCCACTATACAGGCAGTTGTATATAATGATTCGCCTCTAAAAATATCACCTATCTTTGAAAATAGTTGTTTAAGTAGTAGATGCAATTATTGTAACATGCATGATATTTTTTGTATGGCACACCGAGACCCTTTGGCAGTTTTCTGAATGGTAGAAATCACTGGGCAAATTATTACTATCAGTTGGTAAGAGTTCATGGATGGGTGCCACAATGTCATCGTAACACGCAATAGAGAGGTTGTCTTGTGACTTTGTGCATAGCAACCTAGTAGTGGCTGACATTGTTGAGTGGGTTGTTTGGTCATGAATCTGATGTTTGTTTGGTCATGAATCTGATGTTTGTTTGGTCAAGAATCTGATGTTTGATTGGTCATGATTCATGAATCTGATGTTCAGCACTAGCAATCATTGAGCATATGCTGTTGGCTCCTCATTACCCAGTGATGGTTGAGAGATTCCTGAGAAGGGTTGTTGGAGTGATGTCATTACAACTTTCATGCCTATGAGAAACACCATTATAATTCATCCATTTTGAGAATGTCATTATTGTAATTCTACTGCTCCTTGAAATAGACCATGCTCTACATCTTGTGGGACCTCCTAGAACTAGTTCTCACATTACTCCTAGGCCCAATTTTAGCTGGGACGACTAAAGGTGAAAACGAATGGTCCATTCTCTACAAAATGATGGTATGCCTGAAGATGAGTGCCTATTTTTTACCGTACCTTATGTAGCTAATGATCAGAAGGTGCTAATCCATCATTATCCCGATCCCCACCATTAGTAGTCCACCGTACCTTGTGACACTTTTGTGGGCAGGAGAACAGGAGACTCTAGCCATGGGAAGTTGGCAACTATCATGGGTATAGGGAAAGCACTCCCGGAGCATGTGTTTGAGCAGAAGTCTTTCCCGGATTACTATTTTGATATAACCGACAGTAAACATCTGGTGGATCTAAAGGCTAGGTTTACCAGGATTTGTAGGTGTATACATTTGTTATGCACCAATATATGTCGCTTCGTTTCGCATGCATATGGTTTTATTTGTGGGTTCTTTCGCTGTCAAATCATTCGAGTCTAATTAACACTGTCGACAAAGAAGTCCGGAAATAAATTTGACGAATTTAATTACATAATTAACATTACTTGTTCTCGAAATAAATGCAGGTGAGAAGACAACCACAGAGAAGCGACACTTTTACTGTTTTACATGTCTCCTTCCCTGACCCTTCGGCAGGCGATCACCGACGAGGGCGTTCCAGTACTCGGCGCGGCGGCCGCGCGCAACGCCATACAGGACTGGGGCGGGAAGGCCTCGGACATCACCCACCTCGTCGTCACCACGACGAGCAGCGGGTGCTTGCCCGGCGCGGACTGGGAACTCGTGAGGCTCCTGGACCTCCCACTCTCAACCAAGCGTCTCATGATGTACCAGCAGGCCGGCTGCCACAGCGGCTGCTCCCGCCATGCGCGTCTCCAAGGACCTCGCGGAGGACAACCGGGGCGCCAGGGTCCTCGTGGTCGCCTGCGAGGTTTACGCCCTGTTCCTGCGGGGGCCCTCCGAGGACCACCTGGGAAGCCTCGTCGGGCAGGCCGTCTTGGGCGACGCGGCACCGGCGGGCGCGGTCGGGGTGGGGTGTCACCCGTTTTCCGACTAGCACGCCGTGTTTGAGCTCGTGTCAGCGTCGCAGGAGATCGTACCTGGCACGGGAGACGCCATCGTGTCCAAGCTCCGGGACGAGGGGAGACAGTGTTCACCCTGCAGCCCGACGTGCCATTGCACGTGTCGGGCGCCGTGCGCCGCTCGGTGGACCGCGCGTTGCAGGAGATAGTAGAGATCGGCGGCGGCGGTGGTGGCTTGCCGATGACGACGACAACGGTGGGGGGAGCGATGGTGCCGCCGGACTTGAATGACGAGGTGTTCTGGGTGGTGCTTGCAGGCGGCAGGCAGATACTGGATAGAGTGGAGACGGCGCTGGGGCTGGCGGGTGAGAAGCTGGCGGCCGGCGTCGAGGCATGTGATGAGGCAGTACGGCAACACGCGCAGCTCTTGTGTGATTTTGGCGATGGAAGAGATGAGGCGGAGGTCTGCGGAGCAGGGCCTCCCTACCCCAGGAGAAGGCCTGGAATGGGGACTGCTCATCGGCTTCGGCCCGGGGATCACTGTCGAGACCATCCTCCTCCGTGCGCTCCCAGGCGCTATATAGCTAGATAGCAACACAGCAGCTAATGTAAAATCGATACTACTTCATACCTAGTTTGTTTTCAGCTGTGTAATCCTGTTCGATTGCAATACTGCTTGTAGTCGTGTAGAACCATGTGTGGATAGAAGATGTACCACAGCAGCACAGCACATGCCGTGGCCGTGTTATATGAGTGTGCATGTGTGGCCTCGTCATGACGCGTGGTGCACGCAGTGGCAAGGGACCCGGGCTTCAAGCCCATGTATATGCATGTTTCTGTTGTTCCGCGTGTCGTAAGCAATGAAAACTTGAAAAAGGCTGCGCAATGTTAGCAACACATGTTGTGTTCTTGTGTTTGTTGTGTTCATGCCCTGCATAGAGTTCGTCACACTATCGGTGAAGTATCTTTTTACGCCTAAATTTAACATGTCGTCCAGACGTGAATTGAATCTTTCCTTTGCTCTTTATGTCTTATGCTTTCAAATATATTCTTTTGAACTTACATATCATCGACTGTGTGCCAATTATGTCAAATTCTTTCCAAGATGACAAATACTTTAAGTTGTCAAATTCTTTCCAGTATTGCAAATACTTCAAAAAAAAAAAAATGACATCTTTTTGAATGTAGCTCTAGGTATTGGTTTCACATCCTTTCTTACTTTTTTCATCTTTTATCTTCTTCCTAAATAAAACTTGATGTTTTTAACAATCTCCAAAACTCTTTGACCATTACTATTATCTGATGGAGTTGTGGACTTTAGTTCATCCATATTGTCGAAGTAGTTACCTATTTTTCGCAAGGGGTACATGTATCCTTCCGATAAGCAACGGATGTGTCTCATGTATACTAGCTTATTAGATGTACTGAGGGACATGTAATAGTTTCATCTAGGTATACTACACAACCGACCTTTATCTTAAACTAGCGAGACAATACAAAGAGAGCCGAGTAATTATTGAGCGTAACAAAATAATTGCTTTTAGTGTGAATGACTTTTTATGGTATTCGTCCAATATTTCAACACCTGTTTCCCACAACATTTTGATTTTCCTCATTAAAGCGTCCAAAATATATCCATGCCAACACAAGGTTGTGTAGGTCTAGAAATAAGAATGATTAGAAAAAGGTATTTTTACTTCTGTAATAAGTATAGAGGGAGGTTGTAGATGGTGAGGATCACTGGCCACGTGATGTGCTTGCTGCTCCTTTCGGCAAAGGAATTCATTCCGTCAGAACACAGTGTGAACCCAACATTTCTTGTCACCTCGGTAAATTTTGTTTGGTTATCATTGAATTTTTGCCATTGCCTGTCATTGGCTAGATGTTGGAGCTTTCCGTCATTTGTGTGCTGATCGGAAACATGTCAGGTCATAAGTTTGGCATCCTCAGGATACAATGATTTCTAAACACGTGCGCGCCATTGCCATGAACACCTACGCACGAGAAAGTTGACAGTAGGGCGAGATCCAAACTAAACCCACACCAATCCAAGGTATGTATATGTGGAAGCTAATAAATCCAAACCAGATTAGACCGTGATTTCAATCACCCACACCAAACCAAACTACTTGTGTGCTCAACCCATTAAATACATTTTCAACCCACTAATTTACTAGCCCTCATGCTATTGTTTATATTTAACCGTAAGCAAAAACAAAAAATAAATAGATAAAATAAACATTCATTGTAAACTCTATTATTCTCAGCCAAATCAGATCGGCCTATTTTAACAGGGTCTAAACCAAACTAGTCTAACAGTTTTCTCAGCTTATTTTACCTTAAATCAATACAGCTTAAAAATAAAATCAGACAAAAAAAACCAGATTTAACCCAAACAGACAATAACCGCGAGGAGGCAACGCGAGCTGCGCGTCAACTACGCCAACCCTGGCTACGTCGTCAGGACCGACAGGTCCGTTTACTCCGGCTCCCTGACGCCGGCGGAAGGCGCAGCAACCTGCTCAAGGTTGCGCTACTGCCGGAGGGCAGGCCGACGGGCTCCTACTTCGACCAGGGTCAGCTGGCGTCGTCGTTCATGTGATGCTGGCGGCATGCTGCCCAGATCGACTCATGGCCTGCCTCTTTTGAGATGCGAATGAATAAGCGTGTTGCTTGCTGCTGTACATGTGCTGGTTGTTCGATGGATTTTTGTCTAACATTTAAAGTCCTCTATATGTACAAGCATATAATTTATTTGTGTGTACTATTGTGTAAATTAAATACGTGAGAAATAATGTACGTGCTCGTCTTGTACATGTGTGGGAAGAAGCAAGCTGTTAGAATTTTAGGCATTTTAACGAGTAATTTAATCCAGAAAAAAGCAACAATAAAAATGTTTATGACATCATACTGGAGTGCGTGTAATCCAGCGACATGAATATGAGCGTAGATGATGTTGACTATAAAGAAGATAGTAAGAAATCGAACGATTTCATACCCTGCAGCATCAAAGCCGTTCGCGCTAGTCGACATAGCGCTTTGCTGGTGTAGTCGTCCCGCTCGATGCAGTGCAGTAGCGTAGCAGTGCCGATCCCGCGACCTTGCCGAGGACACCGGGAAGAAGACGTTGTAGCGGGATCACCAGGAAGAAGACGTTGCAGCGAGTAGTCGTGCCGCACCGCGACACTCCCCAAAAACGTGATCGTCGGTCTCCACCCGAGCAGGTGAACTCGTCGCCGACGTGCGTTCCGGAGGCTCCTACTCTTCCAAAACTTGTGCGCGCAAGGTCTGGAACGGGGAGACTATTGAACAGCAAGAACTTTTGTTCTATTCTCCGAGACTTTTTGCATACGATGGCTTGGTATATATATACACCTATATCCTCCCTGCTGCCGCACGGATGGGAAGGCAAGCAAGTTCAGCGAATACCAGGAGGCAGGCAATAGAAACGATTCACTATCGTGTTGATTTGGAACGTTTCAACTCAAGTGAAAACAAAACTCCCGTATTTATTTGTCAACTAATTAAAGAGAAAGGAAGAGTTTCTTTGGTAACTCATGCACTCAATAATTCTAGTTGGCAAACTAATTCACGGTCATTTGTTGCCTGCATGCCTGCCTTCTTTAACTCATTGCATGCACGTTTTGTCTTCCTTGCGTCCACAGGCTGGCCGTCCGCCTGCCGTGCGTGCGAACATGTAGCCCAACGTATGGTATTAAGCCAATATGAATATTTATTTAATATAAATCATAGAGTTTATTAATCATTAAATATATTATATGTTAAATCCATATAATATATCAACAATCCCCACCAAACTCTAGGATTCATAGAAAATAATCTCAAAACATTTTAAAACCATAGTTCTTTTGATATACCAGAGTTTCAACGGGGACTGTTAAGTTGAACACCTGTCTAGAACAAAAGGCTCCACTCACTCACAACTGAACAATGGACTATGCCTTGAATTTTCAGTTTTGTGCGAAAATGAGCTTCACCAAAGTTTATATCATGGTACTAGGCTGCTACAAGCATCCCCTTTGTTTTGAAGCATATAAGTCACACTTCCCGTGCCTTTCATAAGTATCTAGAGATTACCCACATCTCATAGACTGTGACTAGCAGTCGAACTTATATAGGTGTGTTCCTTCTAGGATGTTCTGTAGGACAACATCCCTGCTTAAATTAAGCCACTCGGATCACATTAAGGATTTATCCAACCTGCCATACAACATAGGAGAAACGGCACATCTCCAATGAGTTTGAGCTTTAAATAAGGGGTTTCTCCCTCAGTCAACCACTAGCTTGTTTCGCCATTCTAATTCACGGGATCTCCGATCACATAGAATAGGTTACCACTATGGTGTGACTTCAGACGGGTCTCAAGCCCAACTCCCTCGATGCACCTTCTATCACATTCCGTGATAGACCCTTGGTGAACTGATCTGCCAGATTTTTGGACGTGTTTACATAGTCCAATGCTATTACTCCGGAGTTTCTCAATTTTATGACAGATTTTAACCGCCTTTTCACATGCCTAGTAGACTTCATGTTGTCCTTAGAACTGTTTACTTTAGTTATCACTGTCTGATTGTCACAGTTCATGGAAATAGCCGGTATTGGTTTCTCAACTACTGGTAGATCCATCAGGAGCTCACGAAGCCACTCAGCTTCAACTGTGGCAGTATCTAATGCTGTGAGTTCTGCTTCCATTGTTGACCTCGTTAAGATGGTCTGCTTGCAAGACTTCCAGGAAACAGCGCCACCTCCAAGTGAGAACACATATCCACTTGTGGCGTAAATCTCATCGAAGATCGATATCCGGTTGGCATCACAATAACCCTCAAGTACCCTTGGATACCCGGTATAGTTAATTCCATAGCTCATAGTCCCTTTTAGATAGCGCAAAAACTCTTTCAAGAGCATGCCAATGATCATCTCCCGAATTTGACACAAACCGGCTCAATTTGCTCACAAAGATAAGAGATGTCGGGCCCTCGTTGCGCTAGCTAAATACATAAGTGAGCCAATTATTTGAGAATATCTCGGTTGATCTCGAGCAATTCTTCGATTCTTTCTCAATGCCACACTTGGGTCATAAGGAGTTGGAGCAGGTGTGCACTCGCTATAACCAAAACGATTCAACACCTTTTTCCACATAGTGAGATTGCACAAGTGTAATCCCACCATTTCCTTCTTCTCTTTGTAGCTTTACGTTAAGAATAACATCAGCCACACCCAAGTCTTTCATCTCAAAGTTACTAGACAAAAAAAGTTTTCACTTCCTTGATTATATTTTCATTATTTCCAAAAATTAAAATATCATCTACATATAAGCACAGGATCACACCTTTACCTCCACCAAACCGATAATATACGCATTTATCGACTTCGTTCACAACAAAGCCTGCTTTGAGGTCAAAGTCTTGTCAAACTTCTCATGCCATTGCTTTGGCGCTTGTTTAAAACCATACAAAGATTTTAATAGCTTACACACCTTTCCCTCTTGACCTTTTGCTATAAATCCATCGGGCTGATCCATATAGATCTCTTCCTCAAGCTCTCCATTCAGGAAAGCTGTCTTAACATCCATCTGATGAACGAAAAGACCATGTGAGGCAGCCAAGGATAGTAGCACTCGAATGGTTGTTAGGCAGACTCTTGGTGAATAAGTGTCAAAATAATCTTCACCTTCTTTCTGAGTGTAGCCTTTTGCTACAAGCCTCGCCTTGTACTTCTTAATAGTACCATCAGGCCTGAGCTTTTTCTTGAATACCCATTTACATCCCACAGGTTTGCACCCATAAGGACGATCAACCACCTCCCATGTGCCATTAGACAAAATAGAGTCCATCTCGCTTTGAACCGCTTCCTTCCACAATTCAGCGTCAGGAGAGGAATATGCCTCTTCTATGGTTTTAGGAGTGTCATCCACAAGATAAACAATATAGTCATCGCCAAAGGATTTTGCAACCCTACGCCTCTTACTCTTTCGAGTGGCTATATTATTATCCTCCTCAGGATTATTTTCATGGGTTTCATCAGCAGCATTATTTATCGGTTCAGATGTCTCATCAAAAGAAGTAGAATCATGACTAGAAATGCTAGGTGTATTATTTTTCAAGGGAAACTCATCTTCAAAGAAAGTTACATCTCTAGATTCCATAATAGAACCAACTATCATATCAGGAACCCTAGAGTTTATTATTAAAAATCTATAACCCACACTGTGGCTAGCATAACCAAGAAGAACACAATCAACTGTTCTAGGTCCAAGCTTTCGCTTTTTGTTTATAGGCACATTCACTTTTGCCAAACAACCCCAAGTTCGCAGATAGGAGAGATTAGATCTCTTCTTCTCCCATTGCTCAAAAGGTGTAATTTCCTTATTTTTAGTGGGCACCTTATTTAGAACATGACATGCTGTCAATATAGCCTCACCCCACCATTCCACAGATAAACCTGCAGTATCTAACATGGCATTGACCATCTCAGTTAGAGTGCGGTTTTTTCTCTCAGCAATCCCATTGGACTGTGGTGAGTAAGGCGGTGTTCTCTCATGAATAATACCGTGCTCCGCACAAAAATCAGAAAACTCATTAGAGAAGTATTCTCCTCCGCGATCGGACCGTACATGTTTGATTTTCTTCTCAAGTTGATTTTCTACCTCAGCTTTATAGATCTTAAAATAATGTAACGCTTCATCTTTAGTTTTCAACAAATACACGTAGCAATAACGAGTGCAATCATCTATAAATGTAAGGAAGTACCTCTTGCCTCCTTTGGTCAAAATTCCATTCATTTCACAAATATCAGAATGAATTAGATCAAGTGGTGCCAAATCTCTCGCTGCAGCAGCCTTGTGTGGCTTACGAGGTTGTTTTGTCTCAACACAAACATGACACTTTGAACCTTTGACCATATCAAATTTCAGAATTAAATTTAAACCAGCTAAGCGAGACATGCAACCAAAATTAACATGACATAAGCGCGAGTGCCACGTGCTCGCCTCATTAACATTATTAACATGGTTCACAGATTTAACATCAACATTATTTAAAGACAAGTGGAACAAGCCTCCGCTCTCATAGCCTTTCCCAATGAAAGTTCCATACTTAGACACCACACACTTATTTGACTCAAAGACAAGTTTATAACCATCACGACAAAGCAAAGAACCACTAATCAAATTCTTCCTTATTGAGGGGACATGCTGCACGTTCTTTAGCTCCACGGTCTTTCCCGAAGTAAGCTTCAGATCGACCATACCAACACCACGTATAGCCGCACGTGCCCCGTTCCCCATCAACAAGGAGGAAGCCCGCCCGACCTGATAGGAAGAAAACAAAGAGATATCAGCACACACATGTATATTGGCACCAGTATCAACCCACCAATCAGGTGAATTAAAAACTGAAAGAACTGTATGTAATAAATTACCATACCCCGATGTTCCTCCATCAGCCTCAATCATGTTGACAGATTTCTTCTGTTTTGGCTTCCACTTCGCATCTGGGCAATCTCTAGCAAAGTGCCCAGGCTTGCCACAAGTGAAGCAGTTGCCCTTCTCCTTGTTATTCTTCTTCTTCTTGAAAGAAGTAGTGTTCTTTGGCTTCATCTCAAACTGTTTTTTCTTCTTTTGTGGTTTGGGATGATTCTTTTGCACCACATGAGCACTAGAACTCCCATCAGCAACCTTCTTCCCTTTGACATCTTTTGCTCTCGCCTTATCTTACACATCAAGAGTACCAATGAGCTGAGCAACGTCAAACTCCTGTCTCTTGTGTTTCAGAGAAGTAGCAAAATCAGACCAAGATTGTGGCAGCTTTGCAATGATACAACCTGCCACAAACTTGTCAGGAAGTGCACAGCCAAACAGCTCAAGATCTTTCACCAGCGCTTGTATCTCATGAGCCTGTTCCACCACCGGACGGTCCTCGACCATCCGATAGTCATGAAACTGCTCCATGACATACAACTCAGAGCCGGCGTCAGAAACACCGTAGCGGGCCTCAAGTGCGTCCCACATTTCTTTACCAGTCTGCAGTGGCACATATGCATCAACTATGGTGTCCCCAAGCACGCCCAGTAGTCCAGCTCTGAACCTAGTATCGACATCCCGGAATGCACGCTCCTCCTCTGGAGTATGCGGCCCGACAGCCCTAGGTTCGACCACATGGAAGCAGTGCATCGAGGTCATCCACAGCATGCACCTCTGGCGCCACCTCTTATAGTGTGTGCCCTCAAAAGTATTGGGTTTCAGCATGCTCGCAAAACCAGTACTCGAAAAAGGCCTATCACGTTTTTGGATTGTTAGAATTTTAGGCATTTTAACGAGTAATTTAATCCAGAAAAAAGCAACAATAAAAATGTTTATGACATCATACTGGAGTGCGTGTAATCCAGCGACATGAATATGAGCGTAGATGATGTTGACTATAAAGAAGATAGTAAGAAATCGAACGATTTCATACCCTGCAGCATCAAAGCCGTTTGCGCTAGTCGACATAGCGCTTTGCTGGTGTAGTCGTCCCGCTCGATGCAGTGCAGTAGCGTAGCAGTGCCGATCCCGCGACCTTGCCGAGGACACCGGGAAGAAGACGTTGTAGCGGGATCACCAGGAAGAAGACGTTGCAGCGAGTAGTCGTGCCGCACCGCGACACTCCCCAAAAACGTGATCGTCGGTCTCCACCCGAGCAGGTGAACTCGTCGCCGACGTGCGTTCCGGAGGCTCCTACTCTTCCAAAACTTGTGCGCGCAAGGTCTGGAACGGGGAGACTATTGAACAGCAAGAACTTTTGTTCTATTCTCCGAGACTTTTTGCATACGATGGCTTGGTATATATATACACCTATATCCTCCCTGCTGCCGCACGGATGGGAAGGCAAGCAAGTTCAGCGAATACCAGGAGGCAGGCAATAGAAACGATTCACTATCGTGTTGATTTGGAACGTTTCAACTCAAGTGAAAACAAAACTCCCGTATTTATTTGTCAACTAATTAAAGAGAAAGGAAGAGTTTCTTTGGTAACTCATGCACTCAATAATTCTAGTTGGCAAACTAATTCACGGTCATTTGTTGCCTGCATGCCTGCCTTCTTTAACTCATTGCATGCACGTTTTGTCTTCCTTGCGTCCACAGGCTGGCCGTCCGCCTGCCGTGCGTGCGAACATGTAGCCCAACGTATGGTATTAAGCCAATATGAATATTTATTTAATATAAATCATAGAGTTTATTAATCATTAAATATATTATATGTTAAATCCATATAATATATCAACACAAGCTACTATGGCTTGGCCCCGTATCCAGCGTTTTCGCACACATATGTGTATTGCGCGAGCTGACGTGCCGTGTATGTCTGGAACTTTCTGGAAGCCCTGGCCATTAATGACTTGGAAAGAAAGGAGCTAGCAACATGCATATGGGCTCGTACGTGATACAGTTCCATGCAACTATGCAAGCATGTGAACTTACGTGTTCATGGCATGCTAAATAAGAAGATAGCAAGCTTTCTTCGCGCAATAAGCTGAAAGCAAGAAGCTAGCCTGTTTCTTTGTGAAAGCTCAACAATTCCATACATGCACGTACGTGTGTATATATGCCAGCACTTGGTTAATAAAAAGTGCCCATCTCGATTAATCTTAGACATTAATCGAGGCGGTTGAAAATTCTGTCGATCTCTGAGGCCTTATTCAAAATACCTCGCAAAAGATTTTTTTTTTATAGTAGTAATTGATGGTGTGCTTCCTTGTGCACACCTTGGAAAATTCCCTAGACTTAGCCGCAAGCATTTCTTGCATTAGCTTTCGTCATCACACAGACAAAACATAGAGGGGATTAATTCTATGTGAAAGGAGGAAGCTGCAGGTCCATGAGTGATCTGGTGCTTTAGCTAACGTGTCTTGCCACATGGAGTATCTTGAATCCTTAAAGTGACCACAGCCTGGAAATGATAAATGTTATTCATCCTTGTAGGCATAGCATGTGGGCGAGGCACCATAAATAACTGTGGTCCATCCTTTGCACTCCTTATTAAAGGAATACTCACATTAGAAGCAAGCATCACTTGCGATTTTCTCCTTGTACCACACAAAAAGGCACAAAGATCGATTCCTTATAAAAAAGATGAGGCAGCAGAAACTATATATGTTTTATATAGTCGTCTATAGTTAGATAAAAAAACAAATACCTTATGTTAGGTTTAGTCCTACGTCAAAAATTTATAGTGAGAGACAAGCTGGCACAACATATAATGTGGAGAAGCTATTACTTATTAGACTAGTCTCCTGGGTTGAGCTAGACCCAAGAGCTGCAATGGAGGCCTAATGTAGGCCTAATGTGGAGCATGCTTATGGTTATACAAAACTGAGGTTGGATCTATTTTGCACTCTAATAATTAAGTGTAAAGCCCATGGTCAAAGAACCTAGAACATCTCGGTGGTCATATGGTGATTGTGGAGCTCATTATCGTCTTTGAATGGTCACAGTAGTTTTGTCTGACAATGAATTGTATAACTTCATCGTTGTGCATGATTTGAAGAGTTGACTTTATTGATATGTGATGGGGTGACTATTAGGTTTAGTTCCCATATAAAACATTGATGACATTGATTATGGAACTCTCAGCTATATTAGACTAGTATTTTTTGCTTGAGTTAGACCGAAGGTCTAGGTTGGTTGCAGGGGCGGAGGCAGAATTTGTACATAGGGGGGCTGTCTAGACGGGCAACAATCATGCGTGTAAAAAATTAAGCAGAAAAACTAAATGGTAAAGGTATATATAACATCCAAATAAATGTTTGTGTTGCACATAAAGCTGAAAAACTAAAAAAACAAGGGAAATTAATTAGTCTCAGGCCTTTAACCTTCACCCAATCAATCTAATTCTTTGACAAAAAAAATAAAAGAATCACGATAATAGCAACTACTTAAACGTGGTTAAAATTAATTAGCACTAGATCCTAAACACTAAATGACAAACAATCAATTGCTTGTTGTTTAGCCTTGGACAAAAAGTCACTTGAATAGGTTAAATGGTCATTTAAATGGACAATTAAACGGAAACATCATACCACCATGTAATGTTCAAATGTAGTACACGGGCCAAACCACCATTTGGAGGACAAATGTTAGGAACATAGGAGATAAGAAAAATAATAGAAAGATTAATGCTAAATAATATAGATCCTATTGGAGATCAATTCAGAAGGATTAAACAAGGAAACCAATGATTTTCAATTAAGTAGCTATTTGGAGTGTGTGCTATTGGGACAAACTAATGTTTGGTAGGCCTAAATTTTATGAAGAACATAGTAGAAAGACCTAATTTTTATTTATATACAATTAGCAGAGATTAATATGGAGTAAGAACAAAAAATCTAGTATCATTAACTAGCTACTTTGGCAATTAAACACATAATTTAGGAGTGTATTATGGGAGTTACAGAAAGGTTGAGGAGTGTCTGGCCCCCCTCAGCCCCTCTTCTGATGAGGACATGACACATTCAGATGACTTTTGGTGCAAATCACTTGGTTCCATAAGTACATGTCTCTATTTCTTTGTAGGTGCAAATATTTCTCAAGGTGCAAGTCAATTAAGGTTCATCGGTGACCCGATAGTACCTCACTGGAAAGGCCGTAACTCAACCATCCGAGTGTGATTGAGGTCAATGAGCACTTGATTGAAAGCTTATTTGATAAACTTTCAAATAGATATGGTTCTATCTTAGTATCTCGTTGGCAAGGCCTCTAAATCATCAAGGCATGTTGTTACTGTTTCTATGGGAGCTACATCGTCGCCTTAGGCTTGTTATTCACCTTTGG
Source organism: Chrysopogon serrulatus (assembly GCA_015844335.1). Taxonomy (NCBI): domain Eukaryota; kingdom Viridiplantae; phylum Streptophyta; class Magnoliopsida; order Poales; family Poaceae; genus Chrysopogon; species Chrysopogon serrulatus. The sequence continues at coordinate 71,197 of JADLZL010001694.1, read as the reverse complement.
GATCTTGGTCCAAGCTGGAGCATGTTCCGAGAAGATAGAGAACACACAAATGAAGCCCTTGGACGTCCTCCTCCTTGGCCACCACCTTAGGGGGCCAGCAAGGGAGTCCAAGCCAAGCCAGAGGCCCAGTCCAACTCAAGTTCACTTCAGTCTCGGCCTTTAGGACCAGCAAGTAGTAAAACGGACGCCAAGGACACATCCGAACTCCGTTTTCGATGATCCATATATGGATGGAAAGATAATTTCATAAGCTAACTAATGGCAAATTCTATCGGAGTCAACAGGAATCATCAAAATAAGTGAGTGTCCAAAATCTGTCAGGGTGCTGTATCGCTGTCTTTTGGGCCGTCGGCTAGGCCCATGAGGAGGACATGAATGATGGTGCTTGCATGTCCCCTAGACCATATAATCAGTAGCCGCCGCCTACGTTAGGGTTTGGGGTTTTCCTTTAGATTAATGTGTCATTGAACAGTCGCCATTATTGGTTTGCAAGACCCTAATTTCGAGTGCTTAATCATACATCTGCAATCAGTGGTGGAGCATGGCTCAACAGCAAGAGGGGGTCAAATTGTGTATTTCAGTACCAAATCAGAGTGACATGCTGCAGATATATATACAGTTCAGCTGCTAAGTCTATGGATCATTAGAACTTTGTCAACCAAGGAAGGGGGGCAAGGCCCAATTTGGCCTCCACTACCCTCCGCCCCTGTCTGCAATTGTCACTTCAATTGAGTTGCATTTTATCTTATTCTTGCTTGTGTTCTTCGATTTGTAGCAGGAATTAGCCTTCTTGGCGAGGTCAGTCGGATTAAAACACGGTTGATAACAAGAGGAGATGTGGTACTAAGGTTGCAGGGTTCGGATCTTTGTGATCTGAAGCCGGATTGGTGTGTCGCTCTCCTGCCAAATCATTATTTATCTTGAACCTAACAGAAGATCAAGAATCACGTCCCCATCACCTTCCCTTTGCCACTGGTTGGTTGTGGGATCTAGTAGACTTTGCCTTATGTGGCATTGGATCATAGTGTAGCAAGCTAGACAGGATCAACTGTACACTCTATTAAGTTCAAAGTCACATCATATAACAACTAACGGGAGAATGTGAACATCTCTGGAGAGTCATATGGGTCATGTGATATGGATTATTGGACCAAGATATGGCATAACATCTTTCAAATATCACATAGGTGTGTGGTGTGTGAAGGGTTAGACCCAATGTGTGATGGGGATATTGTTAGGTTCATATCTAAATAAAAAATTGATAGTGTGGGGGGTATATATATAACATAGAAGGTGTCACAATCCTCATCTACTATACTAGTCTTCTAAGTTGAGTTAGGCCTATGGCATTAGTTTTTGTGAGCTCTGGTGGACTTGAGTCTACTCTGATGTCAGCTTGTGGGTATTGCGAACTAGGTTGGATCTACTCCACACACTAACACCTTGAGAGTGCTTATAGATTACCTACACAGATTGACATGCAGAATGTGCATTGCTACAACTACAAAATTTGTTTATTCGTACCAAATGTCCCTTTTATAACCAACCTCCATGGATTTCTTAGACATGGAGCTCTGCCAAATATGGTGAAAGTAACCTCTAAATTTGATTCTGAATTGACCCCCCCCCCCTAAATTTGCATCAAAACTGCTACACTGCCATTATGGTAGACATCATAGTAAGCAACTTCTATCATTTATGGAAAAGGTTATTAAAACATCCCCTTAAGTCATCAAATAAATGACATAAGATATACAATTATAAAAAATTAAATATCGATTAATTACCCATATATATGTTTCAAGGTACTACATTGCCATGAAGGACGTAAATCAAATGACATGACTAAACATAGCAGTAGTTGAAAGCACAAGGTTTCGCGTGAACTAAGCATAGCTTAGCTACTTATTACTCCTACTGAAGTGTAAAACAAACAATCATAAAACAAATGAGGGCAGTTTATGACTCCAATGTCCTGTCGTCCCTTGCTGCCTGAAATATATTGATCACTGTTGGGTTTAGATCCGGCGTCACCGTTGGGTTTAAATCCGGCGGAATCACTATTGGAATTGGATCCTCTGGAGGACGATCGGGTGCCGAGTTCTTCTGGGCTTTTAAATTTTTCAGAGCTCCAACGAGACCCTGCAAGCATGCGCCGGCATCCTTCTTCTCCGTTCGTATCAGGTGCTCGGCAACGTCCGCCGGAGACATGTCAACCTGATCCATCAGCCGGTGTATCTCACCGAACAGCTCGAAAAACTGGTACTCGTTGATGTCGAGGTAGTTATGGGCCAGCACCTTGAATGCCTCGTAGCGACAGTAGGACATCTCGATGTGCTTGTCCATCCTGCCTCGCCGGATCAGCGCCGGGTCCAGCTTGTCCTTGTAGTTGGTGGTGAAGATGATGATGCGCTCTTCGCTGCACGCCGACCACAGCCCGTCAATGAAGTTGAGCACCCCAGAAAGGGTCAGCTTGCTGGCTTCGTCGTCCTTGTCATCCTCCTTGCTGCGTAGCATCGTCGTCAAGTAGCTCTGGTCGTCGGACCTGCTGCGGGCCTTCTTGTCCTTGCGCTTGCCGGTGAAGTCGACGGAGCAGTCAATGTCCTCAATGACGATGATGGACTTTCCCTTGGTCTCGATGAGGAGCTTCCGCAGCTCGGTGTTGGTCTTCACCGCCGTGAGCTCCATGTCATAGATGTCGTAGTCCAGGTGGTTGGCCATGGCAGCAATCATCATGGACTTGCCGGTGCCTGGGGGCCCAAACAGCAGGTATCCACGCTTCCATGCCTTGCCGACCTTGTCGTAGTAGCTCTTTCCAGCCTTGAAGGCGTTGAGATCATCCTTGATCTCCTCCTTTTTGGCGGGGTCCATAGCGAGCATGGCGAACGTCGCCGGGTGCCGGAACTCCACGTGGCTCCAGATCGTCTTGCCGCCGCCGTAGGAGCTCCAGTTGCTGCTTGGGTTGTTGGTGAAGAGGCGACGCTGGCGGTTCCGGGCGATGGCGTCACGGCCCTTCTCGACGATATGGGGCAGGTACCTGTCCAGGATGAGGCCGTGGAACCTTTTGTGGAAGGAAACCCGGTAGAAGCGGCGCTTCTCATCACCAGGCCCCCAGCTGATGACGGTGGAGCTCGGGGTCTCCGTGTCGGCGTACCACCAGAGCGTGGCGCCATGGAAAGCATCAATGATCTCCAGGTCGTCGTCAACCGACACCTGGGGCTTTTGCATGTGGCTCTCCAGCTCGGCCTTGAGCTTGCGCGCCCCAAGTCGACAGCACAAGTCGGAGAGGTAGGCCTCCACCACAACGAACAAGTCGCTGCGTTGGAAATGATCGGCGCCGTACTCAGGGATGGTGATTCTGGTGTATGGGTTTAAGTAGGCGCTGATCTTGTTGATCAGCACTTTGATCCTGGCTTGGTTTATGACCATGGTGAAGAGAGTCAATAAAACCGCCAGAGCTGATCCAATCCCGGCCCACAAATCCTTCATGTCCATGGCCATGATGTCTAGCTTGGGTTGGCTAGGCTAGGACTAGGACTAGGACGGACGACGATTAGAATGACCAAGGAAGAAGCTGAAGCTCGATGAGATCAAACTAAGCTAGCTATTTACGCAGAGGGCTTGGCGCTCCTGGACTGTTGCAAGGGTCATATATATATAGAAAGGATAGGAAGAAGAGAATCTATCTATAAAAAATGAGACCTGGCTTTTAATTTAGCTCTCTTAGCTCAGTTCAGTTTGGACCCACAGCAAAGCCATGAACACGACGGTGAGAGGTTTACGCGGCAGACTATTCAAATTTATACCATTCAAATTCATAGTATACTATTTTCTTGGTACCATAGATATGTTGGTATTTCTTCTTATTAAAGTTGGTTAAAATTAAAATACTTTAACTTAGGAGAACAGTAGAAATTAATCGTTATATTATGAGACCGGTCGGGAGAGTATATAGTTTAAAACGACCACAATTGAAAACAGTTCTCTTGAATAGTCTAGCAAAAGACTTGTCATCGTGTATATATATTGTTGTTTGCATAAAGAAGAGGCCGGAGATTCTATAGCCACTCGGTCGTGTATGAAAGCATGTGTGGAGGGGTTAGCTTGAGTGCTTATTGCAATATTCGGCGACATGGACACCATTAAAAGCAAAATGTTCTTTGCTTCAGCCTATATATTCTCCTCTGTTCGTGAGCTTTATTTATTGTTGGTCCGTTTCTTCTTGTGCACACCTTGAAAATTTCCTAGACTAAGACGCAAACATGGGCCGCTTTTGCTTTCGTCGCACAGACAAAACACAGATGATGCATCTCTGAAAAGAGAAAGCTGAGGTCCAGGAGATCTTTTGCTTTGGGGGCCTGTGAAAGGAAAAATTAGGCTGCAGGTCCAGGAGATCTTTCGCTTTGGCTAACATGTGTTGCCACACAAATAATATGTTGAATACTTACAGGTGACTTGCACACCCTGGAATTGCTAAATGTTATTCATCCTCATAGACAGCAGAGCATGTGAGCGGAGCACCTTAAACAACTGTTCTCCTTCATCCTTTGCACACCTTAAAGAATTACTCACATTACAAGCAAGCATGCATCACTTGAAATCTTCCCTTCTGCCACACAAAAATGCACAAGGAGAGATTCTTCTTTATGAAAAGATAGGGCAGCAGAAACGTGCAACTCGATGTGATCAACAAGGCTCCATTAAATGGACTCTCACTAGCAGAGGGCTGTTTACTGTGCAATCGATGTAAAACAGAGTTATAAAACAAATTGCTATACCTTTAAATAAGGCGCTATATATGGAAGTTAACATTACCTCTAAAAGTTAACATATCTGTTTGGTTGGTTCATATATTAAGCGGAGTGATCATAATTCAAGACCATCTCTTAAAGAAAAACTGAAAGGATGAAAAGAAGTGTTGTTTTTTGTAACCACGAGGAAACCATCCAACATTTTTTAGTGTGACGTGGTACGTTTTTTGGAGGAATATTCACTTAGCATTTGTCTTGTCAACTCCAATGAGCATGACTACTTTTTTTTCCATATATGGTTATGACAAACTAAACCAAAATTGCAGTCTCAAATTCGAGTAGGAGCAAGTGCAATATTTTGGTCTATATGGTTAACAAGAAATGATGCAGATCTTGATAGAATAAGGGATTTGTTAAATTTCAGGTGCATGAATTTTAGTTTCTTTTTTTAGGCGACGGTTTATTGCATATATTTTTATACTAAAATTGCAGTTTTAGTTTGTTGCAATTGCAGTAGACGCAATGTGGTTTTTTTTTTTATTCTGAGAACGCAAAACTACAAACCTAATAAAATTTGATATGTGTTGACACAAAAAATTTTAATAATTTACAATTATTTTCTATAGTTAGACAAAGACAAAAATTTAATATGTTATGGAACAAAGACAAATAACAAATCACAATAGTGACAATTTACTTCTACTAATTGATAGTACAAGAGTGATGCCTAGAATCTTAAAATTCAGGCACCTGAAATATAAGAGAAGTGGTAGAAAAATGATACTCTTATTTACAAGTTATTTCAAGGTGACTTTTTTTTTTTGAGAATTACACAGTACAACGCAGACGCTCACAACACGCATACACACTCATCCCTATGAACATAGGCACGCAAACCCTACCCCTATGAGCACCTCCGAAGAACTGAGCCGGCACATCTAGAGATTCTCGAAGTCACCACTGGCACCTCGTCGTCGACGGGAACGTCGCTTACCACTTAAAGCATAACGCCGATAATCCTGGAAAAATCCTAGGAAAAGGTACGAACACCAGGATTTGATCCTTAGTGGGTAGCATCCCACTGGATAGTCCTACCGCTAGACCACAGTTTGGATACTATCTTTGGTCCACTCTCAGAAAGAGGATGACCAATTCAACATAAAGTTGATATGTCGATTATTGAAGACTACAACAATAGAGATTTTTACCAAAAATTAATGGATGTTTGTCTTTTCATACGCTTAGTGTGCTTAGCTCATCCACTGGCTTGTTTGGATCCTTTGCTTATGTAGATTTGTAAATCTGTGCCCAAAAATATATTAATAAAAACAAAATAAATATTTAAAAAAAATCTGCGATGCAGCCCGTGCCAATTGTCTATGCAGCCTGCTTGCCCAACCTTTTTTTTCTTTTTTGAGAAAACACCAGTTCTCTACCGTGGGCCTTGGCACTCCAACTTGAACGGCTGCTGCGAGACGGCCATTTCTTGCTGCCCAAACATTTTTTTTTTCTTTCGATGAAAGCAATCCAACATGCAGTGGGCGTGAGTCAAAAAAAAAAAAAAAACATGCAGTGGGCGCTCATCGCAAGATACGGCTCCCAAATATTGGACCAACCAACTACTGGCTAAGTTTAACCGGGCCGGGCCAAATCATAGCAACGTTTGGGAAACGAAGATATATTTGTTGCATGATTTATCAGATGTCTCCATAAAAACACACGACCCCCGTCCGCCCCCAGGCGCAAAGAAAGTTTGCGTTCCATGGGCAATTCAGCTCCTTCCACCAGCGGCGGCAGCAGCAAGACCACCATTGCCGCCGAGACGGTGACTGGGTCACATGTCCTGGAGGTTAAGGGATACTCCGTATCCAAGGGCCGGCTGGGCATCGGCAAGAGCATCGATTCTGGTGTTTTCTGCGTCGACGGGCACATGTGGATCCTTCACTACTACCCGGATGGCTTCAACGCGGAGAACGCCAATCACATCTCTATCTTCGTACGAATGAAAAATCCTGTCATTAACGCCGATGTGAAAGCAAGATATTCCTTCGGTTTACTCAACCATGCCGGAGAGCCGGTGTCCGGCGGGTACAGTTTTAGTATAGTGCATGCCAAAAATTTTCTGAGAACTTATTAATGGAAATGGAATACATAAACAATGCATATGTACCAATAGATTAAACCCAACTATGAAATTTCTCCTTAAATGATGGTTTTCTTTTGAACAAACTTTACCAAATTTAAACATAGACACACCATATAGAATGTCTTATATTCAGTATAATAAATTACAGAAGTCATGCTTAGCGCACTTCCAGAACAGATGGAGTAGGTCGGCTAATAAGTTCTTAAGTGTAAACTCTTCTTGAAGATTTTCTTTAACAAAGCCGTGACAGCATATCCTGCTGTTTATAACTCACAACAACGATGCCATCAATGAACGCATGATAGTAGTTCCACCGCAACTGTAGAAGAATATAAATCGGTATCTACTCTAGACCCTTTGGAAGCCAAGCTCCCACAATTTCTTAATCAATCTCGAGTACCAAAGCTGGTGGTTCTTCCTGTTTCAATCTATTCAAGGCCTTGCCAAGTTTGCAGAGACATAACTAGGACATGATTTATCGTCATACTAGGTTTTTTTTTTTTTTTTTTTTTTTTTTTTCATCGCCATACTAAGGAGAGGCGCACCTTTGTTTTTATCGGCATGGAAATTAGGAGGCGCACCATGATGGAATAGTCCTAGGCATTCAAGATTGTTTTGTTGCCGTTTGCATCCGTATCTATCTCCTATAGTACATGGCAACAAATCAATCTTGGACACGAAGATATATTTTTGCAAGATTTATCAAAAATGTCACCATAAAACAGAAGACCCCCGTCCGCCTCCAGGCGCAAAGAAAGTTTGCGTTCCATGGGCAATTCAGCTCCTTCCGCCAGCGACAGCAGCAGCAAGACCACCATTGCCGCGGAGACGGTGACTGGGTCACATGTCCTGGAGGTTAAGGGATACTCCGTAACCAAGGGCCGGTTCGGCATCGGCAAGAGCATCGATTCTGGTGTTTTCTGCGTCGACGGGCACATGTGGATCCTTCATTACTACCCGGATGGCTTCAACGCGGAGAACGCCAATCACATCTCTATCTTCGTACGAATGAAAAATCCTGTCATTAACGCCGATGTGAAAGCAAGATATTCCTTCGGTTTACTCAACCATGCCGGAGAGCCAGTGTCCGGCGGGTATAGTTTTACAAGCAAAACACTCATTTTCTCGTCCACATCTGCATGCTGGGGCCACCCTAATTTCATAGAGAGGAAGAAGCTTGAGTCAACCTCAGGGACGAGGACGACAGCTTCCAGATCAAGTGCGATCTCACCGTCTTCAAGGACCACGTCGTACGCAAGGAGACTGCTACTCTCGCGGTAGCGCCGGCAGTGCCACCGCCTGACCTGCAGCAGCATCTTGGCAGCCTCCTTGCAAGCAAGGTGGGAGGGGACGTGGAGTTCGACGTCGACGGCGAGGTATTCACGGCGCACCGGTACGTTCTGGCCGCACGGTCGTCCGTGTTCATGGCGGAGCTGTTCGGTCCAATGGAACCTAAGGCGAAGGGCCACGTACGCGTGGTCGTCCGAGACTTGGAGGCCAGGGTGTTCAGGTGCTTGCTCCACTTCGTCTACACCGACTCGTTGCCAGAAATAGATGCGGGTGAGAAGACCATTATGGCTCAGCATCTTCTCGTGGCGGCGGACCGGTACGACCTCCAAAGGCTGAAGCTGATCTGCGAGGACATGCTGCGTAGCTCCATGGAGGTCAGCATTGCAGCTACGACATTGGTCCTGGCAGAGCAGCATGCTTGCCATGGGCTTAAGGCTGCCTGCTTTGAGTTCCTCAGGGTTCCTGGCAATCTCAAGGCAGTCATGGCGACTGATGGCTTCCAGCATCTGAAGAGAAGTTGTCCGTCGCTTCTCGAGGATACGGTTTCCTTTTTTGCATGCACTAGAAAAAATACACGTGCATTGCCATGGGTACACAATTTATATTCTTATCACCTAGACGACATGTGATTAGGACATTTATTCAACAATTGCATCATATGTTATCATATATATCGAAACCAAACTCTATAACATGTCAAGATGACACGAGTTATCTATGCAACAAAAAAGTATATTTAAGCCCTCAACCTACTGTTAGTTATCTACTTCACCCTCACCTATAAAACCATATATTCTACCCCCTTAAGCTATTGGAAACTATATAAATAACCCCTTAAGACTTTATAAGTGGTTTTACTAATGTGCCAAGCATTTGAGCAGATCGATCAAGCATATTAAAACTCTACATAACCCGAACATATCAAGGATCAGGTCGACAAGGCTTGCCTTGCCCTGCTGCAGTCGACATGGCCGCTGCATATATTTGAGCAAATCGATCAAGCAGGTGTAGTGCTGCAATGACGGCGGGATGCAATAGTAGTCCCTCCGCAATCCGCATCATGCATGTCAAACATCCCGCAGCCTTCGTCGATGAGTGACCCGCACTTGCTTGCCAACAGCCAGCAGAACAACGCCCAACGGTTTAACATGTCAGCTTGTCGATCTATGCACGGCGAGGAGCGATCATGCATAACGCTCCACGAGAAGACATAGTTGCTGACCTCGTCGTCACCACGACGAGCAGCGGCTGCTTGCCCGACGCGGACTAGGAGCTCGTGAAGCTCCTGGGCCTCCCACTCTCAACGAAGCGTCTCATGATGTACCAGGCCAGCTGCTACAGCGGCTGCTCCACCATGCGCGTCTCCAAGGACCTCGCGGAGAACAACCGGCCGGGCGGCCGGCTCCTCGTGGTCGCCTGCGAGGTGTACGCCATGTTCCTGCAGGGGGCCCTCCGAGGACCACCTGGGAAACCTCGTCTGGCGCGCAGGCCGTCTTGGGTGGGTTTTGGCGATTTTCGGTTCTATTGGCGACCTTCGGTAAATTTATACCGATAATTTCGGTTCGGTTTATTCAATTTTTTAAAAAATTTACAAAAATTTATAAATCTTAACCAAAATTTCAACTGATTTTCACCGATTTTGCGATTTTCGTTTCTATATCGGTCCCCTCCGATATTTGACTCTTCCGGTAGGCCGACGCGGCGGGCGCGGTCGTGGTGGGGTGTCACCCGTCCTCCGACGAGCACGCCAAGTTTGAGCTCGTGTCAACGTCTCAGGAGATCGTGCATGGCACAGGAGACGCCATCGCGTGTCCAAGCTACGGACGAGGGGATAGTGTTCACCCTGCAGCCCGACGTGCGGTTGCACGTCTCGGGCGCCGTGCGCCGCTCGGTGGACCGCGCGTTGCAGGAGATAGTAGAGATCGGCGGCGGCGGCGGCGGCTTGCCGATGACGACGACGGCGGCGGCGATGGTGCCGCCGGACTTGAATGACGAGGTGAGAAGCTGGGTGGTGCATGCAGGCGGCAGGCAGATACTACTGGACAGAGTGGAGACGGCGCTGGGGCTGACCGGTGAGAAGCTGGCGGCGTCGAGGCATGTGATGAGGCAGTACGGCAACACGCGCAGCTCGTGTGTGATTCTGGCGATGGAAGAGATGAGGCGGAGGTCGGCGGAGCTGAGCCTCGCTACCCCGCCAGGAGAAGGCCTGGAATGGGGACTGCTCATCATCGGCTTCGATCGGCCCCGGGATCACCGTCGAGACCATCCTCCTCCGTGCACTCCCAGGCATTGTGTAATGCATGCTAACTCTGTATTTCTTGGAGTATACGGTTAACCAAACAAATGCCCGCTCGCTCAGTGACGTTGCTAACGCTAAGTTGCTAACCGACAAGAAACGGACAATGCCTGCCCGCTCACGCTGGGCGTCACAGCGCTGGGGCGGCCGCGTCGGTAATGGTGGTGTTGGTCTAGGCGCTGCACTATCGCCGACTTCGAGCCAACGGTCCATGCGCGTGCACTCTGCCTTGTACGCCATCTTCCAGTGCAGGAGCCAGGAGCAGTTGTTCACCACGCCGCACGCAAGCACTGCCTTAATTCGTGCCGCCGTTTATATATTGGGCCGCCTGCACAGCGCGCCGGCGCCCTTGTCTAGCGAGGCCGCGGCCCCAGTGTTAGCATATCTTTTTGGTTCATATTGCTCTTAACAAAAGACAATCTCTTAAAGCAAAACTAGAAGGTTGACAAGAAGTGTTGTTTTTTAACAACGAAACCATCAAATATTTGTTTTCTTTAGTGTCCTGTGGCACGTTATTTTTTTCTAGAGGATTGTTCACGTAGCATTTGGCTTATCACCTCTAATTAATATGATTAATTTTTTTTTCATATGTAGTTACAATAAATTTAACCAAAATTGCGGACTTAAATTCACGCAGGGGCAAGTGTACAATATATTGGTCTATATGGTCAACAAGAAATGATGGGGATCTTGATAGAAAAATGGTACACTCATCTTATTTACAGGTTAATTATTTTCTGAGCGACATTTCTTATACATCTTTGGTCACGACCAATTCAACTTAAAGTTGGAGACTAACAATAGAGATTTGTACCAAAAATTAATGGATGTTTGTCTTTTATAGGCTTAGTGCTTAGCTCATCCATTGGCTCTTTTAGATCCACGGCTTCTGTAGATTTGTAAGTCTGTGCCCTAAAATATATTAATAAATAAAATAAATATTAAAAAAATCTGCGATGCAGCCCGGGCCAAGTATCTATGAAGCCTGCTTGCACAACTTTTTCTTATCAGAAAACACCAGTTCTCTACCGTGGGCCTTGGCACACCACATTGAACATTGTTTCTTTTTTCCCAGTGAAAGCAACCCAACACGCTGTGGGCGCTCATGGCAAGAAACGGCTCCCAAGTATTGGACCAACCAACTACTGTACTTCTAGCTAAGTTTAACCGGGCCGGGCCAGGCCAAATTATAGCAACGTTTGGGCCGTGGGAGTCGCTTTTGGAACAAACGAACTCACCCACCGGCCACCGGCCGCCGGTGGAGATACAGATCGGAGTACATGGTGGTCGGAAGCCCCAGGCGGCGGTGGGCGGCGGCCACAGTAGCGGCGAACGGCGTGCATGAGGGAAAGGCAGAAAGCATCGCAGCTCCATGCCGAGATGCTCTCTCGCCACCGCCATGGCCGCCGCGCGCCTCCTTCCCCCAAGCTCCGCCATTCCCCACCTCCCGCTCCCTCTTCCTCCGCTGCCGCCCCTAACGCCTCCGCCGATGCCGAGACGCTCGTCCCCTCCACGCTCCGGGATCTCCGCGCCCCATGCGTCTCTACTCGGAGCTCTACGTTGGTGCTCTGTCTGCAAACGCGCGCAAGGTGTTCGACAAAATGATGGCTGGTCCTCGGGTGCTGCAGGGAGGAGGGGCGGTCTCAGGAGGTTGACGCCTTGGTGATTGCCATTTGCCGTCTAGTGGCCGGGATCCATACCTGGCGAGTGAGCTGCCTGACAGACCACCAACGAAACACGCCCCGAGTATACTAGACGATGGACAGAGTAAAGGATGCAGCTCTGGTTGTACCTCAAAATTGACGAACAAGACCAAGTTGGATGGTTTTCTGCTCAGTATTTACACAAACGGTTTTGTAAGAAAGGACAGATTCAAGTACATGCTTGCAGGGTGATCCTGATGGCCACAAGTCAGAGTCTGCACTTCGATATGGTGGCATACTGGCATTCACTGTCCCAATTGTTGTATATTCAGAGAATAGAAGCAAATGAAAGAAAGCCAAAACCTTTCGAGAATTCTTAAAGTGATATATTGGCAAGCAAGCAAATCTGTATCTCCTTGATTGCAGGTAATCTCAGCTTGTACGACGCACTCTATCTTGTGTTTGTTCCTAGCAGTGTAGTTTTTTCAGAGGCTCTACCTTGTGTTTGTTCCTAGCAGTGTAGTTTTTTCAGAGGCAGCTCAGGTGCGTAGGCTTTAACTCTAGAATCTGAAGGCTGACGATGGGTACATGGTTAAAACATTTCAGTTATCATATGGCTAAACTTCATCCTGTCTTAATGTTTGAAACATTATGCCTTAATTTGTTCTTAAGAAACACTTCCTTGATTCTTCACCATAGAATGTTCTAAGTAGAGGTCATGGAATTTATTCGTGCTGTCATTTTTCTTTTCCCGTTTAATTTTTTTTTCATATTGTGTTTGTGTATTTGTTCCCCTTTTATATCGAACCCATATTTTTTCTGTTATAAGTGAAGTTCAGAAAATATCCTTTCAGATTCTCTCTCATGTTTACAAATTGCACACTAGTTTACATAACCTGGTCATTCTGCAGATCTGAAACATACAAACTACAATTTTAACTCCTCCTGTCTCCTCTGTTCTACAGAAGCCTACATCTTTCTCTCTGTTCTTCAGTGGTTATTGGAGTTTCAGGATGTAGTTACTATGGCTCGTACTACAAGTAAATTTGAGCCCAAATTCATCCACAGGTAAATATGTTTGTAATTCCCTTTGAGAAGGGAAGGGGATGAGAGAGGAGGCGTCAGGCTCCGTGCCTCCGAGGCGTGCTCTTGGCCTCTTGGGTGTGGACGGGCCTGCTCGATGGGGATTTTTTTCTTTTCCTTTTTTTTTTTTTTTTCTTGCTCGATTGAAACGTGTGGACAGGAGGACTCCATCCGGTGTGCTTTTTTTATTTCCACGTACGGAGTACAGCTGCAGCCAGCACCAGCAGCAGTTCAGATGCAAACGAGACCTTTTATTTGGAGATTTTTTTTAAACCTCAGAAGACAAGTTAAAGACGGACGGAGGGAGTAGAACCATTGTTCTGTGCTCTGCATATTTTTGTGAAATTACTTATAGTTGTGTAGACTATATCCAGAAATGTTCAGAATAGGATAACAGGGCATTGCAGTTTCTTTTTTATTTTGCAATAGAATATTGGTGGTATTGAAGGACAATTTGGACCGCTTAATGCATTAGCATTTGATCCTTATTTTTTTTTTGAAACTTAAACGGGGGGAGAGCTTCCTCACCTTCTTCATTCAGAGGGAGCGAGCATTCCAGTTACCTGGAGCGCGCAAGAGTATTAGAGGTCGCAAGAGTATTAGAGGTACAACAGCGAATGAAATTGTGCCAGCCAACAAGGCTGTTTACAAGATCATAAGGAAGGCGCTTGCGCCAGGTTACAAGATCATCGCACACTTGAGAAAGCACAACTCGATGACAGGAAATCTCATTACGAAATATCTCACCGTTCCTGCTATCCCAAAGCCTCCAAAGAATTGTTAGAAAAACGAAGGGCCAGAGCGACGCATCAAGGCCGTGAGGGGTACTGGCCTGCCAGGCTTCATCATCGTTCAGAAGAGCGACATGGGAAAGCTTTATCGTGCGCCAGAGCTCTGAACTGCTTGTGCAGCCAAAGAACACATGGTGTCTGTCCTCCGCCATTGCAGCGCATCTCTGACATTGGTCGTTGTCCACAACATGTTTTGCATGGAGGTTGATTCGCGTACTGAGCCTGTCTTTAAAATAGAGCCAGGCGAATACCTTGACCTTGTTCGGCAATCTGGTGCCCCAAATACGTCGGCCATGTGTGTCTGCAGCGTCTCCTGCTGTATCAAGAGCAGCGTAGGCATCACGAGTGGAGTACGGCTTGTTGGTTAGTTTGAGCAGTCGTTTGTCAGGTCCATCGCCAAGGTTGATTCCCTGCAAGCAAGATATCAAGCTGTCTAGCTGGTTGCTAGCAGTGTTAGTGAGCCGAGGCCTGAGCTGCAAATCAAACCCGTTATGGAAAATGCATTGCACTGAAATGTTAGGCCGAGTGGCATGAGAGAACAGAGCAGCATGAGTGGAATAGAGAGGGCCGTTGGGGAGCCAATGGTCGAACCAAAAAGAAGTAGAGGCACCATTGTTGACGTCAACATAAGTTATGGATCGAAAGGTGTGGAGTTCATCATTAATGATGCGCCAAAGGAAGCTACTGGATCCCTGGTAGGGGTGTCAAAGGATGCAGCATCACGGAGGAGCCAATCTTTCCAGCTGGCTGGTTCATCAGAGAAAAGTTTATTTATGAATTTCATGAGCAAGCAGCAGTTCTGCAGTTCCAAATCTTTGATTCCAAGGCCCCCCTTATTTTTGGCAGCTTGAACAGTTTCCCAAGCAACAAGGCATTTCGACCCATGGCATACTTCATCACCAGTCCAAAAGAAAGCTCGACGACGGCGGTCGATTGCCTTGATAACGGTTTTTGGGACATTGAGAGCAGACATGTAGTGAAGGGGGAGAGAACTGAGCACGGCCGTGCAGAGAATGAGGCGACCAGCACGGTTCAGGAGTGAAGCACGCCAACCAGAAAGGTATTTGTCGCAAGAAGAGATTAAGGGAAGGCAGTCAGTGACAGAAACCTTATGGGGAGTTAACGGAAGACCAAGATACGTCTGAGGAAAAGAGGAGACAGTGGTGCCAAAGGAGGCAGCAAGTTGACCAGCATCATCAGGAGGGACTGCAATGGGGAGGAAAGTGGTTTTGTGGTAATTGATAGAGAGGCCAGTGGCCTGCTCAAAGAGCTGAAGAATTTTTTTAGTGGCTAGGATGGCATCAGGGGAGCATTTGATCCTTATAGATGGATGTAAAATTCATGTTGGAACTGTATCTCTGTAATTGATTTAATGTGTGCTGTGTCTACATGTCACCTTTTAATATTTGTTCTTGTATTTCTTGTGCAGTGATTAAGCCATGCCAGAACAAGGTGATCTATGTTATCCGAATCACATTTGGATTTGAAAAGCCTTATTCAAGTGATGCTCAATGTGTTTTGTTCTTTTCTAATTGCTATGAATATTTATTTATAACATATTAAGATCTGGCTAAAATTATAGTAATTTAGTTGGAACAATTGTGCACATCCCCCCCCCCCCCCCCAACACCCAACACAGACGCACACACCCCTTTTTGTTCACACTATGGCTTGTGGCTCACTTGTAGGACAATCTAACTTTTTTTATTTCATATTTTGTCATCACTGAGTTGTTAAGATACTTATTTCTCCTTGTATGCAGCTTGCTGATTGCAGCCAGCTGCACTGCCAATGTACTATACTCACTTTAGTTTGATGAAAACTTGTAGACATGGCTGTAAAAGTTCTTTAGATTGCGATCCCAAGTAATTTATCAGTTTTGTCCTGTACTGGTAGACCATTTTATTTCTATTTATATCATCTGCTTCTTTATTCAATAATTTAGTTAAAATGTTGTATACACTTAGCTGGTTTCACTCCTAGGGTATCATGCTCTTACAGGCTTACAACATGACTAAATGTGCTCACCATCAATTCATCTTAATGTGGCCTACACCAAGGTAGTGTGACATGCTCTCACAGCTATGCTAAAACAACAAGAAATGTTAACATAGCATGGCTGGATGGGTTGAAATTGTTGTAACATTTTTGTGAGCAGGGGAGAGGACCAAGTCCTTATTTACCCCAGCAGCACTCTTCTCCATTTCGTGACAACTGATGCGAATATTCATCCATAGCTTCTGGAAGTCTGAATTATTGGAAGCATAACTACTAGTTGCACATTTCTGCAAGGATTGTTCCCACGTCCTCCTCAACACCGTTGTTCACAAGTTTAACCGTATGCCCAAGATCTGCAATCTGCCTTCTCATAGTGCCTAGTGCTGCCTTGACACTGCGACAGTTGATGTACCAGGAGTCGTAGCAGAGGGTCACTTGCTCCAGGCTCAGCAGGTTAGAGATACCTGATGGCTTGCTCTCCTGACTGGCAGGGCCTGTGGAAAGTATCAGATCAAGGTCTGTCAGCCTTGGCATGGCTCCTACGCTGAAATCCAGCCATGGCACCCGACATTTGACAGAGAGCTTCTGAAGCTGATGAAACCCCTCATGTCCAATCAATATGACTTCCTCTGGAAGGAAATCCAAGTATAGCACAAGTCTCTCCAATCTTTTCAAAGCCCCCAATAGATTTATATCATGAGGTGCTAGCTCGCAGACTGTGATATCCAAGAAAACAAGGTGGTTCAGCCCTTCGATCCATTTGGGCACAGTTAGAAACCTTGCGGTTATCCTGAGATGCTGCAGGCTCTGAGGGGCATCAGGCAGCGAATCCAGAAACTCCATGGAGCAACCCACTTCACAGTGAATTGTCAGGGACTTGAGGCAGACTGATCTTTGGATGGCTGATCGTAAAGCTCTTTGGTATTCCTCATCATAGCATTGGTGGAAAGACCATGTGACTGCAAGCATCTCTAGGAATCGAAGCTTAGCAAGATCTTGGATAAAGCTGGTGGAGCAATTGCTTAAATCAACAGTTTCTAGTGTCTCTAAGAACTTCCAACGCACAATATCCTCTGCCACGACTGTCACTGTTTCATCCAGTGTGTCACCGTTAATGAGGAGATGCCTCAAGCAAGGCAGTGGAGAAGTCTCATATCTGGACAGGTGTCTTACTTGTGTGCTTCTTAGGTCTAGGGTCCGCAGATCTGGCAGCTCCAACACTTCCAATGGGAGCTCGCTTATCTGTGTGTGACTTATATCCAAAGTCTCAAGGTACCGCAGCTCAGCGATCTGTGGTGGGAGCTTGCTGACCCGAGTGTTTCTGACACTCAGATACTTGAGCAGAAAGAATTTGCTGCTGCATATCTCCACCAGATTATCATTGTCCAACTTCTCCCAGCCTTCAAGATCCAAGACCACCAGATGAACAAACTTGTTAAAAGGGATCCGGTTTGCGGCACCAGAGACTGTCAGCGAACGGGTGTGAGTAAAATCCATTTTTTCTAGCATCAGTGGGAGCTCTGGATCGGGATGGTGGAGGGACAACCGCTGAAGTTTCCATGCCTTGTTGTCACCTTCAGCCACCGCCACAGCCTTAAAGTTGTTTGTGTGGCTCGTCATGGCAAAGTTCCTGTGTGCCGATATGGACACAAGGAACAGGTGCATAAAATGGTCTACCTGGTAGCAATCCACTACCTCAGAAACATATCCACGGTCCATTGGCTTGATGATGCCCCTATCGAGAAGCTTGCTAAAGTGCTCCTTTACCATTTCCTCTGGTGATGTCCACATGTCAGGTGCAATCAGCCCTTCGGCTCCCCATTTCCTGATGAGGCGGTGCCTGTCAATTATGTAGCCCCTAGGAAATGTGCTCATGTGTAGGGAAAGAAGCTTGAGCTCGTCAGGAAGATGGTCGAAGCTTGGAGACAGTGCCTCCTCTGCCAGTATGAGTTCAGGGATTTGTTCCAGCCAACATGCTGGAACACGGGTCGTTATCACTATCCGGCTGTTGCATTTGTTATGTGGGAAAACATCCTGGATGATCTCCCAATCCGTCTCGCTCCACAGGTCATCAATTATAATGAGATACCTGTGCCGGCAAGAATTGTAAATGATCAATGGAAGCCTATCTTGTCCAGATGAAAGGTACAGCGTCAGGATGAACCATTGATTTCATACCTCTTGTCTTGGAGGAATTTCTTCAGATCGTACGCCAGCTCGTGCTCGTCACCCTCCAACACGGCCGCAGTCTCTGAGCACTGAGGCGTCTCCGGTACTGCCGAATCGATGATTTGTGACATGATGTGCTTGAGAAGCTTGCGGGTGTCGGGCGGCTGCCGAGACATCCTTGCCACAGCGTGACACTGGAAGTGTTGCCCCTCTGTTCGGCGGTACAGCTCCATGGCCAGCGTCGTCTTGCCCACCCCGGCAGGCCCGACTATTGAGATGATTCTGAGGTTGCTCTTGCCCTCCTCCACATCGGCGGGCAAGACCAGCCATCTGAGCAACTTCTTGATTGGGCCATCGATGCCAACAAGGTGGGGGTTTTCGTTGCAGTCAGGCTCAGGCTGCTGCAGCAGCAGCTCAGGATGGTTGTCGTTGCGCTTGCTCAGCAGAACGTTCCTCATATCTGAGCCGCCAACTGTATGAGTATGACCACCAGCAGCAAAACCGTCAGCCAGCAGGAGCTGTTCGATCCAAGCGAGGTTCAGCTCCGGGAGATCTGCAACCCGGGGAGCGCGGCCACTGTTGAGGATGTCCTGTATCCAGTCGGCGAGGTCTCTCAGGTATGCCAACCGGTCGTTGATGCGGGGGTCAACATGATGGTCCTGCTCCTGGCCAAGCACTGCCGACATGGCAAGCTGGCGCAGCGCAGCAACGATGGTGCGCACCTCCTTCTCCAAGAAGGCGAGGGCACGCTGGCCACCATCCTCGACCGTGATGCGCCCAGGACCGACTTTCGAACGGGATGCCAATTCGGAGATCCTGCCAGGCAAGGGATCCATCATCTCCAGTACCTTCATCATCTCCTCCTTCACCGCCACCGCTGCCTTCCTTGCTGCCGCAGTCTCCCTCTTTCGCTGGCGCTCGAGTGCTTTCGCTCGCACCCGAGCTCGCTCTAGAGCTACTTCTCTATCATTGTTCTCATCTCCCTTTGCAAGTAGTCTTTGAATCTCTTTCTCGTCATCATCGTCACCCTTGTGTCTTGGAAGAGAAATAAGAGACAAGTTTGCCGACATCTCTGTGTCCCCCTTTTTTTCATCACCTGTGTTCATCTATTCCTCCCCCAGCAGTACTAGTTTCAGACATATTATCTTGGCTAGGACTAGGATGATGTTCTGTAGGCTGGAGAGGCAGAGCTCTTCTGTCTGCACTGCAACCTGTATGCCACCCGGTAAAAGAAACGGAGGATGCAAAAAACGGACTAAATGCCTGCAGCGGGAGCCGGTACAAGAAACGCTATGTGCTTTCGTCCGTTACTTCCAGCGGGATGCCGGATGTCCGGAAAAGGCTCAGGAGCAGCGGACAACGCGCTGAAAGTGGACAGCATGGACCTGCGAGAGAGAATCAACGGTGGGCCCCACTGATTCAACTAAAAAAAATGTTATAACTCACAAAACATAAGACTAAATTAAATTTCGATTGCACCATTAAATTTATTTCAATAAATACTTTAAAACAAGATGTCACATGGATATATTTAGAAAAAATAACAAGTGGACTCCACAGTAGATAGAGGGTGATATAAAGGATGGATGGATGCGAAAGAATTGAGTATAGAAGAGAGAATTTTAATGATCAGACCTTTTAGAAGATAAATTTAGAGTATGATGAATACAGATAGCCTTAGACTCCGGCACCCCTTATCATGTCCGGTATACTTATACAACAACAACAACAACAACAAAGCCTTTTGTCCCAAGCAAGTTGGGGTAGGCTAGAAGTGAAACCCAAAAGAGACACGAAATAGAGAAACACATAAAGGACACAAGACAGATGGAGTTAGGGTCACGGTTCGAGCACGTTGATTGCTAGTCTCCAAGCGCTCCTATCCATAGCTAAATCCTTGGAGATATTCCACTCCTTAAGATCTCTTTAACCGACTCGTCCCCAAAGTTAGTTTAGGGTCGACCTCTACCGCTCTTTTACATTATCAACCCGCTTTAGAACCCCACTACGCACCGGCGCCTCGGGGGTCTCCGTTGAACATGTCCAAACCATCTCAACCGATGTTGAATCAATTTCTCCTCAATTGGTGCCACCCCAACCCTATCCCGAATATCGTCGTTTCGGACTCTATCCCTCTTTGTGTGCCCACAAAACCAACGCAACATACGCATCTCTCGCTACACTCAATTGCTTTGGACATGTCGCCTTTTTGTAGGCCAACATTCAAATCATAACATCGCCGGGGCGGTTCGCCGTCCTATAAAACTTACCTTTTAGCTTCGAGGCACCCTTTTATCACAAAGGACCCCGGAAAGCTTGACGCCATTTCAACCAACCAACCTGAAATTCTATGTCTAACATCTTCATCAATGTCTCCATCCTTTTGTAGCATCGATCCTAAATACCGAAAGGTGCCCTTCTTAGCCACCACCCCGCCCATCTATACTAACTTCTCCCTCCTCATGCCTAGTCACGCCGAAATCGCACCTCATGTACTCGGTCTTGGTCCTACTAAGTCTAAACCCTTTCGACTCTAACGTGTGTCTCCATAGTTCTAGCTTCTTATTAACCCCCGCCCTACTCTCGTCAACTAGCACCACGTCATCGACAAAGAGCATACACCAAGGGATATCACCTTGTATGTCCCTTGTTACCTCATCCATTACCAAAGCAAATAAATAAGGGCTCAATGCTGACCCCCCGGTGTAGCCCTATTTTAATTGGAAAGTCACTGGTGTCGCCATCACATGTTCGGACAAACGTCACCGCATCCCTATACATATCCTTAATGAGGGTAATGTACTTAGTTGGGACTTTGTGCTTTTCCAAGGCCCACCACATGACATTTCTTGGTACTTTGTCATATGCCTTTTCGAGGTCAATGAAGACCATGTGCAAGTCCTTCTTCTGCTCCCTATATCTCTCCATTAATTGTCGTATCAAGAAATCTCTTGTGGGTTTCACATCCATTAGAGTGGCTGATTTTTATGTTGGTTCGCCAGACCTAACACAACCCTCCTCCTTTACCCGGGCTTGGGACCGGCTATGTTGAGACGACTCAATAAAGTCTTCCAGTCAACATAGGCGGAGTTATGTCCGGCATACTTATATAGAGTAAAAAACTGCCGCAGCGGACATGGTAAATAGGTACGCCATCGTTCAGGAGTCTCGTCCGTCCGGTGCATATAGCGAGATACCGGACACCCGCAATCGTACTGACGCACATGTTGTTCTGGGTCCACCTTTCTCGGAACCAATCGGGTGGCCAGCTATTGTGACAGAGGGGAAAAGGTGGAGAGAGACCACATGCAAGTGGGCCCCAACATTTCAACGGAATAAAATTTGTTATAATTCACAAAAAAAAACCTAATTAAATTCCGTTTACACCATTAAATTTATTTTAATAAATCTTTCGAAATAAGATGTCACATGGATATATTTAGATAAAGTGATAAGTAGGCCCCACAGTGGATAAAGGATGGTATAGAGTATAGATGAGTGCGAAAAAATTAAATATAGAGAAGAAATTTTAATGACCAAAGTCTTTTTAGAGGATGAATTTAGAGTACCACGAATGTGGATAGCCTTAATTTCTTGTTTAAAGTATAGTTCGACTCAGGAGTCAGGACCTGCACCAACAGGCCACCCACCCACAAGTCACATCATATGGGTTCTTTATATTATCCCCTGTCTTCTAAAATATGGCCGTTGTAATAACTTGTCCCAAAAAAAAAGCATGGGTCCCACCATTTGATTTAGGCAACACACTTCCCTGGCTGCAATGTCTGGCATGGCTTAGCACCACTTTAGAGACCCACCACTTCTACCCCATGCATGCAAAACCGAATAAAGAAATAGAAATAACTCCTTCCTCTCTCTTAGATCGTACAGACTGTCGCCGCCAGTGACGGAGCTTGCATGAATGTGTAGAAGGGGCCAATTCAAAGATACACTGCTACAGTAATTACCAATAATAGTATAGACAATTGGAATTATGTGGAAAATCTTTGTTTTTCCAAGTTCTATCTATGTAGACTGCAAGAATAATTGGAATTATGTCAAAGAAGAATGAACATGTGCCCAGATTTGCATACTTGCAGTTGTGTTCCACTCATCAGCAAGTTTAGTAAGTAGCTAGCAAGCATGTGAGAAAGGCAAGAATGAATTGCATGCATGCAAAGACGACGTGCAAACCTCTAGAGTGATCCAGCTGGAGCAAGAGGCAAGGGGGGGCCAGGACCCAGTTTGGCCCCCACGAAGCTCCGTCCGTGGTCGCCGCTACTCTATTTTTCTTGTTATTTTATTGAATTGGGCACCGATGAACAAATGTACATGCAGCGCTCCCTATTTTGGAAGCATCACTCAGAGTTAGCTGCACTCTCTGCAGTGTGAGGAGTGAAGCCAAATTTTTCTTTCTCCTCTTGGCACCACTCAAGGCCAACACCGCGGAAGGCCTATATTAGCTAAAATTTATCTAGAAAAAAGAGTGAAATGCAAGATGGGTTTTTAAACTTTTTCGCACTCTTATCTAGATGCATAAAACTCTCAAAAGTGATCATTTGAATTCTACAACTTCTTAAGTTGTTCATTTTAAGGTCATTCTAGATCCAGTTATGGACCTAAACCCACACTTTGAATGAACCACTTAAAAAGTTGAACTCAGATGACCACTTTAAAAGTTTATGGACTAAAGTTTAGGCACTATAGAAAAATATATTAATACACATATACTACCAAGTAAATGCAAAACATTTTAATGACGTTAATCCTTAAATGTTGTGCTAAAAAAAGATAAATTCTCATAATAATCAGAAGCCGGTATTTAATGTGGTAAAATTTGTTCATTATCACCAAAGATAACCACTAGATCTATTTGGTTTTATGTTATTATAAAAAAACATACATAAAGTAACCCTTAAATTTACATCTAAATTAACCAAACATGTTATTATGAAAGATAATTTTAAACACCTCATAAATTTACATCTAAATTACCCATATTTGTGATTATGAATGGTAATTTAAAAATAATATTCCCAATTTACATCTAAATTACTTGTGACTGCAACTACTTCCTTTGTTTTAAACTATAAGTTGTTTTGACTTTTTTAGTTTATTTTAATTTATCTATTTTATTATGTATTTAAATATATTATTATATTTAAATATATAGCAAGATGGATGTAAAAAAGTCAAAGTGATTTATAATTTAAAACGGATGAACTATGTCTACTACATCACAACCAGAATAATTTAACTTCTCCAGAAAAAAAAACACCTAGGATAATTTAAGCGTTGGTCCGCCATTATTGGCAACTTGGACAACTTGGGCACTGTTGCCTTTCACCTACCGCAATCATTACGGCATGTACAGCCCGTCTCTATCATGCGTCTGTATCCTGCGTTTTTTGCGAGAAACCCCCCGCTGCAGTGTGTTGAATGAGGAGAGAGAAAGGAGTCGTCGTCTAGCGAGGTGACGAGTGAGGCGATGCTCCGAGTTCGCGTCGCCGGTTGCGAGACGCGCTGTACGGGCCGTCGTCTTTACATCGTGCGCAAGGGATCCAGAGAGTGGTGGCGCCATTTTGTTTCCTTCGCGCTTGGTGTCCGCCTCGTGCTAAGATGCAAGTTCCACGAAGGCTAAAACGGCGGTGCGGCCATACTCAGATTTGAAGGCTGCATTCCGGACATTCAGAATGGAGCATTCACATCCAGAATGCCTTCAGAGTTTTTTTGCACACGAAATAGACTTATACATTCTGAATGGTTGCATTGTGGGCATTCAGAATTGATTTTTTTTAATTGATTGTGTGAATACTGTTTTTTGATTGACAGACGTCAGGAGAGGAGCGTGAACTCAGGCTGTTATCTGCTTTTCTGAATGTGTGAACATGCAATCAAAGTAATCATATTGCTTGTATTTAGGGGTGTTTGGATGGTGTGGAAAAAAGTTTTGCGCTGTGTCACATCGAAATGTCGGAGGGATGTCGGAAGGGAGTTTCAAATACTAATAAAAAAACAAATTACAGAACTCGTCGGAACGATGAGACAAATTTTTTAAGTATAATTAATCCGTCATTAGCGAATGTTTGCTTGTAGCACCACATTGTCAAATCATGGACTAATTAGGCTTAAAAAGATTCGTCTCACAAAAGTTATCGCAATCTGTGTAATTAATTATTTTTTTAGACTACATTTATTACTTCGTATATACGTGAATAGATTCGATGGGACGGGGCAAAAAATTTGCCAGGGGAATCCAAACACCCCTTACTCCCTCTGTCCCTTTTTATTTGTCTTCGCTTCGCCTCGGGCAGCATAAATGCCGGCAATTTTAATAAATAATAAATATCATCGATTAGTATCATAATTAATATCATCGGAAAGATCTTTGGATCTAGTTTTTTAACAAAATTATTTGGAGATATAAATATTGTGCGTATTTTCTATAAATCGAAGTCAAACTTCATGCAGACGCATCCCAATTTTACAAATAAAAAGGGACGGAGGGAGTATGCTTGATTATTTTCTATTAAATGGCAACACAATGGTATACAAAAATTTATCTACAATTGATCTTAGCTATATGTCAGATATTAAATAGCTTGCAATTAATAAAATAGACCATGGGATGTAGTACACCGTATGTCCTGTCTTTTATCGACTGTCTGTATAATTGATTCGAGATGCTTCCAGACGACTCTCCATCTGTGAGCTGCACATGTCCTTAGCTTGTTCCGGGGCCCTGCTTGTTCAGCCTGTGAGAAAAAAGCTCGCGACTTCCACCGTCGTCTTCATCTGAAAACACTCTAGGCGACAAGGTGACGAGCCAAAAAAAAAAAAAAAAAAAAAAAACTTGGAGGAACATGGAGCTCGCCGTGGGCGCCTCGGATAGCGCCATGAAGTCCCTCCTGGGCAAGCTTGGCAGCCTGCTTGCGCAGGAGTATACCTTGATCAGCGGCGTCCGCAGCGAGATCCAGTACATGAAGGACGAGCTGGCCAGCATGCACGCGTTCCTCCGCAACCTCGGCCACGCCGCCCGGGAGCACCACGACGAGCAGACCAAGGACTGGATGGAGCAGGTGCGCGACGTCGCGTATGACATCGAGGACTGCATCGACGACTTCGCGCATCGCCTCGGTGCACAGCCGCGCGGGGAGGGCCTCCTGGCGGACCTCCGCCGCGCGTGGTACGCCATGGCCACGCTCTGGGCGCGCCGCGGCATCGCCGCCCAGATCGTCGACCTCAGGAACAGGGCGCAGGGCGTCGGCGAGCGCCGCACCAGGTACGGCGTCAAGGACCCGGGGCCGCCGGGCCCGGCTAGCGCGGCAAGCAGCAGAGCCGCGCCATCTTACCACGTCGGCGACCGTCCGCAGCCTGGCCGGCAGCTCGTGAGCACTCCGGAGCCTGTGGGGATGGAGGAGGAAATTGTCAGGCTCGGGGCGTGGCTGACCGCGGACTCAGAGCCGACCGACGTGAGGGTTCTTGCCATCTTGGGATTCGGCGGACTCGGCAAGACGACGCTGGCGCTGGCACTGCACCGCAAGTTCGGCGAGAAATTCGACTCCCGTGCGTGCGTGCAGGCGTCGCAGAAGCTGAATCTGGCAGCGCTGCTAAGAAGCATCCTCAGGCAGGTCATGCCGCAGGTTCCTGACAAGGAGCGTCAAGGTGGCGCCACCACACTCGGTGGAATCGAAGGATTGAGCGAGAAACAGCTTAAAGAGGAGCTCAAAATACACTTGGACAAAAAGAGGTAGGAAGTACACCTCCCCCTACCTTCTTTTGTTACTGTACTTAGCATTTCCAATTTCCATGGAATGGATTGTTACTTTTGGGTATTCGCCAGCATTCCTTTAATTAGTCCAAAGATCACATAAAAAGCTATGGTATGATTAAGAATGCAGTTGACAAATAAAGGAATATGCTGTATCTAGTAGGGAAATAATCCTTTGGAAACAATGTTAGCATGCCATTATATTGATTCAATTTTATTTACGCATGCTGTTCTAACTTCCAACAGGTATTTCCTCTTAATCGATGACCTGTGGTCTGTATCAGCCTGGGAAAACATCTGGGTATCTTTGCCCAAGAATAGCAATGGAAGCAGCATAGTGGTTACAACAAGATTCAAGTCTGTAGCTGAGGCCAGCAGACGCCAACAAGTGGGTTCCATCTGTATTCTTGACCGGCTCGCCGAAGACAAATCAAAAAGCCTTTTCTTTGAAAGGATATTTGGTGGTAGTGATCCATGGCCAGATGAGTTCAGAGACACCAAGGATAAGGTTCTTAAGAAATGTGGAGGCCTACCCTTAGCCATAGTTGCAGTAGCAGGGCTCTTGGCCAGGGACCCGAGGTCAATTAAACATTGGACAAAAGTGCAGGACTCTCTGGGGTCAGAGCTGGAGTCGAATCTCAACCCTGAAGGAGTGACCCAGATACTTAATCTCTGCTACAATGATTTGCCGGCCGATCAAAAGAATTGCTTACTGTACTTGAGCATTTTTCCAAAGGGCTACATCATCAGCAGGAAGCGCTTGGTCAGACGGTGGATAGCTGAAGGTTTCATTGTTGAGAAACATGGCAACACAGTCGAAGAAGTTGCTGGGGAATTTTTTAATGAACTAGTTAGTAGGAACATAATTCGGCCAGTTGATCACAGCAGTGATGGAAAAGTGAAGACTTGTCAAGTTCATGACATGATACTGGAATACATTGTATCCAAGTCAAGTGAAGAAAATTTCATCACCGTAGCAGGTGGCCACTGGCTGATGGCAATGCCAAGCAACAAGGTTCGCCGGCTCTCACTGCATAGCAGTGACCCAGAGCATGCAAAAGCTGCCATAGAGAGCATGAACTTGTCACATGTCAGGTCATTGACAGCATTTGAGAGTTTAGAGCGTCTGCAATCTTTTTCATTCAAATTTGGGATACTGCAGGTGCTGGATCTTGAAGGTTGCAGGGGCTTGACGGTTAATCATCTGCGGAAGATCTGCAAGATGTTCCATCTGAAGTACCTGAACTTACGCAAGACGAGCATCAAGAACCTCCCATCGGAAATAGGGAAGCTGCAGTATTTGGAGACTCTGGATATAATGGAGACAAATGTGCAGGAGCTGCCAGCATCTGTTGCTGACCTTCAAAAAATGGCTCATTTACTAGGCGGCAACAAATCCACACGCCTTGCCTTGACATTCACACAAGCAATTGCAAAGATGATAGGACTTCAAACATTATCTGGGATCGGGATCTGCAGGAGCTCAGGTGCAGCACTTGCAGACATGCACAATCTTACCAATTTGAAGAAGCTCAGCATCTACAACCTTAAAGACTTCGATGATAGCAACCGGAGATATAGTGACTTACTCTCTGCCATCGAATACCTAAGCGGTTGCTCCCTGAGGTCTCTTGCAATTGATGATGGTTTCACTGGCTTTCTTGATTCAGTGGCCTCTTTATCAGCTCCCCCAAAATACATCCACATGCTTGATCTTTCCGGCAAACTGCCTAAAGTGCCTCACTGGATGGTTGAACTGGAAAACCTTGAGAAATTAACATTATCCTTGACTTCACTAAGTACATACACTCTATTTGTTCTTGCTCAGCTCCCTTTGTTATTCTCTCTTACATTTTCGATAAATGCAGCAAACCACAATCATCAAAGCATTGTAATAAAGATCCTGACGAACAACATGAAAGATTCAGGTGGGAAGGTCCTTTTCCCTTCCGAAGGATTCCGCAGTCTCAAACTACTTCGTTTCTCCGCACCATTGCTGCCATTGCTAAGCTTCCTTGAAGGTGCAATGCCGAAGCTCCAAAGGCTTGAGCTGAGATTTAAGGTGTTGGAAGGTTGCTATGGTGTTGAAAACCTTGAGAGCCTCCAGCAAGTGCTTCTTAGAGTCAGCCAACAGGCTTATGAAACTACGAGGGTAAAGGTGTCTGATATCAGAAGGTCACTAAGCATGCATCCAAACAAACCCACGGTAATAGTTGACGAGTACTATGGATAAAAAATTGATTGTATCCCACTATCCCTGATATCTGCAAGTTGCATTGTTGTATTAAGCCTTTCTCTTTGTTTCATTACTAGCAAAACCATCCGGCTTGTTTACAGAATATAAAAAATGAAGATCTGATCTCGTCAAACTAATTTGCAAGCTTATACCAGAAAACATGTTTGGATATGGTTGTTTCTGTGCTTTTGTTTCTCTTATTAGGCAACGTACAACTATATATTGTCTATGTGGAAAACTCGATTATTTTGTTGCTTAATACAATAACACAGCTCCCAGAAGAAATGAAAAAGAAGGCAGCTGTTTAGCACTATCAGTAGCATGGGAAACCCATACTTTCCTCGTAAACAGTATCCAATCCTTACAAAGTATTAAAATTATAACTTGAAATTTGGTGCCTAGGTACCAATAAAGGTACCTCTCCGATCTGAGGTCGACACAGAAAAAAAAATTGAACTCGTACAAGCTGTTAATTCGATGCAATCATTTTGTTAGGCATTGCAATCCTTCTCTCTCCTACCTATCATGTACTTCTCTGACCTTTAAGGGTCATCCCCCGTGACGTCTTCAAAAATATGTGGTCCAGTTGTCTCATGCCTACCACTTAAAAGAGCATTTTGCCTTGTTGATTGGAATTTGTTGACCTGTATCCATCCATCCCTCTATATTATAGGTGGAGCAGGCTTTGTCCTTACGTGCCAAATAACAGTACTAGAATAGTTTCTTCCTTGAATGGCTGAGTCACACTAATACATATTTAGTGCAAACTGTTATCAATCATATAAAGCCATTTTCTTCAGACTACCTCACCTGAGTCAATTTCCTTTGCAACGATGCCTACCTCCTCAAGTGGCAAGTCAAATTTTGTCAGCTTATTATAAAGCCAAAAGTTATGGAAAGATGAAGCATGGCACAATGCCCCCAGTTCAGCCCCAAATTTTGATTTGGTCACAGACCAAACACAATCATTTCTCACAATTTGCAATTGTAGGTTTTGTCATATTGATCAACCATCTACTAATCAGTATCATGCCTTGTTGATTGGAGTACAGTTGAATTAGCTGCAGTTGTTAGAGCGCCTCTGATTTCCCATGGTGGCATGCACGTAGTTTCTCCTGAATCATGGGAAAAAAAATATTTGGGAGCTTTTAGTAAAAAAGCATAAGGGAAAATTCTGCTTTACTAAACCAAAATAGTTCACTTTGCCTGATTGACACATCATACAAAACCTTATTGTCACTACTACACATACATTTCCACCGCTGGTTCTAAATCCGTTATCATTGCCGATTCTAAATCTGTTATCATTGCCGATTTTGGGCTTGCATTGTGTGATAAAAGTCAAATCAAGCATCACTGCTGGTTTGCCATTAACACCACTGGTTTGCCATTATCACAGCCGGTTTGTGTAACAAGCCAACACTGATAATGTTGTACACGCTTAATATGATTGACACACAATTTTGACAGCACATTATTAATAGCATCAGAATCATACATATATGTCACTAACACAATACAAATCTATCATCAAGTCCTGACATTAAATCGGGCCACAACTCCATGTATTGAATGTACTACAAGTTTAAGAAGATCAATCCAAGCTTTTTTTTCGCGAACAAGCCTTCACCTAGCTCATGTTTTATTAAGCAAGATCAATCCAAGCAAACACACAGATTCTACAGAAGAATACAATGGATTCAGTACATTGTACCAACTGGTGGATTTGTCGGTCTTAAACTGCTAGGACTGTTGGCGCTAGTGATACCGTTGCTGAGCTTCCTAGAAGGGCAATACCAGAACTTGAAAGACTGGAAGTCTATATAATTCAGGTTATATAAAGGTGCTTATGGTTTGGAAACCTTGCCTATCTTCAACAGGTTTATCTCAGCCAGTAGGCTTCTCAAGCTACAAAGGAGAAAGTGTGTAGCATCGAAAGAAAGCCATAATAGTAGTTGATGGGTGCTATGAGTGATGAACAGGCTCTTGTGTAACTGTAATCCTTGCAATTGTCTGATTATGCCATTAGTGTGTTTGAACGACAGCTGTGTGACGTTCGTCCTCTGTGTGAAATGTAAACAGTCGTTTTTTTTAAAAAAAAAAGGCAGGAGCTCTGCCAAGTTAGAAGAGAATTATATGCAGGGCGTGATGGCCGCAAATAAACAAGGCACCCCAGAAGAAGTCCGCCTAGGTCCATGGGCCCACATCCAAAACAATTAACTGAAAAGTGAACGGTGTGCGCCCTTGAATAAGATTAAACTCTCTTTAATCTGTCCAAATTCCGGCGTCGTCTCCCTGGGCGCGACCGAGAGGCCCAGCGCCGCCGCCAGCGCCTCCGTCTGCCGCCGCCCGGGCGCGCCGCCGCCGGGCGGCGGTGGCTCCGGGGGAGCGCCAACAAGGCCTCCCTCCCTGCGCGTCGCCTTGTCCGTTCCAGACCCCTCTCCTCTCTCTCCTCCCCTGCTGGCGGCGCCGGCCGCCGGCGGCGGATCCGGCGCCTCCATGGCCGGATCCGCCGCCCGACCGCCGATCTCCTCCCCGCACCCGCTCCCCGGCTCGGCTTGCCGCCTCGTCTGGTTCCGCGGCGCGGCCCGGGCCGGCTGGGCCGGGCCGCCCACCTCGCGGCGCGCTGGTATTGGCGCCCGAAGCGCTGGCGCGGCGCCAGCCGCGTGTCGTGCGCGGCGCCGCCGCGTCCCGGCCTCGGCGCCGCGCCGGCAGCGTCGCAGGCAGTGCGGGCGCCGCCGGGCGTGAAGCGGGCGCGCGCCGCCGGCGCGCTCACCGGGGTGTGCCGCTTCGTGCGACGGCCACCCCCCCCCCATTCTCCATCCATGAAGCCGGGTGCCGGCGGTCGAGGGGTTGGGCCGGGCGGCCCCGACGGCGGCGCCCCTCCCTTCCACGACGCCCCTCCCGGGCGGTCGGGGGGGCGGCCGGCCCGGCCATTGGCGCCACGCCCGCCACCTTCCCTTGCCCCACGCCCATCCTTGGCGGGTCGAGGTGGCCGGGTCGCTGCTTGTTCTTTGCTCCCCAAACCCCCCTTCGCTTCCCCCGCCTCCTCCGTCCTCGGCGATGCCCGGCCGGCTGCGCTTGAAGGTTCCTCGACCCCGGCAGCCCCTCCGCCCTCGGCCGGGGGGGGAGGGGGCGGTGGGTGCTGAGCCGTCTCCCGGCGCCACACTCCTCGCTGCGCCCCTCGCCCCCGCACCCCCGGCCTTGAGGAAGGAGCCTCGGCTAGGGTCGCTGCGGCGGGGATGCCCCCAACCACAACTCCGGTGCAGTGGGGGCGTTCTTGGCGGCGGAGAGGCCCTCGCTGCGAGCCACCCCCCTCGGTCAGATCGGGCGGGGGGTTCGCCCGGCGTGTCGCGATCCGCCTATCTTTGTCGGGTGGCGGGGTTGAGGCTGGGACCCACGACCGGCGGTGGCCGGCCACCCAGCGACTCCCCCAGCGTGCCGGGTCGGCGGGGCCAGCCCGCGCCAACTCCTTCTACGGGGCCCATTACCCCCCGGGTGGTGGGTGGAAGACCGGGCTGCCCATGCAGCCCCGCCCCAACTTCCGGCAACGGCGCCCGCGGCTCCTCTTCGGGCGGCCGGCCGCTCGGATGATGGCGATGGTGAAAACCATTTCTCCTCGGGATCGCCGGGAGCGGCAACGATGGCGTCCCCCGTCATTTCCTTCTGAACGAAGGCGTCGTCGGCCCTCCGCCGTCTGCGGCGACTAAGCGGACTTCGAGAACGAAGGTTCGGCGGGAATCCTGCGGAGTTGGCGCTGAGGGCGTCATTCCCCTTCTTGAAGGCTCCGGCGAGGCCGCCTTGGACTCCCATCTCGTCCGCCGCCCGGTGCTCCTTGTGTTTAAATCGCCGTCGGCGTGCTCGCATGCCGGGTAGTGTCTTTGCGTGAGCTCCGCTCCGCAGGTTGTTTGTTGGGCCGGAGGTGGCCTTCTTTCTTTTTTCTTTCGTGTCCGTTTGACCGGAGGTGGTGGAGCGCGTTTCAAACCTTGTTTCCACCCCGGTCCCGTTGTATTGCATTGCATTCTGCATTCTTCTTCTTAATGAAAAAGAAACGCAAGTCTTTTGCGTTTTCGAGAAAAAAAAATAATCTGTCAGGCTACTCGAAACAGCAATAGTATCTCCAACTATGAATGGTGCTCCCAAAGCAACAGTATTGTAGATTTGAATTCGAATAGGCAAAAACTGTTACTCGGTGTGGAGTATTACAGTGACAAAGGGACATAAAGCCAAGCTAGGAAATTTAGTTTACATTCCTTTCATCCACTCATCACATCTCAACTGTGACAACTTATTAACTACTCTTCCCTACAGCAATGCTGAGATTAAGTCGGCTGATAAGCCAAAACATCAGAGAAAAACAAATGATTTTCTGTGAGAGAAAAATACTGCTGGCTGATAAGCTGAAATGGCTTTTTAGCTGAAGCGAACAAGGGCATTGAGAACTAAACTGGCGACAGACAGAGTTCCCAACACCGATTGGGGGCGATCCATTGATTGATCAAGCAGAAAGCATGGGCGGATCCAAGGGTATTTCCTGGTATTCCCAGGAACACCCAACTATTTTGACACTCTCTTATGTGTATATGTATGTATACTCATATATATAAATATATAATGCAATATTATGTAGTATTTTTGTTCAATCCAGCACACAACATAAAAAAAACAGCTACAATCTTGACACAGTAGGTGAGTTATTTACTTGTTCTGTTGTTTATGCAGCTGCAATTTGCAACTAGAAATCTAGAATCTATAGATTGATTTTTGGGATATGAGAATGGGAATACCCAAGGCTAAAATCTTGGCTCCGCCAGTGGCAGAAAGGATGACGTTTAATGTTGCAGCATCACGAGTGCGCACCAAAAAAACTGAAACATATTGTATTGTAGGAGGCTCAGCTAATTAGCCCAGTTGCCCTTGCGTATTGCGAAGAAATCCGGGACAAGCAGAACTCGTCGGCAGTCCGTTGTACTGCAACGCTCCAAAGCTCCAAATCGTAAACAAGAAGAACCCCGTATTCGGTGTTAAGGGACGTATTCCGAGTCTGATGTTTTCTACGTTCTAGCCTTGAACACGGTTTCTGGGTGTCTCCGCTTCTTCAGCGCCATCTCCATCAGATTTCAGAGTTTCATTCAGACTGACAGAGATGCTCCCCCGCCATCGCCATGTCCGTCGCCACCTCCTCCATCCCAAGCCCCTGCCCATCTCCACCAGCGCCACCACGGCCTCCTCACCTCCCGCCCCCGCTCCCTCCTCTTCCCACACCTCCTTCTCCACCACCCCCGTCCCAGTCCTCGACCCCGACCCATCCTCGCTCGCCCCGGACGACGCCATCGCGCTGCTCCCGTCCGTCGCGGACTCAGATGGCTCCGCAGCCGCGCTATCGCTCTTCCGCCGCCTCTCAACGCGCCCGGACCTCCGCCACCTCATGCGGCTCTACGCCACGGCCGCCACCTTGTTCGTGGCGCGGGGGAACCTGCCGATGGCGCACGCGGCGGCGCGCGCGATGGTGGCGGCCTTCGCGGAGCGCGGCCGCCTCAAGGAGGCCGCGGACATGCTTCTCGAGCTGCGGACCCACGGGCTCCCGCTCGCCGTCGAGACCGCCAACTGGGTGCTCCGCGTCGGGCTGCGCCACCCGGGCCGCTGCTTCGCGGACGCGCGCCAGGCGTTCGACGGAATGACGCGCTCCGGCACCGGCGGCGTGCAACCCGATGAACGTAGCTTCCGGGCGCTCGTCCTCGGGTGCTGCCGGGAGGCGCGGTTCGCAGAGGCCGACGCGCTGCTGGCGGCGATGTGGGCGCGGGAGTTCGCCCTCGACAGCGCCACGTGCACGGCGGTCGTGCGCGCGTTCTGCCAGCAGGGGCGGTTCCGGGAAGTGCCGGGGCTGTTCCGGAGGATGGCGGAGACGGGCACGCCGCCGAACGTGGTGAATTACACCGCGTGGATCGATGGGCTGTGCAAGAGAGGGTATGTCAAGCAGGCGTTCCGTGTGCTGGAGGAGATGGTCGCGAGAGGGTTGAAGCCAAACGTGTACACGCATACGTCGCTCATCGATGGGCTGTGCAAGATCGGGTGGACAGAGCGGGCGTTCCGGCTGTTCTTGAAGCTCGTTAAGAGTAGCTCGTACAAGCCGAATGTGCACACGTACACTGTGATGATTGGCGGGTACTGTAAAGAGGGGAAGATTGCTCGGGCTGAAATGCTGTTGGGGAGGATGGTTGAGCAGGGACTGGCCCCGAACACAAACACGTACACTACGCTGATTGATGGGCACTGCAGAGGAGGCAGCTTCGACCGTGCCTTTGAGCTGATGGATAAGATGAAGCTGGAAGGGTTCCTGCCCAATATTTACACATATAATGCCATTATTGGGGGATTCTGCAAGAAGGGAAAGATTCAAGAGGCTTACAAGGTGCTCCGAATGGCCACTAGTCAGGGGCTGCAGCCTGATAAGGTGACGTACACTATACTGATAACTGAACATTGCAGACAGGGCCACATAACTTACGCTCTTGATTTGTTCAACCAGATGGCAGTAAACGGTTGCCATCCTGATATAGACACATATACCACCATCATTGCTATGTATTGTCAGCACAGGCAAATGGAACAGAGTCAGAAGCTCTTTGACAAATGTCTTTCTGTAGGATTAGTGCCAACCAACAAAACTTATACCTCAATGATTGCAGGATACTGTAGAGTTGGCAAATCGACCTCGGCTCTCAAGGTCTTTGAGAGGATGGTTCAACATGGATGCCTTCCTGACTCTATAACTTATGGGGCACTAATAAGTGGGTTATGCAAGGAATCTAGACTAGAGGAAGCAAGGGCATTATTTGAGACCATGCTTGATAAACATTTGGTGCCATGCGATGTAACTTGTGTCACTTTAGTTTATGAATATTGCAGGAGGGATAAGACAACTATTGCTGTATCATTCTTGGATAGACTGGACAAACGGCAACAGGCTCATACAGCAGATGCACTAGTTAGAAAGATCACTACTGTTGGCAATTTGGATGCTGCTAGTCTTTTCCTTAAAAATGTTCTGGACAAGCATTATGCTGTTGACCATGCAACTTATACAAGCTTCATCAATTCATGCTATGAAAGCAATAGATATGCTGTAGCCTCTGAAATATCTGAAAAGGTCTCAAAGCGGATTTCTGGCTTTAAGAAGAAGGATGTTGCAGTTATTGCTTGATTTGCAAGAGCAATCAGAATTTCCCCCTCTCATGCAGCATAGAAATTTGAAAGTAGCGCTCGATATTGCTTTCTAGCACAGCTTCTATGCCTATCAACGGCTGTAAATGGTATGCCTATCTTATTTGGTGCCATGAACTATAATATAATTTTTTTTTTCATTATTACTTTGTCAATTTTTTGCTCCTGCATACTCGATGATCTTATAAAATATCCATATTAAGGTTAAGATGACCAGATATTGATTAATGGAATGGACAAGAGCTGCTTGAGGATTCGTATGGGGTCTGCTTTTGCATAAACCATGTGACTAGAAAGAAAGTAAGCTGTTCATATAGGCACACAAATTGTTATATTGTCAGGACCATGGTAGTGTTTCATTTGAGCCTTATTTTAATTTGTTTGATGCAATTCTTCTGAATCCTTATATTTCTTCAGGTAAACAAGTCTTTCTTAAAATACTCTGAAGATATCAATGTTATATGATCTGCATCATGTATGATGGAGTTAAGGTTAGTTTACTCATGGTACCTTTTTATGAAAATTGTATTTGATATTACACTAATTGAAACTTTGCACACGCAGATGCTTTTTATCTGTGTTCTACTCCCTAGGTCCCAGAAATTTTGCAGTGCTAAGTCTGGTCCAAGTCGGTCTATCTTAACTTTGACAAGTTTATAGAAAATAGTATCAACATTGATGACTTCAGAAAGGTACACTATGGAAAGATATTCAATGATGAATTTAATGATACATATTTAGTATGTTAAATATTACTATCTTTGTATTTAAATCTGGTTGACTGGACACTATTCTAGAATTTCATCCTTCCTGGGATGGAGGTAGTACTTTCTAACTTAACTGTTGTTATTTGAACCTCGTTGATGGTGTCAGTCTTTAATAGTTCTAACTCCTAAGTCGCTTTCTTCATCCCCAGTTAGACGAATCTCTGTGATTGCTGGTATTTCAGCGAACCATTGCTGTGTACACAAATATAGTGATTATTGATTTTGGGATTTCTGCATTTGCTAATTCTTAATTGAAGATGTCTTATGTTTTAGCTCTTTTTATGGGTCCTTATTGAATACATTTGATGCTAAGCTCCACATGTTTATTTTCTGAAACCTCCATATGATCATCATTTGTTTCTTGTATTTTAACTTACTTACTAATAACTTAGTCCAAAGGAAAGTTACTGTATGGTGTAAATCTGGTCCTGCCATACTTACTACTGATGGGTCTATTCCATTGATATAAGATAACTGCAATACCACACGCTGTGAGTAAAGTTCTTGTTATATGATTGCTGATGTTTTTGGCTTTGTAAGCTAAATTTTAATTCAAGGCTTTAAGTTTTACACTCACAAAACAGAGAATTTCAGAGTTATCCACTAATACAGAATGCAATAAAATGTAGAACAGTCTATATTCTCAATATACACATGGTCTGAGCTAGGTTTGGTCCTATCTTTGTATGAACAGCATATGGATGGAGTTACTTGTGCAAGCTATTACATCAGGACCTTATGGACTATTCCTAATAGTCAATATTTGTAGTTTGTACTCCTGAAATTTCCTTATAGCCTTTCTACTTAAGGAACAAGTGAAAATCATGTCACTTTCTTATGACAGCTCATCTTCCAGTTGACAACTCAATAGCTTCCTGGATGTTTAGAGATTCTTCGCTGAAGTTGAATAGTTTGCCATTTTGCCTCATCTCATGCTGTTGTCGTCGTTTGAGCTCAGCCAGCTGCCATTCCTCCCACCGCTCTGCTGGGACAATCTCTCCTTCCAGCATCTGCACCACCTCAGACATTGTAGGGCGTTGATCAGGGTCCATGTGAGTGCAGAGGAGCGCTATCTGGATAACCTTCTCCAGCTCTTCAAGGTTGTAGATGCCATCTAGATTGTGATCCACTAGATTGAGTAGTCGGCCTTCTTCCATCCATAGCTTGACCTTCACATTTGCAGTCATTTGAATCATCTCGTGAATTTAGGTATTGTTTCCTTAGAGAGGACAACTATTTGAACATGTGAATCCATTTTTGACCAGAAAATGTAAGATGATTGCATGGTTATACCTAGTACTGATAGTAGATTTCAGATTACTACGGTTTGCAAAATTTCTGTTTTGATCTCTACATTCTTCTCAGCTTTTCTTGACCTCTTAGTAACACTATGCACCTGATATGTACCGATTTACTCGTACCAATAGGATCATGTAATTATCTTACCTGATCAATGAGCATGATCTCGCCTGCTTCTTCTATACGGTCAGGATGGAATGCAATTGCACGCTCTCCTGTTACAATCTCTAACAGCATGATACCATACCCAAAGATATCTGTCTTCACTGATGGCCTTCCTGTCTTTATGTACTCAGGAGCTATGTGGCCCATAGTCCCACGAAGCCCGGTTGTTACTGTATTCCTTCCTATGTCCATCATCTTTGCCAACCCAAAATCTCCTACCACTGCTTCTAGATTCCCATCAAGCAGGACATTTGCAGCCTTGACGTCACGGTGGATGACCTTGGGATTGCAGTGCTCATGAAGGTATTCCAAACCACGGGCAGCACCAAGAGCAATTCGCATTCTTGTAGGCCAATCTAACACTGGTTCGTTTAATTTTATATCTGCAATGCAAATCATTATTAACATATTTAAGAATATGAAGGATATAGGGAAATTACTTTGTTACCTAAGTTGTTTGAAACTTTTATGTAATGCTGGATAAAAATTAGAGAAAAATCAACTATGTATCCTTTTTTAATATTGCATAGTTTCAGCATCAAGCATTTACCACGTTCAATGGATGATTTCTGAGAAAAGGACAACTGAACAGACAAAACCATAGCCCATGACCTTATGAATTAAGATACATATCGAGGAAGTGATGATCATAGCTTAGTTGTACCTCTTAAACGGGAAGCAACACTAAGATTCTCCATGAAAGGGTAGACCAAGAGCCTCTCTGTTGGTGTTGTACAGAATCCTATCAACCTTAATATGTTCTTGTGCACAGCAATGCTGATCAATTCAACTTCTCTGAGGAAAGCCATTTCCCCTTCACGACTGTCCACATTCAGTAGCCGTTTCACTGCAATCTTTATACTGTTTGGACCTGGAAGTACTCCTTTGTACACCTTACCAAAACCACCCTTTCCAAGAACATTCTGTTCACTGAAATTGTTGGTTGCAATCTGAAGCTCCCGCCATGAGAACCGCTTTATTTGTCCAAACTCAAGCATATGATCATGCTGACCTGGAATTGTTGAACATGTTTATCTTTTATCAGTTAAAAGAAGTTAGATATCTTTCAGAATACTTAATTTATTGAGCCATTTCAATCCATGGAAATATGTTTTCCTCATTCAAGATTACTACTATGGTAATTATTTAACAAATATAGTTATGCTGCTGGACAGACCTGATACATCAATGAAGATTTCAGGCCGGTAACGCATTCTTTGCCACCATAGCAAAACTAGAACTACAGTTACAAAAAGAGTGACTGCTCCAGCAATGCTTCCAATAACCACCTTTAGCTTGGAATTTTTTGATCCACCTGAATGTATTAGCAAGCATTCATTCTAAGAAAAGTGCCTTCAGTTTCACTCCAAATTTAGTTCTCAATTTGTCACTATGGTTTGCCAGTTTTTTTAGTAATTACCTGTCCTTGTGCTGCCTCCTTCACATGAAAATAAATTTTGGCCACAATTCAAGTGGTTGTCTGCATAGCTGGGAAGACAAAATCATCTACTAAGGATACTGTAAAAGTAGGACTCATGAAATGATGAAGTTTGTTTCTGTAATCTGCTTACTTGTATTGAGCCACCTGAAGTAGAGGTTGTGGGATTTCACCGCTAATATTATTATATGCTAGATTACTGCAAAATAAATTGAATTATGCTACATGATAATTGAACAACTATTCACTTTCTTGAATGAACTACTATAATAGCACTAGCAAATATGACAGTGGTAAAATTTGACAGGTTTTACTTTTACATCTTGTCACCTTGAAGAAAAAAAAAAAAAACTTACATATCATTCAATGATGGAAGATTTGAGAAAGAGCTTGGGATATTCCCGCTTAAAAAATTATGGCTTAGATCCCTGTACAAATTATCAGTTATCACTCACTTAGAATATTTTATCAGTCATGATAATATGAGTCATGGCTGACTTACAGATTTTGGAGTTTAGAAAGTTGTCCAAGGGAGTCCGGTATCGATCCATTTAAATTATTCCTTCCAAGGTTTAGAATTGTCAAACTTGATAAGTTTCCAAACTCCAGAGGAATCCCTCCAGTTATGTTGTTGTTATCCAGTTTCCTGAAACCACAGCATGTAGCAAGCAACAAGTTTATCCATCTTGTATGGCGACATAATTTTATGTATGATTGGACCTATTTTCGTAGGCACCAAATGTTGGGTACTCAAAAGAATACATGGACAACTTACAGCTGCTGTAAAGTTGTTAGCTTTGCAATGCTGGGCGATAAGGTTCCTGATAACCCAGATGAGCTCAAAATTCTGCAAACTCATAATGAGAAACTAAGCAAATAGTTATGTGAACACAAGTACACAGCATTATGAGCTTATAATAGTAAAATTAGGAAAGAATAGAGATGAAACAATTCCATTCAAATGAAAACTATTCTCCTTTACAAAAAGCTGAGATTAATCACTTTAGACATAGTGACATAGTCAACTTTTAGAATTAGATATTTCCTTAGGTTCGATGACCATAATGTGAATTTTCTACCTTTGGCAGTAATAGTGTTCAAAGTCTAGAAAGCTGTGATGAATAGGCTGAACTTACATTGTTATAACTTTGTTGTCTTGACAATTAACACTGGCCCAGTAGCAGGGGCTCATTTGATTATCCTTCCAATCACTGAGGACATCACGGCTGTCGACAAGTTGCCTCTTCATTTCAACCAGTGCTTCAACTGCAGACAAAACAGTCTTATTTCTGGGGTCCCAAGGTAGACTCAAGTTCTCAAAAATGAAATACTTATTGAATCTATTCAGTGCCTCAGATTGGATCTGGAATCTGTAGCACTTAAATAACAGGTCATGACAGACTCTATTTCACCAATCGGAGATATATATATTTCAACCAAAGAAAATGAACAGTGCACAATAGAAGTGCTTTTATGCCCTCCTTGTCAGAATATTACAAGGGCACTAATTATTGGGGTGAAGCAGGTTGTCTGACCATTCCATTGGTATGCATTATTATCTATTGCACAGATTTCTTCTACAGTTTCTAATTCAAATATTTGACTGGTGACATGCACAGGGAGCCAAATGGCCAAGATCCACTTCTGTGGTCAGTAGAGATAATCTAGTCCATAGCAAATAATTTGTATGGCTCGGATGAAAGCTTGTCAGTCAGAGTCAAAGTTTCAGTTTAAGTATATAAATTGCTTATCTAATGCCAGCAAATGAAGAACATCTTATTTGGTGAAATTGTTAAATGCCATAGACATACCTTGGGAGTCGATAGCGAGAGAAAGAGAAGACTGTTGGCATCCCCATAGAAGTAACACAAAAGCTAATAGCTTCATTATTTCTGAATCTATCATCATGATTTTTTGTTTCAGGAACAGTGGACTGCTGAATGTACTCTGAATCCGTTTACTTGAAAAAAAAAAAGAAGCCCTTGTGAAGTGAAATCGCTGCTAGACTTCTGCGTCAATGACACAAAGCTTGTAAGAGGAGAGCAAACAGAGAAGAATGGAAACAGAAACTCAGAAGAAATCTGGCATGCTTCGCAACTGGAATTCTGGAGGCAAGATGGGATGGTATAACAACATGCCAAGAATCTACATCAGCACAAAGTTTAGTTTGTTGAGGATTATATCTAGTGGCCAAAGTTTAGTTCTGAATTCTTGTATCGAAAAAAATTATATTGTATTTGAGTGTGGAAAAAGGTTTTATGTGTGAAATGAGTCTCAGTGTGGTTACTGAGCTTCAGTAGCCCAATAGTATTCAGCAGTTCCCAGAAAGTTTCGAGTGATGCATTTCTCAGAAAGAGAAGTTCAATCGGCCCGGAGCCAGTGAGATTATCTGTGTCTAGATGGAACCTAACGACCCTACATACCTTGTCAGTTACTACAGTTAGCCCCTATATGCTCATACATGATAAAGCCCCTCTTTTTATTTAGTAATCACGTAGTGGAATGCACAGCAAAGTGGAATCGCCGCCAGTTGCGCCATCATCAAGATTCTTTGAGCAGTAAGCATGTTTCTGTCTCTCCTTTTTTGGTGATTACATAGCAGCTTCGCAAAGGTCACTACTTCCTAGCTCCTACTCTGTTTCAAGAACTAGGGATCATGATATGCTGGTGAACTTCTCACTCATTTCCTGTCCAATTTTGCTATGCAGGTGGAAACTTCCAGTCACTAGAGGTAGTATGTTCATGTTTGGTAGTGTTTGGGCTGAAACAAAGCTTTACTACCCTTCCATTGGTTTCGCCACAAAAGGCAAGGAAGAAGCAGAGGCGGCTATAAGCCATGAAGCAGGGGAAGCCTCTCTAATGGAGATGGAGAGGAAGCAATACCAGTCAAGCAAACAGATACTCGAAGAAGACCACGAGGATGAAGAAGTCAACAGGCAATACTTGTATGTGAGACTGAGCTTGCAGCAAGGAAGACCGGCAAGAACTAGCAATCAAGTCAAGCAAACAGATACTCAAAGAAGACGACCACGAGGATGCATGCAGCAAGGAAGACCGACCAGCAAGAACTTACCAAGCGAAGGGGGGAGAAGCATCAGGCTTGTGGTGCACCCAGCTTCTCAGAACTTTCTCTGAGCGACTGAGCCTCGGGAGTTATAATGAACACTCAGTTGAGAAGAAGATAGCAGCACTGAGCTGAGAGAGACTGAGCCAGGAGACAATTGAAAGGTCAAATTTATCGGAGCGCTCCCTGAGCGTGGAAGCAAGGAGGTGAGTAAAATTCTGACCATCTCATTGGATCGCGCGCGAACGGCTTGGATTGGCTACCTTACAGATTCTCCTATTGGTCGATGTATCTGAGCCATCCACTTTTAATCCTAGGGCTGTGAATACCGGCGAGCCATCCACTTGTAATCTTGGGGCTGTGAATACCTCGCGTACCCATAGATCTTTAGCCTACTAAATTAGTATCCCACTGATAGATCTTCTAATCTCATAACATGGTCCTACTACAATCTTTTGGGCATAAAGATTTTATTAGAAGTAGAGCAAGTTGAATAGGAGTAGAAAAGAAGAGGGAAGCTGAGCATATAGCATAGGAGGCAGAATAAATAGGATGGGGATCTGAGCCTAAAAATTGTTTAAGGCGACTATGCTTCCCCGCCTCATTGACTCAATAATGAACAAGGAAATTCACCAAAACTATCCTGACCTTTTTCATTTTTTTGCAGTATCCAGGTAGGTCCCACACAATTATTACAAGACTAAGAATATCGACGTGGAATTAGTGGAGCAAGTGAACTGCAGCTGCGTAGTTGGTAGATATATATTTCTTGAAGAAAACTAGCGGCACTGTCAGTCTAACTGTGACACTGTACCTACTGACGTTCCTCCTGCTGAGCCATTTATTATTCCCTGATACTGAAACGACGATACCTGGATGACAAATTGCAGGTCGTCCGTCGTCAGTCTTCTGCTCTCTGTGTGTTTGTGATTACTCGGCCAAAATGTACCTTTCATGATGACATGGGTCCATGGCACTAAAGTGTGTTGAGTGTATGCATCTGTCTGTTAGTTGCACTCGATTAGTGTTGCTAATTGCGTGTTGTCATCCCTTTTTAGATTAATCGTGTGTTGCTGTCAGTACAGTTACTACTTCCTCCGTTCTAAAAAAATATGTAATTATAAAAAACGTGTCAGTTAAAATATGTCAACTTTAACCAAGCTTATAGCAAAAGGTATTAGTATTTATGTCTCGAAATAAATTTATTATGAAAATATATTTCATAACCAATCTAATAATATATACTTATTTTGTCTCGTAAGTTTAAATATTTTTTTATATAATTTTAGTTAAAGTTCATAATGTTTGACTTCTTTAGATGTGATAATTGTATGTTTTTTAGAACGGAGGGAGTAACAGATTAAAGTTTTAGAGCAAATTCATCCGGCACTAGCTGCTGCCTATGTTATTCTACTGCAAATTGGCAAATAACCTATGGCTGGAACGGTCCATGCTGTTTATTATACAATATACATGTATAAAAAGAGCGCTTTTGACTCTTGACTTAACTACAGAATCCTGTCCAGATCTGCTTTCACAGAAATTTCAACATGTCAAGCATACTACTGTTTTCGTCAGTTTTCTTTCTGGATGATTGTGACTCTAAGTTATCCAACTGGGGTTTTCAAGCAGTGCTATTGCTAATTATCAAAGGTGCTCCTTTTAATTAGCACTGCAATATTAATGTTTATTCCCGGGCACTTCTGTTCTTAACATTTTTTTTTCCTCAGCATAACCCAGAAAAGTTTATTCTTCCACTCCAGCAAAAAAGATATAAAAAAGGAAAAGAATCTGCTTTAATTTGCCATCTCATTTTGTTCCTTTTCACAGCTGGTGGTAAACTTTTGTTTGTCTATTAAGAGTATTATTAGTTCCTTTTTCACGTAAGTGGAATAAGGATGAACTGTTCCCACCCGTCCATTGGTCTGAACGGTTTGGACTTATTGTTATGGAACATCAGATAAAATATGGTAGACTCTAATCATCACCTCTACCTTATAAAATAGCCTAAATAAGCCTTAAATTAGAGGGTCACTTTGGACCATTCATATTAATCCCTACGAGTTAGAAAAGAAGATAAATTCTAGAAATTCATACAAGAAATAGAAAATATGGCCATTGGTAGACTTCAATCATCATTGGGAATAAGTCATTGTAGTAACTCATAGAGCATTAGAATTAAAAAATTCATATTCTTAATAAAATATAAAGAGATGTTTGAAGGAGAGATACAATAGGCACTATGCATGCTTTCAACTTTTTTTTTTTTTTTTTGAAGTTATGCATGCTTTTCAACATAGCATGTGTGTGTGGGAGGGTGTGGGGGGGGGGGGGGGGGGGGGGGGTGGTGAAGGGGTGGTTTGAGTTTTCTTAAAATCTACTAACGAGGGCTGGAAAATGTATAGAGCAATTGTAACGAAAGTCTATTACACCTAGATAATGATTACATAATATTTATAGGGATATTATATATGTTAGAAAATAAACAAATAAGACAGTGAACACAAAGATCGTAACACCAAATTTATCCACAAACTTCTAACGTTTATTTGCCTTTTTTAAAATACATGTGCTCCCTTCATCCTAGAAAGAAAGTCGCTTTGGGGAGCGTGCATGTTCTCAATTTATTTGACCAGGTTTATAGAAAACACATTTAACATTTTTATCTCTAAAAAGTTTATTATGAAAGTATATTCAACAATCTATATAATGATATTAATTATGTATTATAAATATTAATATTTTTTTTATATATAATAATTGGTGAAGTTAAAAATGATTGACTTCTTGGAAAGCGAGGACAAC
The DNA here is from genome assembly GCA_015844335.1 of Chrysopogon serrulatus. NCBI lineage: Eukaryota > Viridiplantae > Streptophyta > Magnoliopsida > Poales > Poaceae > Chrysopogon > Chrysopogon serrulatus. The sequence goes on along the minus strand of JADLZL010001694.1, from coordinate 26,261 downwards.
TTTTTTTGGGACAGAGAAAGTAATTGCTAGTTTGTGTAGAGCACATTTTGATGTACTAGTGCTTCATAATTCATGTACTTGATTGTTTTTATCAAATGAAAAAGAATAAACACATCCCTATAATTTAATTTATTTGGCATATAGAAAAAGGCTACCTGCAAGTGTGGGATAAGAATGCTTTACAATGAAGAATTGTTTGGATATTAAGAAAGAAAGAGAAAACTATTTGCAAAAAGGGTCAACACAGGTGCAGCTCAAAGATTCAATCTTAGCCTCTAACCTTTTTCGGATAATTATTCTTTGCCTCTAACTAGATATTATATAATACATAAAAGTTGAAACTACCAAAAAGTATGTAATATATTGTTTACACTGCTGCAGAGACAGATAGATAACAACATACTAAAGCAAGAGCTGCTATATTCTTTGCGTTGATGCCCAAATTGGTGGCCTACACCTCATAGATTCAAGGTTAGCCACTAGATCACCATCACAGCATAAACAAAAACAATGACCAACAAAATCTTTTGCAAATCCAAAGGTCTACAAAATCTAGTGTAGTGTTCGGGAACGCATATATTCTGTTCCCACTTCAGGGTACGCCGTGCCTCGCCTCACATTGCTCCAAAGCCATCCTCATCCAGCTCCCCTCTCCCGGAAGAGCAATCATCCATGGCCTATTGGTCACTTCAGAGTCGAGCTGTCCAGAGAATATGCTGGATTCTATGTCCATTGTTGGTTTCTTCTTCCAAGCTTTCATGGCAAACAGCTGAAAGTGAGTGTCCTGATGCTCTTTGGCAGAGAGACAAGATCGAAGGAGCAAGGGAACCCAAGGACAGTACATCAGGGCATGCAAGCATGCATAGAGCAGACAAGCCCATCGCACACGTTCGGCGTGTCAAACAAGTCACCCAGCTAGTCTTGCATTGCATGACTGTGTGTGGGGCTGGTGTAAAGGCTGCTGCCTTTTGAAGTTCTTTGGGACGACTGTGAGGGTAGATTGAATAGGAATCACTGCAATTTAGTACAAATTGGGACCAAAACCATACGATGACTTTTCAAATTTGAACTAAATCATAGTTAACGAAGCCGCAAATCCTCTTTTAAACACTTGAAATAAATTATAGAGGTTCATGAGGCAACCTCTGCCCCATACACTCCAGGGGTGTAAGTAAACGGACGTATTTGTCCGCACAATTTCCTTCACCAGAGCAAAACGGAATTGTTGGTGTGTAAGGAACATAGGGAAGTGGCATATGTGAAAGGCACCTCCAAGTCTCCCATCTAGTTGCCGTCCTTCATACGGTGAAGTGCCTAGGTTGTCCTTTTTCTGATGGTGCAATGATAAACCCACTGCTTTTCAAACTAATAATGCTCAGTCAAGATTCTTTTTTTTTTTTCTTAGCAAGCAAAACAATATTTCTTTTTTTTCTAAGTGTGTTCTAAAGCACTTGGATACGCCTCATTATAGTTTTTCCAAGAACGGCTAGCTAGACTCAAATCCCATACAATGGGTAAGGGTAATGAATCGAAACGTTTTTTCCATTCATTTATTTGAAGGGTTGAAAAAACAAAATACAGTAGTGAAACTAATTAAACATGTTTTTCTCTCCCATCAATACACAATTGCTCACGCTCAATGTGTGTCTCGCTGTGAGTGGGCCTGCATAAAGAGTGGGCCCTTTTGAAGTTCTGTTTTAGTCCGTGCATTAGATGGTATTTAGGCCCTAAGACAGAGAAGCTTCTTGCATGTATAAGGAGTATGATTTAGAAGTATACTACTACCCCATTCGTTCCAAAATATTTCATATATACTGGGATTCAAAAAAATGTCCCTACAAACTTGGGCGATTTGAGCATCCCCATCTAATCCTGTCACATCCATGGCTATTTTTGGCACTTAGTTTTTCTTTGCCACGCGTCGCCAGTTTTCTATTCGCAGAAACAACTCTTCTCGTGGCTTTTATGCCCACATGTATTCGTTCCATCCCAAATAAATTACATATATCTAAATTGTTTTTCAAAAAGTCATTTGAAAAAATCAATTAGTTTTATAGGAAATATTAATAGCATTTCTAACTCCTAATATTTTTTATAAAAAAATATATTTCACTATTATGATACCTATTAGGCATCATAAATATTGTATAGATTTGGTCAAACATAATAAGGTTTGATTTCTCAAACATGAGATGTGCATTTGTTTTAGGTGGAAGGAGTATGGGAAATCCATCTAATAAATAGGGGCCCTAGCGTTATTTCTCCTTTACAATAATTTATCTGAAACCTTAGAGCATCATATATTTTGGAATGGAGAGTGTAAAAAACATTCCTGTTGCAACCCTGCATACTGCATGTGTTGTGTGACAAAAGAAAAATAGAAAAATTAAAATGGTTATTTTTTGGGGAAGTAAAAAATGGTTGTTCAAAAGGGACCTCTCTGTCACTAGTTCTCACCACACTGAGTATGCTTGATTTTCTAAATAGAGAGAAAATGGTATGAGTGAAAATGGCAACCAACCAACCAACCAACGCTAGCTCGGTTGGTGAGCTTCCGGCTGTGGAAGCCACCGATTACGTGTTCAAGCCTTGCTCGACACGAGATTTCCCATCGGGAACAGTAAGTTCCCTAAATAAATTTCGTTGCCTCTCACGCGTGAAGCCACAAAAGGAATGCGACGTGCCTAGTCACCTACGGAGCTATGGATGGATCCGGTGATCTCACGAAGGATGCAGTCTAGTGATCTGAGTGTAGTTGTAGGTTTGCTTGTGTACGCGTGGTGTGAGTGTGGTGTGTGTGGATTGTGTTGGTGTGAATTGTACATGAGTAGATACTGCATCTATACCCAGATAAGAGGCGTCAAAAAAAAAAAAAAAACTAGTTGCCCTCCTTCGTAGGGTAAAAGACTTGGGATGTCACTTTATGATGGACCTAGATATATGCGCCACAAACTTTAACCCTTTTGTTCTTGCAAAATATCTTCATAACTTTAGTAAAATCATCCTTTTAGATTACGTGCACTCATTGATGGGTTGAAGAAACACAATACTTGTTAAAAAATGACGACTGGCCTCACATTTTCGATCAACATGCCAAAATTGAAGAATAAGGTACACGAAAAATCACGACACATTTAACCACAAATATTGGATTTGAGAGACAAGCAGTGCAAAGTTTTCTTATGCATATGTGCTTATCGCAAGAAACGTAGCCCTGGTCATTATTTGAATTTAAAGAGGAAGCCGTCCTGTCCAGTGCTATCCATGGCTTTGGCCACTTCAATTATTGTTAGCTGTTCTGTCGTGAGAACACACTGGATTCCATTTCTTTTGGTCTATTCATTCTCATTCACATCTCTGACAGAAGTTGAGCCCTTAGCCCCAGTAATGCATGAGTACAATATTACGTGTGCAAATGAGCGGATGCAAATTAGCATGGACTGTGGCCAACGACAGCCGTTGCTCACAAAACTAACCAAGAAGCGGTGACAGGTTCAGAAATAATATGCTTTTGAAAGCAAATTTCAGAAGCACAGCTTAAACAATGACAATAAGTCATTAGGTCAGAGCACTAGTGCTACTACATGATATTTGTAGGTCGCTGTCCCTACTAGCGTTTTCTGCTCGTGAGAACAAATTCTTATGTGTCCAAGTTGCTACCTGAAAACAAGGGCAGAGGAAGACTTTCAGAAGCTTCCAAATGAGTTGTAATTGCCCTTTGAAATGAGTTTGCAGACATTATTGACAATTGACATGGATGGAAATGTACTGGTGGCTTGCTGTTCGCCTCACGTCCATATAATCTGTTGAACCTGCAATCTGATCTGATTACTTCCGGATTATGTCAGTTTCACACGTTCCACTCCTGCTTCTGATAGGTACTCGAAAAACATCATACATAGATCATCTTGCGACGTCACCCAGTTTGCAAATTTCTAAGGATATCCAGGAAACAAGGTTGGAAACACTCTTTTCCTAATCATGTCCGGACGCAATCGTTATTTAAATCCTGAAACATGATTGATGTAGAAGTGGACATGACAACACTAACTGAAATTCCGGTTTAACAAGCCACATATGGAGACACGTTTTCAGGCTTCACTAGGCTAGGGATGGAACAACACGTATAGACCAAGTTGTAAAGCAGCAATCGGAGATCAAGTGGGAGCTCAGGACCCAAGGCCGTCAGCAACTTGTCCTCATCTCCTCACTGCAACGGGTACACTGATAAGAGACAGGATTTGTAATCATTCATTCAAAAGAGACATAGAAAAGATTCCCCAGAAGAAAAACTGAGGAAGAGCTAAAACATCTGAGATGGTTCTCATTTATTGCGATATCGAAATATCTCATTGCTGAAGATCTTTTTTTTTTTTTTTCGAGACCGACCCATGCTGAGGATCATTAACTTCATAACTAAAGCATTAAAGAAAATGTACAACCACTTAAGCTGTTTATGGCTTTATGCTGTCAAAAAATTGTACCTGAGAGCAGGTTATGCTGGACGTGCCACAATCCAGTTTAGTCCATGTTACTGTCAGAGCAATCTCTGTTTCATTGCCCCTTGGCCGTTTGGACTAAATTATATAACTTAGTTCTTGTCCTGATCCAAGGAGCAATGGCCCTTTTCTATTTAATGAAATACTGGCATGATGCCTGTTCGAGAAAAAAAAAAAAAAAAAAGCAATGGTCCTATCAAAAAAGGAAGCTAACCGTCCAGCATCCAGATATGCAATGAAAGGTCTCTGTTTCTGGTATCATTTGTCATGTCATCCAAAGCATTCTCTTGGTCCATATTGATATCTGAAATCAAGGAAAAAAGCTGGAAAGTTTTCTGAACCATCCAAATGTATGTGTTGGAACTTGGAAGTGATCTTTGACATGAATTTGTAAACAGGACATGTGACGAAATCCAACGTGTTGTGTACATTATGTCCCGTGTCATTTTGCACGTGTAGCGTCAATGCCAACAGTTGCAAGTTGTTCCGTGTAACGATTGCTGGATTCTGTCAATTTCATGTTCTACTCTTTGTCTTCACTTCTGGATCTTATTTCCCTTTGATAGATACTGCAAAACATCATGCACAGTCATCGCGCAACCCAGTTTGGAAGTATATAGGATACACAATAGATAAGGATGGAAGCTCTGCAATGCAGGGCATAGCTTGGGGAAGTCAATAACAATCCTGAACATGATTGATATGTAACAGAAGACACGGAACGACCAATTAGAACTCTTTTCGATGAAAACCAATTGGAACTCTGGGTCAACCGGGCTCGAATCGGTGCAAGGTCTGAATACTAATATACAGTCATAGAGACCAAGCTTGATAGCTAAAATCATAGAGAAAGTGGGAGCCCATAACTGAACTGTTGTCAACACCTGGCAGAGCCACCCTAGGGGCGGGGTAGGGTGGCCGCCCCAGCTACCGGCGAGCTCGCCTCTGACCCCCCGGACTCCGCCTTCTTCCCTGACACCGGTGGCGAGGAGTGGCGAGCAGTCAAGCACGAGCAGCGACCTGCGGCGCTGAAGCATGGAAGAAGAAAGCAGGGGTGGGCCTTTCTTTTCTTTGTTCAGCCCAGTAGAGATAAGAGGCCCATGAAAGCCATCATCCTTCCCCTAAAGCCCAACCGGTGGATTCGTTCCCCAATTTCTGAATCGCCGAATCGGGATTTGCAGCGACGCGCTAATGCCCTAGCCGAGGAGCTCGTCGCCGGCTCACCACCCGGCGCCTGCTGGTCGCTGCCCAGGCGCCCACCGGCCACCGTGACGTCGCTCCGACCGTCGCGGAAGTGCCGAATCCGCCACTCGCTCGTCGCCCGACATTGCCCCTGCGGCCCTGCCCGCCGGCGTCGCCGCGTTGGCTGTCGCCGGCTCGTTGCCCGGCCACCCCCAAGGCCCCGCGCGGCGGCGAGTTAACTCCTCGCAACGGCCATCCGTCAATCAGCTGGTTCCAAAATCCCACGCTCTTATTTTTGTTATTTTTTTTCGTTTCTTAGGCGATAACCCATATGCTAATAGTAATAATCGACTGCCTCTTGAGTATTGAGCTAGGACACTGAATAAATGAACCCATAGTTTTGGTTAAAGCAAATGCTTTTGGATAGCAATTCTGAAAATCTTATCTACATGTAGTAATGTGCCACTAGGAATGAGCCAATCTCAGGCCCCAGCGTCGCCCCAAGCACTGGCGACACGGGCGGCGGAAACTCCTCCGCCCCGGCCCGTCCTTCCCCTTCCTCCCCCCCATCGCCGGCCCCGGAGGAGGCCGCCGGGGAGGCCCGCGCAGCCCCCCCAGGATGGTGGCGGCGAGGCCCTCGGCCCGAGCTTGCGAGCTTCTCCGTGCGCGGGCGGTGCTCGGCGGCCATGGAGGCACGGCGTGGAAGCTGCGCGGTGGCGTTGGGATGCGGCGGCGGTTGCTGCGCCGCGGAGGTGGTGCTTTCGCGGCCTTGGGGAGCAAGTTGGTGGCTGCTGCTGCCCGTGTTCCTTTGCCAGCGGCTATATGGCGCGGCGTCAGCGCGTCGGCGTCGGCGGGCGGCGCCGGATCCGGTTCTTTGGTGCGCGGTTCCGCGGGCGTGGTGGTGGATAGCGGCCGACCGGATCGGTGGCGGCGGCCCGGGCGTGGATCTGCCGTCCCGGTCGCGGGGCCTGGCGCGGCGTGGCGGTGGTTGGGGGCGGGCGTTGGCTAGCGGGGAGGGGCCTCTGGGCGGGCTCTTCTTCTGCTGGCCGCCGCCCGCCGATGGCCGGACACGGTCGCCGGGCGAAGCCGCTCTCACGGGGGCCGCGCGGCTTCTTCGGCGATGTCGTGGCGGCATGGCCGGTCGTGGCATCGGCACGCCGGTGGTGCCATGGTGGTGCTACTGCGGTGCCGGTCCCGATGGAGGCCGCTCTTCTCAGTTGGGTCTCGTCAACGAGCCGATGCGGGGCTGTTGCCCATCGGACGCAGGGGGTAGCGGCGGGGTTCCCTCCCTCTCCGCTTGCCCCCTCCTTTTCTTCTTCGTGGCGGCCGTCTGGTGGTGGTGGCTGGGGTTGTGTTGGCGTTGGGGGGCGGTCTTCGTCTATGCCGTCTCCCCCCATGCCCCCGACTGCCGTCGTGGGGCGACCGTTATGAGGACGGAGGCCGTGGCGTCCTTGGAGGTGTTGGTCCGGGGCTCCGCTCCGGTTCCAATACTTTCAGGGTGATGGCGATACCAGCGGACGGGAGCTCGGTCGGCGGCGTGGTCGGCGCCTGCTACGGCCTGCGGGCGGATGGTGGGCGTGCACGTGGCGGGAGGCCGGTGTTCGGCGGGTGGTCCGGGCGGGTCTTTGGCGCAGCTTTGCGGTTGCTCGCGTGGCGGGCGCGTCGAACCCGTCGCGGCTTCTACCGGATGATCGGCGGCGACGTCTTGGTAGGCGGCGGGGAACCGACATCTTGACCAATGTCGTGTTGGGGTTCTTTGGGCGAAAGCCCTCGGCCGCGACACTTATGGGTGCAGTTCCCCTGTTGAGGGCGTCGTATCCCCAACACACTCCATGGGTGAGAACCCAGTCCTGTGGACGAACGATGGCGGCGCCTAGGAGTCGTAACCTTCTTGAAGGCGTCATTGTGGAACTTGACTCGGTTGGGATGTTTTGGGCAGTGCTAGTTCATCGTTCCCGCCGTTGTGTTCATGGTTGGTGCCAGTGGTGGAGTAGGCTTAGTTTGTTTTTAGTTGCTCAGTTGTTTTTGTAGTCTTTAGTTGTTTGCTGCCTCAGTAGCGGAGCTCCTAGTGGTTTAAGTGGAGGCTCGTGTCGATGACCCAATCCGACCGAGTTCTGAGGCTTGTGTCTATGACCCAATCCGACCAGGCGAGGAGTTGAGTTGTTTAGTGATGGTTTCAGTGGTGATTTGGTACCTATGTATGCAGGTTGAGTAGGGTACCCTCCACAATTGTTTGGTTTTTCTGGCCCGGTTTCCAGTCAAAAAACTGGGCTGGCGCTTGCCTTTTTCTTTTATTCGTCTAATAGAAATCACGGCAAAGCTTTTGCCGTCCTTTCGATAAAATAATGTGCCACTAGAAGTTAGCAGGTGCAACCCATTGGGTTTGGGTGATTGATATTGTCTTTTACTCTTAAGTAATATAAGTATGGTTTATTTCTATACTTTTTGGTTTAGCTTTAGCTTTTGTATAAAGTTCGTCGCAGCTATAAAAAAAAAAAATCTTGGCTCCGCCGGTTGCCCCCATATGATCAGTGAAGCATGTTTCATTGATAGGAGACCAGGTTCTCATCCTCAGTCGTAACTCGTAAGAAACATGCTTATTTTGTACTCTATATAGTTAAAACTATGAGTCTAGAAAAGTCAAAACTACTTACAATTTGGAACGGGGGAGTAACAAAGGTGTCAGTAGTCCGAGAGAGAGAGAACACTGAGCACGGTGTGGTACAGACACCAATTGCATGGATGCGTTCCTCTGCACCTCTGCTCAACAATGCTGTCATTGCTGGACGTGGAAAGCAGTTCCCTCCTGACCTCCTCGTCCAAACAGCCATACCAAGTGTTAGAGAAGTTTCAGGCTATCCGCACTCATGAAACTCTATATTCATACTCTATCTATCCTAGTCATCAGAGTCTCTAAAGTCCTCAAGCACTTCCGCATCCATTCATGCTATATCTCTATATATATCAACTATTCTATATTTTATTCAACCATCCCAACTACCATCAACTATGGGGTCCACTTGTCACTTTATCTAAATATATCCATGTGTGATCTAGTTTTTTTTTATTTATTGCAACGAATTTAATGGTGCAATCGGAATTTAATTTGGATTTGTGTTTTTGTGAGTTATAACAATTTTTTCGTTAACTCACACGTGGGGGCCCACCTGCTGCTGTCAGTCAGCGTTGCGCGCGAGCATGGTTGCCGCTGCTCGCCTGCTGCGTAGCATGCCCACGCGGCCGATACCGTTCATTTCGTACGTCCGCCACAGAGGGCGTTCCTTGCGTCGTCCGGAGCTTTTCATTTGGCTTTCCAGTACCCCGCTGCACGATTTATATGCGAAACCATCGGCCATGTGTACGTTTACCGGTTGCCTTTACAGGCACCGGTGCGGATAGCCTCAGCATTTGGTAAGCCCCAACTGTACCAGTTGTTCCAGAAAGTTTCACCATAACTTGAGACGTGTCAAAGAAGCTGAATCTGCCAGACAGTAGAAAAGCCCCCAAAAGTTACAACATTTGGTGCAAATAACAGCAGGGACACAATGCTAGAATCACGATACTGAGCCTGAGCCAGAAAGAATGCTTCAACATAAAATTGAGATAAAAAAGTGGCTCTGACACAGAGATCAGATGAAATTGTTCAAAGTGTTGTTCTGCTGTGTTCTCGTAGGAAGTAGATCAGTTGCAAAATGACGAAATCTCAGGTAAAATGGGGACCTTTTTGTCTGTGGGCCGAAGTAGTACTACAATCCCAGATCGTTGTCCCCGCTAGGGACGGACGATATCTGAAAACTAGTATGAAAACTGGAAAGTTTTCAGAAATCAGACGCAAGATTCGGAATCTAAATGGCGACTTGATGCTCTTCTGACACCCACAAACTGTTCGAACTGCAATTTCTTCGGAATGTGACGGATTCATTCATTTTCCAGATTTTCGTAAGGACCACCACAGCAGTTCTCCACATGAGATTTACTTCCTCCATCCCAGAATTCTTATCGCTTTGGGTGTGCGTCTTGTGGTTTGACTCAATTTATAGAAAATACGTGCAATATTTATATCTCCAAATAAATTTGTTAAAAAACTAAATTCAAAGATCTTTCCGATGATACTAATTATGATATTAATCGATGATACTTATTATTTATAAAAATTACTGGCAGTTGTTTCTCGGGAAGCGAAAGTGACAAGAATTCTATGATGGAGGGAGTATATCATTTGATAGGCCATCACGGAACATCAGTCGGTGAAACTGGATTACTGAACACAAGATAAAACCTAGAAAAGTTTTCAAAAGCTTGAATCTATTGGAAACAGCTCTATGACCTTAACTATAAGATGGGTGGGTAGTTGTTCTTCTGGTGTCCACAACTCCACATATATACGCATATGTTACCATCATTACATGTTATTTTGCATGTGTAGTGTACATTTGCTAACATTTACAAGCTGTTCGAACTTATGAGTATGAACGCTGGACACTGCAACATTTAATTAAAGTTGTTTGGCCTTTGGGCATATGCTTGCATAACTTATAAATTTGGTTATTATGCATTTCGTAATTGATGATTTTATGCAATTATATGTTTTGAGATCCTCTTATGTTCTGTGCTTCAGTGCTAATTTAAAAAGAATTTGCATCACATTCAAATCGCTTTTTCAACCAGTGGAATGAAATAGACTAGAAAAAGAATAAAAAGGGAAGGAAAAAATGGTGAAACTGGCCAACTGTTACAAACTTTTTCTGACCGGCCCGTCCCCATGACCCCATCGCCCGTGCATTTAGGCCTGCCAGCGGCCTGTTACTATGCACCGATGCCGCCAATGAACCCTGCTTCCTCTGCCTCGGCCCTCGGGGCTGGGGTCGCGCGTTACCCCTGAGCACGATCCTCGTCCAACATTCAAACCCCACACCCCGGTTCCACACCTTTTTTTTTAAGTGCCGGTCCCACACCTGTTGGTGTCGCGTGGATGGTGGATGTGCCATCGCGCCACTCCAATATTGACACGTGACGCCACAACCCAGGTCCGCTTGTCGACCATGCCCTGCCTCCTCCCCTCCTCTCGCTCACATCACCTCTCTTCATGTTTTTTACAACAAAAAGATGTCATAGGTATTTGGAATTTGGAAACAATCACAAAGAAAAATAATTAAATTTAGACAATTTAAACAACATTTTTATTCTAGATAAAATTATATATTTGGCACTGAAACAAATCAGTCTTTCTTAACTGGCACCAGAAAATTTGAACTTTCTTATCTGGACTAAGGCGAATTATTATTCTGCAAACATTTAGGTCAATAACGGTGTCAAATGGCTATCAAATTGACCATTATGCCCCTTTCTCTTCCTTTTTCACGGCAAATCAAAATTTTCTTGTGTAAACATTTAGGCCAATAACGGTGTCAACTGGCTATCAAATTGACCATTATGCCTCTTCCTCTTCCTTTCATCTCGGCAAGTCAAAATTTTTATCGGTAAACATTTAGGCTAGTAATGGTGTCAACTGACTATCAAATTGACCATTATGCCCCTATCTCTTGTTCACTGATAAATGCATGGCTCATGATGGCTGCCGTAACTTATTTCTAAGATATTTATTTTTAAATCTATCTAGGCAACAACTAAGTGTCTTGGAAGCTCCTGACACCGGATTTTTCCCAGCATTTACACCGTTTTTGAATTATATTTACACTGCCTTATTACTATATTTACAATGATTTGTTCAATGTAATTTATTGGACAGAGTGATGTAATTTGGGGAGATGATAGATCTCAAAGAAACATATGCCAATTTTTTCAGAAGAAATACAAATTACTTCTATGGATCGCAAATATCAGAGAGAGAGAGAGATATATCAAGTTGTTTATAATTATTTTTTAAAAAAATTATAAATTCTTCACCCAAATTGCAGACGAGTAGAGCACGAGGCCAATGGGGCCTGTCGGTGGCGGCAGCGGCCCCGCCCGTGTAGCAGCGAGGAGGCCAGGACAGGGACCAAGGGCCAGGGGCGTGAAGCTTATGCCGCGAGACCGGGGGGCGAGGAGGACGACGGTCGTCATGGCGGCCGCCGTCGGGCGGCGGGGCTCGAGGCAGCGACGGGCGGAGGCAGCTAATGGGTCGTCCTGGCGGCCGGGCGGCAGAGCCCGAGACGGCGACGGTGGAGGCAGCTAATGGGTTGTCGGTCGTCGCATCCGCTCGGCTAGCACGCCGGCGTTGGTCCCTAGGCATGGCCATGCGGGCACCGGAGTAGGTCACCATGATTGCCCTGTGAAAATGGGTTTAACGTGATACCCTTTAGGGTACACGGTTGCGTGTTATATAGAGTGGGAAGAGCCCCCACCGTGGCTTGTACACGAAGTCAGATTTACAACAGATGTGATCTACAAGATCTATCTATCTAAGCTTGTACAACAAACTACCAAATACATTGAACGTAGACTGTACTAGGCTAACTGAACGATAGATAATCTCATCGTTTAATATCCTCCCTCAATCTCAGCCACTTCTGAGGTTGAGATTGTCTCTGAATTGTCTTAACTTTGCAACCGGTAAAGCTTTGGTGAACCCATCTGCCAATTGATCACCAGTAGAGATAAACCGAATCTCTAGCAGCTTCTGTGCAACTCTTTCTCGCACAAAGTGGAAATCAATCTCTATATGCTTGGTCCGTGCATGAAAGATTGGATTAGCAGAGAGATATGTTGCTCTCAAATTGTCACATCATAACTGAGCCTTGTTGGAAGGATGAGGAATTCCAAGTTCAGTTAATAACTTCTGCATCCATAACGTCTCTGCCGTAGCATTGGCCAAGGCTTTATACGCCGCTTTGGTGCTTGATCGAGATACTGTGGGCTGCTTCCTAGCTGTCCATGACACCAGGTTATCGCCGAGAAAGACTGCAAAACCTCCTGTGGAACGACGATCATCCACACATCCTGCCCAATCGGCGTCAGAGAAAGCACTTGCTTGCATAGAAGCTGATCGCCCAATACGCAGACCAAGCTTGATAGACCCATGAACATATCTAAGGATCCTTTTTACAGCGCTCCAATGTACTGTAGTAGGTGCATGTAGAAACTGGCACGCTTTGTTAACTGCAAATGCTATGTCGGGTCTAGTCAAAGTCAAGTACTGCAATGCACCTACTAGACCCCTGTATCTCGTAGCATCCTCTGGTCCCAGCTTGTCACCATCAGCAATGCTCAACTTCTCAGTACTTGAGAGAGGCGTATCTACTGCTTTACGTCTCTCCATACCAGAACGCTTAAGAACATCAGCAGCATAACGTTCTTGGCTGAAAATCATACTATGAGTTCCCCGCTTGACTTTGATGCCCAAGAAGTAGTGCAGGTCACCTAAGTCTTTGAGAGCAAAGTCTGCCTTAAGATCAGCAAGAAGAGCACGAGTAGCTGACGGCAATGAGCTAGCCACAATAATATCATCCACATACACCAAAACAAACATGGTGTATCCATCCTTGTTATAGTAAAACAAAGATGTGTCTGCCTTCGAAGGAACGAAACCCAACTGCTCAAGTTTCTCACACAAACGCGCATGCCAGGCGCGTGGAGCTTGCTTGAGCCCATAAATTGCCTTGTCAAGTTTGCATACATACCCGGGATACTTTGGATCAACATAGCCGGGGGGTTGATGCATATATACTTCCTCATCGAGCACTCCGTGAAGAAATGAGTTCTTGACATCAAGTTGCCGCAGTGACCAATCTTTGGACACAGCAATAGACAGAATCAAATGTACTGTAGCTGCCTTGACAACAGGACTGAACGTTTCCTCATAATCAACACCATAGCGTTGTTTAAACCCCTTCGCCACCAGCCGAGCTTTGTAACGATCAATCTCGCCATCAGCTCGATGCTTGATTTTGTAGACCCATTTACATCTGATCACATTTTTGCCAGGTGGAGGAGGGACCAAACACCAGGTACCATTCTGCAGTAATGCAAGATGCTCGTCATCCATGGCCGAGACCCAATGTTTGTCATGCAAAGCCTCACCAACAGTCGCTGGCTCATCTGTAGTTGCCGCCATACACCACCGTACAGTGCCATCGATATACACTTTAGGTTTGTTGACGCCGTGTTGAGACCTTGTCACAAGGCATTGAACAAGCTCACCGGAGGAACCCAATGCACTGGATGAAACCGCAGGAAGGGTTGCCGAGACAGCAGCCGCAGGTGATGAACCAGCAGCTGCAGCAGATCCAGGGGACAGAGTCTGAGCACCGGTACTTGTAGCCGGATCAGGCTGTGGCGAAGAAGCCTGAGGTGGGAACCTGCAGTGCCGGCGCAGACGATCCCACCACCAGGCGCGAATCCAGCCCCGACAGCAGCGCAGAGGAGCCGTCGCCCGATCCCGAGGGGGATCTCGTATCCACCGTCGCATCGCCTGCAGGCAGATTTGCCTCAAGGCCGCTGTTGTCCCCGCCGGAGTGGCACATGAAATGTTGGCCATTTGTGACCAAATCTTCACCGTTTGCCGCTGAAGTTTCACCTGAAAGCAACACATCTCAAGCAGAATCATGTGAACCGTGAATAGGTACTACAAAATCAGAATATTGACCATGTACAGTGGCACCCCCAAGGTTGGTAGATGGGTTTAGAAGAACATCATGCAACAAACTTAGCTCGGCGCGAAGCTGAGCCCCTGCATTGGGGTGCAAGGATGCAAACAGGAACACACGTTCATCAAAGATAACATCCCGTGGAATATAGACCCGTCCAGTAGAAGGTTCCAGACACTTATAGCCTTTGTGCTGGTGACTGTATCCAAGGAAGGTACACTGTTTCGAACAGAACGTGATGAGCTTGTGAGTGTTATATGGGCGAAGATTGGGCCAGCATGCGCAACCAAAGGTACATAGAAGAGAGTAATCAGGTGGCTGGTTGTGGATACGCTCAAACAGTGTGTCATGGCTAATAACCTTGGAGGGCAAGCGATTAATTAAAAACACAGCCGTGAGGAATGCCTCATCCCAGAATTTAAGTGGCATGGACGCCTGAGCTAAAAGAGTAAGGCCATCGATGATATGCCGATGGTTCCTTTCAGTAGACCCATTCTGCTGATGAGCATGGGGACAAGAGACATGATGTGATATCCCCACGCGTTGGAAGAACGGACTGAGCGCCTGGTACTCACCACCCCAGTCAGTTTGGATAGCACGGATTTTACAATTGAACTGCCGCTCAACAAGGCGCTGGAAATCATGAAAACACTAAAAGACTTCAGACTTGCGACGAAGCAAGTAGATCCATATGAATTTGCTATAGTCATCTATGAAACTCACATAGTATTTATTTCATCCAACTGAACACGGGGCAGGACCCCATACATCCAAAAAAATAAGATCTAAAGGTCTATCAAACACACTAGTAGACCTAGGGTAGGGTAATTGGTGGCTCTTGCCCCGTTGACATGCATCACAAACACTATCTTTATTTGAATCTTGAATAAAAGGAATCTTGTGGCGACTAAGAATACGCTGGACTACAGGAGTGGAAGCGTGGCTGAGCTGATGATGCCACAATGATGCAGACGCTTTGACAGCACCAAGCACTGCTTTATTGGATGACTTGACTGGGTAGAGGCTGTGCTCACATCCCCCCTGAAGGAGAATGTTCCTCGTTGCCTGATCCTTAACAAAGAAACGATCGGGGTGAAACTCTAAAAAGGCATTGTTATCACAGGCAATACGATTCACAGATAGAAAATTTTTATTAGCTCATGGAACATGCAAGATGTTTCGAAGATAGAGTTTACTGGAACGGGTACTCAAAGTACTATGACCAATATTGTTGATTTCCATACCTAATCCACTGGCGGTGTACACCTGATCGCCGCCATGGTACTGATCATAGATGGTGAGCCTGACTAGTTCACGGGTAATATGGTCAGTGGCACCGGTATCCATATACCAATTGGTGTCCACCCCATAGGAAGTCGTTGCAGGCGCAGCCGTCTTCTATTGTTGCTGTGGTGGGCCGGTAAAGGAAGCATCGAAGCGCTTGAAGCAGCGGACCACCGTGTGGCCCTCCTTGTTGCAGAGTTGACAGAAGACTCCCTGCAGGAACCCTCCTTGGCCACCACGCCCGGCGCCACCACGACCATAGCCGCCGCGGTTGCCGCGTCCACCACTATTGCGGCCACGGCCACCGCGGCCGCGAGATGAGTTGCCACTATTGCGCCCCCTCGGGCCACTGTGTTCGCGGAGGCCTAGTGGCCTCCATTGCGCAGATCAAAACGTTGTTCATGACTCACAAGTTGTGTGAACAACTCGCTGACGGAGATGGGCTCGACGTGTGCCGCCACCATCGACATGATTGGATCATAGTCAAGATCCAATCCGGTCAGTATATAGGAGACTAGCTCCTCATCTTCAAGCCGGCATCCTGCCGCCACCATCTCATCTGCCAAGTTTTTCATTTTCCCAAAGTACTCATTAATTGTAGATGTACCTTTTTACGCAGTGGCCAGGGCCATGCGGGTGCTGATGATCTTGGCACGAGACTGTGGCCGCCCAAGCAGTGGATGCCATGATGCACATGTTCACCTACCCAAGGACTTCCTTGGACATGTTTGACAAAAGGAAGTTGAGCACTGTCTGATCCTTTGCCACCCATGACGCATAGTCAGGGTTAGGCACCGGATCCACCTTCTTGCCGGAGTCATCCGGATTCTTGTCCTCCGGCTCTAGGAACGCCGGAGGGGGTTGTGCCATTGGCTCGATGAAGTGGCCGACCTGAGCACCCTTCAACGCCGAGATGACCTGGGCTTTCTAGGACTGAAAGTTGCTGCGATTCAGCTTCTCGCTCATAGGAAGAAATCCGATGGGGAAGACAGCAGCTGACGCAGCGGAGGAAGAGGAAGCGAACGCTATGAAAGTTTTCTGCAAGGAAATAGGCTCTAGATACAATGTGAAAATGGGTTTAACGTGATACCCTTTAGGGTATACGGTTGCGTGTTATATAGAGTGGGAAGAGCCCCCACCGTGGCTTGTGCACGAAGTCAGATTTACAACAGATGTGATCTACAAGATCTATCTATCAAAGCTTGTACAACAAACTACCAAATACATTGAACGTAGACTGTACTAGTCTAACCGAACGATAGATAATCTCATCGTTTGACATGCCCATCCCCCGTGCAGCAGCAGGTCGCCGCCGTCTCCTCCCTGGCTAGCTAACTGGCTACGCACCACTGCCGTCGCACCTACAGCCGCTCGCCGCCACACAGCAGCCACCACGAGAGCCAATGCCGCCATGCGCCTCGTGACGCCCTGCTGTGCGTCGCGTAGCCGCGTCCCAACGCAGCGCTGCCCTCGCCCGTCGTTCCTACCGCTGCAAGCAGTGCCGCCCTGCGCAGGATAAGGATTAGACGGCAGGAAAATCCCGTGCTGAGAGCCCCTGAAACAACCTAGTGCCATATAGCAATCTTCTTATTTTTTTTAGTTTTCTAAAAGAAAAAGAGAGTATATGCGTCATCTAACATCATGGCTCAAGAGCAGAGCACCGTGCATGGCTCGGCCGGTGTTCGACGCCGAGCAATTCAGCACCGGGCCCCGTGGCTACGAGCGCGTCCGAGCCATGTCGTGCCATCTGGCATGCTCCAGAGAGGCCGTGTTCTGTGCAGCACAGCCGCTGCTGCCGCCGCCGCCGCTGGTTCCACGCGCGGAGCCACATGGCCAGTGTCGTGTCGAGCTCCAACGCCATCGCGTCATCTTTGGACAGAGCACCTGCTCGACGACCTCCTCCTCCTGGACGACCTCCACGGGTTCTTCCGTGAGTCCCTTGTCGCGCTCAAGCAGCTCCTCGCCGAGACGCACGTCGGGCTGCACATGGAAGGGCAATCGACGGCCCCTCCGGCCCATCCTCGTCTCCTCCGGTGTCCATGATCCCGGGTTTCTTTTTTCCAGAGAAGTTGCAACCGAGGGGGAAGAAGGGGAGGAGGCGTGCGCGTGTGCGGTGTCTGCGTTGGGAGGAGACGAGCCACGAGCGAGTATAGAGGGCATTTTGGTACTTCTCAAAGAAATCTGACATGGTCAACAGAGTCAACTTGCAGGTAGATACATTAAATGTACAGCAGTGCCATTTAGGGAAGAAAATTTTAGGGCCCGTTTGGGACGGATTCATCGGCTCCGGATGCACCTGACACAAGCACTGTAGCTACCGTGTTTTAGGTACTGTAGGTTCATGGAATCCGTTTTTCTCTCCCTCCTCCTCCTCTCTCTGACAATGCGCACTGTAGCTGCGAGCAGGCGGAGCCAGTTTTTCTGGCTTCTCCGGCTCCGGCTCATGTGCGCTACAGTGCCGCTACAGTGTTGGAGCCGGAGCCGGGAGAATCCCTCCAAAACAGGCCCTTAACTTGGTGCCAGGCAAGAAAGTTCAAATTTTTCTAGTGCCAAATAAGAAAGACTGATTTGTTCCGGTGCCAAATACATAATTCTCTCTTTATTCTACTCTCTCTCGTAGCCAAGATATCAATGGTCATGGAGAAATAACCCTGTAACAATTCAAGGCTGATATTACAGAGTGCGAATATAAGCGCCAATTCCTTCGATATAATCTTCTCCATGCGCAAAGAAGCCAACAATCCCGCTATTGCTCTGCACCGGGATGTGGAAAGCAGCTCAAGCTCTGTTCCAAAAGGCCCATATGATGTACCTGTGTTCGTGACAAGTGTAAGAGAGAATACAGCATTTGGTAAATGACCCCATGGATGAATTGTTCCGGAAACTTCCACTATAAACTCCTCAGGTCCAAGACGAATCTGCAAAAAGGAAAAAAAAAAAGCAGTACTGGTTACGCTGCTGGTTATTTATTTCAGATGGAACAACTGGCTAGTCGACATTGCACAATAAGAAGCCGTTTTTGTTTAGAAAATGGAATGCTTCTGGTTATTTATTTTTACAAGGAGATGTCATGGTTGTATTATTGTATATCAGCTTAATTAAGAGCAGAGAGCTAGATTTCTCTAGCCCCCGTTTGAATCCCTAAAATTGAATTCATTTTAATAATTATAATTAGGCACAGATTAATTAAACTAATATAGTTGTATATACAATATATTTATATATTATAGTTAACCATACAAGGGACATACTTATATGCTGCATTTATACTTTAGAAAAGTTGTGCAATATCAAATTCTAAGCCAAATAGTCTAATTCATTAAGTAGATTCCAATTTCTCCAAAATAAAAGGATCCAAATGGCCCATAAGATTAACTCTTACCCTACGACCGGCACCTCCATTGCCGCCCCAAGGACCTGCAATGTGCTGATTCCCATCATCATCAGTATACGAAAACTCCAGTGAGTCTATGATAGTCCCACTGAAAATTGTCACTCCTTCCAGGTGATGTGGTTTTGCTGTAATGTCATGAACCCCCCTTCATGTGCACCCCAAGGCCCAATCCTAGTGACCCCACCCTGGAAGTAAACCGATTAAATAAAGATTAGAATGATGAAACTAAAAGACAAGTTATAAAACAATACTAACATGGAACATATTAGTACCTCATCTTCTCCAACAGTTTCCAACTCTTGGTTCGTGTACACACCGATTGCATCGAGATATATTCCAGAACGCACAAAGAAACCAACAATGCAGCCATCGCTCAGCATTGGAATTTGGAAATGTGTTCCTCGCCCTGTTCCAAATGGTCCATAGCTACGAGCGTTGGTGAAAAATGTAAGCGACGTTATAACGTTATAACCACCGAAATCACCAATTGATCCAGATATTCCTTTAAGGGACTCCGTAGGACCTAGCTGAATCTGCAAGAAAAAGAAAAACAATATCTCACACTGAAATATCCTTGGGACAATTATGGGTAGTCAGGTAGCAGTAACTTTTAGTCACACCGCATAAGATTCAGCACTAGTAGTAGTCTAGTAGACCATTCAGGTTGCTAAAAGAAGTTGTTTTAGACAAAACTTAAGTCAAACATTGGGAATATAAATTATAAATAACATTTAAGTTATTGAGTTTAGAAATGTGAGAAGCATTTGAATAGATTTGTTTTGAAAAACACTTTAATAAAAATATACATATATCACTTTTTAATAAGTATTTTATTTATAAAATAAGAAGTCAAATTTGTGCTTTAAAGTTTGTGCGTGCACCATTCAAGGGCAGCTACAACAACTGCACCAGATATGTCCGATATAGGGGGTGCTGAAAAGCACAGAAAGTAAGGAGCGGAGAAAGTTAAGGAGCGGACAAGAGAAGAGAACCAGGGTTGGATCACTCACCAGATATGTCCGGGCATTGTTTTAAATAGCGGGCTATAGCTGCTGGAGAGAGACCATGCTAAGCTACTGTCATTTTTACTGCTATGTCAACTACACCTACTATTTTACGCTATAACACCGCTAAATTGTTTAGTTGTAGCTTTGAAATAGCACCCCCTATTTCAATTTTGGCAATAATAGTGACAATCTAGTTATTATCTACTTATATAAAGTTAGTATTTCAGAAAAATTAAATGTTTGAGTTTCATGAATCATAGAACGGTGAAAACATATGCGTGTACATCATAGGGGCTTGTAGTCTTGAGAAACTACACCAACCGTGTTTTGATGTGGCTACTACCATGTACCGAAGGAAATGAGGTCTGTAGCGATTTGGCCAGAAAAGAGCCCATCGTGAAGACCCACTTGCGCATGTGAAAGGTCTGTGGGCTATCTACAGGGTTACCGACCAAGAGTTTGGCCCTTTGAGGGACTCCAATGAGGAATACGGGGAAGCATAAGCTTCTCGATATCTCAATAAAAATAATCGGGTCATTAACAGGAGTTTGCATCTCTATCTCATATATATCTCATATAAAGCTTCTACATTTATTTAGGTTGTGTGTTTTACATTCCTAGTTTAGCTTGCTACGCACCTTGCAAATCCTTTGTTGCACATGTAGATCGATTACTTTATTGCATAAGATTTGATTATGTTGAAAATTAGAGACCAAGTTTAGAGTAGAAGTTTTTAAGTTGTCTAATTCCTCACCTCCCTCTTGTACATTACAGTGTCTTGAAATGATAAAGAGAATATGGATCTAAGTACTCAAAATAATGATGATGGTACTCATGAACCCCAGCAACGAGCTATTGAAGGATACTTAGTAGCAATACTAGTTGTATATAAATTTATTTACTCCCAGTTTTATTTTGAACCGGTGTAAAACATTGACCTTGACACCTTATCTATTAGTCAACCAAGAGTAAAATGTTGAAGTTCACTCCTAGTTTATTTAGAACAAGAAGAAAAACCTAAAGTGTACTCTTAATTTTTGAATGACGGTGAGCAAAACCGGAAGCTTTATTCTTGTTTTTTTTTATACAACTAGGAGTAGTACATCCAGAGGCGGAGCTCCCCATCTGGCAGGGTGTGGCAGCTGCCACACCTACCGCCGGCGTAGCTCCACTAGTACCCCCATGTCTTCCTCCCTTCCGGCGCTTGCGGCCAGCGATAAGCGGCGGCGGCCGGCGTCTGCTGCGATGAAGCTGCAACCAGCCACAAGAAAAACGGAGAGGGAAGATAAAAGGCCCAATTACCAATAGGCAATAAGCCTAGCCAGCCCAAGCGGAAGTGTCCCCAACCCAATCCCCTAATTCCCAATCGCTACTGCTCGCTACTCGGCTCCTCCGTTCGCGTCGCTCCGGCCGGCGCTCACAGCTCGCTCACGCCGCCGCCGGGCCGCTTCGGCTGCAGCCGCCGCCCGCCCCAGCCACATAGGCACCCGACCGGCCGAGGTGCGCCACTCCCCGATCGCCGCTCAGCGCATGGCGCTCTGGCACTCCCGCTCAGCGACGCAGGGCCGCAAGCTCAGTCGCGCAGGCAGGCTGCTCTGAATGGAGGAGGAGGTCCAGGAGGATTTGGTGGCCGGCGAGTAGCCATTAGGCGCTAGCCACGGGCGTGGGCGTGGCCGGAGAGAAGCTGAAGGAGGATTTGGACACTTATTATTTTTCGTTGATCTTTATTGAATTAATGGACTACTATGTTCAAATAAGAGGTACCACCTTCAATCGTTGTTTAAATTTGGCATAGATTTAGCTATTGTCATTACAAAGTTGTGTTTGCGATGCGCCACACCTAAATTTTGATTCGAGCTCCGCCACTGAGTATCCTAGCATTTACACCTGATTGTGATACTTTTCCCTTTATATGCTCTATTCGCTCCCAAAGCCTAACCGTTTGAGAACCTGTAATGCCTCGGTTTATTAGAAGTTTGCAGTAGTTGTGTACTTGTCCTATATGTCCCTTACATGATTGTAATCGATGGATTTAAAACCATCTTGGAAGTTTAGAAGGGTGAGGACAAGCTTATACTCCTTGAGTATCCAAACCTCGCACTTACAACTGGAATGGAAATCCTTTCAAAAGGGGGGACCAACCGATTATGAAGCCCCTTTCTATAGTAGTGGACACATGGAGAGAGAAGCATGATCATCTTAACGATGTAGTCTGGGGTTCATAACCCAAGCATGGATGATAAACATGGATCAAACACCTAGTCTCAATGCAAAATTTCATTCTATAGTTTCATAGGCATTTGATTTCATGACGCATTGAGAGTTGGTAATTGTGCCAAGAGAGTTTCATCGCTTATTTTTCTCTCTTCTTAAATACATTGCCATGTCATAAAAAATTTCTACGTGACAACGCAAATTAATAAAACTCACATTAAACTCTCACTGAGACTAGAGAATTTCATGACACAGTTACCGAGACTGACACGTCAGCTTTTGTGTTGGTAATTGTGACAACGACTTTTGCGTCTAGATGAAACTCTATGAAGCTATCTCTATCTCTCTCTTCATACTTAACCTAACAACTCAACAAATTTATTAATGTATCGTACCATTAAATGAAAATGAAACTTCTCTGAAACCCTATGCATGTAATGTGTTATATCATCCTTGTATTTATATGACATATAATTTTGGACATACTAGCACTACACACACTAAGTCACAGCATAAACGCTAGCTATATGTGCATACCGACAAGTCCTGTGTATTAAAAAATGAATTTTGGAGGTGTCTTATTTTCCCAGATATGGCATTATCAAGATCCATATCTAAAATGAGTATCAGATTATAGGCCTACTTCTCTTCTGACTACCTCCATAAAGTTGCTGACCAAACTTATGGCAAATAGACTTCAAAAACCAATCATGAGGATCATTTATAAGAATCAATATGGATTTATCAAGATAAGAACAATTCAAGACTGCCTAGTGTGGGCACTAGAATATATCCACATCTGTCATAAGTCCAAGAAGGAGCTAATTATCCTGAAACTAGACTTCTAGAATGCTTTTGACAAGATTGAATAAGGGGCAATTTTAGAAATACTCAGAGCAAAAGGATTTGATGAGAGATGGATTAGCTGTGTGAAATCAGTTTTGAGTTTAGGAACTTCCTCAGTTTTGCTTAACGGGGTGCTCTGGTAGGTTACCTGGAACATAAAAAAAGGGCTCCTTTTGGTGGAGAGATATATTAAAGCTTTTAGACAAATTCAAAGGAATAGCAAGAGTAGAGATTAATAATGGTAATTCTTGCTTCTTATGGGAGGATCTATGGGGGGATGAGATTCTTAGGCATAAATTCACAGAGCTATTCTCAATGGCCCAAACTCCCCTGCACAGCCTTTTCCATTTACCTCTATCTCAAAAGGCTCATGGCCAAATGCTTCAGTTGCAAAATATTCTTGAGGGGTTTCCCTCAAATGAGTCTACTGACAGATGGGTATACATTTGGAACGCGGGCCAATTTTCAGTAAAGAGAGCTTATAATCATTTGAGTGGACACTGCATATTACACCCAGTTTACAATTAGCTCTGGAAAAGTTCTTACCAAAATAAGCATAAAGTGTTCTTTTGGCTTCTCATAAACGATAGACTGAGTACTAGGGAGTTGTTGAGAAGAAAGAATATGGATCTCCAAGACTACAAATGCATTCTTTGCAATGGTTCAACTGAAGAATCGCTCTTACACCTTTTTCTTGGTTGTCCTTTTGCCACGCAATGCTAGGCTTGGCTCAACATTGAGGTTGATCACAACTCTGATCCCTTTCAGAACCTTCAGGGATTCAAAGAGCAACTAGGGGTGCCGATCTTCATGGAGGTCATCATATTAATGTGTTGGACCATTTGGAGGGCAAGAAATGACAAGATCTTCCGTTAAATTGATTAGAATCTTCTAATATCAAAGCAAAACTTCAGAGGTGATTTTTGGTTTTTACTACTGCGAACAAAAAGAAGCTACCATCCAAGAATTAATCGATGGATTGCAGGTTTAACTTAGCTTGGTTCCTTTTGGTGGTAGCTTTTTGCTTTTTCTCATTTCTTTTTTTGTATCTTAACTTTCCCTCCTTCCTGGCTCTCAGTCTTTTTGTTCTGTACCTTTTGTTTTATTCAATAAATATGCTATAGGGTTGCAAACTCCTCCAGTTTTCCTAAAAAAATGGTTTTTAGAAATTAGTTTGTACACAAATGCACTCTATTTTTAGAGATGGTTAGAAATACCAACTGTCCATTAAATGCCATTGTTAGAGGTGAATAAGCTTTCCAGCCGCCTCTAGAAAAAAGACATTAGTTCTAGAGATGGCTAAAAATGCGTTTCGTCTCCAAAATGTATTTCTAGAGGCAGTTGGTAATTTTGTTCACCTATAAAAATAGGTGCAACGCCGTAAAATTTATAACTTCTCCAAATAAAGTGTGATGAATACAAACTTTATATAGAAATCGTAGATCTAGATAAGATCTATAACTTTAGTGACTATTTTTTTTATTTGAGATAATTAAGGCATAAAAAGTCATGCTTTAAGTTCTTTTTTTTTTTTTTTTTTTTCAGCTGATCTCGGAGGGATAAATGGCCCAAGAAGAAGTTAGTATTGCTCGACTAGACCTAAAACCTTGCAATTCAAACCTTTTTAATTTGAAATTATTTAGTGCCCAAAATAATCAATATAATTCGTGAAAGTCAATACAAAAGGATTGCTTACGGCACTTGGTCAGAACTTGCTCTAAGGTACAGTGATAGGGCAGCCTCATGTGTGGCTAGAGTTTGATCCCTGTAATCGCATGCATGTGTGTTTTTCGTGAACCATAGGACTTGTGACGCAGCTTCATGGTGGGCTTCTCCTAGGGTTAAAATTTTTCTTTGTTTTTGGTTGCCCAATTCATGAATTTTGTAAATTAAAACAATTTCTAGCTAGAGGTGTGCCGAAACCTAGCTGTCTGTAGAAATTGATGATTTCAAAGTACATATGGACAGAGGCTGATGAAACAGCTGCGTAAAAAAAAAAAAAAAAAAAAAAACATTTCTAGCCGTCTCTATAGAAAAGACTTCTGTATCAGTTGTAGTTCATTAGTTTTAAACAACGATCACCTCCATAGATGCATATTCAACTTTGTGCATATAAACATTATCATTCATATTTGATCAAGAAAGAGATGTTCTTTTTCACACTCACCGAGTTGTGGCTACCCCCACGGCCGCCCCAAGGACCTGTAGTGTGGTACTCGCCATCGCGGTCAGTGTATGAAAACTCGATGGAATCGATAATGACTCCACTTCTAATTGTTACGCTGTGCAAACGGTAGGGTGACTTTTCAATGTCGTGTGGATTCCCTCCACCTCCACCCCATGGCCCAAATTTTGCGAACTCAAACTGGGGCAAATAAAGCGATTAAGATTAAAAATAAAATTTCTTGAGAGTTGACAGCTAGATGTCACTGCAGTTGCTTAACGCTCACCTTACCAGCGTTGCCTCCAAATCCTCCCGATAGGCCTGCAGTGTGCTGCTGCTCGTTGCGGTCCTGTACGTATATATATAAACTCAAGTGAATATATGATAGTTCCACAGAAACTTGTCATTTTTACCATGTGAGTGTGGCTTTACTATGATGCCCTGAAGAACTCTTCCATTTCCACCCCAAGGCCCAATTCCGGCGACCCTGGCCTGAAAAGTAAACAACGAAATGAACATTACAATGAAAAAAATAAAAAGTATAAAATATTACTCTTACTAATTGGATTCCTCCATGTGAATTCTTAAGGCACACGTAAGAAAAAGAAAATGAACCATTGAATTTTTCACAAATACCAGAAAGATCTAGCCATCCATTCGGTGGACTCCAATCATAAATTAATAAAAGGCTTTGGATTGATGAACTCTAGTAAAACTAGTATGCTGGAGTACCTCTTGGTTCGTGTAGACGCCAAGTGCATGGAGATATTTGTTAGAACGACCAAAGAAACCAACAATCCAGCAGCCATCGCTCTGCACCTGAATGTGGAATGGTTTTCCATACCCTCCTCCAAATGGTCCATAGCTACGAGCGTTGGTGACAAAACTAAGCGACGTTATAACATTTTCAAGACCACAGTACGGACCAGCCGATCCAGATATTCCTGTCAGAAACTCCAAAGGACCTAACTGAAACTGCAAGTGAAAGTGAAACGATATTTCACATTGAAATTCCCTTCGTTCAAAACATTTGTGAGTAGCCAGGTAGAAAAACCTTTCCTCGTACCACATAGTAATTAATTA